>LR738712.1:518103433-518146491 GCA_902687465.1 Secale cereale
TCTGCCCATTCATACCAAAGCCAACGAAGACGCAAGGCGGTGGCAAATTCCTCGAGGTTGAGCACTCCTAGCCCACCATAAATCTTTGGCTTGCACACAAGTTCCCAGTTGACTTTGCATTTTCCTCCCGTGACCTTGTCGCAACCTGCCCACAGATATGTGCGTCTCAAACTATCAATCTTCTTCCTGACCGCTATCGGCAAATCAAGGGGTGTGAGATGGTAAATTGCAATGGCCGTGAGAACCGCCTTGACGAGGACAATACGACCAGGGGTGGCCACGTGCTTGGCCGCCCATGGAGGGAGCTTGCCAGCGACCTTGTCCTCTAAATATTGGAAATGTATCCTTTTGAGCCTTCTTACCGAGAGGGGCAGCCCCAAATATCGCATTGGGATGCCGGAGCGAACTGCTGGAAAGTCACGCAAAACATCATGAAGATCGATGCCCTCGCAACGGATAGGCGCAACGAGACTCTTGGCGCAATTGGTGACCAAGCCAGTGATCTCCCCAAAAGAGGCCAAAGTCGATGCCAAGAATTGAATATCACTTTTAATGGGTGCAACGAAGATGGCAGCATCATCGGCGTACAAGGACGCACGGATCGGACTACCTCTGAGCGGATGCAAGCTCCCTTGGGCCGTGGCTTTGGCAAGGATGTGGTGTAGGGGGTCAATAGCAAGGACAAAGAGGAGTGGCGAGAGCGGGTCCCCTTGTCGAAGGCCTTGTCCATGTTTGATCGGGTCGCCAGGAATGCTGTTAAGTAGCACACGGGAGGACGCTGTGGAGAGGAGCGTCGAAACCCAATCACGTAAGCGACTTGGGAAGCCTAGGTGTCGAAGCAAATCCATCAAATAATCCCATCTGAGCGAATCGAAGGCCTTTTTGATATCGAGCTTGAAAAGGAGGGTAGGGGATTTCGTGCGGTGGAAGCGTCTTGCCAAGTTTCTGACATACATAAAGTTATCGTGGATGCTTCTCTTTTTTATGAAAGCACTTTGTGCATTGGAGACTGATGGGCCTCGAACCCCTCGTTGGTTACCCCAAGTGGAAGGTGTAAGATGCAGTGTTGTGGAAGTTTTTCCCTTAGCAAAGATGCCAAGGATCGAATCCCCAAAGACTCCTAGGTTCAACAAGTAGGTGTCGACTGCTAACGGCGCCAGATATTAGCAATCAACGTGGACCTACACACAGATACAAATAACTTTGCTCCCAACGAGTACAGAGAGGTTGTCAATCCCTCGGGCCTTGTAGTTCACAAAGGATTAAAAGAAAATGATAGTAGTGATAGATAATGTTTTGCAATAGTAAATAAAAGTGAAAAGTAAATAGCGGATGTGATCAATGATGGTAATATGGACCGGAGTCTCATGATGTTCACTAGTGATGTCTCTCTCCCAAAAGACGATAAAACAGCTATGTGAGGTAAACGAATTACAGCTCGGAAATTGACAGGACCACGAACGCAAACCAATGCTGACTACATTGCAAGAAAGGTTGAGGTTCAAAGCATGGGCGGTACGCCAAAGTAAGTAGACCGAAATCCATCAATATATACTACTAATCATCCACCTTGAGATATCTATCCAGAACATCTCGCTGGTATTAAGTTGCGAGTCCCACCCATAGTGTAAACTAAAAGCAACAGACAACTGCATTAAAAGAACTTTGCGTAAAGTAAACAATCCTTGCACCCACGGGCACAAGCACCGTTGTTTTCCCCCTTGTGGCAACATCACATCCCCTAGACTCATGTTTCTGTCACTCAAGCTAGTCATCGAGGGGCATGAACCCACAATCGAGCATAACGTTCCCTCTTGGAGTCACTACCTATTACTTGGCCAAAGCAATAAATAACAACGGAGAACATGCAAGAATTACTTATGAACATAAATATAAAAGAGGTAGATCAAATATATTACTCAAGATCAATCTGAACATAATCTCATAATCCATCGGATCCCAGCAAACTCAACATAGCAACAGCATAAGAATTACATATGTGCCTCGATCATGTAGGGCAGCTCACGAGGACTAATTAGTGAAGCACAAGAACGGGAGGAGAACATCACATAGCTACTGGTCATGGACTCATGGTCCAAGGGAGACTACTCACGAGTCATCCGGGAGGCGTCCATGGTGGTGGAGAAGCTCCCGGTGGTGATCCTCCCCTCCGGCAGGGTGCCGGGAAGGGTTCTCCTGGTGCTCCCGATCTTGGAAGCGGCGGCGGCGGCGGAACAGAGATGAGATCGCGAAAAAGAGTTCCCGTCCCGAGGGTTTCGAAGGAAGCTCTAAATATATGCCGAAGGGGGGCACCAGATGGGGCTCGGGGGGCCCAGGCGCCCCCCCGGCGCGGCCCAGGCGCCCCCCCGGCGCGGCCCAGGAGGGGCGCGCCGCCAGGGCGCCTGGAGCCCTGGTGGCTCCCCCCCGGCTGTCCTTCGGGCGCATGGAAGTTTCCGGAACGCTGATTTTTATATAAATTTTCTGGATTTTTCTTGGCAGTTCTCGTAACGTGAAAACCTGAAATACAAAAACAGCCGAAAACAGAAACTGGCACCGGGGTGCACTGGATTAGTAGGTTAGTCCAAATATGATCAAAAGTGTATGGAAGTGTATAAATATCATAGCAATATCACCCAAAAGTGGCATGGAGCAAGCAGAAATTATAGATACGTTTTGGACGTATCAACATCCCCAAGCTTAATTCGTGCTCGTCCTCGAGTAGGTAAATGATAACAAGAATAATTTCTGTGGTGACATGCTATTAACCATATAGGACTTTTTATAGTCATATGACAAAAGCTTACTGAGACAATGATTCTATAGTAATTAAATTGCCTCATGAGAAAATCACAAATGACTGAAAGTTTTACAACATGAAACTGAAACATCAAAAAGATTTGCAATGAACATGATGTGCAAATATGATAAAGTGATATCTAGCTTGCCCCCTTTAGTGAAGCAAAACATAAATGCAGGGGCACCTTCAAGGTTTAAGTGATGACTAGATACAATGATTTCGGAATAAACGATATCACAATCATGCAAAAGACAATGCTACTTTGGGACAATGCACATTACAGTGAGAATGACAATCATGCTCTTAGTAGTTGGTGCTTTAAAAGAAAGAAGGTGGATTTTTTTATTTTGAAAACATAGAAGCAATTTTGTCAACGGTAGTAGTACTTCATATGTGTCATGCATAAGACATCCTATAAGTTGCAAGCCTCATGCATCGAATACTAATAGTGCTCGCACCTTGTCCTAATTAGCTCGGATTTCCATGGGTTATCATTGCATTGCATATGTTTCAACCAAGTGTCACAAAGGGGTACCTCTATGCCACCTGTACAAAGATCCAAGGAGATAAATCGCATTTGATTTCTCGTTTTTGATAGATCTCAACTTGAGGACATCCATACCGGGACAACATAGAAAATAGATGATGGACTCCTCTTCAATGCATAAGCATATTCTCATAAGAGATTGAGGATTAATGTCCAAGCTAAAACTTCCACCATGATACATGGCTTTGGTTGGCGGCCCAATGTTCTTCTCTAACAATATGCATACTCATTCAACCAACGGTAAATCACCCTTACTTCAGACAAGACGAACATGCATAGCAACTCACATGATATTCAACAAAAGTGTGACAGTTGATGGCGTCCCCAGAAACATGGTTACCGCTCAGCAAGCAACTTATAAGAAATAAGATACATAGGCAACATATTCTTTACCACAATAGTTTTTAAGCTACTTTCCCATGAGCTATATATTGCAAAGTTAGTTCGCTTAGTACAGGTGGAGGTTAGCAAAAGACTGGGAGCGACCAACTAAGAGAGCAATGACGGTCATAATCATGCAGAGCGACAAAGCAATATTGAATCAGGCATGGTAGTTATATCGCTACTCAGAAATAAAAGATCATCAAGGCTTGACAGACTTTCTTTACAGTCTTAAATATGCGTGAGCATACGCCAAGTCAATCAAAATAAATTCCCGAAGGAAGATATTACTAAACCATACCACATCACAGGCAAACAAATCATGTTGGTACTCCAATAACACATTGGGACCCCCCCAGCTATTTGAGACTAACCATAAGAAAACCTGAACTACTAAGCACCATCATGCAAGTAGCATCTTTATCATAGACATATTAACCAATGCAACGGAAGCAAACTCTCTTAATAAGGTGAGCATGATAATTAAAGAGAGTTCAAGCAACCAACTAAACAAAATCTCTTTGAAAAGATAAGCATGAATACTAACAGCAGAGCATGATAGTAGCTATTAAAAGACATAGAACACACACAGCAAAGATATACATGAAAATTCTATGTTATGTTCTAGGTAGAAGTGGAGCGTGTTTCTCTCCCACATAAAAAAAGCTGAGTTCCGACTGGTTATGAAAAACTAAAAAGAAAACTAAAAACAAGACGCTCCAAGCATAGCACATAATACATGAAGTGATAAAAATATAGTGGAACGAAAGACGAACTGATAATGTTGATGGAGAAGGGGATGCACGGGGGCATCCCCAAGCTTAGACGCTTGAGTCTCCTTGAATATTTCTTGGGGGTGCACGGGGGCATCCCCAAGCTTGAGCGCTTGACACTCCTGAATCTTTTTATCATCTTCCCTCGCACACTTGAAAACTCCCTTCATACATAACTCATCATAATCTGATTAGCAAGGTTAGTACCCTTAATAAAATAATTGCACCTTTCTGGAAATAAGGATATTCTTGAAGTTCTACTGTTTCTCAAGATTGCCAAAAGGTTTTTGCAAAGAAAAAGCAAGCTCTTGATTTGCAAAATGAAGGATAGGCAAAACAGGACAGAATCTGTGAAAAACAGAACAACAGGTAGTAATTGATCTGTTCGTGGTACTTCTGCAACTCAAATCAAAAAACTCAGAACAGATGCACGAAATACAATTATATAGAGAACGCTGTCAAAAAAATTCAGACCAAAAAGATGATCTGGTGATTTTATACGAATTTTTCTATCCAAGGACAGAATCTGTTTCCTGGACAGCACCTCACAACTTTTGAACTTTCTAGCAATCAGAGGCTATACTTGGCACAAATATGAAAAGCAAAGATACAATGATGATGCTACTGTAGTAAACAACATCAAGACCACTAAAAACTGAAAGAACAAACTGAAAGTAAAGATAACAAGGGTTGTCTCCCTAGAGCTCTTTCTTTATAGCCATAAAGATAGGCTTAAGACTTTAATGATGCTCTCGTAGGAATAAGAGTTGAAGAACAAAAAAGAGCATCAAGAAGCATATATAAAACATATTTAGGTCTAACATACTTCCTATGCATGGTAATCTTGTAAGAAAATAAATTATTGAAGCATAAAGCAACTAGCATAGGAAGGCAGAACAAGCATAACTTCAAAACCTTCAACATAAAAAGAGGGAACTTAATATTATTGAAATATCTATAGGCATATGTTCCCTTCTCATAATAATTTTCAGTGGGATCACGAATAAACTCAACAATATAAGCATCACATAAAGCATTGTTACCATGATCCACATGCAAAAAGGTACTCTTGCTCTCCACATAAGCATCATGAAGAGGATAAAACTTAGTATAAAAGAGAGACATAAGCTCTTGCCAATCAAGCAAGTGTGAGTTATCGAGAAGCTTATACCAATCTGAAGCTTTATCTATAAGTGATACGACGAACAATTTCCTCATGACAAACTCCCTTGATACACCTGCAAGCTTAAATAATGAACATAGTTGTGACAGATATAGCAAGTGTTCACCGGGATGTCTGTCTCCTGCATAACGATTAGCCAAAACATAATCGATAATACCAGCTGGTATTTTATAGGGCACAATTTCAGTAGGGGGAGGATCAACCACCACAGGTGTGGGGCGTCTTTCCACAAGCAACGATCCAATAACAGGGTTGTCCATAAGCATAACTGGTGAAAAGACATAAAGAAAACTGAAAGGTAAACTAATAAGACTAAAAGCAAAGGTAAAAGATAGCGTGCAACTCCCCTATCTTGAAGAGTGGAGTCCCCGGCAACGGCGCCAGAAAAACTCCTTGATGGGCCTCGAACCCCTCATTGGTTACCCCAAGTGGAAGGTGTAAGATGCAGTGTTGTGGAAGTTTTTCCCTTAGCAAAGATGCCAAGGATCGAATCCCCAGAGACTCCTAGGTTCAACAAGTAGGTGTCAACTGCTAACGGCGCCAGATATTAGCAATCAACGTGGACCTGCACACAGATACAAATAACTTTGCTCCCAACGAGTACAGAGAGGTTGTCAATCCCTCGGGCCTTGTAGTTCACAAAGGATTAAAAGCAAATGATAATAGTGATAGATAATGTTTTGCAATAGTAAATAAAAGTGAAAAGTAAATAGCGGATGTGATCAATGATGGTAATATGGACCGGAGTCTCATGATGTTCACTAGTGATGTCTCTCTCCCAAAAGACGATAAAACAGCTATGTGAGGTAAACGAATTACAGCTGGGCAATTGACAGGACCACGAACGCAAACCAATGCTGACTACATTGCAAGAAAGGTTGAGGTTCAAAGCATGGGCGGTACGCCAAAGTAAGTAGACCGAAATCCATCAATATCTACTACTAATCATCCACCTTGAGATATCTATCCAGAACATCTCGCTTGTATTAAGTTGCGAGTCCCACCCATAGTGTAAACTCAAAGCAACAGACAACTGCATTAAAAGAACTTTGCGTAAAGTAAACAATCCTTGCACCCGCGGGCACAAGCACCGTTGTTTTCCCCCTTGTGGCAACAACACATCCCCTAGACTCATGTTTCTGTCACTCAAGCTAGTCATCGAGGGGCATGAACCCACAATCGAGCATAACGTTCCCTCTTGGAGTCACTACCTATTACTTGGCCAAAGCAATAAATAACAACGGAGAACATGCAAGAATTACTTATGAACATAAATATAAAAGAGGTAGATCAAATATATTACTCAAGATCAATCTGAACATAATCTCATAATCCATCGGATCCCAGCAAACTCAACATAGCAACAACATAAGGATTACATATGTGCCTCGATCATGTAGGGCAGCTCACGAGGACTAATTAGTGAAGCACAAGAACGGGAGGAGAACATCACATAGCTACTGGTCATGGACTCATGGTCCAAGGGAGACTACTCACGAGTCATCCGGGAGGCGTCCATGGTGGTGGAGAAGCTCCCGGTGGTGATCCTCCCCTCCGGCAGGGTGCCGGGAAGGGTTCTCCTGGTGCTCCCGATCTTGGAAGCGGCGGCGGCGGCGGCGAAACAGATATGAGATCGCGAAAAAGAGTTCCCGTCCCGAGGGTTTCGAAGGAAGCTCTAAATATATGCCGAAGGGGGGCACCAGACGGGGCTCGGGGGGCCCAGGCGCCCCCCCCGGCGCGGCCCAGGGGGGGGGGGGGCGCCGCCAGGGCGCCTGGAGCCCTGGTGGCCCCCCCGGCTGTCCTTCGGGCGCAAGGAAGTTTCCGGAACGCTGATTTTTTATATATTTTTTCTGGATTTTTCCTGGCAGTTCTCGTAACGTGAAAACCTGAAATACAAAAACAACCGAAAACAGAAACTGGCACTGGGGTGCACTGGATTAGTAGGTTAGTCCAAATATGATCAAAAGTGTATGGAAGTGTATAAATATCATAGCAATATCACCCAAAAGTGGCATGGAGCAAGCAGAAATTATAGATACGTTTTGGACGTATAAGAGACTAGGCTGGGCATATGAGGAGCTAAGCGAGAGGCCATCATTTTAGCGATTATTTTGGCGACCGCATGGATGAGACTAATTGGTCTGAAATCCGAAATGTCCTTGGCGCCGTCTCTTTTCGGGATAAGGGCGATGTTCGCTGAGTTGAGCCATGTGAAGCTGGAGGCGCGCAGGTTGGAGAAGCCATTGACAACAGCCATCAGGTCCTGCTTGATGGTGTCCCAACACTCCTTGAAAAAAATACCTGTGAAGCCATCCGGTCCTGGTGCCTTGTCACTTGGTAGGGAGAAAATAGCCGCTTTAGTTTCCTCTTCAGTGAAAGGTAGGTCCAGCTCCGCGAGATCACATGGCTGGGTTGGAATGGCCTCCGAGTTGAAATCTTTTGACCGTGTCGGCCCCTTACGGATGACTGCAGAGAAGTGCTCATGGACAATGGCTTTCTTGTCGTCATGATTAGTAACCCATCCTTGGTTGTGCCGGAGACGATGGATAAAGTTTTTCCGTCTCCACCGATTGATTCAGAGATGGAAAAAACACGTATTGGCATCCCCCTCTTTAAGCAAGGTTATCCTTGAGGACTGCTTTTTTCTAGCTCGCTCTAGGACAGCCAGAGCAACAACCTTCCGCTTGAGCTGTTTCCTTAGATCTTGCTCTTTGTTGCTCAAGGCCCGAATTTCTTGTGCCATGTCCAAGCGCAGGATGACCTCGAGGGCCATGTGGAGTTGGACTTTATGGTGAGAGAAGAGCTTCCTGCTCCAGCACCTCAGTCTCTGACTAGCAGTCTTCAGCTTGTGGAAAATAATTTGGCATGGGTCATGGTGGCTCACCCTTTCATTCCATCCATCCGCAACAACTTTCTTGAAGTTTGGCATCTTTGTCCAGAAATCCTCGAACCTAAAGGATTTTGGTCTCGAGGGTCCCTCATCGCTTGCAAGGAGAAGGGGGCAATGGTCGGAGAGCGAGGATGACAGTGCGTGCAGAATGTGGGAGCCAAAATGGATGTCCCAATCTTCATTGCAAAAAAAACTATCCAGTTTGCTCATAGTGGGATTATGCCGCTCATTGCTCCATGTAAACTTTCTATTTTGTAGGTGAATCTCCTTGAGCTCACAAGAATTTAGCGCGTTACGGAAGCGAACAATACGACCCCGGTCCACATTTGCTTTGTTTTTGTCGCGGGCGTGGTAGATTTGGTTGAAATCTCCAGTGACCAGCCACTTAACTCCATCTATGGGCTTTTGGCTAATCATCTCCTGAAAAAAGGAGTCATTCAGATTGCTTCTTGTAGGTCCGTACACGGTAGTCAGCTTGAAGGAGGTACTGGATTCAACAAAGGTCACCATGGCTGAGAGGAAGAAAGCCCCCAAATTGACCTGCTCAATCATGAGCACATCCTCGTTCCAGAGAAGGAGGATACCTCCCCAGGTGCCGTCAGCCGGGCGCACAACAAAAGATTTAAGGCGATATCCTCCAAGGAAGGCTGCAGTGGACTGATCAATATTGGCCAGCTTGGTTTCTTGCAAGCAAACAATGTTGCAGGGGGTCGAGGCAATGGTTTCATGGACAGTCGCTCGTCGTGCCGGACAATTGAGGCCTCTAACATTCCAACTGAGAATACATAGGTTGTTGTCATTCATGGTTAACCAGCAATACATCTGAGCAGCAGCTACAGGACCTAACATCACAAACTAATAGCCTTGCCAAGGCAATAACAGTGGCCAGGCTGACACAGCAGCCTGGGGAAACAGGCAGAACACATAACCAGTACAGGGGATACATGGAGGAAGGATTAATCATCAGGGATAGGCTACATCTTCATCTTCAGCCCGCAGCACCATTACACCAGCATGGCGCCGCCGCTGTCCTGGGTCCTCATGCCGGGGCCCGTGTCTCCACCATGCTGGATGAGAGCGTCTTCCACTGCACCAGCAAGATCACAGTCCATCTGGAAGAGAGCTCTCAGGGCAGCAATCGCAAGATCAGGCAGCTCGCCGTTGAACAGAGCCACATATTTGTTGATCGCATCTTCAGTGATCATCTCGCCTTCGCCCACAATGCCCAACCTCTGGCAGAGAAGGCGCTCCGCCATCTGCGCAATGGGCATGGTGCGGCTCTTTGCCTTGAGGCGTGGGCTGCGCCTTCCAAGAGAGAAGCCAACCACACCAGCAAGGGTCTTGCGTCTGGCTGCTGGGGGTCTTCGGGGAGTGGAGCTTGGGGCTGTCAACAGGGGTGGTTGGAGTGGGACGAAGATGGGTGTGTTCACGTTGCTTGGCGTGGCCACATTGATCAGCATATCAGGGGCAGCCAGAGGGCCGCCCGGTGCAGGGGAGGCATCTACTGCAGGAATCGGCGATGGCAGCCGGGCGTTGGGAGGTGTTGACATCGGAGGCGTGGGAGAGATTCTTTCCCCGAAGCAAGGACCCAGCCGCCTGAGCCAGTCTGGGACCATGGAGGTTGGCCTAATCTCAATGATGTCGCACGAGGTGGTGCACTGCGTCTGGGGAGGGGAGCGACCACGGTCGTTTCCGTGACCAGAACCGACACGCGTGCTGCGCTCCTGGTGATCTTCATGGCGATGGCGCGCCCGACGCCCTGAGGCTGGGATCACCGAGCTGTCGGGGAGGCGCTGGACCCGGCTGGTGTCCACGTGCCTGGCATCCGGGATGGGAAGCTCGACTCCGTGGCGCCTCCCACCATCATAGCGCCTGTCATCACGACCGTGATGGTTGTCACGGCGTCGGTCATCCTCCAAGCGGGCAGGTGCCCTTGACCGGCTGCGGAAGAGGCGGTCGCGCCAAGAAGAGGACCGGTGATACGTCTCAAACGTATCTACTTTTCCAAACACTTTTGATATTGTTTTGACCTCATTCTTGCATGATTTGGACTAAACTAACCCGGACTGACGCTGTTTTCAGCAGAGCCGCCAGTATGGTTTATTTGTGTGCAGGAAAACGGATTTTTAAGTATCTCAGAAAAATCCACGAAAAATCACAGAAAATCCACGCACCCGAAGGAACCAAATGCCAGAAGTGGGGCCAGAGGGGGGCCAGGGGGTGCCCAGGCGCCCTGTGGGCGCGCCCCCCCTGGGCCGCGCCGGGGGGGGGGGGGGCGCCTGGGTGGGGCCCACACCTCCTGGTGCCCTACTTTAGCTCGTATTTTTCCTCCCGACGCAAAAAACCCCAGATCGGAAGTTCTTTCGCAGTTTTTCGTCGCGGAGCCACCGCCACCCTCTGTTCTTCCCCGGGAGGGCTAATCTGGAGGCTGATTTGGCCTCCGGAGAGGGGAGATCGTCGCCATCGTCATCATCATCACCTCTCCATCATCCCTCCATGACTTCTCCCTCCATGTGTGAGTAATTCCCCTGCTGTAGGCGAAGGGGATGGTAGGGATTGGATGAGTTAGATCATGTAATAGTTCGTCAGATTGTTGGGGGCATGTTGCCTATCATCTACTATGGTGTTTATCATCTTTGCTACAACTTGTTATTCTTAATGCTTGACACTTAGGGCCCGAGTGCCATGATTTCAGATCTGAACCATATGTGTTTGCATGAATATATTTGTGTTCGTGATCCTATCTATGAGTTGTATGCACCTGTTACGGTTCGGAACCGGCGATCCCAAAAGTGACAGCTTGGGACACCAAAGGGGATGGTCCGTAGTTTGAGGATTACATGTATCCATTGAGTTCATTGCTTTGTTCCGGTGCTCTTTGACAGGAGCACCTTAATATCCATTAGTTCCTTTTGGCCCCGTTCATAGCGGGATGGTAGGACAAAAGATGTTGTGCAAGTTGTTATTGCAAGCACGTACAACTACCTACGGGATACATGCCTAATGTTTGATATTTGCCTAGATGATCATTACTTTTCCATGTGCCGTGCCCCAAGTTAGAATCTATCTCATCCATGCAGCGCCCAACCATCCATCTCCCTAGCCTACAGTATTTTAAATCCTGCTTGTTACTAGTCGCTACTTTTGCTATTTACTTTGCTATCTACTGTTGCTATTTACTTTTGCCGTTTACTTTTACTATTACTATCATCACTATCATATCACTGTTACCACTTATCTTTTGTTGCAAGTAAGTATATTTCAGGTGCGGTTGAATTGACAACTCAACTATTAACGCTTATAAATACTCTTTGGCTCACCGTGTGTCGAATCAATAAATTGGGTTATTCTTACCCGTGAAGACTATCTCGATCCCTTACGGTTGAGGGTTATCAAGTACCGTTTTCTGGCACCGTTGTGTTGGGGAACGTAGTATTTTAAAATTTTCCTACGATCACGCAAGATCTATCTACCAGATGTATAGCAACGAGAGGGAAGAGTGTGTCTACGTACCCTCGTAGACCGGGAGCGGAAGCGTCAAGTGACGCGGTTGATGTTGTCGAACTTCTTCGCGATCCAACCGATCAAGCACCGAACGTACGGCACCTCCGCGTTCAGCACACGTTCAGCTTGATGACGTCCCACGAGCTCTTGATCCAGTTGAGCTTCACGGGAGAGTTTCGTCAACACGACGGCGTGGTGACGGATATGATGTGTTCACCGGCGCAGGGCTTCGCCTAAGCTCCGCGACGGTATGACCGAGGTGTGATTCTGTGGAGGGGGGCAGCGCACACGGCTAAAACAATTCAACTTGTGTGTCTTTGGGTGCCCCCCTGCCCCCGTATATAAAGGAGCAAGGGAGGGAGGCCGGCCGGCCCTTCCTGGTGCGGCTAGGGAGTGGACTCCTACTAGGAATAGGATTGCAATCCTATTCCTAGTAGGATTCACCAAAATAAGGAAGAGGGAAAGGAATAGGAGAGGTGGCGCCCCCCCCCCCCCAATCCTAGTCCAACTAGGAACCCTAGGTGGGGGCGCCGGCCAGCCCTATGGGCTGCCTCTCTCTTTCCCTTTAGGCCCACTATGGACCATCCCCTCTCGTAGGGGGTTCCGGTAACCCCCTCCGGCATTCCCGATAAATCCGAAACTTTTCCGGAACACTCCCGGTGTCCGAATATAGTCGTCCAATATATCAATCTTTATGTCTCGGACATTCCGAGACTCCTCGTCATGTCCGTGATCTCATCCGGGACTCCGAACTACCTTCGGTACATCAATACTCATAAACTCATAATACCGATCGTCATCAAACGTTAAGCGTGCGGACCCTACGGGTTCGAGAACTATGTAGACATGACCGAGACTCATCTCCGGTCAATAACCAATAGCGGAACCTGGATGTTCATATTGGCTCCTACATATTCTACGAAGATCTTTTATCGGTCAGAACCGCATAACAACATACGTTGTTCCTTTTGTCAAACGATATGTTACTTGCCCGAGATTCAATCGTCGGTATCTCTATACCTAGTTCAATCTCGTTACCGGCAAGTCTCTTTACTCGTTTCGTAATACATCATCTCGTGACTAACTCATTAGTCTTTTGCTTGCAAGGCTTATTGTGATGTGTGTTACCGAGAGGGCCCAGAGATACCTCTCCGACACTCGGAGTGACAAATCCTAATCTTGATCTATGCCAACACCACGAATACTTTCGGAGACACCTGTAGAGCATCTTTATGATCACCCAGTTACGTTGTGACGTTTGATAGCACACAAGGTGTTCCTATGGTATTCGGGAGTTGCATAATCTCATAGTCATAGGAACATGTATAAGTCATGAAGAAAGCAATAGCAGTTAAACTAAACGATCATAGTGCTATGCTAACGGATGGGTCTTGTCCATCACATCATTCTCCTAATGATGTGATCTCGTTGATCAAATGACAACTCATGTCTATGGCTAGGAAACATAACCATCTTTGATCAATGAGCTAGTCTAGTAGAGGCATACTAGGGACATACTGTTTTGTCTATGTATTCACACATGTACTAAGTTTCCGGTTAATACAATTCTAGCATGAATAAAAGACATTTATCATGATATAAGGAAATACAAATAACATTTTTATTATTGCCTCTAGGGCATATTTCCTTCAGTCTCCCACTTGAACTAGAGTCAATAATCTAGATTACAAAGTGATGATCCTCACACCCATGGAGTCCTGGTGCTGATCATGTTTTGCCCGTGGAAGAGGCTTAGTCAACGGGTCTGCAACATTCAGATCCGTATGTATTTTGCAAATCTCTATATCTCCCTCCTTGACTAGATCGCGGATGGAATTGAAGCGTCTTTTGATGTGCTTTGTTCTCTTGTGAAACCTGGATTCCTTCGCCAAGGCTATGGCTCCAGTGTTGTCACAAAAGATTTTCATTGGACCCGATGCACTAGGTATTACACCTAGATCGGATATGAACTCCTTCATCCAGACTCCTTCATTTGCTGCTTCTGAAGCAGCTATGTATTCCGCTTCACACGTAGATCCTGCCACGACGCTTTGCTTGGAACTGCACCAACTGACAGCTCCACCGTTCAATAAAAATACATATCCGGTTTGTGACTTTGAGTCATCCGGATCAGTGTCAAAGCTAGAATCGTCGTAACCGTTTACGACGAGCTCTTTGTCACCCCCATATACGAGAAACATATCCTTTGTTCTTTTCAGATACTTTAGGATGTTTTTGACCACTGTCCAGTGATCCACTCCTGGATTACTTTGGTACCTCCCTGCTAGACTTATAGCAAGGCACACATCAGGTCTGGTACACAACATTGCATACATGATAGATCCTATGGCTGAGGCATAGGGAATGACTTTCATTTTCTCTCTATCTTCTGCAGTGGTCGGGCATTGAGTCTTACTCAACTTCATACCTTGTAAAACAGGTAAGAACCCTTTCTTTGACTGATCCATTTTGAACTTCTTCAAAATCTTATCAAGGTATGTGCTTTGTGAAAGTCCAATTAAGCGTCTTGATCTATCTCTATGGATCTTGATACCTAATATATAAGCAGCTTCACCGAGGTCTTTCATTGAAAAACTCTTATTCAAGTATCCTTTTATGCTATCCAGAAATTCTATATCATTTCCAATCAACAATATGTCATCTACATATAATATTAGAAATGCTACAGAGCTCCCACTCACTTTCTTGTAAATACAGGCTTCTCCAAAAGTCTGCATAAAACCATATGCTTTGATCACCTCATCAAAGCGTATATTCCAACTCCGAGATGCTTGTACCAGTCCATAGATGGATCGCTGGAGTTTGCATACTTTGTTAGCACTTTTTGGATCGACAAAACCTTCTGGTTGCATCATATACAACTCTTCTTTGAGATATCCATTTAGGAATGCAGTTTTGACATCCATTTGCCAGATTTCATAATCATAAAATGCGGCAATTGCTAACATGATTCGGACAGACTTAAGCATCGCTACAGGTGAGAAAGTCTCATCGTAGTCAACTACTTGAACTTGTCGAAAACCTTTCGCAACAAGTCAAGCTTTGTAAACAGTAATATTACCGTCTGCGTCGGTCTTCCTCTTGAAGATCCATTTATTTTCGATGGCTTGCCGATCATCGGGCAAGTCAACCAAAGTCCACACTTTGTTCTCATACATGGATCCCATCTCAGATTTCATGGCTTCAAGCCATTTTGCGGAATCTGGGCTCATCATCGCTTCCTCATAGTTCGTAGGTTCATCATGGTCTAGTAACATGATTTCCAGAACTGGGTTGCCGTACCACTCTGGTGCGGAACGTACTCTGGTTGATCTACGACGTTCAGCAGAAACTTGATCCGAAGTTTCATGATCATTATCATTAACTTCCTCACTAATTGGCGTAGGAATCACTGGAACAATTTCCTGTGATGTACTACTTTCCAATCTGGGAGAAGGTACAATTACCTCATCAAGTTCTACTTTCCTCCCACTCACTTCTTTCGAGAGAAACTCTTTTTCTAGAAAGGATCCGTTCTTAGCAACGAATATTTTGCCTTCGGATCTGTGATAGAAGGTGTACCCAACAGTCTCTTTTGGGTATCCTATGAAGACACATTTTTCCGATTTAGGTTCGAGCTTATCAGGTTGAAGTGTTTTCACATAAGCATCGCAGCCCCAAACTTTAAGAAACGACAACTTTGGTTTCTTGCCAAACCATAGTTCATAAGGTGTCGTATCAACGGATTTAGATGGTGCCCTATTTAACGTGAATGCAGCTGTCTCTAAAGCATAACCCCAAAACGATAGTGGTAAATCGGTAAGAGACATCATAGATCGCACCATATCTAATAAAGTACGGTTACGACGTTCGGACACACCTTTACGCTGTGGTGTTCCAGGTGGCGTGAGTTGTGAAACTATTCCACATTGTTTCAAATGAAGACCAAACTCGTAACTCAAATATTCTCCTCCACGATCAGATCGTAGAAACTTTATTTTCTTGTTACGATGATTCTCTACTTCACTCTGAAATTCTTTGAACTTTTCAAATGTTTCAGACTTGTGCTTCATTAAGTAGATATACCCATATCTGCTCAAATCATCAGTGAAGGTCAGAAAATAACGATACCCGCCGCGAGCATCAACACTCATTGGTCCACATACATCAGTATGTATGATTTCCAACAAATCTGTTGCTCGCTCCATAGTTCCGGAGAACGGAGTTTTAGTCATCTTGCCCATGAGGCATGGTTCGCAAGCACCAAGTGATTCATAATCAAGTGATTCCAAAAGTCCATCATTATGGAGTTTCTTCATGCGTTTTACACCAATATGACCTAAATGGCAGTGCCACAAATAAGTTGCACTATCATTATTAACCTTGCATCTTTTGGTTTCAATATTATGAATATGAGTATCACTACAATCGAGATCCAATAAGAATAGACCACTCTTTAAGGGTGCATGACCATAAAAGATATTATTCATTAAAATAGAACAACCATTATTCTCTGATTTAAATGAATAACCGTCTCGCAATAAACAAGATCCAGATATAATGTTCATGCTCAACGCTGGCACCAAATAACAATTATTTAGGTCTAAAACTAATCCCGAAGGTAGATGTAGAGGTAGCGTGCCGACGGCGATCACATCGACTTTGGAACCGTTTCCCACGCGCATCGTCACCTCGTCCTTAGCTAATCTTCGTTTAATCCGTAGTCCCTGTTTCGAGTTACAAATATTAGCAACCGAACCGGTATCAAATACCCAGGTACTACTACGAGCATTAGTAAGGTACACATCAATAACATGTATATCACATATACCTTTGTTCATCTTGCCATCCTTCTTATCCGCCAAATACTTGGGGCAGTTCCGCTTCCAGTGTCCAGTCCCCTTGCAGTAGAAGCACTCAGTTTCAGGCTTGGCTCCAGATTTGGGTTTCTTCGTGGAAGTAGCAACTGTTTTGCTATTCTTTTTGAAGTTCCCCTTCTTTCCTTTGCCCTTTTTCTTGAAACTAGTGGTCTTGTTAACCATCAACACTTGATGCTCCTTTTTGATTTCTACCTCAGCAGCTTTGAGCATAGCGAAGAGCTCGGGAATTGTCTTTTGCATCCCTTGCATATTATAGTTCATCACGAAGCCTTTATAGCTTGGTGGCAGTGATTGAAGAACTCTATCAATAACACTATCCTCATCAACTTTGCAACCAAGTTGAGTCATATGATTGTAGTACCCAGACATTCTGAGCAAGTGTTCACTGATAGAACTATTCTCCTCCATCTTGCAGCTGTAGAACTTATTGGAAATCTCATATTTCTCAATTCGGGCATTTGCTTGAAATATTAACTTCAACTCCTGGAACATCTCATATGGTCCATGACGTTCAAAACGTCGTTGAAGTCCCGGTTCTAAGCCGTAAAGCATGGCACACTAAACTATCGTGTAGTCATCAGACCGCGACTGCCAGACGTTCAAAGCGTCTACATTAGCGGGAGGGGGCTTGTCACCTAGCGGTGCTTCAAGGACATAATTCTTCTGTGCATCAATGAGGATAATCCTCAGGTTACGGACCCAGTCCGTGTAATTGCTACCATCATCTTTCAACTTAGCTTTCTCTAGGAATGCATTAAAATTCAAAGGAACGGTAGCACGGGCCATTGATCTACAACGACATAGATATGCAAAACTATCAGGACTAAGTTCATGATAAATTAAAGTTCAATTTAATCATATTAATTTAAAGAACTCCCACTTAGATAGACATCCCTCTGGTCATCTAAATGATCACGTGATCCAAATCAACTAAACCATGTCCGATCATCACGTGAGATGGAGTAGTTTCAATGGTGAACATCTTATGTTGATCTTATCTACTATATGATTCACGCTCGACCTTTCGGTCTCCAGTGTTCCAAGGCCATATCTGTATATGCTAGGCTCGTCAAGTTTAACCTGAGTATTCTGCGTGTGCAAAACTGGCTTACACCCGTTGTATTTGAACGTAGAGCTTATCACACCCGATCATCACGTGGTGTCTCGGCACGACGAACTTTCGCAACGGTGCATACTCAGGGAGAACACTTATACCTTGAAATTTAGTAAGGGATCATCTTATAATGCTACCGTCGATCTAAGCAAAATAAGAAGCATAATAAGATAAACATCACATGCAATCAAAATATGTGACATGATATGGCCATCATCATCTTGTGCTTTTGATCTCCATCTCCAAAGCACCGTCATGATCACCTTCGTCACCGGCGCTACACCTTGATCTCCATCGTAGCATCGTTGTCGTCTCGCCAACTATTGCTTCCTCAACTATCGCTACCGCTTAGTGATAAAGTAAAGCAATTACATGGCGATTGCATTTCATACAATAAAGCGACAACCATATGGCTCCTGCCAGTTGCCGATAACTTTACAAAACATGATCATCTCATACAAAGCCGTATAACTCATCATGTCTTGACCATATCACATCACAACATGCCCTGCAAAAACAAGTTAGACGTCCTCTACTTTGTTGTTGCAAGTTTTACGTGGCTGCTACGGGCTTAGCAAGAACCGTTCTTACCTACGCATAAAAAACCACAACGATGTTTCGTCAAGTATGTGATGTTTTAACCTTCACAAGGACCGGGCGTAGCCACACTTGATTCAGCTAAAGTGAGAGAGACAGACACCCGCCAGTCACCTTTAAGCAATGAGTGCTCGTAACGGTGAAACCAGTCTCGCGTAAGCGTACGCGTAATGTCGGTCCGGGCCGCTTCATGTCACAATACCGCCGAAGCAAAGTATGACATGCTGGTAAGCAGTATGACTAGTATCGCCCACAACTCATTGTGTTCTACTCGTGCATATCATCTACGCATAGACCTGGCTCATGATGCCACTGTTGGGGAACGTAGTATTTTAAAATTTTCCTACGATCACGCAAGATCTATCTACCAGATGTATAGCAACGAGAGGGAAGAGTGTGTCTACGTACCCTCGTAGACCGGGAGCGGAAGCGTCAAGTGACGCGGTTGATGTTGTCGAACTTCTTCGCGATCCAACCGATCAAGCACCGAACGTACGGCACCTCCGCGTTCAGCACACGTTCAGCTTGATGACGTCCCACGAGCTCTTGATCCAGTTGAGCTTCACGAGAGAGTTTCGTCAACACGACGACGTGGTGACGGATATGATGTGTTCACCGGCGCAGGGCTTCGCCTAAGCTCCGCGACGGTAAGACCGAGGTGTGATTCTGTGGAGGGGGGGCACCGCACACGGCTAAAACAATTCAACTTGTGTGTCTTTGGGTGCCCCCCTGCCCCCGTATATAAAGGATCAAGGGAGGGAGGCCGGCCGGCCCTTCCTGGTGCGGCTAGGGAGTGGACTCCTACTAGGAATAGGATTGCAATCCTATTCCTAGTAGGATTCACCAAAAGAAGGAAGAGGGAAAGGAATAGGAGAGGTGGCGCCCCCCCCCAATCCTAGTCCAACTAGGAACCCTAGGTGGGGGCGCCGGCCAGCCCTATGGGCTGCCTCTCTCTTTCCCTTTAGGCCCACTATGGACCATCCCCTCTCGTAGGGGGTTCCGGTAACCCCCTCCGGCATTCCCGATAAATCCGAAACTTTTCCGGAACACTCCCGGTGTCCGAATATAGTCGTCCAATATATCAATCTTTATGTCTCGGACATTCCGAGACTCCTCGTCATGTCCGTGATCTCATCCGGGACTCCGAACTACCTTCGGTACATCAATACTCATAAACTCATAATACCGATCGTCATCAAACGTTAAGCGTGCGGACCCTACGGGTTCGAGAACTATGTAGACATGACCGAGACTCATCTCCGGTCAATAACCAATAGCGGAACCTGGATGTTCGTATTGGCTCCTACATATTCTACGAAGATCTTTTATCGGTCAGAACCGCATAACAACATACGTTGTTCCTTTTGTCAAACGGTATGTTACTTGCCCGAGATTCGATCGTCGGTATCTCTATACCTAGTTCAATCTCGTTACCGGCAAGTCTCTTTACTCGTTCCGTAACACATCATCTCGTGACTAACTCATTAGTCTTTTGCTTGCAAGGCTTATTGTGATGTGTGTTACCGAGAGGGCCCAGAGATACCTCTCCGACACTCGGAGTGACACATCCTAATCTTGATCTATGCCAACACCACGAATACTTTCGGAGACACCTGTAGAGCATCTTTATGATCACCCAGTTACGTTGTGACGTTTGATAGCACACAAGGTGTTCCTACGGTATTCGGGAGTTGCATAATCTCATAGTCATAGGAACATGTATAAGTCATGAAGAAAGCAATAGCAGTTAAACTAAACGATCATAGTGCTATGATAACGGATGGGTCTTGTCCATCACATCATTCTCCTAATGATGTGATCCCGTTGATCAAATGACAACTCATGTCTATGGCTAGGAAACATAACCATCTTTGATCAATGAGCTAGTCTAGTAGAGGCATACTAGGGACATACTGTTTTGTCTATGTATTCACACATGTACTAAGTTTCCGGTTAATACAATTCTAGCATGAATAAAAGACATTTATCAAGATATAAGGAAATACAAATAACATCTTTATTATTGCCTCTAGGGCATATTTCCTTCACGTTGCCGGGGAGCATAGCAATATTTACAAGTCTACTTGAGGTATCCTACCCGCTGCACTTTATTCATTATGCGTAAGAAAGGAGACCCCAAGGTTCCGATCTTACTATCCACTACAAGAAGAGGTACTGCTCTGAGCACTAGTGCTACGCTTGATTCACCTTCTGTTATGAGTAAGTTTGCCTCACCACCACCACATGATGCTCCTACTGAATCTGTTACTATGTCTGATACTCTTGATGATGCTTCTACTACTTTTGATGATGATATTAGTTCGCTTGGTTATGCTCTTGAGGAACAAATTGCTGCTGCTGCTAAAAAATATGGAATTGAACTTCCTGTTGCTCGCTACCCTATTGGTGAAACTTATGATTATCCTGATTTGAGTAAACTCAAAGAGAGGCTCCTTGATGATGATTTCTATATGCTTGATGAAGATCTATGCAGGGAACTGACAGAGTTTGCTGGCTCTGACCCTGAAGTTATTAAGAAAATATTTGAAAAACACTCTTTGAAAAACAAAACCATTCCTAACCCTGAGTTTGCTACATCTCCTATATGCATTGATGATCCTGATTTTGATTTCTCTGTTGATCTTTCACTTATACCTATGGTTGAAGCTGACCCCTTTTATGGCAGAGAGAATGATGATGCTATTGCACACCTAACTAAGCTTGGTGAGTTAGGTAGCCTATTTACCACAGATGAGAAGATACGATACTTTTATGTGACCAAGCTTCTTCCTTTCTTGTTGAAGGAAGGTGCCAAAGCATGGTATGATTCACTCCCATGCGGTTCTATTAAGAGTCCTCAGGATTTAGCTCACTCTTTTGTTGATAAGTACTTTCCTGCTCACATGCAACATGCCGCTTTACAAAGAATTTATAACTTTAAACAGTTGCAGGATGAGTCCCTCCCTAAAGCTTGGGGGAGGTACTGCGATTTGATTCGGGCTAGACCAGGACATGAAATTCCTAAGAATGAATTAATTGATATATTCTATGCTGGTCTAACTGATGAATCTAGGTCCTATTTGGACAGTTGTGCTGGTTGTGTTTTCAGGAAAAGAACACCGGACGATGCGGAAGATTTAATGGGCAGGATTGCCAAAAACCATGAAGATTGGTCCGTCCCTGAACCACCTCCACCAACAAAGAAGAGGGGCATGTTTGTTCTAAGCCCCGAGGATATGCGAGAAGCAAAGAAGTCTATTAAAGAGAAAGGTATTAAAGCTGAAGACATGAAGAATCTACCCCCTATTGAGAAGCTCTGTGAGCCTACCACTCACCCTCCTATGGTAGAGGTACACTCTCTTTTAGATTTCAACGCAAGTGACATCCCTCATGGTAAACCTCCTGATCAATGTTTAGATGAGTTTGATAATTTTATTATGAAACAGAATCATTTTAATGAGAGGATAGAAAGTTAGTTGCATGATAATTCCCTTGCAATCAAAACGTTGCTTGATGTTTTAGATAGAACAGTTAATGATGTTCAATGTCTTGTGAAGCATTTTCATATGGTTCAAACTCAGCTTGATCAAATTTCTAATGTGCAAAGAGATTTGCTTGCTAACAATGCCAAACAAGATAAATTGCAGGCTTTTGGGATTAAGACCCGAGGAGGAACTAGTACTCAAGATCCTCTTTATCCAGAGGGACATCCGAAGAGAATCGAGCAAGATTCTCAAATGCAGGAAGAAGAAATTGTTGTCTCTCCAAATAGGAAGAAGAAACATAAAGAGACTGACAATTCTAATGATCCTATTGCAGATGAAGAGCCAGCTATTGATCCCAACAGTGTATCTATTTCCGATGCTGAGACTGAAGACGGTGCTGAACATGAAGGTAATGATAATGAGAAAAACGATCCGCCTGAAGTTCGAGAAGAAGAAGCACCTGACAAACCTAAGAGGTACACTAAAGAAGACTTCATTGCAAGAAAACATGGGAAGGAGAGAGAACCATGGGTACAGAAACCCATGCCCTTTCCAGGTAAGTCCATCAAATCTAAAGAAGAAGAGCATTATAATAAGTTTTGTGAATGGATTAAACCTCTTTTTCTTCAAATCCCTTTGACTGATGCTATTAAGTTACTTCCTTATTCAAAATATATGAAAGATATTGTCACTAACAAAAGAAAAGTTCCTAATGATGCAATATCTACTATGCTTGCTAACTATTCTTTCAGTGGAAAGATTCCTGAGAAGCTCGGTGATCCAGGTATACCCACCATTCCTTGCTCCATAAAGAATAATTATGTCAAAACTGCTTTATGTGATCTTGGAGCAGGAGTGAGTGTTATGCCTCTCTCTCTTTACGAGAGGCTTTGTTTAGAGAAACTAATTCCTACAGATATCTCCCTTCAGATGGCTGACAAGTCAACCGCTGTTCCGATAGGTATTTGTGAGGATGTTCCAGTGGAAGTTGCTAATTGTTTAATTCTTACTGATTTTGTTGTGCTTGACATGCCCGAGGATGGGAGCATGTCCATTATTCTTGGTAGACCTTTTCTTAACACCGCAGGTGCTATTATTGATTGCAATAAAGGGAAGGTTACCTTCCATGTGAATGATAAAGAACACACGGTATATTTTCCGAAGAAGACCGACAGGAGGCATGCCCTCAACTCTATAGAGAATATCGAGACCGTGAAAATTGGAGAATGGGACTGTCCACTACATGTGCCTCACAAATACAAAACTATCATGGTAGGGACAATGTCCATCAAGGTAAAAGTTCAGTGATTACTTCGTAGGAGGTGAGACTTTTTGCTCTATATATCGCTTGTTTGTTGGTAAGACTCGATCAACCTTACTAGTGAACGTGTTTTACATGGATAAAAAGTTGAGCTTGCTATGCTTTCATTTGTTTTTAGTTTTGTCCTACTTGCTGTACCAAGTATCTATGTTTTTGAAGCTTCACAATACTACTAACTGCTTCAAGTTTTCAGAGAGTTTCGCAGCTTTTTGAACTTCGAAAATTTTCCAACAGTGAAGTTTTCAAAAAAATTCCAGAAAAATTATATTAAAAATTTCCACAACGGGAGAGACCCGAAAAGTCCTGGGGCCAGCCAGGGGGCCACCAGTGGCCCAGGCGGCCAGCTGGCGCGGCCCAGCCCCTGGCCGCGCCCACAGGGCGCCTGGGGCCCACGGGACCCCCCTCCAGGTACTTCTTCTTCCCCCCTCTCTCTCTTTTTCCAGAAACCCAAGTTCTAGTCTTGTTCTTGCTGTTCTTGGAGGCGATTCTTTGATCTCTCTCTATAGCCCATCATTTGAGCTGAAATTTTGAGCAAATACTCCCTGGTATGTGACTCCTCCACCCCTCCAATTAGATTTTTGATTGGTGGCCTCATTTGTGAGTATTTAGTAGTTCTTGGTGCTGTAGAGATGAGCTTGCATGCATGTGTAGAAAGTTATTTTCCAAGTTTTGATGCAAGTTTATGCCTTGGGCAAGTGAGTTGAGTAGTTTGCCTTAGCTCACTTTGTTTTAATCTTCATTTTTGTAAATTGTAAAAAATTTCAGAAATGAGTTTGTTAGGAAGGGCAAAAGGGTGGTTTGAGAAGAGGAGACCCGCACACTCCGATCGAGTCACTAGAGCCGCAGCTTCACCATCGACTGCTAGGGTGAGCTATAATGAGGATCATGTGCCCCTGGAGTTGTTGGAAGACGCAAGTCCAGCACGTGCGATGACATTTCCATGTGATGAATTTATGGAAGCTGCGGGAATCAAGGATGAGTTTTATAATCTTTCTGCTAATGCAGGTTTGACACGGCTCGTCACAAGCCGTGTTACTCAGTATCAAAAACTCACCTCCAGTTTCATTAACAGTTTTAGATATAATCCTGATTCAGGTGCTATTGAGTTTAAAATTTATAATGATCTTATCACCATGACTCTGGGAAATTTTTGTGAAGTAATAGGTGTGCCGAACGTTGGGAGGACGGCAAGGATGGCCACTCAGCCCTCCGAGCTGAAAACCGTCATCAACTCTATCTGCAGTATGGGTACGAGAGATATTCATCGGTCGAAGATCTCCAGCATCTTGTTTCCTCACCTCAGGTATTTTGCATATTATATTGCTAGAGGGGTGTTAGCTCGTGACAACACGAGCAGCATTTCTGCTCCGGATATTGCTATCCTGGCAGCAGCCCTCTCAGGAGGTCTGATTATAATATGGGTACCTTAATTTCTCGACGCCTTGCTATGAACGGTAACAAGGGGGACTTATATGGTGGCATTTATGCCACACTTATCTTAGAGCATCTTGGAGGCACCCCACACCCTGATGATACTCCTTTTACTTATTTAAGCTTTGATCTTGCTGCTATGAAAAGGCATAAGTTTGTTACCATGGGTTCTGAGCTTGATAACCTTGTTTATATCTTGCGTTTCGGAACTACCGCGGAACGCGAGATCCGTCTACCTGCACCTCTTTTGTTTGATTTTTCTCGCAGGAACGGATGGTCCTTTGATGTTGTCCAGTTCGATGAGTTCATGGTCCATCATCAGTTTCATAACCCCATGGAGGGGGTTGTGCCCGATGAGGAGAGGCACAGTGAGATACCACATTTTCAGGAAGAGACCGCCACCGAGTTTGGTGAAGGGTCTTCCTCTGTCTGGCGTTCGGAACCTTCCTCGTGGGAGACTCCGAGGAGTTTGGTGTACGCGCCAGCATCCTTCTACGACCCTTGGTCTCACCACCATACCCCTGGAGCAGGAGGCTCCTGGGGGCAGTAGCTGCTACCAACTTAGGCCAAAAGCCTAAGCTTGGGGGAGTACGTGCCCTTCTCACTTTTTCATTGTATTATCCGTTTTATTCGCTTTGATCTTTTCGAAGTTTTTGCCCATTCTTCTTTATTTCTCTCTTTGCAAAAACAACAAAAAGATTTTCTCTTTCTTTTGCTTTTATTCAACCTTTGAAAAAAAAACCAAAAAGATTTCCTTTTTCTCTTTAGTTTGCTTTGCTTTCAGAGATCAGCTCGAGTCCGTGATGGCATTTGATTATATTTCCTACGTTCGATCGTGCAAGTGACAAGCAGTAATGACGAAGATCGACTGAAAGGAAGCAACAAGGAAGACCGGTATGAACTCTTATTGTTTCTACTTTTGTACATATGCCTGTACTTATGATCTAGGGACCAGCTTGTAGCGACATAGTGCTGTGTTTACAATGCTCTTCCAGTGGTTCATGCTTTCCTTGCGGCTAGTCCCGAATAACTAGAGTATATAATGTGTTATTGAAATGATCTACATGCATTACACTGTTCATAGTCTGGTATACTAAGGTGGTATTTCCCTTTAGAGAATTTTTGGATTGACTTGGCACATGCTTACACATGTTTAAGACTAAGAGTCTACTTTGCCTCGATGATCTTTGAGTTTTAGAATAGTTATATCACTTTCATGCCCGATTCAATGTTGTTTTGTCGCTCTGCATGATTATGACCGTTATTGCTCTTTAGTTGGTCGCTTCCCAGTCTTTTGCTAAACCTCCACCTGTACTAAGCGGACTGACTGCTTGTGCATCCAAACCCTTTAAAACCTGTTATGCCATATGAGTCCACTATACCTTCCTATACATGGTATTTACCTGCCATTCCTAACGAAGACTTTCATGTACCATCTCGAAATTATTCAAAAGCAATTCTCTTTTTGTGCCTATGTTTTAGCTCATGAGGAAGTAGTAGTTAATTCATGATCTCTTTAAGTTGGACAAGTTTCACCCCTGGATTGCATGTATAATGTGCAAACCCCTAATATGAAAAGGAACTGGCATTGAGTGCGCCCGGCTCGAAAAGATAATATAACAAACAAACCCTCCTTCACGCTTTGTTCATGAGAAATCAGAAAACTTTGGCAGTGATAAACAAAGGAGATTAAGAGGATGTGATCGTCCTCATGCGGGAGCCGTTCCTCGAGACTTGTCTAGCTTAAAAAGTGATTGAGTTATCTACTAGCATTTGTTGACGAAATATGCTCCTCTCAAAAACATATTTACTTCTGTTTTTAAAACCAAGAGCTCTGGTACATGTTTAGTTTTTGTTTCCGATCACGGGTTTTCAACTTTGCCAATAAAAGCCACGGTTCGAGAGTCTCACCTTCTTTATTCAAAGCACTGACTAGGAGAGCATAATTGTCATTCTGAGTGTAATGTGCATTGTCCCAAAGTATTACATTGTCTTCTGCATACTTGTGATATGATTTATTCCGAAATTCTTAGTTCTAGTCTCCTTTAAAACTCTGGAGGAGTCTCTGCATTTATGTTTTGCTTCACTCATGGAGGCTAGCGAGATACCACCCTAATATGCTCAAGCTATGTGCAATGTGATCTTGTCTTGATTTTCAGTAATATATTATTTACTCTTAAGTATTTGTGACTGGCCACTTGAAAGAAGGATTGCTCCTTGCATTGTCCTCATAAGTACTGTTTCAATACTTGCTAAACTCTTTTCGTAGTAGATGCTTATATACATTTAATGAAGCAAAAGAGTTTGTCAAAGTTTTCTTTGTCGCGTCCAGTTCGTTGAACTGAATTGCTTGAGGACAAGCAATATGCTAAGCTTGGGGGAGTTGATACGTCTCAAACGTATCTACTTTTCCAAACACTTTTGATATTGTTTTGACCTCATTCTTGCATGATTTGGACTAAACTAACCCGGACTGACGCTGTTTTCAGCAGAGCTGCCTGTATGGTTTATTTGTGTGCAGGAAAACGGATTTTTAAGTATCTCAGAAAAATCCACGAAAAATCACAGAAAATCCACGCACCCGAAGGAACCAAATGCCAGAAGTGGGGCCAGAGGGGGGCCAGGGGGTGCCTAGGCGCCCTGTGGGCGCGCCCCCCCTGGGCTGCGCCGGGGGGGCGCCTGGGTGGGGCCCACACCCCCTGGTGCCCTACTTTAGCCCGTATTTTTCCTCCCGACGCAAAAAACCCCAGATCGGAAGTTCTTTCGCAGTTTTTCATCGCGGAGCCGCCGCCACCCTCTGTTCTTCCTCGGGAGGGCTAATCTGGAGGCTGATTTGGTCTCCGGAGAGGGGAGATCGTCGCCATCGTCATCATCATCACCACTCCATCATCCCTCCATGACTTCTCCCTCCATGTGTGAGTAATTCCCCTGCTGTAGGCGAAGGGGATGGTAGGGATTGGATGAGTTAGATCATGTAATAGTTTGTCAGATTGTTGGGGGCATGTTGCCTATCATCTACTATGGTGTTTATCATCTTTGCTACAACTTGTTATTCTTAATGCTTGACACTTAGGGTCCGAGTGCCATGATTTCAGATCTGAACCATATGTGTTTGCATGAATATATTTGTGTTCGTGATCCTATCTATGAGTTGTATGCACCTGTTACGGTTCGGAACCGGCGATCCCAAAAGTGACAGCTTGGGACACCAAAGGGGATGGTCCGTAGTTTGAGGATTACATGTATCCATTGAGTTCATTGCTTTGTTTCGGTGCTCTTTGACAGGAGCACCTTAATATTCATTAGTTCCTTTTGGCCCCGTTCGTAGCGGGATGGTAGGACAAAAGATGTTGTGCAAGTTCTTATTGCAAGCACGTACAACTACCTACGGGATACATGCCTAATGTTTGATATTTGCCTAGATGATCATTACTTTTCCGTGTGACGTGCCCCAATTTAGAATCTATCTCATCCATGCAGCGCCCAACCATCCATCTCCCTAGCCTACAGTATTTTAAATCCTGCTTGTTACTAGTCGCTACTTTTGCTATTTACTTTGCTATCTACTGTTGCTATTTACTTTTGCCATTTACTTTTACTATTACTATCATCACTATCATATCACTGTTACCACTTATCTTTTGTTGCAAGTAAGTATATTTCAGGTGCGGTTGAATTGACAACTCAACTGTTAAAGCTTATAAATACTCTTTGGCTTCCCGTGTGTTGAATCAATAAATTGGGTTATTCTTACCCGCGAAGACTATCTCGATCCCTTACGGTTGAGGGTTATCAACCGGCTGTCGCCGTGCTGTCCTCTCATGTCGTGGTTGTCGTCTCTGTCATGGTCATCATCATGTCTGTCGCGGGCGTTGTCTTCGCGGCACCTGTCTTCAGCAGGCACGTGCCTGTCTCGGATGCGCCTCTCGCCGTCCACCACGCCATAGTACCAGGTGAGCTTGTTGGGGTGGGCACGACGAGGGAACTGCCCGTTGGCGTCAGGGGAGTAATCTTCATGGATGTCTAGGTGCACAATCACCCTCTTCTCGATGCCCTGTCGACCCACCGCAGGAGTGGGGGCAAAGCTTGAGCCTGCAGCGCCCGGTCTGCTGGTGAAAGTAACCCACTGCACCTTGGGGATCTTGTTTGGATCTGCAGACCATGCCCAAAGCTTGATGGCAGAGGCGTCCTCTCGCTGGACTGTGGTGACGTCAAAGTAGTGGAGGAAGGTTTTCGGCCCCAGGATTTGCGCCGCAACTCTGTCGTCCCAAGCGTTGAGGGGGACGTTCTCCAGGCAGAGATGTACGTGATGATAGGCTTGCACCTGCTCTGCGTGGGCGTTGAGCAGCCAGTTGGTGACGTGGATGTCCAGCACCCCCAGGTCAGGGGAGTTGAAGCTGAACCTTGCCGGCCCTGCCGTCACGGAGTCGCGGTGATGTTGGAACTCGAATCTGACGAAGAAGTCCTCCGGGTAATGGGGAACTACCCGGAGAAGGCTGCGGTCGATGTTGAAGTGCTGGGCGATGGCACCCCTAATGACGGCTGCGCTGACAGAGGGCCTGGTGCCCCCCAGCCAGACCACCGCGGCCAGGCTGGCTAGGCCGGCAGCCTGGGCATCCATCTCGGGGGTGGTGGTGATGACGACATGCCCCTCCTCAGGCCTGAGGGAGGGGTCCCCAATGCGCTTTGGAGGCGCCATTAGGCTGGGCGCCGGGGACGCAGTTGGTGGTGGGGGGCGCCCAGAAGGAGCAGGCGGATGATGGGAATGGAGAGGAGCAGATGACGTCAACTTGCTATGGCATTCCTTGGCACGATGCCCACTTCTCTTGCAGATCAGACATTTGAAAGGATCTCTACACTGAGCTTTGCAGTGGCCCTTCTCTAAGCAGCGATGGCAGGTTCTTCGGTGGTGCTTGGCGAAGGATCTGCGTCTTGAGGGGGGATATGAAGGCGATGACTTCCGCTTTGAATGCCGGTTGTTGGGCACGAGAGCTCTCCACCAGTACGGTGGACGAACGAGAGTCCACCCATCTTCAAGGCTTGCCGCGCATGAATGCGCACCCGGCGCCGCGGGGCTCTAGGGACGGGACGGGGTTGGACGAGACATCGACGCCTCGCGCCGGCCGGCATTGATGGCTGTGAAAGACGCCGCCTTGAGGCAGGGCCTGTGCGCGCCTTGAATAGGGGCAGGAGGAGTGAAATCCAGTACATCAGCAGTAAAAGCAAACCTCACCTTGCGAGCCGCTCGAACGGTCTCAAGCGCAGTAAAGGCGGGCGGATCCGCAGCCAATCCCGCCCTAGGGGCAGCTCCCGCAGCATCCAGAGCAGCAACGGCAGGGGGATTCACCAACTGGAAGTCAATGGCGACGGTAGAACCCGAAGAATCCGCAGATCTGGGCGGCGAGGCAGATACCGTGGTTGGGACCTCCAGCTGGGGGAAGAGCGTCCGCACCAGGTCGCGGCACGCGCAGAGCGGTGCGGGGAAGCCTGGAGGGAACTGCGGCGTGGGCGGGGCGGCCGAGGAGCTAAGCGGCGCAGCAGCGGAAGCGGTGGATGCGGCCGCCGAAGCTGCGCGCCGCAGGAGTGTGGGCGGTGTCGCGAGCGTGGGCGACATGGTCTCCGGGCCTTATAGATACTTATTTCTATAAGTTAACTTGCATGTGTGTTTTGCGTGCGTGCACATGGTGTATTAGTAGTTGTTTTCTCTAGTGCAGTACTCGGTTACGACGTGCGAAGATCATTGCGTGTACATGGTGTGAGTGAGCTGTGCGTGTGTGCGTGTACATAGTGGGCACTGGGCAGCCTATGGCGTGGTGTACGCCGTACACGGGGCCGTTGCTATACTCTCTATATGTGGAAGGCCGATGTCGTACGCATGTACGCGGTGTACGTGGGCGGCTGATGCTGTACCGCCTACGCCTGTACAACATTTGCCATCCCAACCATAATTCAGCCTTCAAACCAAACAGAAAATGGGGCAACATCACCCTCTAACCAAACAGAAGATATAGCTATCCCTAGCCAGCTGGATGGGGATACCCATATCCACCTTAGCATCTCCCTCTAACCAAACACACCCAGTACTATGTCTAAAAAAAAATGGGAGAACAACTAATTGAAGAGTACTCCTCCAGTGAATATCCTATTTGATGCTCTCTGTGTCAAGATGTCGAGGCTCCGCATAAGAGCTGGCGATCGAACGATGAACTGGACCTGATATTTTCTTTCTTTTGGTTTTTGATTTTTCTTTCTACGTTTCTTCTGTTTATTTTCTCTTTTCTTTTCCTTTTCTGTTTCTTTTTCATTTTCCAAGTTTATTTTTTTCGAAAAAGTTCATGTTTGAAAAATAGTTCGTAAACTTCAAAAACCAATTATCACTTTTAAAAAACTTGATTTAAAATAAAATTGTTGGTTTTACAAAATTGTTCATAAATTAAAAAAAATCATTTTAAACAAAATGTTATCGGATTTAAAAAATGTTCCCTTTTTTGAAAAATTGCCCGGAATATTGTGTTCAATTTTCTCAGAACTTTTCATATAATGATCAGGATTTTTAAAAATGTACCTGTTTAAAATAAAATTGTTCACAAATTGACAAAAAAACTTGTTTTCTAAAATGTTCTCCATTTCGAAATTTGTTTGAAAAAACTAAAATTGTTCGTGATTTTAAAAATATTTCCTGTGTAAAAAAGAAACTCACAAATTTCTTCACTGCTTGTTCAGGTTTTCTTACCAGTTTTGTTTTTTATCTTTTTTTTTTCGTTTTTTCTGCTTATTTAATCCTGTTCTTTTTCGTTTTATGAACATTTCACTGTTTTAAAGATGTTCGTTAGTTTCAAAAAAATTTCGAAGACTTAAAAACTATTCTCGTTTTCAAATTTTGTTCTGAGTTAGAAAAATGTTTACATTTCAAAAATTGTTCACGGATTTAAAAACTATTTGCGTTTCCAAAAAAAGTTCAGAGTTAGAAAAAATGTTCCCTTCATCAAAATTTGTTCACATATTCAAAAAATGTTCCCTTTATCAAAACTTTGTTCACGTAATCATAAAATGTTCAATTTTTTATTTTTCTTCTCAAATTTGATAATTATTCGCTTGTAAAAATATTACGTTTTTCAAAATATTGTTCAAGTTTGGAATTTGCCAAAATGTTCGGATCTGACAATGCCTATAGCTTCGCGCGCCATTATAACCAACAAAGCACGTTTATCTCGTTGGGTAGCCAGTGACGTAAACAACAGGTGGTCCCTTGTTCGATCCTTCTCTCGATCATTCAGTTTTTGCGATTTTTACTGTGTTGCGCCAATGGGCCGGCCCAGTTGGAGTCGCCTGTGCGTCCACTCGGTAATTTGCCGTAGCGAGCGGCACATAGGAGTTCCCCTCCTCCAGGACCCCCCACCTCCAAGGGTCACTTGGGGTGGGCTTGGCGCGCTCCCAGCCGACGATGTATCGCATTCTGGACGCTCCTTCCGGATTTTTTTATTTTTCTGTACGCATTTTAGGCTTTTATATGATTTTTTTGGCTTTTTCGTTTTTCCGGGTTTTCTTAGGATTTGAACAAAAACACAATTTAGCGTGAAAAACACATTTTTCTCCTTCCGCTAGAGGCACAAATTTACTTCTCGTGGAGGCGCGGATTTTCTTCCACGAGTGGCACGGTCGTGTCTCTCAAAAAGGGAAAACACATTTTCTTTGTTTTGCGGGAGGCACAAATTTACTTGTCGTGGAGGCACATGTTGTGCCTCACGGAAAGAGAAAAACACGCCTTTTTTGTTCTGTGAGTAGCACTGATTTCTCGCGGAGTGTACAATCGAAAGTAGGTCTAGAGGGGGGATGATTAGACTACTTGACGAAATAAAAATCTAGCATTTTCTCAATTTTAAGTGTTGGCAGATTTAAGCAAATAGGACAAGTTAAGTAACCAACCTACACATGCAATTCTAAGAGTGTGGTAGCGGAAAGTAAAGCATTGCATATGAAGGTAAATGTAGAGGTTTGAAGAGTGCAAATGCAATGGAGACACGGAGATTTTTGGCGTGGTTCCGATAGGTGGTGCTATCGTACATCCATGTTGATGGAGACTTCAACCCACGAAGGGTAACGACTGCGCGAGTCCACGGAGAGCTCCACCCACGAAGGGTCCACGAAGAAGCAACCTTGTCTATCCTACTATGGCCAACGTTCACGAAGGACTTGCCTCACTCTGGTAGATCTTCACGAAGTAGGCGATCTCCTTGCTCTTACAAACTCCTTGGTTTAACACCACAATCTTGTCGGAGGCTCCCAAGTGACACCTAACCAATCTAGGAGACACCACTCTCCAAAAGGTAATAAATTGTGTGTTGATGATGAACTCCTTGCTCTGGTGCTTCAAATGATAGTCTCCCCAACACTCAACTCCCTCTCACAGATTTGGATATGATGAAAAGATGATTTGAGTGGAAATCAACTTGGGAAAGGCTAGAGATCAGGATTCTTGTGGTAGGAATGATATATCTTGGTCTCAACACATGAGCAGGTGGTTCTCTCTCAGAAAATGTGTAATGGAAGTGTAGGCATGTTTAGATGGCTCTCTCTCTAATGGAGAAGGGGGTGAAGGGTATATATAGCCTCCACACAAAATCCAACCGTTACACACATTTGACCCAACTCGGGCAGACCGAATAGATGAACCCGGTCATACCGAAGCTGTTCAAAATGTGAACATTAGGAATCTCTGTGGGACCGACATGATCAACTCGGTGGGACCGATGTGCTAGGGTTAGGGCAAGACCTCATTTCGGTGGCGGCAAATGCATGAACTCGGTGAGACCGATTTCAGCAAATAGCAATACAAAGAAGTGCTCAAGTAGACCTGGCCAAACCTCGGGCCGGGCCGGGCTTCGGGCCGGGCCTACCAAAGCCCGGTGCAAAAAACCCAGGCCCGAGCCCGGCCCGGCCCGAGCGTCGGGCCTAAAAATCGGGCCCGAGCCCGGCCCGAACATGCAAAAGCCCGACGGGCCTCGGGCCGGGCCCCTTCGCTAATGTGCAAAAATGACGGGCCCAGGCCCGGCCCGGCCATCGGGCCTGAAATCTAGGCCCGAGCCCGGCCCGTGGACAAGGTCGGGCCGGGCTGGGCTGCCCATGGCCAGGTCTATGCTCAAGCAAACTCGGTGGGACCGATCACTCATTTTGGTGAGACCGAAACATTACAAAAGGATCACATGGAGTTTACCATGCAAACTTGGTGGGACCGATCGCTCTTCTCGGTTAGACCGAAACGTTATGAAAGGATCACACAGAGTTTACATTGCCATCTCAGTGAGACCGAGATTCATATAGGTGAGACCGAATTGTCTAGGGTTTGTGGCAGTGGCTATGTCAAGTGAACTCGGTGGCGCCGGATAGATCAAATCGGTGGGGCCGAGTTTGAATTTAGGTTTGGGACATATGTGAAATATGAGAAAGTGGCTGAGGGTTTTGGAGCAATATCACTAAGCACTTGAGCAACCAGATTGTTAAGCAACACCTCATCCCCTTTTAATAATATTGGCTTTCCTATGGACTCAATGTGATCTTAGATCACTAAAATGGAAATGTAGAGTATTGAGCTTTTGCCAATATTTGTCCTTAGCATTTTGAGGGGTCCACATCTCTAGTCTATGCCATGCCAATCATTGAATTTCCTGAAATTTTTATCTTGAAAGGATATTAGTTCAATGAGCTATATGTTGTTATTAATTACCAAAACCACCCGGGGATTAGTTGCACTTTCAATCTCCCCCTTTTTGGTAATTGATGACAACATATAGATCAAAGCTTCGACAAACGATAATAAGAGTGGAATACATCATCGCTTTGAGAAGTATGTGATAAGCAAGAGCTCCCCCTAAATTTATGCATTATTTAAGATTTGCTTTTGAATGCAAATCCAGAATCGATTAGAATCATGGGTTACTCTTCCATGTCACATACATCTTGGTGGAGCGCTCAAAATGATAAGATTTAAGCAACAAGCAGTCATCACCAAAATAAACAAGTGAATGATCATACACAATCAAGTAAGCACACATTAAGTAAAGTATGATCAACCACATAAGTATCTCACAAGCATAAGAAAATTGTAGCAATAACACAATGAACGAAGTAGCAAGCAAAAACCAACAAAGAGAAGCAAAACTCTCTCTCTCTCTCTCTCTCTCTCTCTCTCTCGGAGCTGATGAAGAAGTCTTCTTGCTGGTGGCTCCGGTGTACATAGACGGTGTGGAGATAAGAGCATCAGCAAACACTTCAGACGAAGTCTGTGGAGCTGGAGGAGTTGACACTGGAGGAACAACTATGGCAAGGGCTGCAGGTGCTAAAAGTGTAGGCCTAGGCTCGACAACTGGCAGAGCTAAAGATCTTGGTCCTCTTGGGACTCTCTGGAAAGCATCAGTGGTATCTCTGTCCTCTACATCTTCCTTGAGCATCTCCACAACTGTTTGTATCTCAGTGATCTTCACATCAAGATCATAGAATTTGGTTTCAATAATCCTCTCAAGACTCTCTTGATTTTGAGTCAAACTGGCCAGGCTCTTTTCAATCCTCAGAGTGGTCTCAAGCAGATGGTTGAGCTGATCTTGCTTGGTCTTGGGGACTCCAGAAGCACTTGCTGCTTTTGCTCTCAATCTTCTGTTGGCCTTCAACTGATGTAGGATGAGATGCATCCATGACAACCCCATTGACCTCAAAATCTGGCCTAAGAGGTAGATGCCTCTTGTCAAGTAGATATGTCCCTTTTTATAGTCTGGAGTTGATCAACATCTGAATGTGAGGGGCATATCCACAAGACCTATTTTGGTCTATTGCAGTTCTCTTGATTGTCTCAACAATCAGTCTCATGACTTTGAATTTCTCTGGAACATCAAACACGTGAAGCAAATTGATTGAGTGACCACAGATCATCCTATGATCTCCTAACTTGGGAAAAAGAGTGTGCCTCAAGTTGGTGTTGATAGTGGTTAGTCTAGGCAACAGATGGTATATAGAGCCAAGCTTCTGAGTCTTCAAGTCCTTCTCTGGGATAGGTTTGTACATGTTTTCCATAGAATTATGATCCTTCCTAGGCTTGGCATACACATCAGTGTAGTTCTCATCTTCCTTGGGTGCATTGATCAAGTTTGCCCATTCTGAGATTGTTGATTGATATCTAGTGCCTTCTGTCATCGAGACAATCCTTCCTTCAGGATAGAAATGAGAAGTAGAGTAGAGTTACATAATCATCTCATCATTCCATCTGGTCAGCTTTTGTCCAACAAACTTATCAACCTCATTCAGCGTGAAACTCTCATGCACATGGGGAAAGTAGTCAGAATGCTTGCCAATATACTTCCAATCAACCCATTGCATGTTGTAGAATATAGGATTCTTGTCCAAAAGGACAGTCTCATAATGGTCTTACTGTTCTTTGGTGTGGAACCTGTAATCAACAACAATTCTTCTTCTTGTGGCATAGGGATCAGTCTGTCTCCAAAGTCTCACACCTGCATCCTTTATCAGCTTCATGTTCTCAGCAACAAGATGAGCATCATTGTGATCTGACATCTTTGGCTTGAGATTCCTGAGCATCATGGACTCATCATCATCTGAAGAATCTTCTTCTTGAACTTGCTCCTCTTCTGGAACTTCTGGAACTAGGGCCTTATTCTTCTCAGCTGCAGGAATATCTCTGGTGGATCTCTTGGGAGCTAAAGACTTGGGTGCAGCTTTGGGCTTAGATGGAGCATCCCTGGATTTGATGGCATCCCCCATCAGCTTCTGATTCTTTGCAGCAGGTGGAACAGGCTCATCTTCTTCCTCATCAGCATCCTCAACATCATCCCTCATAGATGACCTTCCAATGACTCTGCAGTAGTCTTCTTGACTCTTTCTTTCCTCTTCTTTCCTCTAGCAGCCTCATCATCTCTTGATTCAAGAGTGAATTCCATGGTTTCTTGAGTTGAGGCTCTGGCTTTTGACATTGAAATCCTCTTAGCAGGAGCTTTCTTGTTCAAACCTAGCTTGACAGCTCTAGCAGTTTCCTTCTTCCTCATACACTGCTTCTTGGAAGTGACCTCTTCAGCCACAAAATCTTCATCCTCACTGTCATAATTTCTCTTCTTCCTTGTCTTGGTGGCAGCTTTTGGCAGATTGTTGGGAGTGCTTCTGCTACTTCCATATTAACTGTTATTGGAGGGACTAGAGCCCTCACTGATATTTGTCTGCTCCTCTGACCTATTCCGACTATCACTGCCCTCTGACATCTCGGAAACTGACCCCGTGAATAGATAAGTATGGGTAGAGTAGATGAGCATCACAAAATACATCTATTTTGGCAAAAAGTTGACACAAAAACTTAACTTTAGATTTCTACAGAAAGCATTTCAGAGCTACTGATATGGCTAACTTGGTGACACTGAAGCAGCAACAGAGTCTAAACATCCAATTTCGGTCAGACCGAGATTAATTTCAGTGACTCTGAGATGCTAGGGTTTCACAGAGAAAGTGGACTCGGTCATACTGATTTGTACACTTTGGTCAGACCGAGTTGTACATGTGCAATGGCCTGAGCCAAATCGGTGAGACAAATTTCTTCAGATCGGTCGGTCCGAGATGAGTTCTGCGGAAACCTAACCCTAAGTTTTTGCATCAAATCTACTAAAGGAAGTTTTGAGTGGATAGAATAATCTCAATCATGGCTAGAAACATGGCACTAATCTATGTGCAAGAATCGGAGTTCAGGATAGCACAAAGAGCTCGAGTCTGTACCCAAACTTGGCGACGAACTCGCTATTGCGACAATGGCGGTGAAGATTCCCATTGACGGTGGCGGAGACCAGCGGAGGAGGGCACTGGTGACGACGAAGACGATCCGGAGACCAAGGGGGCGGCAGAGCTGGGCAGGCGCGGTTGAGGGTTTGAAGAAATTTCCAAAATTCAACCCGTGGATATATATACCCAGTCACTGTCGGTGTGACCGAGTGTAATGACTCGGTGGCACCGAGATGCAGAATCGCAAGTGGTTACTGCAACTTGGTGTGACCGAACTGTTCTAATCGTTGCACCGAGGTGAAAACCTAGATCAACTTAATGATTTTGGTGAGAGCGAATGGGATGGATCGGTGACACCGAGTGCTCCTCACCCGGTGGTTCCAAATTTGAATTGTTCAAACTTTGTGATGTAGCATGAATAGAGCTTAAGAAGAGAAAAGCATAGATAGCTAGAGGAAGAACTTAGGCATTCTTGTACATACATTTGGCAAAAGAAAAATGCAAACAATTAAAGCAACAAATGGATGTCCTCGAGTGGAGAAAAATATGCAACCAACAAGCTCACACAATAAGATGGCAAATAAAACATGTGGCAAAACATGCACAAACACTATAGCATCTACCAGACAATTGTTGATGACTAGGTAATCTATATATGAGTATATGGACTTAGGAGTCAAATGAGAACATTTAATCAGAGGTCATACTCATCGTTTAAGCACAAGTGGGGTTACCACTTTTACATAAAGCATTGTTGTGTTCACACCATTAGAGTTGCTTTAGCTCAATTTTTAGAGTAAAGCTCCCACTAGATGTGGTATCCCACCTTAGAGGGATGAACTAACCTTGGGTTTTTTCGATGATGACTTCATGGATATGTTGAAGATGTGTATGCTCAATGTTTATGTAGATCATTTGGAGCAATCCATTGGAGTGAGTTGCACTTTCAATACCTACATGAGTTAGTCCCACAAGGAACATACAAGGATATCCATAGACATAAAGTGAAGCACACACATAATGGTGTCCATAAAAGCATTAGATGAAGGAAATATACCCTAGAGGCAATAATAAAGGTGTTATTTTATATTTCCTTATATCATGATAAATGTTTATTATTCATGCTATAATTATATTAACCGGTAACTTGAGACATGTCAGGCCCAAGATGCGATTCTATCCCGATCACGTGACACTTACGTGATTGGGGCACAACCGCATTTCGGGCGCTTAGCAAGATGGATATCATTACATCGTACCATTACATACATACATGGGAGATACAACAATACATACAAGTCACATGAATACAACAACATCAATATGAGGCATCCGACTACGGATGCAAACATGAAAAGAACAACGACATCCATCTGCTATCACAGGCTGCCGACCAGGAACCTAACCCAAGACTGACGAATAGGAAGAAGAAAGAACTCCAACAAGTAAACATCGCTCTCACGTCAAGTCATCGGAAACCTGCACCTGCAACTGTTGTTGTAGTATCTGTGAGCCACGAGGACTCATCAATCCCATAACCATGGGTATCAAGACTAGCAAAACTTAATGGGTAGGAAGAGGTAAAGTGGTGAGGTTGCAGCAGCGACTAAGCAATATGCGTGGTGGCTAACTTACGAGTACAAGAATAAGATGAGCATCTACGCAAACGGTCGCAAACTAGTAGTGATCGCTAAAGATCCTGAACTACCTACGAGTCAAACATAACCCCACCGTGTTCTCTTCTCAAAGTAAAAAGAAACAGTCATGGTTACTCACACAGTTATGTGTTTTACTTCGGATCCTCTGTCAAGTTTTCTACAACCGGACATTAACAACTTCCAATCTGCCACATAACCGCGGGCACGGCTTTCGAAAGATCATAACCCTGCAGGGGTGTCCCAACTTAGCCCATCACAAGCTCTCATGATCAGCAGAAATAATAATAATATTACCCCTTATCTTAGGGAAGGCCCGATCAGACTCGGAATTCCCGGTGCACAAGACATTTTGACAATGGTAAAACAAGTCCAGCAAGACCTTGCGGCATGCCGACACCCTGATAGTAGCTGCGCGTATCTCGTCTCAGGCCACGACCGGATGGGACATCCTACATGAGCCAGATACCTTGGTTTCCCCAAGGCGGCCCCGCAGTCTCCCTGTTTGGGACCAACACCATCAGCACTGGCCCCCCTGTATGTAGAAAGAATCCTCGGGTAGAGCTAACTCCCTATGCAATTAATTAATTATTTAAGTTTTTATTATGAGCAAATTAAAACCAATGTTGGGCCTTGCTGGAGGAGTTTTATTCAAAGACGAACTGTCAAGGGGTCCCCATATACCCAACCATGTAAGGAACGCAAAAACAAGGAACATAATGCCGGTTTATCGGCTCCTAAGGTGGTATGAGTGGAACAAAATACTGAGCAAAAGGCCAAGCCTTCCACCCATGCCCAGTATATAGGTGTGTTAATAATAATAATAGATATTGTGATATTCCAACAACAAGTTCCAATATGGAACGATCTTCATCTTCACCTGCAACTAACAACGCTAAAAGAGGGACTAAGCAAGCGGGTAACATAGCCAAACAATGGTTTGCTGGGAAGATGTCAAAGGTTAGAGGTTTCATGGCAACAAGGAGAGGGCTGACAATAAAGATGGGTAGCGCGACATATAACGATAGCATCGAGACAACTAAGCATGGAAATGGTAGTAAAGGTATCCAAGGTGATGGTCATCTTGCATGAGATCCCGCAAGGAAGAAGAACGGATCCATGAAGAAGACGAAGAAGAAGCCTTGAAGACGAACCAAGTGTAGTCGAATGAATCGTCACAATCGCAACGGAAAAGAACTAGCGAGAAGAAATGACACAACAAGGTAAACACACCACACAAGAACATGACGAGATGCTCAACCAAGTATGATGCAAGACAAGTATATATGATGCAATTCATGGCAAGGTATGAAGCACACAAGAACAACATCACCCAACAAGTTTAAATGAGGCCGAAATCAACATATAACAATTCCGGTAAGTCCTCATATGCACATTTTGAATTTGGTCCAGATATGAACAAACCTTAAGTTAAAATTGTTAAATAGCAAGTTAACATGCACCATGATGATCTACACGAAATTGTAGTCAAGTTTCATATAAAGTTTGTTTAATTCGGAGCTACGGCCTAGAAGATATGAGCAAAACAAGACAAGCATGTCAAATAAGTAAGATGCATCCAAACAACAAGCAAACACACTCCAAACATGTAAACAACATGATATTATGCTTCTACATGCAAAATCACACAAGTTTCATATGTAGCACGCTCAAAATGAAGCAACGGTTCAACACATACACATGAAACAAGATATAACAACAAGCTGTCGAAAATAGCAACATAGCAACTTTGGAGCAAGGTAGATATATGCTACAACACCCAAACATGATAACAAGAAGCATAGATGTGAAATAGACATTATACTTAACAAGCATGAGCTTAGAACACACCCAAAAGCTTGCTGGAACACAATTAACCAATCATGGCAATTTGCAATAAATTTATCCAGACTTAGTCAAAATCCGGGAAGGCAAAAACATCATCACAATGCTGCCTTCGGAGGCATAAAACAACAAGCATATCAACTCTACTAAGTATATAAAGAACATGGACATGTAGTAGACATAGCATACATCAAACAACCCCATTGGAGCAACTCCATAGGAGGCGTGGATCAATAACAACAAGCTTCACCAAATTGATCATGCTGATAAAAACCTGACATGTAAATTTATAGCAACTTGAGAGCAAGAAATAAATAAGCTACAGCAGGCCATATATACAAACAAGGGTATGAATGGATAGAGCATAACATGGACAACAAGACATGATCATTGGCCACTCCAAAACAAGTATGGATTTGAGTGGGGCATCAAGCAAACATAGCATCTGGTTTAACAGATTCCAGACTTAGCAGTTTTTTTTCACTAAGTATAAAACAACAACATAGACATGGCAAGTTTACAAGCTTGTTTAAGTCACCTCAAGGCATATCATGGAAAGTAGATTGCACCACAACAAAGACCATATGATTGTGCTTCTAGAACATATAGACATGTGGCATGAAGACAAACACATCAATAGCAATGAGCAAGTGAAATCAGCATCTCATAACAAGTTTCAGCACTTAACAGCCAAATGCACTTTTGCAACAGAGATTAACATGGCAATATGGCACCTAACATGAATGCTACAACAACCATCATGTAGAGCACTTCACAATGAACATTTTGACATATCATATGCTCCATTTGGATAAACATGCAAAAAGTTACAAGCATCACAAGTATGCAACAAAATTATAGTTAACAACAGTTTTACACTTATAGCACTCTTGCAACGAGGATTGGAGCATCAAGATGAAGTCAAACAAGCATGCCACAATGGAACAAAATGAAGAGCATATCACCACGATCATTTTGACATATCATTCACTCAATTTGGATACACATGCACAAAGTTACAGCCATGCAAAGTATGCATCAGAAGATAAAAACAGAAAATGACTTAGAAGAAAAACAACCTCCGGGGAAATTGACATGTCCGTGTCAGGTCGGACACGTCCGGCGGCTGGACGTGGGGGCCCATTGGTCAGTGGCACGAACAGAGGGGGCGGACATGTCCGGGCACCAGGCTGACATGTCCGTCGGTGCGGCTGCGCGGGGCCCACTTGGAAGTGGCCTAGAGGCGGAGTGGGTCAGCAGGCGGAGCGGGTCGGGTCCGGGCGACGGATCCGGCCGGCGGCGATGGGATCCGGCGAGGCGGAGTGGATCGGGTCCAGTGAGGGAACCCGGGAGACGGCGTCGGAGCTGGCCGGCCTCCGGCGAGGGACGACCGGAGGAGGCCGACGACGGGGCAGATGGTGGCGGAGGGAGCCAGGCATCGGGGCGGCGAATCTGCCCATGGAAGGAGGCGGCGCTCGGTGGAGCTCAGACAACGACGACGGAGGTCCCTGGAGGGGCGGCGGAGGACGCCGGCGGCCTCCTGACGGCGAGGCGCGGCGGAGGCGCGCTCCTCCCTCCTCATCCAGATCGGATCGAGGAGCGGGGCGGCGGCATGAGCACTCGGGCCCGGGGCGGCGGGGCGGACGAGCTGCGCCCGGACCTGCAGGGCCGCGGGGGCGGGGACGCTAGCTGGGGCACGTGGCCGCTCGGGAGAGGCCGAAATGGCTGTTTTGGCGGCGGCTGGCCGCTTGCTGGCCGCCAAGTGGCGGATCTGGGTTGGGGAGGCGTTGAAAACGAGGAAGATGGGGGGTGGCTGCGGCTGGAGGTTAGGGGAAGGGTAGGGGCTAGGTTTAGACTAGGATTAGTCCATTTTAGGTAGGTGGGGGT
>LR738712.1:518153929-518237524 GCA_902687465.1 Secale cereale
ATTGGCATAGGTGGAGTTGGTGGGCTGTGTAGGAGGGGTTGTGGGGAGAGAAGAGAAGAGACCCGCGGGGGTTTTCGGAGACCAAAAACATCCGACGTTTAACCGGCTATATTGCCGCTATAATTTCCGTTGGGCTATCAAACGGACTCCGGAAGCGATGAAATTTGGCAGGCGGTCTGTCTACACTATAATAAGACCACACACCAAGTTTCAACCCATTCCGAGAACATTTTCCGGCCACTCATAAAATAAGTATTCAGAGGCGCCGCGGGCGCGTGCGAGTGTGTCTGGGCTCAGAACGGACAACGGAGAGGACGGGCGGACTCGGACGGATGCAAGTTTTGAAAACATGATGATGCAACACACATGATGACATGGCAAGATGCAACACGCAAGCAGATGACATGGCAACAACGACGAATAACTGGCTGACACCTGGCGCATCGGTCTCGGGGTGTCACAATACATGTGTGGATACATAGACAAAACACCGTGTCCTAGTAAGCCTCTACTAGACTAGCTCGTTAATAAAATATGGTTTAGTTTCCTAACCATAGACATGTGTTGTCATTTGATGAATGGGATCACATCATTAGGAGAATGATGTGATGGACAAGACCCATCCGTTGGCTTAGCATAATGATCATCCAGTTTTAATACTTTTGCTTTCTTCATGTCAAATATATATTCCTCCGACTATGAGATTATGCAACTCCCGGATATCGGAGGAATGCCTTGTGTGCTATCAAACGTCACAACGTAACTGGGTGATTATAAAGATGCTCTATAGGTATCTCCGAAGGTGTTTGTTGGGTTGGCATAAATCAAGGTTAGGATTTGTCACTCCGAGTATCAGAGAGGTATCTCTGGGCCCTCTTAGTAATGCACATCATAATAAGCCTTGAAAACAATGTGACTAATGAGTTAGTTGCGGATGGAAGTTCTTATTTGTTTGTGAAGGTGCGAGGGACTCGCGCGTGGTCTCCTACTGGATTGATACCTTGGTTCTCAAAAACCGAGGGAAATACTTACGCTACTGTGCTGCATCACCCTTTCCTCTTCGAGGGGATACAACGCAAGCTCGAGAAGTAGCAAGAAGAATTTCTGGCGCCGTTGCCGGGAAGGCTTACGCAAAAGTCATATACCAAGTACCTATCACAAACCCTTATACTTCGCATTACATTTATTTGCCTCACATTTTCCTCTCCCCCACTTCACCCTTGCTATTTTATTTGCCATTCTTTTTGCCGTGTGTTTATCGTTCCCCTTGCCTTGCCGTCATGGCTAGTCCCTTATCCGCTCCTTTGTCTCCCTAGTTTGAAGTTCTTCACTTCATGCAAAAGGAAGGAGAAAACTTAAAAGATGCTTGGTTTAGGATGATGTAATCTTATCGTAATTGCACCTTAGAGGTAAATTTTAGAATCTTGCTTCGCAATTTTTATGTTGGACTAAATATGTCCCATAGACAACTCTTGGATTGCGTTGTCAAAGGGAATTTTATCGAAGTTGATCCTAGTATTGTGCATGGAATTATAGAGGGAATAGTGGGAACACTACCTCAACAAAAAGGGTTACATCAGGCCCAGGAAGAGACACAAGTTTTTGAGAAAATTTGCGAAGTAACGAAAATATTACAAAAATCTCTTGAACCTCTTAAGAGTGTTAGTGGAAATCTCCACCGCATGAATATGTTAATTACCCTTTGCAATAAGTGGTTGGATTCTTTAGACCTAAATATTTCCGAATATGAAGGGAAACGTAAAGAACCTCCCGGATACGAACTTGATATCGCCAAAAAGATAAAGACCAAAGATGGCAATACCTAGATCTATCCTTGTATCGTGCCTAGCTAGGGGCGTTAAATGATAGCGCTTGTTGGGAGGCAACCCAATTCTATATTTTTTGTTTTTGCTTCTGTTTAGGAATAAATATTGCATCTAGCTTCTGTTTAGATGTGGTTTTGTGTTTTAATTAGTGTTTGTGCCAAGTAGAACCTTTGGGAAGACTTGTGTGAATTTTATATGATCTTGCTGTGAAAAACAGAATCGTTAACGCTCACTAGAATAGTCACCAGATTTTACTGGAGTGTGCTATTTAATTGATTCTTTTTGAAGATGATTAATATACAAATTCCTCACGTTTACCAATTTATTTCAATTTTTTTGGAGTTACAGAAGTATTCGAAAGTTACAGATTACTACAGAGTGTTCTGTTTTTGACAGATTCTGTTTTTCGTGTGTTGTTTGCTTATTTTGATGAATCTATGAGTAGTATTGAGGAATATGAATCATAGAAGTTGGAATACAGTAGGTTTAACACCAATATAAACAAAGAATAATTTCATTACAGTACCTTTGAGTGGTGGTTTGTTTTCTTATACTAACGGAGCTCACGAGATTTTTGTCTAAGTTTTGTGTTGTGAAGTTTTCAATTTTTAAGTATTGCTTTGATGGACTACGGAACAAAGAGTTCCAAGAGCCTAAGCTTGGGGATGCCCAAGGCACCCCAAGGTAAAATTCAAGGACAACCAAAAGCCTAAGCTTGGGGATGCCCCGGGAAGGCATCCCCTCTTTCGTCTTCATCTATCGGTAACTATACTCGGGACTATGTTATTATTCACCACATGATATGTGTTTTACTTGGAGCGTCATGTATTATTTGAGTCTTTGCTTGTTAGTTTGCCACAATTATCCTTGCTGGACACACCTTTTTGAGAGATATAAATATGGCCTAGGAATTGTTAGAACACTCTATGTGCTTCACTTATATCTTTTGAGTTAAATAGTTTGCTCTAGTGCTTCACTTATATCTTTTAGAGCACGGTGGTAATTTTATTTTGTAGAAAATGTTGATCTCTCATGCTTCACTTAGATCCTTTTGAGAGTCCATTAGAATAGCATGGTAATGTGCTTTGGCTATAAAACTAGCCTTAACATGATAGGCATCCAAGATGAATGTAGTAAAAACTTTCATATAAAGTGCATTGAATATGATGAGAAGTTGGATGCTTGATAATTGTTTTGAGATATGAGGATAGGGATATTAGAGTCATGCTAGTGGAGTTATTATGAAATTGAGAAATACTTATGTTGGGGAACGTAGTATTTTAAAATTTTCCTACGATCACGCAAGATCTATCTACCAGATGTATAGCAACGAGAGGGAAGAGTGTGTCTACGTACCCTCGTAGACCGGGAGCGGAAGCGTCAAGTGACGCGGTTGATGTTGTCGAACTTCTTCGCGATCCAACCGATCAAGCACCGAACGTACGGCACCTCCGCGTTCAGCACACGTTCAGCTTGATGACGTCCCATGAGCTCTTGATCCAGTTGAGCTTCACGGGAGAGTTTCGCCAACACGACGGCGTGGTGACGGATATGATGTGTTCACCGGCGCAGGGCTTCGCCTAAGCTCCGCGACGGTATGACCGAGGTGTGATTCTGTGGAGGGGGGCACCGCACACGGCTAAAACAATTCAACTTGTGTGTCTTTGGGTTCACCCCTGCCCCCGTATATAAAGGAGCAAGGGAGGGAGGCCGGCCGGCCCTTCCTGGTGCGGCCAGGGAGTGGACTCCTACTAGGAATAGGATTGCAATCCTATTCCTAGTAGGATTCACCAAAAGAAGGAAGAGGGAAAGGAATAGGAGAGGTGGCGCCCCCCCCCCCCCCGCAATCCTAGTCCAACTAGGAACCCTTGGTGGGGGCGCCGGCCAGCCCAATGGGCTGCCTCTCTCTTTCCCTTTAGGCCCACTATGGACCATCCCCTCTCGTAGGGGGTTCCGGTAACCCCCTCCGGCATTCCCGATAAATCCGAAACTTTTCCGGAACACTTCCGGTGTCCGAATATAGTCGTCCAATATATCAATCTTTATGTCTCGGACATTTCGAGACTCCTCGTCATGTCCGTGATCTCATCCGGGACTCCAAACTACCTTCGGTACATCAATACTCATAAACTCATAATACCGATCGTCATCAAACGTTAAGCGTGCGGACCCTACGGGTTCGAGAACTATGTAGACATGACCGAGACTCATCTCCGGTCAATAACCAATAGCGGAACCTGGATGTTCATATTGGCTCCTACATATTCTACGAAGATCTTTTATCGGTCAGAACCGCATAACAACATACGTTGTTCCTTTTGCCAAACGGTATGTTACTTGCCCGAGATTCGATCGTCGGTATCTCTATACCTAGTTCAATCTCGTTACCGGCAAGTCTCTTTACTCGTTCCGTAACACATCATCTCGTGACTAACTCATTAGTCTTTTGCTTGCAAGGCTTATTGTGATGTGTGTTACCGAGAGGGCCCAGAGATACCTCTCTGACACTCGGAGTGACAAATCCTAATCTTGATCTATGCCAACACCACGAATACTTTCGGATTCACCTGTAGAGCATCTTTATGATCACTCAGTTACGTTGTGACGTTTGATAGCACACAAGGTGTTCCTACGGTATTCGGGAGTTGCATAATCTCATAGTCATAGGAACATGTATAAGTCATGAAGAAAGCAATAGCAGTTAAACTAAACGATCATAGTGCTATGCTAACGGATGGGTCTTGTCCATCACATCATTCTCCTTATGATGTGATCCCGTTGATCAAATGACAACTCATGTCTATGGCTAGGAAACATAACCATCTTTGATCAATGAGCTAGTCTAGTAGAGGCATACTAGGGACATACTGTTTTGTCTATGTATTCACACATGTACTAAGTTTCCGGTTAATACAATTCTAGCATGAATAAAAGACATTTATCATGATATAAGGAAATACAAATAACATCTTTATTATTGCCTCTAGGGCATATTTTCTTCAGTCTCCCACTTGAACTAGAGTCAATAATCTAGATTACAAAGTGATGATCCTCACACCCATGGAGTCCTGGTGCTGATCATGTTTTGCCCGTGGAAGAGGCTTAGTCAACGGGCCTGCAACATTCAGATCCGTATGTATTTTGCAAATCTCTATATCTCCCTCCTTGACTAGATCGCGGATGGAATTGAAGCGTCTTTTGATGTGCTTTGTTCTCTTGTGAAACCTGGATTCCTTCGCCAAGGCTATGGCTCCAGTGTTGTCACAAAAGATTTTCATTGGACCCGATGCACTAGGTATTACACCTAGATCGGATATGAACTCCTTCATCCAGACTCCTTCATTTGCTGCTTCCGAAGCAGCTATGTATTCCGCTTCACACGTAGATCCTGCCACGACGCTCTGCTTGGAACTGCACCAACTGACAGCTCCACCGTTCAATAAAAATACATATCCGGTTTGTGACTTTGAGTCATCCGGATCAGTGTCAAAGCTAGAATCGACGTAACCGTTTACGACGAGCTCTTTGTCACCTCCATATACGAGAAACATATCCTTTGTTCTTTTCAGATACTTTAGGATGTTTTTGACCGCTGTCCAGTGATCCACTCCTGGATTACTTTGGTACCTCCCTGCTAGACTTATAGCAAGGCACACATCAGGTCTGGTACACAGCATTGCATACATGATAGATCCTATGGCTGAGGCATAGGGAATGACTTTCATTTTCTCTCTATCTTCTGCAGTGGTCGGGCATTGAGTCTTACTCAACTTCATACCTTGTAAAACAGGCAAGAACCCTTTCTTTGACTGATCCATTTTGAACTTCTTCAAAATCTTATCAAGGTATGTGCTTTGTGAAAGTCCAATTAAGCGTCTTGATCTATCTCTATGGATCTTGATACCTAATATATAAGCAGCTTCACCGAGGTCTTTCACTCTTATTCAAGTATCCTTTTATGCTATCCAGAAATTCTATATCATTTCCAATCAACAATATGTCATCTACATATAATATTAGAAATGCTACAGAGCTCCCACTCACTTTCTTGTAAATACAGGCTTCTCCAAAAGTCTGCATAAAACCATATGCTTTGATCACCTCATCAAAGCGTATATTCCAACTCCGAGATGCTTGTACCAGTCCATAGATGGATCGCTGGAGTTTGCATACTTTGTTAGCACCTTTTGGATCGACAAAACCTTCTGGTTGCATCATATACAACTCTTCTTTGAGATATCCATTTAGGAATGCAGTTTTGACATCCATTTGCCAGATTTCATAATCATAAAATGCGGCAATTGCTAACATGATTCGGACAGACTTAAGCATCGCTATAGGTGAGAAAGTCTCATCGTAGTCAACTCCTTGAACTTGTCGAAAACCTTTCGCAACAAGTCGAGCTTTGTAAACAGTAATATTACCGTCTGCGTCGGTCTTCCTCTTGAAGATCCATTTATTTTCGATGGCTTGCCGATCATCGGGCAAGTCAACCAAAGTCCACACTTTGTTCTCATACATGGATCCCATCTCAGATTTCATGGCTTCAAGCCATTTTGCGGAATGTGGGCTCATCATCGCTTCCTCATAGTTCGTAGGTTCATCATGGTCTAGTAACATGATTTCCAGAACTGGGTTGCCGTACCACTCTGGTGCGGAACGTATTCTGGTTGATCTACGACGTTCAGCAGAAACTTGATCCGAAGTTTCATGATCATTATCATTAACTTCCTCACTAATTGGCGTAGGAATCACTGGAACAATTTCCTGTGATGTACTACTTTCCAATCCGGGAGAAGGTACAATTACCTCATCAAGTTCTACTTTCCTCCCACTCACTTCTTTCGAGAGAAACTCTTTTTCTAGAAAAGATCCGTTCTTAGCAACGAATATTTTGCCTTCGGATCTGTGATAGAAGGTGTACCCAACAGTCTCTTTTGGGTATCCTATGAAGACACATTTTTCCGATTTGGGTTCGAGCTTATCAGGTTGAAGTGTTTTCACATAAGCATCGCAGCCCCAAACTTTAAGAAACGACAACTTTGGTTTCTTGCCAAACCATAGTTCATAAGGTGTCGTATCAACGGATTTAGATGGTGCCCTATTTAACGTGAATGCAGCTGTGTCGGTGTACAAAGATAGGGGTACCTTAGTACCCCAACTTGTGCACGGGCAGTAGCAGCTTCCCGCGGCAGGGTCTACCACGTGCTTGCCGGAAACCTCTCTGGTCCCTATAAAACCATTCAAGAACAAAGTATACAAGTCAGAAGATCAAGACCCCGGCAAGTGGAGCTTGCCGGGAAGGCCGTCCCAGGCTCAAGATCATCACACCAACACAAGACCCTGGCAAGAGGAGCTTGCCAGGAAGATCAGAAGACTGCATCTCAGAAGACATACCTCGGCGCACCCTGCGCCCCGGCAGGGCCCGGGGAGCGGCAAACTTCCGGGCCCGGCAAGATCAAGACCCCGGCAAGGTACTTGCCGGGGGAAGCCTGCACTGTGTGCCCGCGCTCCAGCTCATCGGCCCACGCGTCGCCCTGGGGCCCTTCCAGGGACGCGTGGCGGATGGCTGTGCAGCCTGTGGGACACGGTGGCACTCCACGGTGACGAGGCTACCGCCGTGGCGAACGGAGACGCATGGACGGGTGCTTTTGGGGTCGACGGTGACGGGCATTTAATGCCCTTGTCCCCCACTGTCAAGGTTAGGTGAAGACCACTGTTCATCCACTGTTCATGCATTGTTCCCGCACTGTTACAACTACCACCAAAGTTACATTTCTACCCTCCTCTACGTTGACACCTGTCGGTGACCCCTTGAGCTATAAAAGGAGGCCCATGCACAACGTAGAGAGGGTTCGAATCCTTAGCAACTCTCACGCTCGGTGTAGCTAGTACTGTAGCTCTTCAAGCTCCCGAGCTCAATACAACCAAGGCAGGAGTAGGGTTTTACGCGTCCGCGCGGCCCGAACCTGGGTAAACTGCCCGCGTGTGCTCCTCGATCCGCTCTTTGTGCTCCCTCCGCTCCCTTACCGCAACGAACAAGGGGCTCCGGTCCCATAGGTGCTCGTGGTGGACAGTTTCCCCCGACATCTTTGGCGCGCCAGGTAGGGGGCGTCGAGGTTGTGCGAACCTGATCCGGCGCTCACGCGGGCGCAACCTTCATCAACTTCTCCAGCTTCAGCAACTTCATCAGCAGCAACATGGCCCCGAAGAAAAAGGCTTCGGAGGTCGCAGGCCCGTCTGCGTCGATTCCCCCGCCACCAGAACCAATGGTGGGTGGAGGAGACGCCGGCGGAAGGGTGGTCGCTGGCGAGGAAACTCACGGCACCGCCAAGTCCAAGGACAAGACGGACGACCGGACAAACTCCAAGGCCTCGGTCTCCGTAGACGCGCCACGTCCATCTCAGCAGACGACAGGCCAGCAGCGCCGTGGTACAGGAGGTACCATTCGCTTGCTGGGCCAAGGGCAAGCCGGAGGATCGCGTGATGCTCTAGGCCACCGCCCTGGTACGAGCAAGGCGCGGTCGCCGGGACGAGAAGCTGCTCCTTCTAACCCAGTTAGAAGTCCGAGCATATCTCGCTCCTCGCACCGCTCGCCACCGCTCCCCTCCTCTCCAGCAGAAGCTCTCGCAAGAGCGCAACTGCTCCTCGACTTCCCTCCAGCGGCAGACAAGGCCGAAGACTGGAGGGCGACAATCCAAAGCCTCATCGCCTTCGCCAACAACGACACGCCGCAGCAGCCGGCGACCTCGCGGCCACGGCAAGTCGACCAAACGAAGGCCGATGGCGACAAGACCGCCGGGGGTGCAACTACCGTGCACTCCCCGCCGCGGAAGCAGAAGACACCCCCCCGCCGGATTAACGTTGACGACGACTCTACGGCGGCGTCGGATCCGCGGGCTCGTCGGGACCAGCGCCAAGTCCTCGACGATCGGCGGCAAGAAGATGCACGGACGGCGATCGAGCGCCGGCGAGAAGCCCGGCGACAATCGGATCAGCGCGCTGGGACCACTGTCGACACGCACGCGCCCGGTGAACCAGGCGACTTGCCGTACGCGGCAGGTTGCCCTGCGTTTACCCGAGAGCTGCGGCGTGTCCAGTGGCCCAGCATGAAGAACTTCAAGCCCGACGTACCCGAGAAGTACGACGGCAAGACGCACCCCTCGGAGTTTCTCAGCATCTACACCATCGCGGTGCAGGCTGCCGGGGGGCGCGACGAGAAGATACTCGCCAACTACTTCCCGCTAGTGCTTAAGCCGAACGTTCGTTCTTGGCTTATGCACTTGCCGGAAGGCTCCATTTCTTCATGGGCAGATCTATGCCATCAATTCGTTGGCGCCTTCACAGGCGGCCACAAACCCCACGGCCAGGAGAGTGATCTCCACATCTTGGCCCAGAAGGAAGGAGAACCTCTGCGCAAGTACATCCAGCGATTCAGCCGCGTGCAACACAACATCCCCGACGTCCACCCTGCCGCGGTTATTAGCGCGTTCCACCAGAACGTGCGTAACCGTCGCATGCGGGAAGAGATGGCCATGACCAAGATACGGGATGTCAGCGAGCTCTACGCTCTGGCTGACAAGTGTGCGCGCGCCGAAGAGGGAAGGAGACTCCCCGGGGAGGATGCTGGCGCAGGGGGAAGCGAAAGCGAGGATGCCGCCCCGGCAAAGAAGAGCCGGCGGCGGAACAATAGAAAGAAGAAGATCAAGGAAGTGCTGGTCGTCGAGCAGTCCGGCAAGGAGGCTCCCGCCAAGAAGACACAGGCTGGCGGCTCCGGCAAGGAGCCCGCCCCTGTAGCGGCAGCCGACAAGCAGGACGGCTCCGACAAGCAATATTGCAAGATCCACCGCACCAAGGGCCACGACCTTTCCAACTGCAAGCGAGTCGAGTACCTCGTAGAGCAGCAGAAAGCTGAATACGAGCGGCGCGACAAGGAGAAGGCCCAAGGTGGCGGAGGAGAGCCAAGCAAGAAGCGGCCATTCAATGGCCGGGGAGGACGCCGCGGCAAGGCCAAGCAGCGGCAAGGCGATCGACCTCCCCGGGGCCGCGACAAGGATGACGAAGAAGACGATGACGACGACATGGAGGAAGGTGATAACAGCGAGCAGGAGTTCCAGAAGGCCACAGAGGTCCTGTGTGTCGATGGAGGCGCCTCTCTGCACACTTCCCACCGCCAACTCAAGCAGTGGGTGCGGGAAGTAAAAGCAGCCGAGCCGCCCGTCGAGTCACGCAGGCTCCTGAAGTGGTCCAGCACGCCCATCATTTTTGATCTTGAGGATCACCCTGACCGCACAACTGCGGTCGGGTGCTTGCCGATGTTGGTCTCACCAACCATCCGCAACCTCAAGGTCACCAAAATGTTGGTTGACGGCGGGGCCGGCCTGAACCTGATCTCCTCGACTGTGATCAAGAAACTCCAGATCCCAGACGGCGAGCTCGAAGAAACCGGTTCGTTCCAAGGAATAAACCCGGGGAGGAGCAAGCCGAAGGGGAAGATTACTCTGCCAGTGACCTTTGGCAGGGAGCTTAACTTCAGGACAGAGAGGATAACCTTCGATGTTGCCGATATCCCATTGCCATACAATGGGATACTTGGACGTCCTGCCCTCGCCAAGTTCATGGCAGCTTCCCACTATGCCTACAATATACTCAAGATGCCAGGGCCGATAAGCGTCATCACTGTCCCTGGCGACAAGAAAGACGCGCTTATCTGCGCCGACAAGATCTACCGGGATGCAGCAGCCGCGGCGGAGAGCAGCACACTTGCCGCTGAAGCTCCCGGGGGGAAGAAGACCAAGACCAAGTCTGGCAAGTGCTCTGGGGCCCACTCCGGCAAACGCACCTCCTCGGAGTGCTGCGCTGCCGTCGAGGACGTTCCATCGAGCTCCACCGGCAAGTGCAAGAAGGGGATGGCCGCTCCACCGGCAACCAAGAAGGTGTCCGCCAAGGAGGACGGCACTGGTGGTACCTTCACCATCAGTGCTACGCTCGACAGCAAATAGGAAAGCGCGCTCGTTGCCTTCCTGCGGGCGAATGTCGATGTGTTTGCATGGCAACCATCTGACATCCCCGGCGTTCCCAGGAAGGTGATTGAGCACAAGCTTGCTGTTTGTCCTCATGCGCGACCCGTCAAGCAGAAGGTCAGGAAGCAAGCCGTGGAGCGCCAAGAATTTATTGCTGAAGAAATCAAGAAGTTAGAAGCAGCGGGCCTGGTTAGAGGCGTGATCCATCCGACGTGGTTAGCAAATCCAGTTGTCGTGCGTAAGGCCAACGGGAAGTGGAGACTATGTATAGACTTCACTGATGTGAATAAAGCATGTCCCAAGGATCCATTTCCCTTGCCGCGTATTGACCAGATTGTTGACTCCACCGCCAGATGTGAGCTGCTCTCCTTCCTTGATGCATATTCAGGCTACCACCAGATATTCATGGCCAAGGAAGATGAAGAGAAGACTGCATTTATCACTCCATGCGGCACATACTGCTTCATACGCATGCCCTTCGGATTGAAGAATGCAGGTTCAACATTTGCAAGGGTGGTATACACTGCTTTTGAGCCACAGATTCACAGAAATGTGGAAGCTTACATGGATGACATAGTGGTCAAGAGCAAGAGCAAAGATACCCTGATCCAAGATTTGGAAGATACATTTGAGAATCTGCGCAAGATCCAGCTTAAGTTGAACCCCGAGAAGTGCGTCTTTGGAGTCCCCTCCGGCAAGCTTCTCAGGTTCTTTGTGTCCCAGAGGGGGATTGAAGCCAACCCCGACAAGATAAAAGCCATTGAGCAGATTGAAGCCCCGAAGCGCGTCAAGGACATAAGGAGACTTGTAGGTTGTGTGGCTGCCCTCAGTAGGTTCATTTCAAAGTCTGCGGAACGCGCCCTGCCTTTCTTCAAAATCTTGAAGAAGGCAGGTCCTATGAAATGGACTCCAAAAGCGGAGGCGGCGCTGCAAGACTTGAAAGGATACCTATCCTCCACTCCAATACTTGTCGCACCTAGGCCACAAGAGAAGTTGCTGCTGTACTTAGCGGCAACCAATCAAGTGGTTAGTGCTGCGTTGGTGGCGGAAAGGGAGGCAGAGGAAGAGCCAACATCTCCGGCAAGCGAATCCAGCGACAAGCAGGGGGCTCCATCGACAAGCTCTGGCCCTGACAAGGACAACTCTGCGCAGGAACAAGGTCAAGTGCAGAAGAAGATGGTGCAGCGCCCAGTGTATTTTGTGAGTTCCCTCTTGGAGGGGGCTAGATCAAGATACTCTGGGGTGCAGAAGTTGCTTTTCGGCCTCCTCATGGCTTCGAGAAAGCTGCGCCATTACTTCCAAGCACATGAGATAACAGTGGTCACTCGCTTTCCGTTGAAGATGATATTGCACAATCCAGAAGCAACAGGCAGGATCGTCGAGTGGGCACTGGAGCTGTCAAGCTTTGGCCTCAAGTTTGAGAGTACTTCAACTATACAGAGCAGAGCTTTGGCAGAATTTATAGCTGAATGGACCCCAACGCCCGATGAAGAAATTCCAGAAACAAGCGCCCCCGTACAAGAAGCAAGCAGTGAATGGGTAATGTACTTTGATGGTGCCTTCTCGCTGCATGGCGCCGGTGCCGGCGTGGTACTCATCGCGCCCACCGGAGAACACCTCAAGTATGTTATCCAGATGCACTTTCCCAGGGAACAAGCGACAAACAATACTGCAGAGTATGAAGGTCTGCTTGCCGGCCTCAGAATTGCAGCCGAACTTGGGATCAAGAAGTTGATTGTGCGGGGAGATTCTCAGTTGGTGGTCCGACAAGTAAATAAGAGTTACCAGAGCCCTTTGATGGAAGCTTATGTAGATGAAGTGAGGAAGCTTGAAGAGCACTTTGAAGGTCTGCAAATGGAGCACGTCCCGAGAGCTCAGAATGATATTGCAGATGGCCTTTCAAAGTGTGCTGCAATGAAGTTACCTGTGGAACCAGGGACCTTCCTGCTCAAGCTAACTCAGCCGTCCGTTACACCATCAATTGGACAAAACAAGAAAAGAAAGTTGGTCTCCGGCGACTACTTGCCGGCGGATCTCCCCGAGGACGCCGCCAAGGTCCCCAAGATCAACAACAAGAACGCTGAGGAACAGTTTGCTCCTGCAGATCCAAGGGTCTGTATAGTTGAAGCAAACGTTCCCGACAAGCCTTGCTCCGGCAGGCTTGCCGGAGGACCATCAGCTCCGGCAGAACCAGAGGCTCTTGCCGTAGAAGCTGAGGTTCCCGCAGCGGTCCTCATGCCTTTAGTCCTTGCTGTTGAGCCTCGAGCTCCAGCATGGGCACAGCAGATTGTCCGTTTTCTTAAAACTAGAGAACTTCCCGACGACCCAGAAGAGATAGAGAAGATAACCAGGCAGTCAAGTATGTACCAGTTCGTGGACAACAAACTGTACAGAAGAAGAGTTAATGGTGTCAGGTTGAAGTGCATTTCCAGAGAAGATGGACAGAAGCTGTTGGCAGAGATTCACTGAGGCATATGTGGTCACCACATTGGCGCAAGGGCACTTGCCGGGAAGGCATTCCGGCAAGGGTTCTTCTGGCCAGAAGCCCTCCAAGATGCAACTGCACAAGTAACCAAGTGTGAAGCGTGCCAGTTCCATGCCAAGCAAATTCATCAGCCAGCTCAAGCTCTCCAGACGATCCCTTTGTCCTGGCCCTTCTCGGTCTGGGGGCTCGATATCCTCGGCCCCTTCCCCCGTGCCGTCGGGGGCTTTGAGTACTTGTACGTTGCAATCGACAAGTTCACAAAGTGGCCAGAAGTGGAACCAGTGAGAAAGTTGACAGCACAGTCAGCAGTCAGGTTCTTCAGGTCAATTGTTTGCCGTTTCGGAATCCCTAACAGGATCATCACCGACAACGGTACACAATTTACTAGTCGCACCTTCATGCAGTACGTCCAAGACCTTGGCGCCAAGGTCTGTTTCGCTTCTGTTGCTCACCCGAGGAGCAATGGTCAAGCGGAGAGGGCCAATGCTGAAGTGCTGCGCGGACTCAAGACAAGAACCTTCGACAGGCTGCGCAAGTGCGGAAGAAACTGGATAGAGGAGTTGCCGGCAGCTCTTTGGTCAATCAGAACGACACCAAGTCGAGCCACCGGACAGACACCCTTTGCTCTTGTCTATGGAGCAGAGGCAGTTCTCCCCACGGAACTCGTATATGGATCTCCTCGAGTGCTCGCTTATGATGAGCTCGAGCAAGAGCAACTGCGACAAGACGATGCATTGCTCCTCGAGGAGGAACGTCTCCAGGCTGCTGTACGAGCTGCTCGATACCAGCAAGCCTTGCGTCGCTACCATAGCCGCAAGGTCAAGGCCAGGAGTCTCGAGGAAGGCGACCTTGTTCTTCGGCGTGTTCAGTCCGCCAAGAATTCCAACAAGTTGACGCCGAAGTGGGAAGGCCCTTATCGGGTGAGACAAGTCACAAGGCCCGGCGCTGTCCGCCTTGAGACTGAAGAAGGCTTACCGGTGAGCAACTCCTGGAACATAGAGCATCTTCGCAAGTTTCACCCATAAGGCGCGGTTGCCGTGATCCGCTCCGGCAACCACCTTTTGTACGAGTCTTGCCGCTGTTGCATGTAAACCTTTGTACAAAGCCGGGCGCAGATCCCGTGCATCAGTAAAGCTTTTGTGTTTAGCACTATTTGCCTTTTCCATGCTTTTCTTCGTTATTCGCATGCATTGTTTGGCGTCTTGTGCAACACACATACCCGGTAAGCATTAGCACGCCGAAAGGCCCTATACTTGTTTTCCCTCCTCTTTTTCTTTCCCTCTTAAGCAGAAGGAATGTTCCTCGCACACAAGTTTGCCGGGGGGGAAGGAGATGGAAGATGAACCAAGTGCTGTTCAAGAAAGAGAAGCCTTGTCGGGGAAACAAGCAATATATGAAAGCTAAGTTACCAGAATTTGAGCAGTTCAAATTTTTAAATTTTTAGTTATCTTCCTTGAACAACCACACTTTGTATGGAAAACCTGTGCGCGGAGGAACCTACCCGTGGCTAGCCGCACCCTTACCTTGTTTCCGAGTACGTTCAATGACTTAAGTGAGCTGCGACAAGTGTCGCGCCCTTATTTCGTTTTCGAGTTCGCTCAGCAAGCTAAGTGCGCTGCGACTAGTTGCGGCAAGGTTACTTGCCGGTAAGGACCTTTGCCAGCAGGCTGCTCAGAGTCCAGCGCTCAGCGCTCGCGGCAAAGGCCCCTTGCCGGCAAGTCCCCTAAGAGCGTAGGGTAAAAAGCATACAAAGTGGAGGACCAAAAGCAAGGGAGATAACAGCGCATTCATTGCTCGAAAATAAGATAATATATTACAAAGATAACTTGTCGCAATGACTAATAGATTCATGTTCATGGCACACTTTGCAGCAGCAAAGAAAATAAAAAGAAAGAGGCCTAATCTACGCAATCGCCTTCACGCCTGGAGATCTTGTTCACCTTGGCGATGATGTGGGCGACCTGCGCCTTCAGTGCCTCCTGATCTGCATCGGCCGGCAAGCTGCGGAGGACGTTGACAAGATTGATACCAGGGTTGCGGTAGACAATCTTCGTCAGGATGCGCTCCAAGGTACCCGCGCAGAGCTGGCGCGACTCCTCGGCCAGCTGCGCGGGGAGCTTCTCCTGCAACCGTGCTAGTGCCGGCGCGATCCCCCTGAAGAAAAGGCTTAGCTTGGCGCTGTGGGGGAGATTCGGGTCCGGAGAGTACACAAGGTGCTCCACCCTCAGCGCCATCAGCTCCTTGTCGATGTTGGCGGCGGAAGTGACCAGGTTCTCCGTCCATTGCTCCACCGCCCGGTTGAAGTTGTTTGCTGAGGCGACCGCGCTCTCCACCAGGCCCCGTTCCTTGCGGAGCTCCTCCTTCAGCTTGGTCTCGCGGTCCCGGGCGGCGTCAAGTGAATCTTTCAGAGTGGAGACCTTCAACTCCAAGTCAGCAATTGAATCCTTGGCGGCCTTGAGCTCGTCGCCCTTCTTGGAGAGGCGTACCTGAAGGTCGGAATTGGTGTGGGCGTCTTTCTCCCGCTCCACATTGAGTGCGGTGACCCTGTCCTCGCTCGCCTTCAGGTACTGTTCCAGCTGCTGCACCTTGAGCTCCAAGTTCCTCTTGTCAGTCTCCGCGGCGGCAGCAGCATCCTTCGCCTCCTTCAAGGCTCCGCCAAGGGCCTGCTCCCGGGCGGTGAGGTCGTCCTCGTGGGCATCGAGGTCGACCTTCCGCTGGTTGAGCGCTCCTTCTCGCTGGGACAACTCTTCTCCAACCAAGCGCTGCTGCTCCTCGGCCTCAGCCTTCTCCAGAAGAAACTCTTGCTGCTCCCCGGCAAGCCTTTCACGCTCCTCCGCCAAATTGCGGAGGGCCGCCTGGTTGGCGGCGCGGAGTTTGGTAGCGCGCTTCTCCAGATCGACTCCAGCCTTGACGGCAAGAGCTTCCCGGGAGTCCAGCTTCGCTTGCCTGGCCCGGTAAAGGGCCAGGAGCCGGCGAAGCAGCTTCTCCTCTTCTGGCTCATCACTCCCGCCAGGCGCCTCAACAATCTTCAACCCCGCGGAGGCGAGGACCTCTCCATCAAAGGTCTCTCCCTCCACGGGGGCTCGCGACGAAGACCCCCAAGGGACTTGTATGAAGACGCCATTGGGGGCCTCAAGGTAAACACCTGGCTGCTCCTCGGCGGCGGAGGGGTCGGCGGCCGGTGCAGCGCTTGACGCTCCTGCTGCCTCCGGGTCAGCAGTGTGGTCGCCGTCCCCCTCCCCAGCAGCGGCGTCTGTGGCCGGGGCAGTCTCCTCAGCGACAGGCCCGTCGGCTCCTGCCATGCCCTCAGCGGCAGTGGCGTTGCCGCCGTCGCCTTGCGCGCCCTCCTCGCCGGTGGCCCCAGTCTCCATCCGCTCCGGCGCAGGAGGATCTAACAGAAGAAGAAGAAAAGAAAAGATCAAGCAAATATCCAAAAAGACAAGTTCAAGAAGATAAAGCTACAAGACTCACCTTCGAGGACTTCTTCAACGACAGGCTCCTTCGCCGGGGAGTTCTCCCTTGGCGGTGGAGCGATGGCCCCTGCTGGCGGAGGGCCGCTCGCGCCCTCCCTTGGCGGGGTGGCCACCCTTGTCGGGCTGCTCACCCTTGTCGGGCTGCCCGTCCTTGGCGGAGCTTCCTCCCTCGCTGGGGAGTTCACCCTTGGCGGGGAGGGTGGAGCCTGCAGCTCCTCGGGGGCGGTCTCCGGGCGCTCCTGTGGTTGCGGCTCCGTTTCTACACAAGACAAGCAAGACAAACAGAGCAACAAGATGTCAGTGTAAGCAAAAACCTCAAGCGCGCCCGACGAACAAAAAAAGTTCAAGACCAGACTTACGCTGGGGGCTGCGCTGGGGGTTGCTCCTTGGAGCAGCGGGTTGATCCGGCAAGTCCGTCGCCGGTGCGTCCCCTGTCGCCGCGACGGGCGAGTCGTCGTCGACCTCAACCACGGGGACCCTGGCCCTCTTCGCCATCCGCTGGGTCAGTGTCCTGAAAGCAAAACAAGAACAACATCAGAATCATCAACAAAAGGATCAAGACAGAATCGAAGAAGTTACAAATTACAAGCACTTACTCCTCTTCCTCGTCGTCGTCACTAAGGGTGGAGAAATCAAACGCCACCTGGGGTGCTTCCGCGCGAAGAGCAGGAGGAGAAGGCTCCCTCGGGCGCTTGGCGGTCTCCGGGGCTGGGGGCTGCGAAGACCCAGCCCCCGTTGACCCCGAGGTTCGAGGAGCAAGCGGAGCAGCCGTTTCGCTCTGGGAGGATCCCCCTCCGCTTGGCGCTGGTGCGCGGGGCACCTCCGTCGTAACTTGGCTCGCTCTGGTGGCGCGCGTCGCCCGGCGAGCAGGTTGTTGTCGGGGCGCCTGCGTCCTCGTCGCTGTAGCCGCCTTGCGGAGGCGTTTCCTTGGTGTTTGCGTGGGACTTGCCGATGGCGGAGAATTCTCTGAGGATGAGGAGGCGTCGTCATCGAGCCCCAGGGATCCGCCGGTGTCTTCATCGGCCTCGACGTCCTCCTCCTCCTCCCCGGCAGGCCCGCTGGGTCCAGCATCCTGCCCTGCGGCCTCGCTCCCTCCGGCGGCTCCGCTCCCTCCGGCACCTCTGCTTCCTCCGGCAACCTCGCCTCTTGCGGCGGCTTCGCTCACGATCCCGGGAATCCCGGCATACCTCAGGGAGGGAACCCCGGCGAGCTCGTCGGGCGGAAGCTTGAGCAGCCTGCGGATCTCTGCCTCCTCTGCTTGGCACGACGCGTCCGCAGCATCTGCCTCGTCGACGGTGAATCCAAAGTCTCCTGCCACTGCAGCTGCGGCGGCCTCTTCCATCCGGGAAGCAATATAAGCTAGATCCCGCTCCGTGGTGGCCCGAGTGAGACCCTTATTCTCCTCGGCGTTCTTGGGCACCTCGACCAGATTATCGAAGAAACTCATAATTGCATCCGGCGAAGGCACTATCCAGGTGGGGTCGACGCCGTGAGAGTCACACGCGGGCATCATTGCGCGCAAGGAGTCCCGGGCAGTGCTGTTGCACAGCGGCACTACTCCCCGGGGAGATCTAAACCACTCCGGATGGGCCGGGTCGTGCTTGAAAAGCTCCCGGACCATCCCCTTCAGCTCCAACGCCGTGAAGTTGAAGTTCAATCCCGGGCGCAGCCTCATAATATCCGCCGCATTGCCGAACTCCCATGCTGGCCTTTTCCTTTCCTGTAAAGGGGCAATGCGGCGGCGGAGGAAATCTGCCCCTACCTCTCCGATGGTCAGTTTAGCTACCCGGAGACGAAGTATCCTGATGAGGGCGACGTTGAGCTTGCCGTCATCCGGGGCCAACTCGCTCCAGTCCCTGCCGCGCACTATGGCTGTTGTGCGCGGCGCAGTGAAGGGCTCCGGCCTATCCTCCACTACCCAGCACCAATCTGCGCGCCATTCTTCCCACTTGCCGCGGAGTTCTCCTTTCAGATATGATTCCTTCTTATTCAAGCGGAAGATCCAGGAGATGCCGCCGGAGAGGGGAGCGCCAACCTCTACTCTAGGCATGAAGAAATGGCGAAAGAGTGCTACGTTTGGGTGGATTCCTATGTAGTTTTCGCACAGATGTGCGAAAACCGCCATCGTAAGGATGGCGTTGGGAGCGAAGTCTAAAAGGTGGAGATTGTATGTGTTCATAATATCACAGAAAAACTCCGAGAACGGAGGGCACAATCCACAGTGAAAGAAGACAGCGAAGAAGAAGTACCCGCCGGGAAACAGATCTCTGGTGACGGCGGGGTAGACTCTGGTCCGGGGATGAGCTTTGGTCTCCTTGGCCCAGAAGAGGTAGTACTTGTTCCAGAGCTCTCTCGCGCTGAGCCTCGGCGCGAAAACCACGTTCTTCTTCCGCAGGGCGGCAAGCTTCGCCGCCTGCTCGGATTTCTCCCTCTTGGCCTTGTCCGCTTTCGCCTTCTCGGCCTTCGGGGCCATGGCGGAGGCGGCGAAGGAAGGGGTGAGGAACTCAACGAGGCCGCTGATGCGGAGGACGGCGGAGGAGGAGTGGAGGCAAGAGGCAGCGGGGGATTTCCGGAGGTTGAAGAAGCAATGAAGACGAAGGAAGGAAACTGCCCCTGCTTCCTCTGCTTTTAAGGGGGAAGTGGGGGACGCTCCGCATTTCCCATTAAAGAACGTGGCCACGATCTCTCCCACGACGCCGCAATCGACGCGTGCCGTTAGGGAGGGACGCGGCAGATGTGGAGGGGGATTTACGGCTTGCCGTGGGCCGCGCGTGCACGTGCACTGTTTTGGGCCTGGCCCAACAACGCTCGGCACCGTGTGTGGCCCAGGCCCGGGGGCTCCTGTCGGTGTACAAAGATAGGGGTACCTTAGTACCCCAACTTGTGCACGGGCAGTAGCAGCTTCCCGCGGCAGGGTCTACCACGTGCTTGCCGGAAACCTCTCTGGTCCCTATAAAACCATTCAAGAACAAAGTATACAAGTCAGAAGATCAAGACCCCGGCAAGTGGAGCTTGCCGGGAAGGCCGTCCCAGGCTCAATATCATCACACCAACACAAGACCCTGGCAAGAGGAGCTTGCCAGGAAGATCAGAAGACTGCATCTCAGAAGACATACCTCGGCGCACCCTGCGCCCCGGCAGGGCCCGGGGAGCGGCAAACTTCCGGGCCCGGCAAGATCAAGACCCCGGCAAGGTACTTGCCGGGGGAAGCCTCCACTGTGTGCCCGCGCTCCAGCTCATCGGCCCACGCGTCGCCCTGGGGCCCTTCCAGGGACGCGTGGCGGATGGCTGTGCAGCCTGTGGGACACGGTGGCACTCCACGGTGACGAGGCTACCGCCGTGGCGAACGGAGACGCATGGACGGGTGCTTTTGGGGTCGACGGTGACGGGCATTTAATGCCCTTGTCCCCCACTGTCAAGGTTAGGTGAAGACCACTGTTCATCCACTGTTCATGCATTGTTCCCGCACTGTTACAACTACCACCAAAGTTACATTTCTACCCTCCTCTACGTTGACACCTGTCGGTGACCCCTTGAGCTATAAAAGGAGGCCCATGCACAACGTAGAGAGGGTTCGAATCCTTAGCAACTCTCACGCTCGGTGTAGCTAGTACTGTAGCTCTTCAAGCTCCCGAGCTCAATACAACCAAGGCAGGAGTAGGGTTTTACGTGTCCGCGCGGCCCGAACCTGGGTAAACTGCCCGCGTGTGCTCCTCGATCCGCTCTTTGTGCTCCCTCCACTTCCTTACCGCAACGAACAAGGGGCTCCGGTCCCATAGGTGCTCGTGGTGGACAGTTTCCCCCGACAAGCTGTCTCTAAAGCATAACCCCAAAACGATAGTGGTAAATCGGTAAGAGACATCATAGATCGCACCATATCTAATAAAGTACGGTTACGATGTTCGGACACACCATTACGCTGTGGTGTTCCAGGTGGCGTGAGTTGTGAAACTATTCCACATTATTTCAAATGAAGACCAAACTCGTAACCCAAATATTCTCCTCCACGATCAGATCGTAGAAACTTTATTTTCTTGTTACGATGATTCTCTACTTCACTCTGAAATTCTTTGAACATTTCAAATGTTTCAGACTTGTGCTTCATTAAGTAGATATACCCATATCTGCTCAAATCATCAGTGAAGGTCAGAAAATAACGATACCCGCCGCGAGCATCAACACTCATTGGTCCACATACATCAGTATGTATGATTTCAAACAAATCTGTTGCTCGCTCCATAGTTCCGGAGAACGGAGTTTTAGTCATCTTGCCCATGAGGCATGGTTCGCAAGCACCAAGTGATTCATAATCAAGTGATTCCAAAAGTCCATCATTATGGAGTTTCTTCATGCGTTTTACACCAATATGACCTAAACGGCAGTGCCACAAATAAGTTGCACTATCATTATTAACCTTGCATCTTTTGGTTTCAATATTATGAATATGTGTATCACTACAATCCAGATCCAATAAGAATAGACCACTCTTTAAGGGTGCATGACCATAAAAGATATTATTCATTAAAATAGAACAACCATTATTCTCTGATTTAAATGAATAACCGTCTCGCAATAAACAAGATCCAGATATAATGTTCATGCTCAACGCTGGCACCAAATAACAATTAATTAGGTCTAAAACTAATCCCGAAGGTAGATGTAGAGGCAGCGTGCCGACGGCGATCACATCGACTTTGGAACCGTTTCCCACGCGCATCGTCACCTCGTCCTTAGCTAATCTTCGTTTAATCCGTAGTCCCTGTTTCGAGTTACAAATATTAGGAACCGAACCGGTATCAAATACCCAGGTACTACTACGAGCATTAGTAAGGTACACATCAATAACATGTATATCACATATATCTTTGTTCATCTTGCCATCCTTCTTATCCGCCAAATACTTGGGGCAGTTCCGCTTCCAGTGTCCAGTCCCCTTGCAGTAGAAGCACTCAGTTTCAGGCTTGGCTCTAGATTTGGGTTTCTTCGTGGAAGTAGCAACTGTTTTGCTATTCTTTTTGAAGTTCCCCTTCTTTCCTTTGCCCTTTTTCTTGAAACTAGTGGTCTTGTTAACCATCAACACTTGATGCTCCTTTTTGATTTCTACCTCCGCAGCTTTGAGCATAGCGAAGAGCTCGGGAATTGTCTTTTGCATCCCTTGCATATTATAGTTCATCACGAAGCCTTTATAGCTTGGTGGCAGTGATTGAAGAACTCTATCAATAACACTATCCTCATCAACTTTGCAACCAAGTTGAGTCATATGATTGTAGTACCCAGACATTCTGAGCAAGTGTTCACTGATAGAACTATTCTCCTCCATCTTGCAGCTGTAGAACTTATTGGAAATCTCATATTTCTCAATTCGGGCATTTGCTTGAAATATTAACTTCAACTCCTGGAACATCTCATATGGTCCATGACGTTCAAAACGTCGTTGAAGTCCCGGTTCTAAGCCGTAAAGCATGGCACACTGAACTATCGTGTTGTCATCAGACCGCGACTGCCAGACGTTCAAAGCGTCTACATTAGCGGGAGGGGGCTTGTCACCTAGTGGTGCTTCAAGGACATAATTCTTCTGTGCAGCAATGAGGATAATCCTCAGGTTACGGACCCAGTCCGTGTAATTTCTACCATCATCTTTCAACTTAGCTTTCTCTAGGAATGCATTAAAATTCAAAGGAACGGTAGCACGGGCCATTGATCTACAACGACATAGATATGCAAAACTATCAGGACTAAGTTCATGATAAATTAAAGTTCAATTTAATCATATTAATTTAAATAACTCCCACTTAGATAGACATCCCTCTGGTCATCTAAATGATCACGTGATCCAAATCAACTAAACCATGTCCGATCATCACGTGAGATGGAGTAGTTTCAATGGTGAACATCTTATGTTGATCTTATCTACTATATGATTCACGCTCGACCTTTCGGTGTCCAGTGTTCCGAGGCCATATCTGTATATGCTAGGCTCGTCAAGTTTAACCTGAGTATTCTGCGTGTGCAAAACTGGCTTACACCCGTTGTATTTGAACGTAGAGCTTATCACACCCGATCATCACGTGGTGTCTCGGCACGACGAACTTTCGCAACGGTGCATACTCAGGGAGAACACTTATACCTTGAAATTTAGTAAGGGATCATCTTATAATGCTACCGTCGATCTAAGCAAAATAAGAAGCATAATAAGATAAGCATCACATGCAATCAAAATATGTGACATGATATGGCCATCATCATCTTGTGCTTTTGATCTCCATCTCCAAAGCACCGTCATGATCACCTTCGTCACCGGCGCGACACCTTGATCTCCATCGTAGCATCGTTGTCGTCTCGCCAACTATTGCTTCCTCAACTATCGCTACCGCTTAGTGAAAAAGTAAAGCAATTACATGGCGATTGCATTTCATACAATAAAGCGACAACCATATGGCTCCTGCCAGTTGCCGATAACTTTACAAGACATGATCATCTCGTACAAAGCCGTATAACTCATCATGTCTTGACCATATCACATCACAACATGCCCTGCAAAAACAAGTTAGACGTCCTCTACTTTGTTGTTGCAAGTTTTACATGGCTGCTACGGGCTTAGCAAGAACCGTTCTTACCTACGCATAAAAAACCACAACGATGTTTCGTCAAGTATGTGTTGTTTTAACCTTCACAAGGACCGGGCGTAGCCACACTTGATTCAGCTAAAGTGAGAGAGACAGACACCCGCCAGTCACCTTTAAGCAACGAGTGCTCGTAACGGTGAAACCAGTCTCGCGTAAGCGTACGCGTAATGTCGGTCAGGGCCGCTTCATCTCACAATACCGCCGAAGCAAAGTATGACATGCTGGTAAGCAGTATGACTAGTATCGCCCACAACTCATTGTGTTCTACTCGTGCATATCATCTACGCATAGACCTGGCTCATGATGCCACTGTTGGGGAACGTAGTATTTTAAAATTTTCCTACGATCACGCAAGATCTATCTACCAGATGTATAGCAACGAGAGGGAAGAGTGTGTGTACGTACCCTCGTAGACCGGGAGCGGAAGCGTCAAGTGACGCGGTTGATGTTGTCGAACTTCTTCGCGATCCAACCGATCAAGCACCGAACGTACGGCACCTCCGCGTTCAGCACACGTTCAGCTTGATGACGTCCCACGAGCTCTTGCTCCAGTTGAGCTTCACGGGAGAGTTTCTTCAACACGACGGCGTGGTGACGGATATGATGTGTTCACCGGCGCAGGGCTTCGCCTAAGCTCCGCGACGGTATGACCGAGGTGTGATTCTGTGGAGGGGGGCACCGCACACGGCTAAAACAATTCAACTTGTGTGTCTTTGGGTGCCCCCTGCCCCCGTATATAAAGGAGCAAGGGAGGGAGGCCGGCCGGCCCTTCCTGGTGCGGCCAGGGAGTGGACTCCTACTAGGAATAGGATTGCAATCCTATTCCTAGTAGGATTCACCAAAAGAAGGAAGAGGGAAAGGAATAGGAGAGGTGGCGCCCCCCCAATCCTAATCCAACTAGGAACCCTAGGTGGGGGCGCCGGCCAGCCCTATGGGCTGCCTCTCTCTTTCCCTTTAGGCCCACTATGGACCATCCCCTCTCGTAGGGGGTTCCGGTAACCCCCTCCGGCATTCCCGATAAATCCGAAACTTTTCCGGAACACTTCCGGTGTCCGAATATAGTCGTCCAATATATCAATCTTTATGTCTCGGACATTCCGAGACTCCTCGTCATGTCCGTGATCTCATCCGGGACTCCGAACTACCTTCGGTACATCAATACTCATAAACTCATAATACCGATCGTCATCAAACGTTAAGCATGCGGACCCTACGGGTTCGAGAACTATGTAGACATGACCGAGACTCATCTCCGGTCAATAACCAATAGCGGAACCTGGATGTTCATATTGGCTCCTACATATTCTACGAAGATCTTTTATCGGTCAGAACCGCATAACAACATACGTTGTTCCTTTTGTCAAACGGTATGTTACTTTCCTGAGATTCGGTCGTCGGTATCTCTATACCTAGTTCAATCTCGTTACCGGCAAGTCTCTTTACTCGTTCCGTAACACATCATCTCGTGACTAACTCATTAGTCTTTTGCTTGCAAGGCTTATTGTGATGTGTGTTACCGAGAGGGCCCAGAGATACCTCTCCGACACTCGGACTGACAAATCCTAATCTTGATCTATGCCAACACCACGAATACTTTCGGAGACACCTGTAGAGCATCTTTATGATCACCCAGTTACGTTGTGACGTTTGATAGCACACAAGGTGTTCCTACGGTATTCGGGAGTTGCATAATCTCATAGTCATAGGAACATGTATAAGTCATGAAGAAAGCAATATCAGTTAAACTAAACGATCATAGTGCTATGCTAACGGATGGGTCTTGTCCATCACATCATTCTCCTAATGATGTGATCCCGTTGATCAAATGACAACTCATGTCTATGGCTAGGAAACATAACCATCTTTGATCAATGAGCTAGTCTAGTAGAGGCATACTAGGGACATACTGTTTTGTCTATGTATTCACACATGTACTAAGTTTCCGGTTAATACAATTCTAGCATGAATAAAAGACATTTATCATGATATAAGGAAATACAAATAACATCTTTATTATTGCCTCTAGGGCATATTTCCTTCAACTTGTGTTAAAGTTTGTGATTCCCGTAGCATGCACGTATGGTGAACCGCTATGTGACGAAGTTAGAGCATGAGGTATTTGCAGAGTGTCATCCTTTCTGTGGAGGTCGGGGGCACGCGATGGTTAACTCCTACCAACCTCCCCCCTAGTAGCATGCGTTGATTGCTTTGTTTTGAGGACTCGTAAATATTTGCAATCAGTATATGAGTTATTTATGACTAATGTTGTGTCCATGGATTATATGCACTCTCACCCTTCCACCATTGCTAGCCTCTCTTGTACCGCGCAACTTTCGCCGGTACCATATACCCACTATATACCTTCCTCAAAACAACCACCATATACCTTCCTCAAAACAGCCACCATACCTACCTATCATGGCATTTCCATAGCCATTCCAAGAAATATTGCCATGCAACTTTCCACCGTCCCGTTCATATGACACGCTTCATATTGTCATATTGCCATGCATGATCATGTAGTTGACATCATATTTGTGGCAAAAGCCACCATGTATAATTTTTCATACATGTCACTCTTGATTCATTGCACATCCCGGTACACCGCCGGAGGCATTCACATAGAGTCATACTTTGTTCTAGTATCGAGTTGTAAATCAATAAAAGTGTGATGATCATCATTATAAAGCATTGTCCCATGTGAGGAAAGGCCAAACAAAAGAAAAGGCCCCTCCAAAAAAAGGGGACAATGCTACTATCCTTTTTCCACACTTGTGCTTCAAAGTAGCACCATGTTCTTCATGATAGAGAGTCTCATGTTTAGTCACTTTCATATACTAGTGGGGATTTTCATTATAGAACTTGGCTTCTATATTCCAACGACGGGCTTTCTCAAATTCCCTAGTTCTTCATGAGCAAGCAAGTTGGATGCACACCCACTTAGTTTCTTGTGTTGAGCTTTCATACATATTTAGCTTTAGTGCATCCGTTGCATGGCAATCCCCACTCACTCACATTGATATCTATTGATGGGCATCTCCATAGCCTGTTGATACGCCTAGTAAATGTGAGACTATCTCCCTCCTTTTTGTCTTCTCCACAACCACCACTCTATTCCACCCATAGTGCTATATCCATGGCTCACGCTCATGTATTGCGTGGAAGTTGAAAGGTTTGAAGGAATTGAGTATGAAAACAAGTGCTTGGCTGAAACCGAGGTTGTGCATGATATGAATATTTTGTGTGATGAAGAGGGAGCATAGCCAGACTATAAGATTTTGTAGGGATAACTTTCTTTAGCCATAGTATTTTGAGAAAACATGATTGCTTTGTTAGTATGCTTGAAGTATTATTATTTCTTATGTCAATATAGACTTTTGTCTTGAATCTTTCAGATCTGAACATTCATGCCACAATAAAGAGAACTACATTGAAAATTATGTTGGTTAGCATTCCACATCAAAAATTCCGTTTTTATCATTTACCTACTCGAGGACGAGCAGGAATTAAGCTTGGGGATGCTTGATACGTCTCCAACGTATCTATAATTTTTGATTGTTCCATGCTATTATTTATGATATTTTGTATGTTTAATGGGCTTTGTTATACACTTCGGACTAACCTATTGACCCAAAGGCCCAGTCCAGATTGCTGTTTTTTTGCTTATTTCAGGGTTTTACAGAAAAGGAATATCAAACGGAGTCCAAACGGAATGAAACCTTCAGGAGAGATATTTTTGGAGCGAAATCTTCATGGGAGACTTGAGAACCACAGAATAGGGCACACGTGGCGTCCATGAGGGTGGGGGGCGCCCCCCTATAGGGCGCGCCCCTGCCTCGTGGGCCCCACGTTTGGCCCCCGACGCCCTCCTTCCTCCTATATATACCTACGTACCCTGAAAACATCAGAGACGGAGAGAAAACCCTAATTCCACCGCCGCAACCTTCTGTTCCCGTGAGATCCCATCTTGGGGCCTGTTCCGGAGCTCCGCCGGAGGAGGGATCTACCACGGAGTGCTTCTACATCAACACCATCGCCTCACCATGAGGTGTGAGTAGTTTACCACAGACCTTCAGGTCCATAGTTAGTACCTAGATGGCTTCTTCTCTCTCTTCGGATCTCAATACCAAGTTCTCCTCGGTCTTCGAGGAGATCTATTTGATGTAATCTCTTTTTGTGGTGTGTTTGTCGAGATCCGATGAATTGTGGGTTTATGATCAAGATTATCTATGAGAAATATTTGGTTCTTTTCTGAATTCTTTTATGTATGATTATAATATCCTTGCAAGTCTCTTTGAATTATTGGTTTGGTTTGGCCTACTAGATCTATAGTTCTTGCTATGGGAGAAGTGCTTGGCTCTAGGTTCAATCTTGCGGTGTCCTTTCCAAGTGACAGCAGGGGCAGCACGACACGTACTGTATTGTTGCCATCGAGGATAAAAAGATGGGGTTTATATCATATTGCTTGAGTTTATCCCTCTACATCATGTCATCTTGCTTAAGGCGTTACTCTGTTATTATGAACTTAATACTCTAGATGCATGCTGGATAGCGGTCGATGTGTGGAGTAATAGTAGTAGATGCAGAATCGTTTCTGTCTACTTGTTATGGACGTGATGCCTATATATAATGATCATGCCTAGAAATTCTCATAAGTATTCGCTTTTCTATCAATTGCTCGATAGTAATTCGTTTACCCACCGTAGAATTCTTCTATCATGAGAGAAGCCACTAGTGAAACCTATGGCCCCGGTGTCTATTCTCAACATATCAATCTACAATCTACTTTACTTTTCCGTTTTTACTTTCTGTTCTTATATCAAAAAATACCAAAAATATCAAACTATCATATCTATCAGATATCACTTTCGTAAGTGACCGCAAAGGGATTGACAACCCCTTATCGTGGTGGTTGCGAAGTTCTTATTTGTTTGTGCAGGTGCGAGGGACTCACGCGTGGTCTCCTACTGGATTGATACCTTGGTTCTCAAAACTGAGGGAAATACTTACGCTACTGTGCTGCATCACCCTTTCCTCTTCGAGGGAATACAACGCAAGCTCGAGAAGTAGCAATCATCCAACCAGTATCCGTATGGAAGTTCGACGGACTTAGTGCTCGATCCTATAATCGACGAATATCATCTTACTCGAGTCCTTATGGATGGCGGCAACAATCTCAATCTGATATACCGAGACACTGTCTGCAAGATGGGGATAGACCCGTTAAGAATTAAGCCCAGTAGCACTACCTTTAAAGGAGTGATACTAGGCGTAGAAGCCCGCTGCACAGTCTCATTGACATTAGAAGTCGTATTCAGGTCTCTTGATAACTTCAGAAGCAAAGAGTTACTCTTCGACATCGCTCCTTTCCGAAGCGGCTATCATGCACTACTCGGAAGAATGGCCTTCACCCACTTTAATGTGGTCCTGCATTATGCCTACTTAAAGCTCAAAATTCCCGGACCACGCTGCGTCATCACGGTCAACGAAAACATGGAGCGCTCCCTCCGTATATAGGAAGGTACTGCGGCCCTAGCAGCCGAGGTCCAAAGCGGCCTATTCAAGCCGAACAGTTCATCGATCGTCAAGACCACATACACGGCTAAACGTGTCCGATCCGCACTACAATGCGTCGGCTCAGAGCAACCTAAGCTCAATTAGCAGTTACGCCCCTATCGACCGCCCCATAAGGTGGTAGCGCACGTACCTCGCATACACAATTATGCCCTTAAAATATCTTAGGTGGCGGTGGGGGCATACCAATAGTCCATAGTCCGGCTTGACCCTATTCGGACTCTAAAATACATTTTCTTTTTAGAGTTCGTTAAAAGAACCAACCTTACTTACGGCTGTTGATGACCCACAAGTATAGGGGATCTATCGCAGTCCTTTCGATAAGTAAGAGTGTCGAACCCAACAAGGAGGAAAAGGAAATGATAGGCAGTTTTTAGTAAGGTATTCTCCGCAAGCACTGAAATTATCGGTAACAGATAGTTTTGTGATAAGGTAATTTGTAACGAGTAACAAGTGATAAAAGTAAATAAGGTGCAACAATATGGACCAATATTTTTTGTAGCAAAGGAAAAGCCTGGATAAACTCTTATATAAAGGAAAGCGCTCCCGAGGACACATGAGAATTATCGTCAAGCTAGTTTTCATCACGCTCATATGATTCATGTTCGTTACTTTGATAATTTGGTATGTAGGTGGACCGGTGCTTGGGTACTGCCCTTCCATGGACAAGCATCCCACTTATGATTAACCTCTATTGCAAGCATCCACAACTACAAAAGAAGTATTAAGGTAAACCTAAGCATAGCATGAAACATATGGATCCAAATCAGCCCCTTACGAAACAATGCATAAACTAGGGTTTAGGCTTCTGTCACTCTAGCAACCCATCATCTACTTATTACCTCCCAATGCCTTCCTCTAGGCCCAAACAATGGTGAAGTGTCATGTAGTCGACGTTCACATAACACCACCAGAGGAAAGACAACATACATCTCATCAAAATATCGAACGAATACCAAATTCACATGACTACTTATAGCAAGACTTCTCCCATGTCCTCGGGAACAAACATAACTACTCACAAATCATATTCATGTTCATAATCAGAGGGGTATTAATATGCATAAAGGATCTGGACATATGATCTTCCACCGAATAAACCAACTAGCATCAACTACAAGGAGTAATAAACACAACTAGCAACCCACATGCACCAATATGAGGTTTTGAGACAAAGATTGGGTACAAGAGATGAACTAGGGTTTGAGAGGAGATGGTGCTGGTGAAGATGTTGATGGAGATTGACCCCCTCCCGATGAGAGGATCGATGGTGATGGCGACGGTGACTATTTCCCCCTCCCGGAGGGACGTTTCCCCGGCAGAACAGCTCCACCGGAGCCTTAGATTGGTTCCGCCAAGGTTTGGCCTCGAGACGGCGGCGCTTCGTCCCGAAAGCTTCCTTCTTATTTTTTTCAGGGTATAATACACCTTATACCAGAAGATGGGCATCGGGGGGCTGCCAGGTGGCCCACGAGGCAGGTGGCGCGCCCATGGGGGTAGGGCGCGCCCCACCCTCGTGGACGGTGGGTGGCCCCCCTCTGGTGCTTTCTTCGCCCAATATTTTTTATATATTCCAAAACTGACTTTCGTGGAGTTTCAGGACTTTTTGAGTTGTGCGGAATAGGTCTCCAATATTTGCTCCTTTTCCAGTCCAGAATTCCACTTGCCGGCATTCTCCCTCTTCATGTAAACCTTGTAAAATAAGAGAAAAAACGCATAAGTATTGTGACATAATGTGTAATAGCAGCTCATAATGCAATAAATATCAATATAAAAGCATGATGCAAAATGGACGTATCAACTCCCCCAAGCTTAGACCTCGCTTGTCCTTAAGCGAAAGCCGATATCGAAAAATATGTCCACATGTTTAGAGATAGAGGTGTCGATAAAATAAAATACGAACATGAGGGCATCATTATCATTCTTATAACAGTAACATATATATTGGCATATGCTTTCTTATATTAAAGTAATAATCTATTTACCATGTCAAGTATGAATCAGAAACTTCATTGAAAACTAGCAAACTATAATCTCGGTCATTGAAGCAATTGCAATTTATCATAACATCGGAAAGAGTCAATATAAGAGCTTTTCAGCAAGTCCACATACTCAACTATCATTTAGTCTTTCACAATTGCTAATCACTCACGCAATACTTATGGGTATGGAGTTTTAATCGGTCATAGAGAAAGATAGGGGCTTATAGTGTTGCCTCCCAACCTTTTACCTCAAGGGTAACGTCAACAATAATAATTTATGATAACTTACATCCAATTGGGTATATATGTCAGGATCTTTCCAACACAATGTGCTTGCCAAAGGATAAAATGTAAAAAGGAAAGGTGAAGATCACCATGACTCTTGTATAAGGTATAAGACAAAAATAAAAGATAGGCCCTTCGCAGAGGGAAGCAGAGGTTGTCATGTGCTTTTATGGTTGGATGCACAAAATCTTAATGCAAAAGAACGTCTCTTTATATTGCCACTTGTGATAGGGACCTTTATTATGCAGTCCGTCGCTTTTATTGCTTCATATCACAAGATCGTATAAAGCTTATTTTCTCCACACTAATAGATCATACACATTTAGAGAGCAATTTTTATTGCTTGCAACAATGGCAACTTACTTGAAGGATCTTACTCAATCCATAGGTAGATATGGTGGACTCTCATGGCAAAACTGGGTTTAAGGATATTTGGAAGCACAAGTAGTATCTCTACTGGGTGCAAGGAGTTTGGCTAGCATGAGGGGGAAAGGCAAGCTCAACATGTTGGATGATTCATGACAATATAATTTATTTCGGATATAAGAAAACATAACCCATTACGTTGTCTTCCTTGTCCAACATCAACTTTTTAGCATGTCATATTTTAATGAGCGCTCACAATCATAAAAGATGTCCAAGATAGTATATTTATATGTGAAAACCTCTCTTTCTTTATTACTTCCTATTAATTGCAACGATGACAAAAACTATGTTTGTCAACTCTCAACAACTTTTATTCATCATACTCTTTATATGTGAAGTCATTACTTTCCATAAGATCAATATGATCTCTTAAATTCTTTTTATTCCTTCTTTTATTACCTCATGATCATAGCGAGATAACCAAGCCCTTGACTCAAAACTAATCTTTATTATATATATAGCTCACAGACTCGATTACATAGATAAGGATCCTAAAGCAAAGCTCACAACTAGATCATGCTAAACTTTATTCTACTAGATCTAGATATAACCAAAAGGATCAAACTAAGAAAAACGGTAAAGATAGAAGTGTGATGGTGATACGATACTGGGGCACCTCCCACAAGCTTGGCAGTTGCCAAGGGGAGTGCCCATACCCATGTGTTTATGTCTCTTTCTTCGGAGATGATGGAGAAGATAGTGGTGATGATGGAGTGTCGTACATCGAGTGTAGGAGATCCTCCAATTTGCGGATAATGCCCTTGAGTGCGGTGATATGCTCCTTCAACAAAATATTTTCACGTGTGAGATACTTGTTTTGTATGCGAGCTAATTCAATCAACTTGAAAGCTTCAATCTCAGTTGGGGTAAGAAGATTTTAATGAGGTTGAAGGATGTCTTCTTCTTCTGCTGCCGGAGCTTGATCCTCCATGGCCTTCTTGATCCTACCATCCTTGTTGATCTCCCCGGGTTATTCTCTCTTCAGCTCTATCTTCATTAGCCAAGCATCGTTGCCCTTATTGTTGGAGGAGGGGGGCGACATGATGCCTGGCCTTGATAACTCTGGCAGAAAACAGCTCGAAACAAAAACAGAGGATATTGTCGTGGTACGGTGATCAAAACCTTCGGGAGATTATATAATGAATTTTTACCGACCAAAAGAAGTATCGTGCAAGAAAACGGAGTCCGGAGGGCACACGAGGTGCCCATAAGGCAGGGGGTGCGCCCAGGGGGTAGGACGCGCCCTCCACCCTCGTGGATGCCTCGTGTCCCTTTCGAACTACTTCTTATTTTCCTATTTTCTTAAATATTCCAAAATGGAGAAAAATTGCTATTAGAACTATTTTGGAGTCGGTTTACTTACCGTACCACATACCTCTTCCTTTTCGGAGAGTGTCCCTTATGTATTCCTCCGGGGTTACGGTTTCAATGACATTAGTTTCAACATTTATGAGATTAAGTGAGATATAATGTTTGATTCTTTGACCGTTAACCACCTTCGGATTTGTGCCTTCAAAGTTGTTGATTTTTATGGCACCGGAACGATGGACCTCCTCGATAACGTAAGGACCTTCCCATTTAGAGAGAATTTTTCCTGCAAAAAATCTTAAACGAGAGTTGTATAGCAAAACATAGTCACCTACATTAAACTCACGTTTTTGTATCCTTTTGTCATGCCATCTTTTAACTTTTTTTAAAACAATTTGGCATTTTCATAGGCCCGGGTTCTCCACTCATCAAGTGAGCTAATGTCAAATAGTCTCTTCTCACCGGCAAGTTTGAAATCATAATTGAGCTCTTTAATGGCCCAATAGGCCTTATGTTCTTGTTCAAGAGGTAAATGACATGCTTTCCCATAAACCACTTTATACGGAGACATACCCATGGGATTTTTATATGCAGTTCTATAAGCCCATAATGCATCATCAAGTTTCTTGGACCAATTCTTTCTAGATCTATTAACAGTCTTTTGCAAATTTAATTTCAGCTCTCTGTTACTCAGTTCTACTTGACCACTAGACTTTGGGTGGTAAGGGGATGCAACTCTATGATTAACATCATACTTAGCAAGCATTTTACGAAAAGCACCATGAATAAAATATGAACCACCATCAGTCATTAAGTATCTAGGGACTCCAAACCTCAGAAAAATAACTTCTTTAAGCATCTTAATGGAGGTGTTATGATCAGCACTACTAGTTGGAATAGCTTCTACCCACTTAGTAATGTAATCAACAGCAACTCAAATATGTGTATACCCATTAGAGGAAGGAAACGGTCCCATATAATCATAGCCCCAAACATAAAATGGTTCAATAACAAGTGAATAGTTCATAGGCATTTCTTGACGTCTACTAATATTACCGATTCTTTGACATTCATCACAAGACAAGGCAAACTTACGGGCATTCTTGAAGAGAGTAGGCCAATAAAAGCCGGATTGCAATACCTTATGTGCAGTTCTATCTCCAGCATGGTGTCCTCCATAAGCCTCGGAGTGACACTTGTGTTGGATCTGTTCCTGTTCATGCTCAGGTACACAACGTCTAATAACACCATCTACTCCTTTTTTATTGTGACACCCCGAGACCGGTGCGCCAGGTGTCAGCTAGTTATTCGTCACCGTTGCCATGTCATCTGCTTGCGTGTTGCATGTTGCCATGTCATCATGTGCATTGCATCCTCATGTTTTCAAAGCTTGCATCCGTCCGAGTCCCCTCGCCCTTTCCGCTGTCCGTTCTGAGCCCAGACACACTTGCACGCGCCCGCGGCACCTCCGAATATTTATTTTATGAGTGGCTGAAAAATGTTCTCAGAATGGGATGAAACTTGGCGTGTGGTCTTATTATAGTGTAGACAGTCTGCCTGCCATATTTCATCGTATTCGGGGCTCATTTGATAGCCCAACTGTTAAATATAGCGGCCCTAGTCGCCGGTTAAATTCGTCGGACGTTTTCGGTCTCCGAAAACCCCCGCGGGCCACTCTCTCTTCTCTCCTCTCAGCCCGAAGGCCTCCTACACAGCCCACTAGCCCACTTGCTAAACCCCTCCGCCCCGGAGCTGTCCGATCGGCATCCAAGGGTCCGAAACGGCCCCAAAACCCACCTAGACCCAAACCCTAGCCAAAACTGCCTATTTAAACCCCTCCCCTTGCCATTTTGGGCATCCCTAGCCCCCTAACCCCATCCCTAACCTCCAGTCGCGGCAATCCCACCTCCTCCCTCGAATTCCGCACCGGTCACCTCGCCTCCGCCACTTGGCACCACCCCATAGGGCCACATCAGCAGGTCGTCGCCCTCTAGCCAACGGGAAGTGGCCACGTGGCCTCCCCGTCGCCCCCTCTGCCACTCCCCACCACCACGGCCCGCCTGAGCCCGCACCAGGCCCGCCTCGGGCCAGATCTGGGCCTGGACGGAGCCCGTGCGCCCCACCGCCCTGCAGCGCTCGCCTCCATCTGCTCGTCCGCCGCCCGCTCGCCGTGGCACGTAGCCGCCGCTCTGCCCCACTCGCGCATCGCCGGTCCGGATCCGCTGCCGCCTCGCCGCCGGTAGCCTCCGCCACCGTGAGCCGTAGCTCGCCCCGCCCCCACTGCTCCTTCTGCGTGAGCCCAGCTGTCGAGCCCGCCGGCCACTGCAGACCCGCCTCGCCGCCGACCTCCGTCCGCCCTGCGACCTCAGATCCGGCCACCCCGATGCCCCTCCTGTCGGATCCACCGATCCCCCTCGCCGCCGGCCGCCCACGCCATGGCCACCGGCCTCCTCCCCATCGGGGGCGCTGACCGCAGCCGGGTCGAGCCCCTCGCCCGATCCAGCAGATGGGCCGCTTCCAGCCTGGCCTCGTGGGCCCCGACAGCGCCGGCCAAGCCGCGGCCCAGCTCCACCCCTCCTGCCCCGGCCTGCCTCCTCAACCTCCTGGGCCAAGCCTAGTGGTGAGCATTGCTATATCCCACCCCGGGCGTGAAATAGAATATCACGCTCGTTCATTTTTTTCTTAGAATATGACTAAGTCCAAGAAAACTGTTGCATGATGCATACTTTGAGTGGCTATAACTTTTTGTGTGTATGTCCAAATTGAGCAAATGATATGTTCAAATGTTAGTTGTGATATGCTCTTCATTTTGTTCCACTGTGGCATGCTTGTTTGAGTTCATCTTGATGCCCTAATCATCGTTGCAAGAGTGCCATATGTTTAAAACTGCTGAAAATTGTTCTTATGTTAGCATGTTTGTGATGTGATAACTTTGTGCATGTTGGTCCAAATGGAGTGTGTGATATGTCAAAATGTTCATTGTGAAGTGCTCTACATGATGGTTGCTGTAGCATTCATGTTATGTGCCATATTGCCATGTTAATCTCTGTTGAAAAAGTGCATGTGGCTGTTAAGTGCTGAAACTTGTTATGAGATGCTGATTTGACTTGTTCATAGCTATTGATGTGTTTGTCTTTCAAGCCACATGTCTATATGTTTAGAAGCACAATCATGCCATCTTTGCTGTGGTGCAATCCACTTTTCATGATATGCCTTGAGGTGTTTGCAACAAGCTTGTAAAGTAGCCTACTCATTGTTGTTGTTTCCCGAGACTTGTTGAAAAACTGCTAAGTCTAAAACTGTTAAACCTGATGCTATGTTTGCTTGATGCCTTACTCAAATCCATGCTTGTTTTGGGTTGGCTAATGATCATGTCTTGTTGTCCATGTTATGCCCAATCCATCCATGCCCTTGTTTGCATATATAGGCTGTTGTAGCTTATTTATTTCTTGCTCTCAAGTTGCTATAAATGTACCTGTCAGATTGTTATCAGCATGATCAATTTGGTGGAGCTTGTTGTTATTGATCCATACCTCCTATGGAGTTGTTCCGATGGAGTTGTTTGATGTATGATATGTCTATTACATGTCCATGATCCTTAAATACTTAGTAGAGTTGATATGCTTGGTGTTTTGTGCCTCCGAAGGCAGCATCGTGATGATGTTTTTGCCTTCCCAGATTTTGGTTAAGTCTGAGAAATCTATAAACTTATTGAATCTTGCCATGCTTGTTTAATTGTGTTCCAGCAAGTTTTTGGGTGTGCTCTGAGTTCATGCTTGTTAAGTATCATGTCTATTTCACATCCATGCCTTTTGGTATCATGTTTGGGTGCTGTAGCATATATATACCTTGCTCCAAAGTTGCTATGTTGCTGTTTTTGTACAGCTTGTTGTTATATCTTGTTTCGAGTGTATGTGTTGAACCGCTGCTCCGTTTTGAGAGTGCTCTATATGAAACTTGTGTGTTTTTGCATGTATAAGCATAATATCATGTTGTTTACATGTTTGGAGTGTATTTGCTTATTGTTTGGATGCATTTTGCATAATTGCCATGCTTGACTTGTTTTGCTCATATCTTCTAGGCCGTAGCTCCGAATTAAACAAACTTTATATGAAACTTTACTAGAATTTCGAGTAGATCATCATGGTGCATGTTAAATTGCTGTTTAACAACTTGAACTTAAGGTTTGTTCATATCTGGACCAATTTCGAAATGTGCATATGAGGACTTACCGGAGTTGTTATGTGTTGGTTCCGGCCTCATTTAAACTTGTTGGTTAGTGTTGTTCTTGTGTGCATCATCCCTTGCCATGAATTGCATCATATAGACTTGTCTTGCATCATACTTGGTTGAGCCTCTTGTCATGTTCTTGTGTTGTGTGCTTCTTCTCGCTAGTTAATATTCCGTTGCGTTCGTGAGGATTCGTTCGTCTACACGTGGTTCGTCTTCGTGGACTCTTCTTCGTCTACTTCATGGAATCGTTCTTCTTCCTTGCGGGATCTCAGGCAAGATGACCATCACCTTGGATACCTTTACTATCATTGCCATGCTAGTTGTCTCGATGCTATCGTTATATGTCGCGCTACCCATTATTTATTCTCAGCCTCTCCTTGTTGCCATGAAACCTCTAACCTTTGACACCTTCCCAGCAAATCGTTGTTTAGCTATGTTACCCGCTCACTCAGCCCCTCTTATAGCGTTGTTAGTTGCAGGTGAAGATGAAGATTGTTCCATGTTGGAACTTGTTGTTGGAATATCACAATATATCATATATATATATTAACACACCTATATACTTGGCAATGGCTGGAAGGCTTGGCCTTTTGCTCGGTGTTTTGTTCCACTCATGCCACCTTAGGAGCCGATAAACCGGCGTTATGTTCCTTGATTTTGCGTTCCTAATGCGGTTGGGTATATGGGGACCCCTTGACAGTTCGTCTTTCAATAAAACTCCTCCAGCAAGGCCCAACATTGGTTTTAATTTGCAACATAATAAAAACTTAATTAATTAATTGCATAGGGAGTTAACGCTACCCGAGGATTCTTTTACATACAGGGGGGCAGTGCTGATGGTGTTGGTCCCAAACGGGGAGACTGCGGGGCCACCATGGGGAAACTCGTGGATTGGCTCCCGTAGGCTCACCTATCCGGTCGTGGCCTGAGACAAGATACGCGCGGCTACTATCAGGATGTCGGCACGCCAGGAGGTCTTGCTGGACTTGTTTTACCATTGTTGAAATGTCTTGTGCACCGGGAATTCCGAATCTGATCAGGCCTTCCCTAAGATAAGGGGTAATACTATTATTATCTCTGCTGATCGTGAGAGCTTGTGATGGGCTAAGTTGGGACACCCCTGCAGGGTTATGATCTTTTGAAAGCCGTGCCAGCGGTTATGTGGCAGATTGGAATTTGTTAATGTCCGGTTGTAGAAAACTTGACAGAGGATCCGAAGTAAAACACACAACCGTGTGAGTAACCATGACAGTATCTTTTCATTTTGAGAAGAGAACACGGTGGGGTTATGTTTGACTCGTAGGTAGTTCAGGATCTTTAGCGATCATTACTAGTTGCGACCGTTTGCGTAGATGCTCATCTTATTCTTGTACTCGTAAGTTAGCCACCATATATTGATTAGCCGCTGCTGCAACCTCACCACCTAACCTCTCCATACCCATTAAGCTTTGCTAGTCTTGATACCCATGGTTATGGGATTGCTGAGTCCTCGTGGCTCACAGATACTACAACAACAGTTGCAGGTGCAGGTTTCCAATGACTTGCGCGAGAGCGATGTCCTTTTGTTGGAGTTCTTTCCTCTTCTTATTCATCAGTATTGGGTTAGGTTCCGGGTAGACAGCCTGGGATAGCAGATGGATGTCGTTTTGTTTTTCATGTTTGCATCCGTAGTCGGATGCCTTGTATGGATGTTGTTGTATTCATGTGACTTGTATATATATTGTTGTATCCCCCATGTATGTATGTAATGGTACGATGTAATGATATCCATCTTGCTAAGCGCTCGAAATGCGGTTGTGCCCCAATCACGAGTGTGTCACGTGATCGGGATAGAATCGCATCTTGGGCCTGACAATTTGGTATCAGAGCCTCGACCGACCATAGGTGCCCCCTTGATTGATCGTAGCTTGGCCGTTGTTGAGTCAAGCAGAAAACTTTTTTTTGGAATCTAGTTATATTGGAGAGTAGGATTTGTTTTTACTCCCCTACCCCTTTGTCGCTCTGGTGAGGACTCTTGACGTATGTGTTTTGAATTACTGCTCTTCCCCTTCAACTTTTTTTAGGATCGCGTGGTTAGTTTTCTTTCGTTGCGTTGTCAGTTCTTCTCATCTGGCGCATCTCTCGTCGAGTCGATTCATTCCTCTTCATCTTTTGTAAATTCAATCCTCAGTTCTTTCTGACCGGCGTCGTTTTCCCCGTCTGATGTGGTCTTTCTTTTTCCCACCCGCCCACCCTTTTTCTTCTCGGAGTCAGAGTCCTTAATCGAGTATCCATCCTACTCGTGTGAAGTCTTTGCTTTCTTTCATTAATTATTCCAACTGGTGAATTCTCGTCTAGTTCGTCCTTCTTCATCTGTTTTGTTTTCCGGTGGATCCAATTCAAATTGTATTTGGTGTTCATCATATTCTTTTTCCCTCGGCTCGAATGTTTCCCCTTGCTCGTTTCCCTCTCGTCATTAAATTGTTACAGAGTTCTGAAGACATCTCAGGAGATTTCTCCGTGTTCCAATTAATTTGAGGTTGTCACCTCATTCGTGTCTTTCAAATGTTCCGGTGCATCGTTTCTCGCTCGAATAATCCTTTTCAACGGTGTTTCTCTTCGGTGGGCTTATAACCCACAGGTCTTTTCCCAGGATCTTACCTGACTCTTCTTATTTCCCAGAGTGTTCCGAAATTCTTTTCAAGTGTGTCGTAAATAGGGATTCCATTTGTCATGTGCCTTCTCCAAGATCGTTTGCAATTTTTTTTCATCGTTGGTCCAACCTTTCTTCTTTTCATTCTTCCGGAGTATTTCATGAATTCCTTTCTTTGTGTTCCTCCGAAGGCCATCATTCAGAAGATTTCTTCGTTCTCAGTTTTCAACTTCGTCCTCCAACTATTCTTCATTGATGGCTCTTCGCTCGTCTCTGTATTCGTCCGCTGCTTCGTTCAAGTATTCTTTAATCAGTTCGCGATCTCTTCGTTCTATTCTATCTAAATTCCCCAAGTGCTTATTCTTCCCGACGATTCATTCTATTGTTTTCACTCGATTTTAATTCTCCTCGATGGATTGTTCTCTTTCATCACTCAATTTTAATTCTTCCTGGTGGTTCGTTCCTTTTCTTGACCAGGTTTCAATTTTTATGGTGGTTCACTCAAGAGTTCTTTTCCGGAGTTATCATATCAATCCATTCATTTTTATTCCAATCCTGCCGGTGTTTCATGAAGATTTTCGCAAGTTCGCGATATATCCCTCTTTAATCATTTCAACGAGAATAAGTGATATGCAAATCCATTGCTTCACATCAATTTAATTGATGGAGGATAAGTATAACGTAATTCTTATTCTTCAAGTTGTTTAATCCTTTCCCTCTAAATTTATTCTTGATGAATAAATTTTAGTCCCAAGTGCTTTCAACTTTTTTTCCCGGAGTTCAAAGTTTTCCTCGGCTATCTCGTCGGAACCCCGTCTAATCATCGCAAGGCTTTATTCTTATTCTTGAATCCTTCACTTCTATATCATCATCCTTTTCGCTACCGGAGTTCTTTATGGTGGTTCATCATGAGTAATTCATTCTTCAAGTGTTCATCAAATTCTTGTTCAGCAGCTCAAGCATTATTCTTTTGTGTCCCGAGATGCAAATAATTCTCCGTATTCTTTTGAAGTGGAGTTTCTCATTTCGTTCTTCACCCTCAACTATTAAATCTTTGGTTGCGGCATAATATCACCTCAAGTTGGGATGATTTTCCGTAAGTCCACAACAAGTTTATTCTTTTGTTGTTGATTTTTCAACAATTCCGTTCAAACATTCTTTTGAAGATGCTCTGTTAAAATTCATTTGTACTTGAAGCTGTCATCTTTTTCTCCGTTCTTCTCATTCCGTTCTTTAATTCTTCCGGAGGTTTTTTTTCTTATTCATCTCGTCATGGATCGTTCCATCTTCTCAAGTTCAAGTCCTATTTATTCAATGCTCAACCAGAGATTTGCCCGAATTCCTTTCTATTTCTTATTAACCGGAGTGGTTTCGAATCTATTCTTGTTCCTTCAGCTCTTGTTTCGTGCCTTTCAACCTCCTTGATTCTCGTCGTATTCCTTGTTCCTCTTGTTTAACGAAGTCTTTGCAACTTCGTTCATCTCCGTTGTATCCTTTCTTTCGAGTTGTTCAACCTCTCAAGGTTCTTTGGTTTCACTCTTTTGTCCTCGAAGAACTCTGTTCTTCCTTTTCCTCTTCCGTCTCGTTCCTAAGATCTCGGGACGAGATCTCTTGTTAGTAGGGGAGTGTTGTGACACCCCGAGACAGGTGCACCAGGTGTCAGCCAGTTATTCGTCACCGTTGCCATGTCATATTCTTGCGTGTTGCATGTTGCCATGTCATCATGTGCATTGCATCCTCATGTTTTCAAAACTTGTGTTCGTCCGAGTCCCCTCGTCCTTTCCGTTGTCCGTTCTGAGCCTAGACAAACTTGCACGCGCCCGCGGCACCTCCGAATATTTATTTTATGAGTGGTCTAAAAATGTTCTCGGAATGGGATGAAACTTGGCGTGTGGTCTTATTATAGTGTAGACAGGCTGCCTGCCAAATTTCATTGCATTCGGAGCTCGTTTGATAGCCCAACTATTAAATATAGCGGCCCTAGTCGCCGGTTAAATTCGTCGGAAGTTTTCGGTCTCCGAAAACCCCCACGGGCCACTCTCTCTTCTCTCCTCTCATCCCGAAGGCCTCCTACATAGCCCACTAGCCCACTTGCTAAACCCCCTCCGCCCCGGAGCCATCCGATCGGCATCCGAGGGTCCGAAATGGCCCCAAAACCCACCTAGACCCAAACTCTAGCCAAAACTGCCTATTTAAACCCCCTCCCCTTGCCATTTTGGGCATCCCTAGCCCCCCTAACCCCATCCCTAACCTCCAGTCGCGGCAATCCCACCTCCTCCCTCGAATTCCACGCTGGCCACCTTGCCTCTGCCACTTGGCGCCACCCCATAGGACCACATCAGCAGGTCACCGCCCTCCGGCCAACGGGAAGCGGCCACGTGGCCTCCCCGTCGCCCCCTCAGCCACTCCCCACCGCCGCGACCCACCTGAGCCTGCACCAGGCCCGCCCCGGGCCAGATCTGGGCCCGGACAGAGCCCGTGCGCCCCGCCGCCCTGCAGCGCTCGCCTCCCTCTGCTCCTCCGCCGCCCGCTCACCGTGGCACGCAGCCGCCGCTCTGCCCCACCGGCGCGCCGCCGGTCCGAATCCTCCAGTAGCCTCCGCCGCCGTGAGCCGCAGCTCGCCCTGCCCCCGTTGCTCCTTATGCGTGAGCCCTTCTGCCAAGCCGGCCGGCCACTGCAGACCCGCCTCGCTGCCGACCTCCGTCCGCCCTGCGACCTCGGATCCGGCCGCCCCGACACCCCTCCTGCCGGATCCACCGATCCCCCTCCCCGCCGACCGCCCGCGCCATGGCAGCCGGCCTCCTCCCCGTCGGGGGCGCCGACCGCAGCCGGGTCGAGCCCCTCGCCTGATCCAGCAGCTGGGCCGCTTCCAGTCTGGCCTCGTGGGCCCCGACAGCGCCAGCCAAGCCGCGGCCCACCTCCACCCCTCCTGCCCCGGCCTGCCTCCTCAACCTCCTGGGTCGGGCCCAGTGGTGGGCATTGCTATACCAAGCCTCAGGCGTGAAATAGAATATCACGCTCGTTCATTTTTTTCTTAGAATATGACTAAGTCCCAGAAAATTGTTGCATGATGCATACTTTGAGTGGCTGTAACTTTTTGTGTGTATGTCCAAATTGAGCAAATGATATGTCCAAATGTTCGTTGTGATATGCTCTTCAATTTGTTCCACTGTGGCATGCTTGTTTGAGTTCATCTTGATGCCCTAATCATCGTTGCAAGAGTGCTATAGGTTTAAAACTGCTGAAAACTGTTGTTATGTTAGCATGTTTGTGATGTGATAACTGTGTGCATGTTGGTCCAAATGGAGTGTGTGATATGTCAAAATGTTCATTGTGAAGTGCTCTACATGATGGTTGCTGTAGCATTCGTGTTAGGTGCCATATTGCCATGTTAATCTCTGTTGCAAAAGTGCATGTGGATGTTAAGTGCTGAAACTTGTTATGAGATGCTGATTTGACTTGTTCATAGCTATTGATGTGTTTGTCTTTCATGCCACATGTCTATATGTTTAGAAGCACAATCATGCCATATTTGCTGTGGTGCAATCAACTTTTCATGATATGCCTTGAGGTGTTTGCAACAAGCTTGTAAAGTAGCCTACTCGCTATTGTTGTTTCCCGAGACGTTGAAAAACTGTTAAGTCTGAAACTGTTAAACCTGATGATATGTTTGCTTGATGCCTCACTCAAATCCATGCTTGTTTTGGGTTGGCTAATAATCATTTCTTGTTGTCCATGTTATGCCCTATTCATCCATGCCCTTGTTTGCATATATAGCGTGTTGTAGCTTATTTATTTCTTGCTCTCAAGTTGCTACAAATGTACCTCTCAGACTGTTATCAACATGATCAATTTGGTGGAGCTTGTTGTTAGTGATCCATGCCTCCTATGGAGTTATTCCAATTACATGTCCATGATCCTTAAATACTTAGTAGAGTTGATATGCTTGTTGTTTTGTGCCTCCGAAGGCAGCATCGTGATGATGTTTTTGCCTTCCCAGATTTTGGCTAAGTCTGAGAAATCTGTAAACTTATTGAATCTTGCCATGCTTGTTTAATTGTGTTCCAACAAGTTTTTGGGTGTGCTCTGAGTTCATGCATGTTAAGTATCATACCTATTTCACATCCACGCCTTTTGTTATCATGTTTGGGTGCTGTAGCATATATATACCTTGCTCCAAAGTTGCTATGTTGCTGTTTTTTGACAGCTTGTTGTTATATCTTGTTTCGAGTGTTTGTGTTGAACCGCTGCTCCGTTTTGAGTGTGCTCTATATGAAACTGGTGTGTTTTTACATGTAGAAGCATAATATCATGTTGTTTACATGTTTGGAGTGTGTTTGCTTGTTGTTTGGATACATTTTGCATAATTTCCATGCTTGATTTGTTTTGCTCATATCTTCTAGGCCGTAGCTCTGAATTAAACAAACTTTATATGAAACTTGACTAGAATTTCGAGTAGATCATCATGGTGCATGTTAACTTGCTGTTTAACAACTTGAACTTAAGGTTTGTTTAGATCTGGACCAATTTTGAAATGTGCATATGAGGACTTACCGGAGTTGTTATGTGTTGGTTCCGGCCTCATTTAAACTTGTTGGTTAGTGTTGTTCTTGTGTGCATCATCCCTTGCCATGAGTTGCATCATATAAACTTGTCTTGCATCATACTTGGTTGAGCCTGTTGTCATGTTCTTGTGTTGTGTGATTACCTTGTTGTGTTCTTCTTCTCGCTAGTTCATATTCCGTTGCGTTCGTGAGGATTCGTTCATCTACATGTGGTTCGTCTTCGTGGACTCTTCTTCGTCTACTTCATGGAATCGTTCTTCTTCCTTGCGGGATCTTAGGCAAGATGACCATCACCTTGGATACCTTTACTATCATTGCCATGCTAGTTGTCTCGATGCTATCGTTATATGTCGCGCTACCAATCATTTATTGTCAGCCTCACCTTGTTGCCATGAAACCTCTAACCTTTGAAACCTTCCTAGCAAACCGTTGTTTGGCTATGTTAACCGCTCGCTCAGCCCCTCTTATAGCGTTGTTAGTTGTAGGTGAAGATGAAGATTGTTCCATGTTGGAACTTGTTGTTGGAATATCACAATATATCCTATATATATTAACACACCTATATACTTGGCAATGGGTGGAAGGCTTGGCCTTTTGCTCGGTGTTTTGTTCCACTCATGCCACCTTAGGAGCCGATAAACCGGCGTTATGTTCCTTGATTTTGTGTTCCTAACGCGGTTGGGTATATGGGGACCCCTTGACAGTTCGTCTTTGAATAAAACTCCTCCAGCAAGGCCCAACATTGGTTTTAATTTGAAACATAATAAAAACTTAATTAATTAATTGTATAGGGAGTTAGCGCTACCCGAGGATTCTTTTACATACAGGGGGCAGTGCTGATGGTGTTGGTCCCAGACGGGGAGACCGCGGGGCCACCACGGGGAAATTCGAGGATTGGCTCCCGTAGGCTCACCTATTGTAATGCCCCGGATGTAATACTTTCCCTTTTGGGCATATAATATATTTCCGGCTTCATCTATTCCATTCCGGGTTCTTTGTCTTTTAGGTTTTCGTCGTTTTGTTGTGTGAGTGTGTGGCATTCATTCATATCATGTAGCCATGTGCATCGCATTGCACTTGTGTTGTCGGTTGCATCCGGTTCCACGCGTTCCTTCCCGTTGTCCGTTTCGCGTTCCGGAGCTCCCTCACGTGTCCGTGGCGTCCCGTAGGCCTACTTTGGTGTTTGGCCGTGTAACGTTACCGGTGTGGCGCGAGACTTGTCGTGTGTTGTTGTGTTGTTGTGTGCAACCCGCCTGTCAAATCTCGTCGTGTTTGGAGTCCGTTTGCTATCCCAACAGCTATTCGTGTGGCCCCAAAGTGCCTCCACTTTGTGGCCCAAAAACACCCCCTCAGTCAGGCCACTAGTCTTCCCTAGGCCCATCCTGACTCCCCTCGCGATCGGATCCGTCGGATCGCGATCGGAGGGCTCCTAAACACCTAAAAACCCTAACCCTAGCAGATCTGATATTTATAGACCCCCCTAGGTCCATTTTGGGCATCCCTAACCTCTAGCTTCTCCTCCCCTATTTTTTTGGATCCAACCAGCCCCCTCACTGCCACTTGGCTTCTCCCATCGAGCCTAGCCGCCGCCAGCGACTGGATCGGGCGGATCCAGCCGCTACCGAGCAGGGTCAACGCCAGCGACGTTTTCCCTGGCGACTGGATCTGTCACGTCGCCGATCTGGGCCTCTCCCGCGCCAGGTCCCAGGCCACTTCGCCGATCCACCCCGCCAGCTTCTCGCCGCTTCGCCTTCTCTCGCCCTGGACCACTTCGCTGATCCATCTGGGGCCCGAAGGCCAGGCCGCATCGCCTCACCGCACCGCGCCAGGCGCCCGGCCTCCCACCGCGGGCCGCCGCCTTCATCATCCGCCCTGGGCCGCCGCCTCCGTCGCGGGACGCCTCCTCACCGCAGCTCGCCCCTCCCGCTTCAGCCGAAGGCCTGGGCTCCACGGGCCGCCGCCTCTCGCCGATTCCGCAGCCCAGCCACCAGCCACCAGCTCGCCACCGCGGGACGGCCTCTCCCTCGCCAGATCGCGCGGGCCGAGTTCCAGCAGCCTCCCAGGCCGGCCCGTTGCGCCGCCCCTCCTGGGCCGTCGCCTCCCCGCCAGGCCGAGGCCTTCCAGCGCGCCGGGCCCCATGCCTCCTCCACTCCGGGCCGCTTCCAGCCGCCCCGGGCCCGTTTGGGCTGCAGATCGGAGATCTAGGTTGTTTTTCAAATCCTAAGTCCCTGTGATATTTTGTGTGCTGATGCATATTTCAAACTGCAATATCTTTTTGTGTGGAGGTCCGTTTTGCGCAAATAGCATGTCCAGACATTCGTGGTGATTAGCACTACGTTTTATCTTTTTGTGCCATGCATGTTAGAGATCATCTAGGTGCTTGTTTTTCTGTTGCAATAGTGCATCGTGATAAAACTGCTGCTATGTGATGTTTTTATGCCATCTTTGCTATGTGATATCTTTTAGCTCATTTGTCCGAATGACGCAAATGACATGTCCACGTGATCGTCTTGCCATGCTCTACATGTTGTTTGTGTTAGGTTGCATGATAGATTTATTCTTGCTATGTCTATCCTCGTTGCAAAGTGCTATGTGGCTGTGATGTTGTTTCACTTGTTATGAAATGTCATCTTGTTGAGCTCATTGCTATCGTTGTGTTTATCTCCATGATGCATGCTTATATGTTTCGGAATCACCATCATGTGTACTTTGATGTGGTGCTTACCACTTGCCATGTTTAGTTTCGAGGTGACTTAAACTTGCTCTTTCAGATGCCATGATGAAACTGCTGTTTTAACACTTGGTGGATTTTCACTAAGTCTGAAATCTGTAACGTTCCGATGCCATGTTTGTGTGCTATTCTAGGACAAACCATGATAGTTTTGGGGTGGATCTTGATGGTTCCTTGTAGTCTATATTGTTGGCTTTCCATTCATGTTCTCACATGCTTATTTAAGTGGTTGTAGCATGTTTAACTTTTGCTCCAAAGTTTCAATAAAATTCTGCTGTCAGAATTTTATTGTCAAGTTCAATATGTCCAAGCTTGTTGCTATTGATCCGTGGCTCCTTTAGGGGTGCACTTTGGACTTATTTGCTGTAGGATATGTCTAGCTTATGTTCATGCTCTTTGCCATGTTGTTTGAGTGCTGTAGCTTAATAATCTAGTGCTCCGAAGTTGCTATGTTGCTGTAATTTTCAGCTTTCGCCTATTTCTTGTTTCGGGCATAACTTTTAGCCCGTAGCTCCGATTTCAGTGAGTCTTATATGAAACTTGATTGATTTTCTGTGTAGATTCATAATCTCCTACTTTTTTCATGTTTTGAGGTGTTTTGCTTGAGTGCTAATTTCCGTGCTCCGTGTGCATCCTTAGTGCATCCTTCATGCATCCATCTTTTTGGTGTGCGCATTGCATCTTGTTGATTCGTGCCTTGTGTGATTGTATTGTTTAGAGCCGGAGGCTGAGACCGAGTACGAGTACGAGCACGAGGTTACCAACGAGGTTGAGCACGAGGACCCTTCTTACGATCCGAACGACTTCTCTTCAGGCAAGATGACCGAACCCCGATAACATTACTATCTTTGCCTATTGCTAGTAGACTCGATCTATAGTTTTGCCTCGATGCCCATGTCTTCCCTGTCAGCCTCCTACTTGTAACCATTACCATGTTTAACCACCCTACCTATGCAAACCGTTGAATGGCTAAGTACGCTTCGCTCAGCCCTTCTTATAGCATTGCTAGTTGCAGGTGAAGATCGAAGATGCTTGCTTCATGTTGAAGTTTGTTGGGTTATATCACACTATATAAATGCTTAAAATGAAATCATCTATATATTGGCAATGGTGGAAGGCTAAGCCTTTTGCTTGGTGATTTGTTCCACTCATGCCATTAGGAACCGTATAAACCGGTGTTATGTTCCTTGATTATGCGTTCCTAACACGGTTGGGGTGTATGGGACCCCCTCGACAAACCGCTAAGTGCTAAGTCTTTTCCAGCAAGTCCCAACATTGGTACTATTCGCCTAAACAACTAAAACTTTCCGAGGGAGTAATTAACCCGAGGCTTAATTAATTCAACCCCCCTGGGCCAGTGCTCGATGTGAGTGTTGGTCCAAACTAGAGTCGTGTGCGGGGACCCCTTGGCAACTTGGGTATTTCGGCCACTGTACGATGTGCTCATCCGGTCGTGGCCTGAGACGAGATACGCGCGGCTACTATCAGGGTGTCGGCACGCCGGGAGGATTTGCTGGATTAGCCTTACCTTAGTTCGGAGTATCTTGAGCACGGGATTCCGAGAATACTCGGGTCTTCCCACTTTGGAGTTGCGACTCCGCGGATCGTGGGCTTGTAATGGGCCAAGTTTGAACACCCCTGCAGGGTTATGAACTTTTGAAAGCCGTGCCCGCGGTTATGTGGCAGATGGGAGCTTGTTAATATCCGGTTGTAGATAACTTGACACAATGTTTCAATACACTACCAGCGTGTGTACCGTGACTGTCAGTTTTCCGAATAGGGATTCGGAAGTTGAACACGGTGGGGTTATGTTTGTTGAGTTTTAGCTAGGATCACTTCGTGATCATCTCTCGACCGAGGCCTTCTCTTCTCGCACTCTTTCACGTAAGCTAGTTGCTAGTTGCTGCTGCAGACACTTATTCTTTTCTTCAGCCTTATCCTCACCCAAGGCTTAAATAGTCTTGTTACCCGGGAACGGGATTGCTGAGTCCTCTGTGGCTCACAGTTACTTCACCACACCAGATGCAGGTCCAGTTGTGAGCTATCCAGGTGATGGCACCGAGCTTGACTGGGAGTACGACGAGGAGCGTAGTCGATACTATGTTCGTTATCCTGATGATCAGTAGTGGAGACTTCTACTAGAATTCGATCCGACCTGTGGATTTAATTTACGTTTGGTATCTTGTTATTTGGATTTTACCCTTAGAGGGCTGTGATGTTTTAATGTATGATGTTTGAGACATGTATTGTATTTGTGTGACGTGGCGAGTGTAAGCCAACTATGTTTATGTTTTCCATCCCCCTTTTTACATGTTGTGCAAAGATACCAGACTTGCGATCATTCCAGCATGGGGTTATGTCTCTAAGTCGTTCCCCGACACGTAGGATATATAGCTCCATCCTGGGCATTACACCTATCTGGTCGTGGCCTGAGACAAGATACGCGTGGCTACTATCAGGGTGTCGGCACGCCGGGAGGTCTTGCTGGACTTGTTTTACCATTGTACAAATGTCTTGTGCACAGGGAATTCCGAGTCTGATTGGGCCTTCCCTAAGATAAGGAGTAATATTATTATTATCTCTGCTGATCGTGAGAGCTTGTGATGGGCTAAGTTGGAACACCCCTGCAGGGTTGTGATATTTCGAAAGCCGTGCCCGCGGTTATGTGGCAGATTGGAATTTGTTAATGTCCGGTTGTAGAACACTTGACAAAGAATCCGAAGTAAAACACACAACCGTGTGAGTAACCGTGACCGTCTCTTTTCATTTTGAGAAGAGAACACGGTGGGGTTATGTTTGACTTATAGGTAGTTCAGGATCTTTAGCGGTCATTTCTAGTTGCGACCGTTTGCCTAGATGCTCATCTTATTCTTGTACTCGTAAGTTAGCCACCATATATTGATTAACCGCTGCTGCAACCTCACCACTTAACCTCTCCATACCCATTAAGCTTTGCTAGTCTTCATACCCATGGTTATGGGATTGTTGAGTCCTCGTGGCTCACAGATACTACAACAACAGTTGCAGGTGCAGGTTTTCGATGACTTGACGCGAGAGCGATGTCCTTTTGTTGGAGTTCTTTCTTCTTCTTCTTCGTCAGTCCTGGGTTAGGTTCCGGGTCGGCAGCCTGGGATAGCAGATGGATGTCGTTTTGTTTTTCATGTTTGCATCCGTAGTCGGATGCCTTGTATGGATGTTGTTGTATTCATGTGACATATATATATATTGTTGTATCCCCCATGTATGTATGTAATGGTACCAGGTAATGATATCCATCTTGCTAAGCACCCGAAATGCGGTTGTGCCCCAATCACGAGTGTGTCACGTGATTGGGATAGAATCGCATCTTGGACGTGACATTTATAAAGGTGTGGGTCATCCCAGAAGTAATGTCTTAAATCATAGAAAAACTTTTTCTTTTGCTTGTATGTAAAACTAGGTGGTATAAATTTAGCAATAATGTAATTAACTTAATCAGCATACCATGGAGCAGTACGAGAAGCATTTATGATAGCTAATTGTTCATCAGGAAAGCTATCATCAATTGGTAGTGGGTCATCAAAAATATTCTCTAACCTAGATAAGTTGTCTGCAACGGGGTTCTCAACTCCCTTTCTATCAATAATATGAAAATCAAATTCTTGTAGTAGGAGAACCCATCTAATAAGTCTAGGTTTAGCATCTTTCTTTTCCATAAGATATCGAATAGCAGCATGATCAGTGTGAACAGTTACTTTAGAGTCAACAATGTAAGGTCTGAACTTATCATAGGCAAATACAACTGCTATTTTTTCAGTAGTAGCATAATTTCTCTGGGCAATGTCTAGAGTTTACTAGCATATTGGGTAACATTCAATTTCTTATCAACTCTTTGTCCTAGAGCAGCACCTACAGCATAATCACTAGCATCACACATAATTTCAAAGGGTAAATTCTAGTCAGGTGGCTGGACAATAGGTGCAGAGATCAAGGCTTCTTAAGTATTTCAAATGTTTCTACACAATCATCATCAAAGACAAAAGGAACATCTTTTGTAAGAGGTCAGTCAGAGGCCTAGAAATGTTTGAGAAGTCTTTAATGAACCTCCTATAAAAACGGGCATGACAAGGAAACTTCTTATACCTTTAATGTCTTTAGGACACAACATCTTTTCAATAGCATCAACTTTAACTTTATCAACTTCAATACGTCTTTCAGAAATTTTATGCCCCAAAACAATACCTACATTAACCATAAAGTGGCACTTCTCCTAATTCAAGACAAGATTAGTTTCTTCACATCTCTGCAAAACTCGATCAAGGTTGCTCAAGCAGTCATCAAAAGAAGTTCCATAAACGGAAAAATCATCCATGAAAACCTCAACAATCTTTTCACAAAAACCAGAGAATATTGCCATCATGCATCTTTCAAAGGTAGCAGGTGTATTACATAAACCAAAAGGCATACGTCTATAAGCAAAGGTATCGAAAGGGCAAGTAAAAGTGGTCTTTTCTTGATCCTCTTTTGACACAGGTATTTGAGAGAAATAAGAATAGCCATCTAGAAAGAAAAAATGTGTATGTTTGGATAATCTCTCTAGCATTTGATCAATAAAAGGTAATGGGTAATGATCCTTTTAGTAGCTTTATTTAATTTGCGGAAATCAATTACCATTCTATAGCCTGTGACAATTCTTTGTGGGATCAATTCATCTTTATCATTAGGAACAACAGTAATACCTTCCTTCTTAGGGACACAATGGACATGACTTACCCACTGACTATCAACAACAAGATAAATTATACTGCCTCTAGAAGCTTTAGTATATCTTTCCTTACCACTTCTTTCATCCTAGGACTTAACTGTCGTTGGTGATCAACAACCGGTTTAGCGTCTTTCTCCAATTTTATTTTGTGTTGGCATAGAGTGGGACTAATGCCCTTAAGATCATCAAGAGTATATCCAACAGCAGCATGGTGATTCTTTAGAGTTTTTAATGGTTTCTCTTCTTCTTGCTCTGAAAGGTTAGCACTAATAATAATAGGATATATCTTCTTTTCATCAAGATAAGCATACTTAAGAGTATCGGGTAATGGTTTGAGCTCAAACACGGGATCACCCTTGGGTGGAGGAGGATCCCCTAGAATTTCAACATGCAAGTTGTGTTTCAATAAAGGTCCCTGTTTAAAGAATATTTCATCTATTTCCCTTCTCTCATTCATAAACATATCATTTTCATGGTCTAGCAAATATTGTTCTAAAGGATCGTTAGGAGGCACGGCAATAGAAGCAAGACCAATAATTTCATCCTTACTAGGCAATTCTTTATCATGGGGTTGTCTACGAAATTTAGCAAAGTTAAAATCATGAGATATATCCCCTAAACCAACAGTAACAATATCCTTTTCGCAGTCTACCCTAGCATTAATAGTATTCAAGAATGGTCTACCAAATATAATGGGACAAAAGTCATCTTGTGGGGAACCAAGAAGAAGAAAATTAGTAGGATATTTGACTTTCACACACAAGACTTCAACATCTCTAACAATCCCAACTGGTGAAATAGTATCTCTATTGGCAAGCTTAATTGTAACATCAATACCTTCTAACTCAGCAGGTGCAATATTGTGCATAATTTCTTCGTATAAGGAATGAGGTATTGCACTCGCACTAGCACCCATATCACATAAGCCATGATAGCAATGATCTCCTATTTTAATAGAAATAACAGGCATTCCTATAATAGGTCTATGTTTATTTTTAGTATCGGGTCTAGCAATTCTAACAGCTTCATCACAAAGGTAAATAACATGCCCATCAATATTATCGACCAAGAGATCCTTAACCATTACAATACTAGGTTCAACTTTAATTTGCTCAGGGGGTGTAGGTGTTCTAGTATTACTCTTACGGACCACGGTTGAAGCTTTAGCATGATCCTTTATTCTAGCAGGGAAGGGTTGTTTCTCAATATAAGCGGTAGGAACAATAGGATCAACATTATAAGTGATAGTCTTTTCTTCAACTTTAACATGTTCAACTATTTTTACTTCAATGGGAGGATGGTATTTAAACCAATTCTCCTTAGGGAGATCAACATGAGTAGCAAATGATTTACAGAAAGAAGCTACTATCTCAGAGTCAAGTCCATATTTAGTGCTAAATTCATAGAAAACATCGGTATCCATAAAAGTTTTAACACAATCAAACTTAGGTGTTGTACCTGACTCCTTACCTTCGTCGAGATCCCAATCTTCAGAGTTGCGTTTAATTCTTTCCAATAAATCCCATTTGAATTCAATAGTCTTCATCATAAAAGAACCAGTACAAGAAGTATCGAGCATGGAGCGATTATTGAGAGAAAGCCGAGCATAATTTTTTTGAATAATAATTTCTCTTGAGAGCTCATGATTGGGTCAAGAATATAACATTGAATTAAGCCTCCCCCAAGCTTGAGCGATACTTTCTCCTTCGCGAGGCCAAAAATTATATATATAATCACGATCACGATGAACCTGATGCATAGGATAAAACTTCTGATGAAATTCCAATTTCAATCAGTTGTAGTTCCATGATCCAATATCGTCGCATAGCCTAAACCATGTCAATGCCTTTACCTTCAAATATAAAGGGAAGACCTTCTTCTTGATAACATCCTCGGGCATACCTGCAAGCTTAAATAATCCACAAACTTCATCCACATAGATTAGGTGCAAATAGGGATGCAATGTTCCATCTCCTGTAAAGGGATTAGCTAGCAGTTTCTCTATCATACCGAAGGAATTTCAAAGTAACATTTTCAGTAGGTTCAGTAGGTTGAGGAGCAACTCTTTGCTCTACTGGTCGGGGTGAAGATACCCCAAACAAGCCCCTCAAAGGATTATGTACCATAGTAACAAGTGACAGTAAATTTCAGCACACTATATAAATTTTCCCTTACCAAATTCCACTTACCAAAGGCACTTCACTCCCTGGCAATGGTGCCAGAAAAGAGTCTTGATGACCCACAAGTATAGGGGATCTATCGTAGTCCTTTCGATAAGTAAGAGTGTCGAACCCAACGAGGAGCAGAAGGAAATGATAGGCAGTTTTCAGTAAGGTATTCTCTGCAAGCACTGAAATTATCGGTAACAGATAGTTTTGTGATAAGGTAATTTGTAACGATTAACAAGTGATAAAAGTAAATAAGGTGCAGCAAGATGGTACAATCCTTTTTGTAGCAAAGGACAAGCCTGGACAAACTCTTATATAAAGGAAAGCGCTCCCGAGGACACATGGGAATTATCGTCAAGCTAGTTTTCATCACGCTCATATGATTCGCGTTCGTTACTTCGATAATTTGGTATGTGGGTGGACCGGCGCTTGGGTACTGCCCTTCCTTGGACAGGCATCCCACTTATGATTAACCTCTATTGCAAGCATCCGCAACTACAAAAGAAGTATTAAGGTAAACCTAACCATAGCATGAAACATATGGATCCAAATCAGCCCCTTACGAAGCAACGCATAGACTAGGGTTTAAGCTTCTGTCACTCTAGCAACCCATAATCTACTTATTACTTCCCAATTCCTTCCTCTAGGCCCAAACAATGGTGAAGTGTCATGTAGTCGATGTTCACATAACACCACTAGAGGAAAGATAACATACATCTCATCAAAATATCGAACGAATACCAAATTCACATGACTACTTATAGCAAGACTTCTCCCATGTCCTCAGGAACAAACGTAACTACTCACAAATCATATTCATGTTCATAATCAGAGGGGTATTAATATGCATAAAGGATCTGGACATATGGTCTTCCACTGAATAAACCAACTAGCATCAACTACAAGGAGTAATCAACACTACTAGCAACCCACAGGTACCAATTTGAGGTTTTGAGACAAAGATTGGATACAAGAGATGAACTAGGGTTTGAGAGGAGATGGTGCTGGTGAAGATGTTGATGGAGATTGACCCCCTCCCGATGAGGGGATCGATGGTGATGATGACGGTGATGATTTCCCCCTCTCGGAGGGATGTTTCCCCGGCAGAACAGCTCCGCCGGAGCCCTAGATTGGTTCCGCCTCGAGACGGTGGCACTTCGTCCCGTAAGCTTCCTTCTTATTTTTTCAGGGCAGAAAACACCTTATACCAGAACATGGGCATCGGGGGGCTGTCAGGTGGCCCACGAGGCAGGGGGGCGCGCCCAGGGGGTAGGGTGCGCCTCCCACCCTCATGGACGGTGGGTGGCCTCCCTCTCGTGCTTTCTTCGCCCGATATTTTTTATATATTCCAAAAATGACTTTCGTGGAGTTTCAAGACTTTTTGAGTTGTGCAGAATAGGTCTCCAAAATTTGCTTTTTTCCAGTCCAGAATTCGAGGTGTCGGCATTCTCCCTCTTCATGTAAACCTTGTAAAGTAAGAGAGAAAAGGCATATGTATTGTGACATAATGTGTAATAACAGCCCATAATGCAATAAATATCTCTACTACCTAAAATAAACGGAGCGTTCCGTCTCCCATCATACGTTCGTCCGACCTATCGGCCACCGCACGGTAACCAAGCGGCCTTTCTTTGATTGGTGGAAAAGAAAAAGGAGCATCGTAATTAGAGGGATTTACGATTAAAAGGGAAAGGGATCAATGCATGCGCGCATGCATCGCTGCAGCGAAGCAAGGCATTAATTAACGCTCATTAATTACTGTGTGTATATCGGTATAGGATCTCTCGGGAAAAATCTGATACGACCCGGGTCGTCCTCTCCCGCAACAAATCTTAAATCAATCCTTCCAAATCCTGATCAATAATATCCCATTCCCAAAGCCTGCCATGTTCACCAAGATGATTATCTCCAGGAAACCCGACATCTTCAGCCGCGACGGTGCAACATGATGGCGATGGATTAGGAAGACAACGACAACACGTTGCAGGGCCAAGGAGAATACACGTCGGCGAGCCGCCGGAGCCCTCTCTGCCTACAGATTCACCAATTAATCTCTCCACCTGAACACCGCTTGTCCCGCCCTACGGCCGCAAGAGGTGGAGGAGGATGTCCTGGTAAATCTTGGCAGCACGGAGGCGTTATGAGGAGACGCCAAGGTGCTGGTGGTGTGTCCGTTGCTGGTGGTGCTCGGCGAGGACGAGTGCCAAGAGGAGCTGAGCAGAACAAACACACAAGTGCGCTGCCAGTGTCTTCTGTGCCCGCACCCATGGTACACTCCTTTTTCGGTGCTATGTTGTCAATCTCCATGACCACAGACATAGTTACTGATCCCTCTGCATGTAGCTCCCTTTCCATTGTTTTGATCTAATCTATCCGTGTAGGTCATGATCATCCAGTGGTTGATGGGAGGGTCATGCCTAGATGCACCTCTCATAGTTTGTTCAATCACATAATTATTTTCCCTCTACTTGTATTCCACCTTTTCGTCCTAATTCAATATACAATCAGTAGTATCTATGTGATTAATTTCAAAGTTAGATCATTTCGACATGTCAGTCACACTCTAATAAGTGTTCATCTTTAATTTCCTACCCTATAGTGGGCAGCATAATTTTCTCTACATGCATGAACACTGATAAATTAATTTGGGTTAGTACATAGTGGTCAAAGGATGCTAAATTTTGTACTATAATATGTTTCCAAGTTCTTGAAACTTGCATTTTGGTGGACCTATATTGCTACTTCTACTATAATCAACATAGAATTATATGGCTGCATTACAATACTTTCCAGTAGAACACATGATTTATATTGATCATGCAATTGTCTTTATTTTTCTGTTTTATGCAGTTTAATGGAAGAGCTTCGTACATAACCGGAGATTAAGAGGAGTGGAAATATAAGAAACAATTTAGATTTGTCTACAATGTGTTTGTGTCATAATTGATTCACTTTTGGTTCTAGCTTTGATGTTGCATGTATATGTCATCAACTTGGGTTTGTCTCATCAGTGCTTTCATGGAGGTGTATGCTTTGATGCTTCTTGACGTGCATGAGAAATTAAAAGGTAGTATTGTTTCACAAGATTATTGTTTACGATTAAGATACTTATGCCCCGTTGCAACACACGGGCAATCTCCTACTCAATATAAAAGCATGATGCAAAATGGACATATCATCTGTGCAGGACATTCTTTTCTAGAATTCTCTTTCCTTTTTTACAGGCGACCATCATAATTCCCCTCTTCAGGGACACATTAGAAAGGAGAAAATGACGGAGACGTGCAGCAGGGCCTTGCGTTGAGATTTCTTTTTAGATTCAGGCTATGTGTAAACCTTTTTCTCCCTTTTATTTTCTTTTCTTTTCCTTCTGTTGGCATGTAAAATGCACAAAGATGTTATCGGCATTATCTGTAACCACACGACTTGCCGTATTAAACAGGATATAAAAGAAGCAGTTTGGTTCCAATTCGCTTGGAGTTTATTTTTTTACCACCTGTGTTCTCTCCCCACGTCAGATTGCCAGATGTGCCTTGATACGTGGACTTAATACCAGGGGCTGTATTCGGCCTAGCACACCTCCAAAAGTACGAACACCTATAGGGAACTTTTTGTCGTCCTAGATATTGCATTATATGCATCGGCTCCGAATCATGTCTTGGGTCTATAGTTCGGTTGCCCGGCAACTGTGCTTACCACCTTACGTTTCGCATTGTTCGGCTAAGGTAGTAAAGGGAGAACTACTATGATTGTACTTCTGGCTTGTCCGGTCAAGTACCTCGGTAGAGAAAAGCCGAAAACTGACTGTCATGATGAAGCGAGAGCCGGTCAAGCGATTCGGTGACCTAGTGTTATAATACAATCGATAGCGATCCACTCTGTGTTATACGAGGGTCTGGTCTTTTCTCGGCCGCGTAAAATGGGCACCATAATTCGGAAAGCCCTGCACGCACCAGGGGCTAGTACTTAGCCCCACAAGTCAAGCTCCTATGGCTAAGTGAAAGCAATAAAGTCGCATAGTCTGATTGCCCCGTTTGCTCCACAGACACCTCCTCTAGGGACCAAGATGTTGGATAAAGAGTGTCCACGCGCATTATCGAACACCCCTGTAATATTTACATGGGGGCTGAAGCCGACGACTGGAAACTTTCAAATTTAAATAAACAACCGCACAGGAGGAAAAGTCGCTTGTAATACAGAAGTGCACAAATTATATATATCCGCACACATGCTTAGTCCTTACAATCTGACTACAATCATTCAAAGATAATATCCTTTGAGCACTGGCTCTCTACAAGGCGGGCTCCTTCTAGGACGTCACTAAAATACCTTTCTGGCTTCTGGTGATCCTTGCCCTCTGGCGGGCTAGCAGTTTCTATCTCCATGGCCTTCATCTTCAGCCAATGCACCTTGACGCGGGCAAAGGCCATTCGAGCACCTTCTATGCAGGCCGAATGCTTAACAGCGTCGACCCGCGGACTTGTGTCGACAAGTCGCTTCACCAACCCAAAGTAGCTACCTGGGATTGGATCAGCGGGCCATATCCGGACTATCAAGTCCTTCATGGTTGTACCCGCCATATTATGTAGCTCGACCAGCTGCTTCATCTGGTCATTGAGGGGAACCGAATGATTTGGCGCAAGAAAGTGTGACCAGAACATCTTGTCCGTACTGTTCCCCTCCTGGGCTCAGAAGTATTCGGCGGCGTCGGCGATGCTCCTTGGAAGATCAGCAAACACGCCTGGAGAACTCCATAATCGTGTCAGCCCAAGATACCTCCAACCTCCGAAGATGCTCTGCAAGAGAAAAGTTTTACCAACTGCTATCTGCGCGCTTGCTTGATCTCCTCGTGAGCACTGCGGGACTCACTCCGCGCCTCCTTGGCATCATTGACTGCCGTGTTGAGTTCGAATGCTTGTTCCAAAATCGTCTTCTCCAATGCCTCGCACTTGCGAATGGCATCTCGCAGCTCATCCTCGACTTCGGCCACCCAAGAGTCGTGTTGTTGACGCACGGCCTGTTCGGCCTTCAGGTCGGCAGCCGCTTTGTCAGCGGCTGCCCTGCTTGCCTTGGCCTCTTCCTTGGCCTTTGCAAGCTCGCCCTTAAGGGCCTCGGCCATAGCTGCATTAGCTGTTACACAAATCATATAACACAAATAAGCTCACGCTCACACATACAGTGTCTTAAAATTTCAATTCTTTGAAAATTCGCATACCTTGCATTTCATCAAAATGCTTGTTGACGAGGTCGAGCTGCTCGTCAGCTAGTTTTAGCTTCCAATTAATCTCAGAAACCTCTGCGGCCTGGACAAAGGCCGCCAATAGCGAATCCTGTTCAAAGACATAGTACACAGTTCAGCTTTGTTACATGCTATTACATGGATCCTTCATCCGATTCTGTCCAGAATCAAACAAAGCATCAGGGTCTACTGTCTGTCTATATATATATAGTGCAAAAGTTCTTTTGAGAACATTACGTCGCATACCTCAAAGCCTATCAGTAGGCTGTTGAAGGCTTCGTTCAGTCCGCCTTTGACAGACTGAATCTTCTCCATAATTGCACTCATCAGAGTGCGGTGTTCCTCTATGATGGAGGCACTTTGCAGTGCTCCCTCCAGAGTGTTCGGCGCCTCTGGATGGACGGCGGGCGCTGTTGGAGCATTTTCTCCCTCCCCCATTACGGGGGGGCTGACTTCTCAATTCTGGAGTTGCATTGGGCTCCGGAATAGTGTTCGGCGGGGGCCTAGATTGCTTGGGCCCCACGTCGTTGGTTGCCATCGGGATTGTTCCCTCTTGGCTGGCGTTGGCCAAGGGATTGACCTTGAACTCCCTCTCGTCCGCACTGTTCCCACCTGCTCGAACAGGAGGAGCTTGTAGAGAGGACACCTCGGCGTCCCCTAAGACGGGCGACGAGCCCCGCGGAGGCGTATCGTTCTCCACCATCTTCGGCGCTAGAGAATACCCCGGTGACAGTGAAGCCACGGGGAGTACGTGCGCAGGCTTGCGTAAAGGCAGAATAACATTTTCTAATATACTGAAAACCATTTTAACCGAACATAAGCAATTATTGCTTGAGTACTTACGATTCGGTCAGGGGCTTGATCCTGGGCTGAACCCAGAAACTGTGTTCGGACGTTGAGTCTGAACTGTCCGAAATATTCAGCTTCTTCCTAGGCACGGCCTTGCCTACATCAGCAGGGGCCGCTCTTTACCTCCCCTTTGCCTTGACAGGGAAGTCGTCTTCTTCTTCCTCCTCCTCCTCTTCTTCTTCGGGCGAGAGGTGGGAGTCAGTTTTCCTGCACACTGTGTGTGTGGGTCCCTTAGGGCGAAGGCTACTTTTGACCTCATTGCCCTTCTTCTTATTGGCTTTCTTCTCCGGTGCCTTGTACGACGCCGGAACCAACATTGCCGTCAGCTGAGGCGTCTCTGGGTCTTCAGGCAAGGGAGCCGGACACTTGATCCGCTCCGCCTTTTTCGTCCAGGCCTGGATAGAACGCAAAAACCATAACTCCTGTTATAATTGAAGTATGGACGGACTATGTATTCGGCAGAAATTTTGATTACCTCTGAAGCAGTGAGTACGCTGGTGAAGCCCTTGTCCTCGGTGTCCGCCAGCCACCCCTTTTGGGCCTTGAAGAGATGCTTACATATATCTTCGTGCGTGGAGCCGAAGAGGTGCTTCAAGGGTCGGGGCTCTTCCAGATTGAACTCCCATAAATAGGAGTCCTGATGTTGGCAGGGAAGGACGCGGCGGAAGAGCATTACCTGAATCACATTAGTGAGGAGGGTGCCCTTCGTTATCATGCTAGAGATGCGATTTTGGAGGGCTAGCACCTCCGGCTGAGACCCCCAATCCAGACTCTTATCGGTCCACGAGGTTAGCCTCTCCGGGGGTCCAGATCTGAATGCGGGCGTCGCCGCCCACTTGGCATCGCAGGGCTCGGTGATGTAAAACCACACCTGCTGCCAGACCTTGTTTGTCTCCACAAAGGTTCCCTTTGGCCAAGTGGCGTTGGGGAGCTTGCTCACCATGGCTCCTCCATAATGCGTGTGTTGCCCATTAACCACCTTTGGCTTTAGATTGAATATCTTGATCCATAAGCCGAAGTGTGGGGGGACGCGGAGGAACACCTCACATACCACTACAAAGCTAATATGTGGACGATTGAGTTCGGGGCTAGATCATGGAAATCCAGCCCATCGAAGAACAAGAGGCCCTGGACAAAGGGGTGGAGAGGAAATCCCATGTAATGCCCCAGATGTAACACTTTCCCAATATGGCAATATATAAACTTTGGCTTCGTCAATTCCTTCCGGGCTCTTCTGTCTTTTTGGGTTCTTCGTTTTGTCGTGTGCGTGTGTGCATTTCATCCATGTCATGTTGGCATGTGCATTACATTGCATTTGTGTTGTCACTTGCATCCGGTCCCACTCGTCTCTTCCCGTTGTCCGTTTCGAGTTCCGACGCTCTCACACGTGCCCGTGGCATCCCCGAGTCCTTCTTTCGTGTGTGGCCGTGTAATGTTTCCGGAATAACATGAGACTTGTCGTGCGATGTTGTTTTGGTACGTGTAGGCCGCCTGTCAAGTTTTGTCGCGTTTGGAGTTCGTTTGGTACTCCAACGGTTAACCTAGTGGGCTAAAAGAACCTCTTCTTTGAGGTCCAAGAACCCCTCCACAACAGCCCACCAACCCAGCACAACCCTTCCCATCATCTCGGTCGTCGAATTGTGATCGTGTGGCCAAAAACCGCTCCCCATTTGGAGTCTCCTAGCTCCTTGTGCCTATAAAAACGTCCCCCCATGTCCATTTTTTCGCCCAAACCCTAGTTCCACCGCAACCGCCGCCGCCGGACACGTCCGCCCGGACGCGCCGGACCAATCGGAGCCAGCCACGTGTCCCCCGCCGGTCTCCCGCCACGCCGGCCCGCGGGCCCGACGCGGGCCCGCCGCCGCCGCCATCCGGGCCGCCCCCCCCCCCCGCGCCGCGTCGCTCCGTCCCCGCCACCTCCGGTGGGCGAGGCGCCTCCTCCTCCCGCTGGGCGAGCTCGCCGGAGATCCCCGCCGCCTCGCCACCTCCGGCAGTGGCCACCGCCGGCAGCTGCCGCGAGCCGCGTCGTCGCCGCCGGCCTCGCCTCCGCCGACCGCCGCCCTCCGCTTCCACCGCTCCGGCCTCCGCCGGCGCCGCTCCAGCCATCCGCCGGCCCCGGCTCGTCTCTCCGGCGCCGCTCCGGTCGTCGGGCCTCCCGCTCGCCGCGGATCTCCGATCCAGCCGCCGCGGGCCGAAACCCTAGCGGGACGGACCCGCTTCGCCCGCAACCCGATCCACTTCCATCGCCCGATCCACACAGTGGACCCGATTCGCGAGGAGGTTGACCCTTTTTTCCTCTAAGTCCTTTTGATCTTGTTGTCTGATGGCTTATTGTAATGGCTGTATCTTTTAGTGTGCTAGTCTGAATTGTGCATATAATACGTCAAAATGACCGTGGTAAGTGCTCTATGTTTTGTTCCATTGGGTCATGGTTGTTTATGTTCATCTAGAGGTCTTAATCTTCATGACAAGAGTGCTACTTGATATAAACTGCTGCTACTTGTTATTTTCATGCCATGTTTGAGATGTGATAACTTGGTGCATGTTTATCCAAATGAAGCAAATGAGATGTCAAAATGTTCATCATGAGATGCTCTACATGTTGGTTGCTGTAGCATGCATGTTAGGGTTCTTATTGCCATGTTAAACTTGGTTGCAAAAGTGCACGTGGCTGTTAAGTTTTGTAACATGTTATGAGATGCTGATTTGAAGAGCTCGTTGCTATTGTTGTGTTTGTCCCCTTGTCACATGCCTAGATATTTTAGAATCTCCATAATGTGGTATTTGCTGTGGTGAAAACCATTTGCCATGATATGCCTTGAGGTGACTTAAACATGCTTGCAAACATGCCATGCCAACTTAACTGTTTTATACTTAGTGACATTTTGGCTAAGTCTGGAATCTGTCATATCCTGATGCTATGTTTGCTTGATGCCCTAGGCAAATCCATGTTAGTTTTGGGGTGGCCATTGATCATTCCTTGTTGTACATGTTGTTGTATATCCATCCATGTCCTCACTTGCTCATATGGGTTGTTGTAGCTTATTTAAATCTTGCTCCCAAGTTGCTATAAAATATTACTGTCAGGTTTTTAACGTCATGATCAAAATGTGGTAGCTTGTTGATATTGATCCATGCCTCCTATGGAGATGCTCCAATGGAGCTGTTTGCTGTAGGATATGTCTACTTAATGTCCATGATTCTTGTCACCATGTTTGAGTGATGTAGAGTATATATTTCTTGCTCCAAAGTTGCTATGTGGCTGTTAATTTCAGCTTTGCATTGAATCTTGTTTCATGTGTATTTGTTGAACCGTTGCTCCGTTTTGAGCAAGTCCTATATGAAACTTGTGTGATTTTGCATGAAGTATCATAATATCATCTTGTTTACATGTTTGGAGTATGTTTGCTTGATGTTTGGGTGCATCTTGCACCGTTGCCATGCTTAACTTGTTTTGCTCATATCTTCTAGACCGTAGCTCCGATTTAAACAAACTTTATATGAAACTTGACTAGAACTTCATGTAGATCATCATGGTGCATGTTGACTTGCTGTTTAACAACTTTAACTTAAGGTTTGTTCAGATCTGGACCTTTTTCAACATATGCATATGAGGACTTACCGGATTTGCTTATGTAGTTTCCGGCCTCATTTAAACTTGTTGACTTGTGTTGTTTCTCTGTGCTTCCTACCTTGCCATGTTTTGCATCATATATAGACTTGTCTTGCATCATACTTGCTTGAGCACATTGTCATTGTCAGGGATATGGTTAATAGGTATAAACCGGATATTGTACAACAGCTTAGTTATATTGTACTTGGTTTTACTATTTTAGTAGACTACGGCCCATGAGATTTCAAGGCCCATGTATAGAAATACGGTTTGTAAACCGCCAAGAGATGTAACTTGAGAGATAAGAAAGAAAGGGCAGAGACCGAGGCGGACACGATTATGAGCCGGCCTCGGGACTCTGTAAACCGGACCAGGCGTCACCTCTATATAAAGGGACGACCCGGTACCGGTTCAAGGATAGGCAACAATCAATCGGTCGAGACGCAGGCAAAGCGAATCCGCTCCCTGTAAACCGACGCCCAAGCAATACCAAACCAACTAGACGTAGGCTTTTACCTTCTCGAAGGGGCCGAACTAGTATAAATCCTTTGTGTCCTTTGTGTGCCATGAATCCTTTCAAGCTAACCCGTGCGATGGTTCCATCATCAAGTCCACTAAACCGGACATCTGCCGTGTTAATTCCACGACAGTTGGCGCCCACCGTGGGGCCTGCGCACGATGGTTTCGAGTTCTTGGAAGGCGGCTTCGAAGGGTTAAAGGGTTACGCAGTCGGCCGGATGACCAAGAGTCGTCGTGGCCGGATCTACATCGACGACGCGGGTTGGGGACCGGAGGCCGATTCGATTGAATACGGGTACCGGGTCCCCTTCGGCAGCATCCAAGTCTTCATCGGCAAAATTGGAGAACCGGGACCTGAGACGGACACCCTCCCCAACATCGTCGAGCCGGCTCAGCGTGCGAGATCGACCCGGATTCAGCCTGCCATGAAGCATGTGTTCGTTGGAGCGATTCACGGAGGCCAAGCCGAGGATGGGTCGGAATCTGATGGTGCAACCGTCGTCTATTCAGATGACGAGTCTTCGTCCGGGGAAACTGAATCTCTGTATCAGTTGCGGGACGGCCGGTCTGAGGGCGAGTCCGATGGAAACAGTATTCCGGACCCCTCCGGCCCGCCAAACCGGGTGGCGGTCTTCATGGCCGGTTCACAACCCCCGACGAACGGAACAACAGCGGAGGCTGGTGCAGGGGGAAGCGGTTCAAATCCCTCTATTACTGCAGTTCTATCCACCTTGATCGAGGAGTTCACGGCTAAAGCAGTGGAGGTCGTAGCTCCAGCAGACAAGGCGCAGCATGATGCAGTGCTTCTTCAGTTGAAAGCCCGGATCGATCAGTTAAAAGAGGATTTAAAGGCAGAAGGGGAGATGTTAGCCATAAGACAAGCAGAGTTGGATGATCAAGCTTTTCACTTAAGGATGGAGCAGGCTTCTGTGGAAGCAGTAAGGGGGCGCAAGTATCGGTCCCGCCTACCGCCGGGTTACGAATCGGCGAATTTGTTCAAAACACCTGGGGCTGGGGCCAGTAATAATCCGGTCCTAAACCGGAGAAGCCCACCGGCTCGGGAGGAGCCGGTTCAGCAGCCCTGTGACGCCCCCGATTTGTCCGTACACTAATCATGCACGCAAATGTGTACGGCCAAGATCAAGGACTCACTGGAAGATATCACAACACAACTCTAGACACAAATTAAAATAATACAAGCTTTATATTACAAGCCAGGGGCCTCGAGGGCTCGAATACAAATGCTCGAAAACACAAGAGTCAGCGGAAGCAACAATATCTGAGTACAGACATAAGTTAAACAAGTTTGCCTTAAGAAGGCTAGCACAAAAACAACACGATCGAAAAGGCCAGGCCTCCTGCCTGGGACCTCCTAACTACTCCTCGAAGCCGAACTCCACGTAGAAACATCCTCGGGATCTTCTGGCTCCTGGACTCCATCAATCTGGTTGCATCATCCGAGAAGAAGGAACAAGAGGGGAAAAGGGGGAGAAAAGCAACCATGAGTACTCATCCAAAGTACTCGCAAGCAAGGATCTACACTACATATGCAATGATATCTGTGTAAAGGGGGGATATATGTGGACTGAACTGCAGAAAGCAGAATAAGAGGGGGATAGCTATTCCAAACGAAGACTACGCTTCTGGTAACCTCCATCTTGCAGCAGTAGAAGAGAGTAGATGGTAAGTAACAAGCTTCCTCGCTTCTCGCAGCCTCCGTCTTGAAGCAGTGGAAGGGAGTAGATGGAATAGTAACAACTATCAAAGCTTCTGGCAGCCTCCGTCTTGAGTAGCAGAAGAGTTCACCAAGTAACATCGTAAAGCATAATCCTACTCGGCGATCCTCCCGCACATCACCCTGTGAGAGAGCAACCACCGAGTTATATCTGGAACTTGTCTGGGTGTGTTTTATTAAGTATCCAGTTCTAGTTGTCATGAGGTCCGAGTACAACTCCGGGTCGTCCTTTTACCGAGGGACACGGCTATTCGAATAGATTAACTTCCCTGCAGGGGTGCACCACATAACCCAGCACGCTTGATCCCATTTGGCCGGACACACTTTCCAGGGTCATGCCCGGCCTCGGAAGATCAACACGTCGCAGCCCTACCTAAGCACAGCAGAGAGGTCAGCACGCCGGTCTAAGCCCTAGGCGCGCAGGGGTCCGGGCCCATCGCCCAACGCACACCTGCACGTTGCGTACGCGGCCGGTAAGCAGACCTAGCCTCTCCTAATACCAGAGTAGGCTTTCCAGTCCAATCCGGCGCGCGCCGCTAAGTCGCTGACGTCAAAAAGGCTTCGGCTGATACCACGACGTCGAGTACCCATAACTATTCCCACGTAGCTGGTTAGTGCGTATAGACCAAATGGCCAGACTCAGATCAAATACCAAGATCCCGTTAAACGTGTTATTATGAAATAACCGCGGACAACGACCAGGGCCAGGCCCACCTGTCTCCTAGGTGGTCGCAACCTGCCCTGTCGCTCCGCCACAAAGTAACCATCAGGGGACTGTCGGGAACCCAGGCCCACCACTACCTGGGTGGAACCACCTGCCCCTTCAGCCCCCATATCCGAACCATCATCATGTGTCATGTAAAATGTATGTAATATATACCCGTGATCACCCCCAAGTGATCACGGCCCGATAGAATAGCAGGGCAGACGGACAAGGGTGTAGGGCCACTGATGGTATACTAGCATCCTATACTAAGCATTTAGGATTGCAGGTAAGGTATCAACAATGGTAGCAACAATGACAGGCTATGCAGCAGAATAGGATTATCGAAAGCAGTAACATGCTACACTACTCTAATGCAAGCAGTAGAGAGAAGAGTAGGCGATATCTGGTGATCAAAGGGGGGGGGGCTTGCCTGGAAGCCCTGCAGACGAAAGGAATCTTCGGAAGCGTAGCCGTAGTCGAACACCGAAGCATCAATGGTCTCGGGGTCTATCGCGGTAACGGAGTCTACCGAAAAGAAGCAACGAAGGGGAAACAAATAAATAACAGAGCAAACAATAGCATCACAAAATATAACAAGGCAATACGAGGTGCTACGTGTGGCCTAACGCGGTGCTCGGTGATACCGACGAAGAGGAAAAACATCCGGGAAAGTATTCCCGGTGTTAGGCATTTTCGGGCAGATGAAACGGAGGGGAATGTTGCGAGTTCGGTATGATAGAGAGGTGTGGCGGACGAACGGTCCGCGTATTCGGGTTCGTCTCGTCGTTCTGAGCAACTTTCATGTACAAAGTATTTTCATCCGAGTTACGGTTTAAAAGATATGATTTTCTAAAGGTTTTATTAATTTCTGGAATTTAGTATTAATTAAATTAGTTCGAAAAATGATTTATGACATCAGCATGGCATCATGCTGACGTCAGCATGGTTGACTGGTCAAACTGACCAGTGGGTCCCACCTGTCATTGACTATTTATATAATTAACAGTTAATTAAGTTAATTAGTGTTTAGGTTATTCTAAACAGAATTAATTAAGTTAATTAAGTAATTAATTAATTAATTAATTAATCCTCTTATTATTTATTAATATTTTTAATTATTTTTATTATATATATTTTTTTTTCTTATTTTTATTTTATTATTATTATTATTATTTTTATACCGTTCTGGCCGTGGGGCCCCCTGTCATAGGGCCATAGGTCCCTAGTGGTTCGGGTGTAGTTTTGGGGGCGGATCGGGCGACGAGCGCCAGCCCACTGGGGCGCTCGCCCGCAAGAACCGCGAGGCCAGCGCGGCTGCGGCCGATGGATGGCGTCGCCGTCGTGCAAGCCAGAGCACGGGAGGGCGCAGAGCGAGCGGGCGCGGCTTCGTCCCCGCAGCCCGCCTAGGAGCGAGGCCCGGCAGGACCGGCCGAGCGGCGCGGCCGTGTCGTAGCCGGAGCACGGGGACGGGAGGCAAGGCAGCAGCGAAATCGGGGAAGGAGCGGCAGGGGCGGGGAGCAGGGTCGGACGGCCAAGGTGACGGGCGCGTGGGCGGCGGCTGGAGGGACGAGGCGAGCTCGGCTGCTGGCCGGAGCGAGCGCAGCCGCTGGTGGCGCCGGCGAGCAGGGGCAAATGAGGCGGGGCCACGCGCGGGCCGGGCAAGTGATGGCCGCGGCGAGCACGCAACGGGCGTGGCCGGGGCGCGCGGTGCTCGCGACGGCCGCGGCGACGTGTGGTACAGAGAGGGGAGGGGAGAGGGGAGCGCTCACGTGCGCTTGCAGGGGAGAGGAGGAGGCCGGCGGGGAGGAGGATGGGGACGGGCGCGGCGATGGTGGTTGAGGGGGCGTCCATCGTGGGGAGGGCCGTGGCGTCGGCCGGTGAACTCCGGGTGGCGACGGGAAGTAGGCGCCGGCGCTCGTGCGCCTCGATCCAGAAGGGGATCGGGGTGGGGAGGGAGACGTGGGGGGGAGTGGGGAGGGTAGTGGGCTAGGGTTCAGTTGCTCAGGGGATAAGGTGGGATGGGGTGGGCCTCCTGGTGGCCTGGATGGCCAGTTGGGCCGTTCGGCCCAGGTAGAGGTGGAGGGGGCTTTGCTCCTTTTTTTTATCTATTCTGTTTCTATTTCTTTTTATTTATTCTTCTGTTTTCTTTTCAGCTTCCTTTTTATTTTAGTTTAAAATAAAATACATACTAGTTCCTAAATTAGTCTCAATAAATATACTACTGCCACATAAATTTTGGCAACTAAATAAAATAGTTTATTATTTTATAAAATACCAAAGGCATCTACTTTATTGTTTTGTTTGCTGTTTTCAACCATTTTGGTGCATTTAAATATTTTATAAAAATAAGGATTCTCTACCCTAATTCCTTATGATTTATTTGACACACCCCGAACATTTTAGTTTTAATGTTTGAAAACTTTTATCGTTTGCTTTTATTTTAAATTTGAGTTTGAATCGGTTCCGACTAACAGGAGGTTAGCAACAGTAATCGTGGTGACGTGGCATCATTAGTAGAGGGTTACTGTAGCTTAACTATCCGGGCGTCACAATTCTCCTCCACTACAAGAAATCTCGTCCCGAGATTTAAGCGGTGGAGCACGGGGAGAAAGTGGTGGTAGCGAAAAGCTAACGAGTCTTCTCGGTCTTGGCTGCCCTTTCGAAGAGGTGGATCCCTTTCTTTGATGTCTTCAGTTCCCTGCTTCAAGTCATCGTGATCAAGTCGTCATCCTTTCTTCGGGATCTCCATCGTCCTACGAACGCGAATAGGGGGGAAACTTTGAGGGAACGTATCTCTACGAAGTATGTGCATCCGACGGCGAATTCTGAAAGTGGTACCTGAAGTACCCTACGCGTAGTATTTCAGTGAATGCATTGAGAACAATAAGCGATGGTACCAAAGTTCCAAACGGGTAGGCAGTCATTCAATGCCTAACCAGAAGCTGGAAGGGGGGCTTGGACATCGAGAATAATATGGTGTTTGATACCAGGATGAATAATGATATAGAACTTAGCTCGTGAATCACATACGAAGCCAGGTGCAAAGGACACGTTAGCATCCAGGTTGTAAAGAAGAGTCAGGTTTCGATCCAGTGGACCTGTGGGTTATGGGCCCACCATGTGGGTTGAAATTAGGAAGGGTGGTGACATCTTGCATAGCCTCGACAGGGAGGCATGTGAGTGGATAGCTTGTCAGCTATGTCGGCATCAATGTCGGAACCAAGGACGGGGAACGAAGAGAACCATTTTCTTGCTCGTTGAAACGAGGCGGACCGGTAGGCAAAGTTTTCTTCCATCGGTGGTTACCGGAATGTTATGAACAATAGTAACAGGTTCTTAATGACAGAGTTGAACACCAAGTTGTTTACATAAGCAGAAAATTATTACTGCTTAGATTATATGTAGATCAAAGAAAGGTTAAACAAACAAATGGAAAGGAAAATTGTGATTACACACAATTATTAAGAGTATATCCTTCCCATGGACAAGCAGAACATGGTATACAGGGTAGGAGAGCAAGTACCCAACCATTCAGATAACGGGGCAAGGATTAATCAAGATGTTACCCATACAACGGTGTTCTTGTTGGGCTTCAAATGTTCTTGTTGATAATTTGGAGTACCACAGCCATGCTTCGAGATAGCATTGGTATGGTCTTGAAGCAAAGGCCGAACTTGGATACACAAGGGATTCATCAGGAACAACTTATAGAATAAGTCTTACAATTTCCTCCTGGAGGAATAGTTATCCTTGCAGAAGAGAATATAATGATAGGTCCTCCACCCAGGGGTGCTGGGCATGACATCATATTACCGGGTCATCAAAGGACCAATAATATAACTACTGGAAAGTTGGCCCAACCATCATATCTGACCGAGATTCAGATCCGATTGGTGTCATTTTACCTCAGACTCGGGATGTTCGAGAAGAAAAAGGTGCATCACAAATCGACGAAATGACATTGCAAGATTCTCGGGAAATGAACTATGGGAACGGGTTCCCAAAACAATAGTTCATCATTAAACCAAGGATAGGATGAGGTGGTGGCTGATGGACTCATCGACAATTCATCGAGAATTTCAAACGACTGGATTTCCATAATAATGTGAACAAGAAAATGACAATTGTCAATTCAAATGATATAATGTTGTATGCTCGAGATAAACATACACCATTAATCATTAGTAGAAAGGTGTGCCCGAAATATGACCTTAGGCAGCAAGATCAATGTTAGAATGACGATTCAATAACCAACAGTCTAAGAACGAACTGTCGATCATTATCTTCATAGCAATGGGGTTGCTAGAAGTATAGAACTCAAGCAGCATCGTTAGCATATTGGTATCCCGGTTAAAAATAACACGGGGACCAAGGAAGAATGGTGATGGTGAGAAGTATCATCATACCGAGATTTTCTAAGAGGTGGAGCAGTCCTCACAACATTCTGGACATAATGACAATAATACTTCAAGGCAGAACAGAATACAAGCTGGATAGCAAGTTGCATCCATAACATGGACAAGCTCGCGATGACAGGAAGTCAAGGGTGTTGTCGATGATAATAAAATCATCGAGGGCAAGGAGGTTATTTCTCATCATGAACTCAGTTGACATCTCGGGAGAAGTCAAAGTGTTGAAGGTGATTCGACACATTTGTCGGGAGGTTTCAAGAGGATGCAATCAAACAACAACGGCAACATGCAAGAGAATGCCGAAGTGGCAAGTTATAGGATCAATATAAAAGATGCAAGATCGGAACCAACGTTGCCTTTCGAGACAAGCAACATGATGTTGATAGCTCTACGTAAGTCGTGCTCACACACTGAAGAATTCGTGCACCAAAGAGGGACGATGTAGCACAGTCAAAGATAGCTAGACAAGGGATGTACCCGATAGTCAAGGAATAAACCAGATTGAGCTTTAAAAATTTCCCAGTAACATCTACTAGGGGTGTTGAATTTTTCGAGCGGAATTGATTTACTAAACGGTGTCCTCGGTTGACGGCAACCTAGAACCCGTAGAGTGATTACGACAAGCAAAGGTATTACTTCATCAAAAGTTCAAAAGGTGTAGTGCAAAGTCATAATATCCTCGTGAAATCAAAGGGTAAAACTCGAAGGTAGAACACGATAGGAATTGAACTAGGTCATCGACCTATGACAGTAGCTGATTTAACCTTGTCAAAAATTGGCGAGGCCTGGAATGGATTTATTCCCGATATATTGAATAAGGACAGCATGGTCGGAACCGTAACTGCAAGGGATCAAATTTATTGACACCGAAAGAATTATTTAGATGAAAAATCATTTACAAGAAGCTCCCGAGACGGTCTACATCGTTTCCATGGGCATGAACAAAAGCTCAAGGTCGACTCCCATTTCTCCAATGCATACGTTTCATTTACCTCTTGCTTTGATAAAATTGTAGTGTTGGAATTTTATCCGGTAGAACACCGGAAGGGTATGACTTGTGAAAACTTTTTGGGTTCTCACGGATTAGGGGAAGGCATAGGTTAAACCCATCGGGCATCTTAGTAACATATACCACAAGTTTCAAAAGTAAAAACACATGCTCGAAAGCAGAGCATGGTTGGCCAAGTAGAGGATACAATTTACCAAAGGCATTATGTATCAATGGAAGAACTCAAGGTTTTGATAGGTCGGAACGGTCGGATAATAATCCACAAAAGGATCTGGCAGACCGCAACGAATCAGTTGTGAGTATCGATACTCAACTAGAAGAAGAAATAATTAAAGGAGATCACATCACAGAAACAACTGACTAATTCAACCAAATGCAAAGGAATTATGTTTTCCGAAACAAGATATCAAAAGCAAACGCTCTGATCAAGGATGGATAAGTTGAATACACTTAGTTGGACAATCAATAAAGGTTTGAATTGTCGAGAACCAACTCATGTCCGGAATGACGTCTGAGTCGGAAAGATAATTTTATAAAGGATAACCTGATGACTGCGTGCATACGCACATATTGAATCAATAGGATAAAAATGGCTAAGGCAAAGGATATTAACGAAGACTACTAGTCATATGGAATTAACCATAATCCAAGCAGGTAAGAATTTCAAGAGTAACTGGCTGCCGAAAATTTCCGAAAGATCAAAAAGTATTCCAAGGAATTTAGTGAGACATATGAACAATTGAGAAGAACGAATCCTCGATAACTGTAAGGAAATAACCGTAAGGGTTTTCATGCGAGATAAAACTGCAAGACAGTAAACTCAAAGGATTCTCAGGACAACGGAGAATATTTCGAGGCATCATGTAACAACAAGAGCGACGAAGAATGATCATGAGAATGATAAGGGCATACGGATATCCATAGGGATATATCGGTGGCAGTGAATTGCAAAGGCCATGAGCACAAGTTCTCGGGTTAACAGCGGAGAGTATCTTCAGGGTCTTCTGATGCAGCAGACGATCATCGATCATAAGGTGCTCTCCGGGTAAAAGTGGTAACGAGATCCTAATGTTAGATTTAGCAAAATTCATTTATCCCGAATAGAAGAGAGATAAGAGTCCCAGAGTATAGACGAGGAGTAAAAGATCCTAATACCACCCAAAGGTGTTGTGGGCCCGTAAGCCACACAACAAGTTAGTAAATTTGTTTTTCAAAGACTAGACTCAACTTCGGCCAAGGAGTTGGAAAGGGGGATTCCTACAGGCATTCGGCTCTGATACCAACTTGTGACGCCCCCGATTTGTCCGTACACTAATCATGCACGCAAATGTGTACGGCCAAGATCAAGGACTCACTGGAAGATATCACAACACAACTCTAGACACAAATTAAAATAATACAAGCTTTATATTACAAGCCAGGGGCCTCGAGGGCTCGAATACAAATGCTCGAAAACACAAGAGTCAGCGGAAGCAACAATATCTGAGTACAGACATAAGTTAAACAAGTTTGCCTTAAGAAGGCTAGCACAAAAACAACACGATCGAAAAGGCCAGGCCTCCTGCCTGGGACCTCCTAACTACTCCTCGAAGCCGAACTCCACGTAGAAACATCCTCGGGATCTTCTGGCTCCTGGACTCCATCAATCTGGTTGCATCATCCGAGAAGAAGGAACAAGAGGGGAAAAGGGGGAGAAAAGCAACCGTGAGTACTCATCCAAAGTACTCGCAAGCAAGGATCTACACTACATATGCAATGATATCTGTGTAAAGGGGGAATATATGTGGACTGAACTGCAGAAAGCAGAATAAGAGGGGGATAGCTATTCCAAACGAAGACTACGCTTCTGGTAACCTCCATCTTGCAGCAGTAGAAGAGAGTAGATGGTAAGTAACAAGCTTCCTCGCTTCTCGCAGCCTCCGTCTTGAAGCAGTGGAAGGGAGTAGATGGAATAGTAACAACTATCAAAGCTTCTGGCAGCCTCCGTCTTGAGTAGCAGAAGAGTTCACCAAGTAACATCGTAAAGCATAATCCTACTCGGCGATCCTCCCGCACATCACCCTGTGAGAGAGCAACCACCGAGTTATATCTGGAACTTGTCTGGGTGTGTTTTATTAAGTATCCAGTTCTAGTTGTCATGAGGTCCGAGTACAACTCCGGGTCGTCCTTTTACCGAGGGACACGGCTATTCGAATATATTAACTTCCCTGCAGGGGTGCACCACATAACCCAGCACGCTTGATCCCATTTGGCCGGACACACTTTCCAGGGTCATGCCCGGCCTCGGAAGATCAACACGTCGCAGCCCTACCTAAGCACAGCAGAGAGGTCAGCACGCCGGTCTAAGCCCTAGGCGTGCAGGGGTCCGGGCCCATCGCCCAACGCACACCTGCACGTTGCGTACGCGGCCGGTAAGCAGACCTAGCCTCTCCTAATACCAGAGTAGGCTTTCCAGTCCAATCCGGCGCGCGCCGCTAAGTCGCTGACGTCAAAAAGGCTTCGGCTGATACCACGACGTCGAGTACCCATAACTATTCCCACGTAGCTGGTTAGTGCGTATAGACCAAATGGCCAGACTCAGATCAAATACCAAGATCCCGTTAAACGTGTTATTATGAAATAACCGCGGACAACGACCAGGGCCAGGCCCACCTGTCTCCTAGGTGGTCGCAACCTGCCCTGTCGCTCCGCCACAAAGTAACCATCAGGGGACTGTCGGGAACCCAGGCCCACCACTACCTGGGTGGAACCACCTGCCCCTTCAGCCCCCATATCCGAACCATCATCATGTGTCATGTAAAATGTATGTAATATATACCCGTGATCACCCCCAAGTGATCACGGCCCGATAGAATAGCAGGGCAGACGGACAAGGGTGTAGGGCCACTGATGGTATACTAGCATCCTATACTAAGCATTTAGGATTGCAGGTAAGGTATCAACAATGGTAGCAACAATGATAGGCTATGCAGCAGAATAGGATTATCGAAAGCAGTAACATGCTACACTACTCTAATGCAAGCAGTAGAGAGAAGAGTAGGCGATATCTGGTGATCAAAGGGGGGGGGGCTTGCCTGGAAGCCCTGCAGACGAAAGGAATCTTCGGAAGCGTAGCCGTAGTCGAACACCGAAGCATCAATGGTCTCGGGGTCTATCGCGGTAACGGAGTCTACCGAAAAGAAGCAACGAAGGGGAAACAAATAAATAACAGAGCAAACAATAGCATCACAAAATATAACAAGGCAATACGAGGTGCTACGTGTGGCCTAACGCGGTGCTCGGTGATACCGACGAAGAGGAAAAACATCCGGGAAAGTATTCCCGGTGTTAGGCATTTTCGGGCAGATGAAACGGAGGGGAATGTTGCGAGTTCGGTATGATAGAGAGGTGTGGCGGACGAACGGTCCGCGTATTCGGGTTCGTCTCGTCGTTCTGAGCAACTTTCATGTACAAAGTATTTTCATCCGAGTTACGGTTTAAAAGATATGATTTTCTAAAGGTTTTATTAATTTCTGGAATTTAGTATTAATTAAATTAGTTCGAAAAATGATTTATGACATCAGCATGGCATCATGCTGACGTCAGCATGGTTGACTGGTCAAACTGACCAGTGGGTCCCACCTGTCATTGACTGTTTATATAATTAACAGTTAATTAAGTTAATTAGTGTTTAGGTTATTCTAAACAGAATTAATTAAGTTAAGTAATTAATTAATTAATTAATTAATTAATCCTCTTATTATTTATTAATATTTTTAATTATTTTTATTATATATATATATTTTTCTTATTTTTATTTTTTTATTATTATTATTTTTTTTATACCGTTCTGGCCGTGGGGCCCCCTGTCATAGGGCCATAGGTCCCTAGTGGTTCGGGTGTAGTTTTGGGGGCGGATCGGGCGACGAGCGCCAGCCCACTGGGGCGCTCGCCCGCAAGAACCGCGAGGCCAGCGCGGCTGCGGCCGATGGATGGCGTCGCCGTCGTGCAAGCCAGAGCACGGGAGGGCGCAGAGCGAGCGGGCGCGGCTTCGTCCCCGCAGCCCGCCTAGGAGCGAGGCCCGGCAGGACCGGCCGAGCGGCGCGGCCGTGTCGTAGCCGGAGCACGGGGACGGGAGGCAAGGCAGCAGCGAAATCGGGGAAGGAGCGGCAGGGGCGGGGAGCAGGGTCGGACGGCCAAGGTGACGGGCGCGTGGGCGGCGGCTGGAGGGACGAGGCGAGCTCGGCTGCTGGCCGGAGCGAGCGCAGCCGCTGGTGGCGCCGGCGAGCAGGGGCAAATGAGGCGGGGCCACGCGCGGGCCGGGCAAGTGATGGCCGCGGCGAGCACGCAACGGGCGTGGCCGGGGCGCGCGGTGCTCGCGACGGCCGCGGCGACGTGTGGTACAGAGAGGGGAGGGGAGAGGGGAGCGCTCACGTGCGCTTGCAGGGGAGAGGAGGAGGCCGGCGGGGAGGAGGATGGGGACGGGCGCGGCGATGGTGGTTGAGGGGGCGTCCATCGTGGGGAGGGCCGTGGCGTCGGCCAGCGAACTCCGGGTGGCGACGGGAAGTAGGCGCCGGCGCTCGTGCGCCTCGATCCAAAAGGGGATCGGGGTGGGGAGGGAGACGTGGGGGGGAGTGGGGAGGGTAGTGGGCTAGGGTTCAGTTGCTCAGGGGATAAGGTGGGATGGGGTGGGCCTCCTGGTGGCCTGGATGGCCAGTTGGGCCGTTCGGCCCAGGTAGAGGTGGAGGGGGCTTTGCTCCTTTTTTTTATCTATTCTGTTTCTATTTCTTTTTATTTATTCTTCTGTTTTCTTTTCAGTTTCCTTTTTATTTTAGTTTAAAATAAAATACATACTAGTTCCTAAATTAGTCTCAATAAATATACTACTGCCACATAAATTTCGGCAACTAAATAAAATAGTTTATTATTTTATAAAATACCAAAGGCATCTACTTTATTGTTTTGTTTGCTGTTTTCAACCATTTTGGTGCATTTAAATATTTTATAAAAATAAGGATTCTCTACCCTAATTCCTTATGATTTATTTGACACACCCCGAACATTTTAGTTTTAATGTTTGAAAACTTTTATCGTTTGCTTTTATTTTAAATTTGAGTTTGAATCGGTTCCGACTAACAGGAGGTTAGCAACAGTAATCGTGGTGACGTGGCATCATTAGTAGAGGGTTACTGTAGCTTAACTATCCGGGCGTCACAAGCCCGCCGCGGAACGGGAGCGACGGATTACATCGGCGTCTTATGTTCCCGTCCCTCCGGGACACTACTCAAACCCTGTGGATAATATTGCTGCAGCGGCAGCACGGTTGGCCGCTTTACCTGTCGAAGGAACATCTCCGGTGGCAATAGAGGCGCGCAGGGCCCAGAAACTGCTCAATACGGCGTTGATACAACAGCAAGCATACTCTCATAGCAGGGAAAGGTTGCATTCGACACCGCGTCCCAACCGGAGTTACTCTAGGCATTGGGAGGAACCAGAAGTGTCTAGCAGTGAACGTAGGAGACATCAACACAGGCAGGATAATCCGGCAAGGGCGGAGATGCCAGCCCTGGATCGGAACCGGCCTAGGTCGGAGGCCAGGGAGGAAGTTCGTCAGTCGACGCCGGTTCACATAGGCGCTACAGGGACAGGAGCTACAGCGAGCGGTTTTGGAATACAATGTCTCGTCCCCGCCCTGCGGAGCGTTAAGTTGCCCAAGGATTTCAAAGGACCTCGCAAGGTGCCTAATTACACAGCCGATTTACCGCCCGAAGCTTGGGTGGAGAGTTACGAGATGGCCATGGAGATGCTGGATGTGGATGAATCGGCTTGTGCCAAATATTTCACTATGATGCTTGAGGGCACGGCCCGGACTTGGCTAAAAGCACTACCTCCGAATTCTATCGGATCATGGGGGGAGCTGCGCAGCCAGTTCATCAAAAACTTCAAAGATACGTGCAAGCAGCCTATGTCGGTGATAGATTTGGCAGCGTGCGTGCAAGGAGAGCAGGAGTCTACAGCGGCGTGGGTACGCAGAGTGGCAGAAATCTTGCACTCCTCAAACGGCATTAACCCGAGCACAGCAATTGTAACATTGGAGAACAATTGCCGGTTTGAATCTTTGAAATTAAAGCTCGGACGGCTCAAACGGGAGTGCAATGACATGGGGACTTTGATGAGCGCCCTGGTAAAGTATGGAGACTCAGATAATACCAAGTACCCGGAGTCAGAAGGAGATAAAACGGGAAAGGCCAGCAAGTCTGGTAAACCGGCGCCAGTTAATCCGGTTACTTCCAGCTTTTTGGGCAAACGGAAGGCAGAAAACAGCTCCGATTTTGTTGCCAGTACGCAAGCACAAGGCGGTCTTCAGGTTAATCAGCAGGGTTCCACTCTCCAAACCGGCTGTGGAAATCCGGGTTGGGAGCAGGATTTGGATCAACCCTGTCTGAAGCATAGTGGAAGAGGGAGGATTGCAAGACATTCTATAAGAGAATGCCTGTCCCCTGTGAAACCAGGGAACGGCCGTTTTAATCCTCCTAACCGGCCCCCATACGGCGGTTCAGGGCCCGGATTTTATGGTCCGGGTTATCAAGGAAACAACTCCGGATCAGGATATAGGAGCAACGGCGGTTATCAAGGGAACAACGGCGGTTATCAATCCCGGCCGGGCGGCCAAAGTAGTCAAGGGAACTACAATGGTCAGGGAAATCAATCACATCATCAAGGTGGTTACAATGGTCAGGGAAATCAATCGCATCATCAAGGTGGCTACAACAATCAGAATAATCAGCAGCAGGGTCAAGGGAGTTACAATAACCAAGGAAACCAGCAGCAACAGCGCCCGCAGCAACAGCAGCAATCCGGATTCCAGAGTAATCCGAAAGAGTTGAGCAGCGGTCAATATCATGTTTTCACCACAAGTTTATGTAAGAGGGACCAGAAAGTTTTAAAGCGGGCTGTTAATGCGGTAGAACCGGCGACGCCACAGTTTCTACGATGGTCAGAGCAGCCCATTGTATGGAGCAGAGAGGACCACCCGTTACGGGTAGATAATCCGGGACATTTAGCCTTGGTGGTGGCACCTCAGGTGGGAGGATACAGGTTCACTAAAGTCCTCATGGATGGAGGTAGCAGTATCAATATATTATATTACGAGACCTTTCGCCGTATGGGTCTGACAGATAAACAGTTAAGGACATCAAACACAGTGTTTCACGGGGTGGTCCCAGGTAAGTCAGCTTATCCAGTTGGTAAGATTGATTTAGAGGTTACTTTTGGGGATGAGCATGATTCCAGATCAGAGATGATCACCTTTGAGGTTGTCAAAATTAAAAGTCCGTATCACGCTTTATTTGGGAGGACGGTTTATGCTAAATTTATGGCTAGGCCATGTTATGTTTATCTGCAGCTTAAGATGCCGGGTCATAAAGGCACAATTACGGTGCATGGCAGTCGTAAGATAGCAGTGGAATGTGAGGAAGGTGATGCAGCTTATGCAGAAGCGGTATGTGCCACGGAAGAGTTGAAATTTTATAAGGATAATGTTGATCCGGCAGATATGACTCCACTGAAGAAGCCAACTACCGAGCATGATCCGGCCTTGAAGTTCAAATCGGCGGAAGAGACTAAGCAGGTTGATTTTGTGCCGGGAGATTCGTCTAAGCAATTCACCATCAGTGCTAACCTGGATCCTAAATAGGAAAGCGCGCTCATCGAGTTCATCCGTGAGAACCGGGATATCTTTGCATGGAAACCTTCTGACATGCCAGGTATACCGAGGGAACTCGCTGAGCACAAGTTAAATATTGATCCGAAGTTTAAACCGGTAAAACAGTATCTGCGCCGCTTTAACGAAGAGAGGCGCAAGGCTATAGGAGAAGAAGTGGCCAGGCTTTTGGCGGCAGGATTCATAGTAGAAGTCTTTCATCCGGAATGGTTGGCTAATCCGGTGCTGGTTCTAAAGAAGAATGGGAAGTGGAGGATGTGTGTGGACTACACAGACCTCAATAAAGCTTGCCCAACTGATCCCTTTGCTCTGCCTCGCATTGATCAGATTATTGATGCCACAGCAGGGTGTGAGCGGCTGAGTTTTCTGGATGCGTACTCAGGTTATCACCAGATCAAGATGGCAGTTGAAGATCAAGAAAAGACAGCGTTCATAACTCCTTTTGGTGCTTTTTGCTATGTGTCTATGCCCTTTGGGCTCAAGTGTGCGCAGGCAACTTATCAGCGTTGTGTTCAGAATTGTCTGAAGGGGCAGATAGGAAGGAACGTACATGCTTACGTGGATGACATCGTGGTTAAATCAAAGGAAGAACGGACAATGATAGAAGACCTCAGAGAAACCTTTGATAACCTTCGGGCTTACAGGATGATGCTTAATCCGGAGAAATGTGCCTTTGGTGTCCCGGCTGGTAAGCTTTTGGGATTCCTGGTCTCGAACAGGGGAATAGAAGCCAACCCGGAGAAGATCAAGGCCATCACATCTTTGACAAAACCGGCTTGCATTAATGATGTTCAGCGCATAGTTGGCCGGATCACGGCGTTGAGCCGGTTTATCAGTCGCTTAGGAGAAAAGGCGATCCCGCTTTATCAAATGTTGAAGAAAACGGACCGGTTCATTTGGAGTGATGAAGCGAATACAGCTTTTGAGAATCTGAAACAGCAACTAGCGAAACCACCGGTTTTAGCCGCTCCTATCGATAAGGAGCCCTTGCTGTTATATGTTGCGGCAAACACACGGGCAGTCAGCGTTGCGATTGTGGTTGAGCGCAAGGAAGCAGGGAAGGAACATCCGGTTCAGCGCCCGGTTTATTATGTGAGTGAAGTACTCATCGAGTCTAAGCAAAGATACCCTCATTGGCAGAAATTGGTATATGGGGTGTTCATGGCAAACCGGAAGTTGAAGCATTATTTCCAAGGGCATCCAATAACTGTGGTTAGTTCAGCTCCGTTGGGAGATATAATCCAGAATAGAGAAGCAACAGGCAGAATAGCCAAGTGGGCCATTGAGCTCAGTCCACACGAGTTGAAATATGTACCACGTACTGCTATAAAATCTCAGGCACTGGTCGACTTCATCAATGACTGGACGGAATTACAGACTCCTGAGGAGAAGCCGGATCTTACTTATTGGACGATCCACTTCGACGGTTCAAAACAGTTGGAAGGCTCGGGGGCCGGAGTTGTCTTAACTTCCCCCAGAGGTGATAAATTTTGTTATGTACTCCGGTTGTTATTTCCTTGTACTAATAATGCAGCAGAATATGAGGCGCTGCTTCATGGTTTGAGATTGGCAAAAGAGATGAATTTGAGCCGGGTTAAGTGCCTGGGCGATTCAGACCTAGTGGCACAACAGGTTTCGGGCAAGTGGGATTCAAGGGATCCCCTGATGGCGGCTTATTGACGAGAGGTTGAAGCGGTCGCAGGACATTTCAAAGGATATCAGGTGGAGCATATAGACCGGCGGAAGAACGAAGCAGCTGACGCTTTAAGCCGGCTAGGGTCGCAACGTAAACCGGTACCGCCTAACACCTTTTTGGATGAATTGCACAATCCTTCGGTTCAAGTATCTTCGGAGAACGACCTAGCCGTTCCGGATCCAGAAGCACAGTTGGTTGCAGCAACCCATGTTATTCCGGATTGGACGTTACCTTATTTGGCATATTTAAGCCGAGGAGAATTACCAGAGGACGAAGATGAAGCACGGCAGGTCATCCGGCGTTCCAAATCTATGACAATTGCAAATGGGGAGCTGCACCATCGTAGCACCTCTGGAGTATTTCAACGGTGTGTTTCAGCTGAGGAAGGTTGTGAGATTCTAAGGGAGATTCATGAAGGGGATTGTGGTCATCATGCCGGATCGAAATCTTTAGTGGCTAAAGCTTTCCGACATGGCTTTTATTTGTTAACCGCGCATGCAGATGCGGCAGACCTGGTCCGCAAGTGTGACGCTTGTCAGAAGTTCTCAAGACGCGCCCTTGTTCCGGCACAAGAACTCCGGATGATACCAATAACTTGGCCTTTTGCAACTTGGGGGCTTGACATGGTTGGTCCTTTCAAGAGATCCCAAGATCAGAAAACTCATCTACTAGTAGCAGTAGACAAGTTTACGAAGTGGATTGAAGCAGAGCCTATAAGCAAGTGTGATGCGGCAACATCAGTTAAGTTCATCAAAAAGGTAATATTCCGGTTTGGTTTTCCACACAGCATCATCACAGACAATGGCACAAACTTATCTCAGGGTGGGATGGAAGAATTCTGTCAACGAGAGCATATTCGTTTGGACGTATCTTCTGTGGCTCACCCCCAATCCAATGGTCAGGCAGAAAGGGCAAATCAGGAGATTTTGCGAGGAATCAAACCCAGACTTATGACACCTTTGCAGAGAACCCCAGGGTGTTGGGTTGAGGAATTACCGTCTGTCCTTTGGAGCATTAACACTACACCCAACCGGTCTACAGGTTATACACCTTTTTTCATGGTTTATGGTGCAGAAGCAGTTCTTCCAAGTGACATACGCCATGATTCACCAAGGGTAGCGGCCTATGTGGAAGCTATTAATGAGGAGTCAAGACAAGATGGTTTGGATCGGTTGGATGAAGAGCGTGACATAGCTGCAGCACGGTCGGCGATTTATCAGCAAGATCTGCGCAGATATCACAGCCGCCGGATTAGAACCAGGACATTCCAGGAGGGTGACTTGGTACGGCTTATCCAAGATCAAACAGATATGCACAAGCTATCCCCGCCATGGGAAGGGCCCTTTGTAGTCAGCAAAAACTTACACAACGGGTCATATTACTTGATAGACATTCGAGAACACAAGGATTCACGGACATCAGAAGAGGAGACGAAAAGGCCGTGGAACATTGCTCATCTACGGCCATACTACACTTGAGCCATGGGCTCCAATGTATCCTATGTATATTATGAATAATGAATAAACCGGCACCCCCGATAAACCGGGGGCTCAGCCTTTTTTCTATATATATGAATTTTGTGACAAATAGTCATATCAGTTTGTTATCAAGAATCAAAATACAAATGCTGGCCGGTTTTAGAAACTAATTTTTGCAGGGTATGTGAAGGAGCGGTAGAGCTCTCGGGAACAAGAGATTATATCCGGGTTAGGAGGAACGTCAGAGGCCCCTGGGGACAGTCCGGTTTGCCCACGTCCCCATGATTGGCTATGTTACGATTTTTTTGGGTTCCCTGAACAGTTGATACGCTCACGTTCAATGATGGCCCGGCCCCTGGGGACAGTCCGGTTTGCCCACGTCCCCATGATTGGCTATGTTACGATTTTTTGGGTTCCCTGAACAGTTGATACGCTCACGTTCAATGATGGCCCGGCCCCTGGGGACAGTCCGGTTTGCCCACGTCCCCATGATTGGCTATGTTACGATTTTTTGGGCTCCCTGAACAGTCGATACGCTCACGTTCAATGATGACCC
>LR738712.1:518237534-518324410 GCA_902687465.1 Secale cereale
GGCTATGTTACGATTTTTTGGGTTCCCTGAACAGTTGATACGCTCACGTTCAATGATGGCCCGGCCCCTGGGGACAGTCCGGTTTGCCCACGTCCCCATGATTGGCTATGATACGATTATCGGCCCCTTGAACAGTTGATACGCTCACGTTCAATGATTGGCTAGGCCCCTTGGGACAGTCCGGTTTGCCCACGTCCCAATGATGGCTATATTTATAGTTTTATCGGCCCCTTGAATAGTTGATACGCTCACGTTCAATGATTGGCTAGGCTCCTTGGGACAGTCGGTTTGCCCACGTCCCATTGATTGGCTGAACTTTGTTTTGAGCCTGGCAGCTCTTTGAAAAAGCCTCGACTACATGGTTTGATTTACAAGAATTGTGTGTTGTTTTATGTTTTTTGTGTTCCATAAACCTTTTTTAACCGAGTGGAACAGCTCCAGAAGTTGACCTCCTATCTATAATGCTATCAGTCTGGGTCATGAACACCAGCGAGACTTAAACCGGCGTTCATCATAACCCGGATCGACTTCATAATGAGCCGGCAAGTTGGCAGTACACGATCAGGTACAAGTGACAAATTTCTGAACCAAGATGAGTAAGATTTATCAACAAGATGAACCGAGGAGTTTCAAAGGGTTTATTAGAGTTGATGAAGACTGAGTAAGGTGATTTTAACATCCTGACCGGTTTAAGGTCTTATGGTTACATACAATTCAGGTATCACAGTTATTTTTTAAGATATGCTTCTTAGATATATCAAGAGAACAAGTTAATCCGTCCGGTGGTAAGCCACTAGGACATGTTGTTGATCTTTTTTATGAACAGAGCAAGGCATCCGTATAAATCAACAAGTCAACGAGCGAATACTTCATAAAGACCAATGTCAGGTCACAACGCTTTAAGTTCCAGCTAAACTTATTACAAGGCATAAAAAGCCAAATAGTTGGAAGCATTGTTTACGGAATAACAATCATGATTACAACAGTAGCATTCAAGATTGTGCTTCTCCTTGCCGGGATGATTGGCCACCGTCTTGTTCCGGAACATCTTCCTCCTCGTGAAGCGGCGGGAAATCTGGTGCACGCCAATCAGTCTTGGCCAAGGCACGGAAATATACTTCATCGTTGATCAGCTCAGCAGGATCAATATCAGGAGCAAAAGTGTGAGGACGAACCGGCGGAGTAAAGTTTACAATATCGTAAACCGGTCGATCCACCCGCTCGTTCTGCAGGTTATATGCTGGATGGTATCGAGACAAGTCAGATTCCACCGCAATCTTGCTAGCGAGGGGACGCATTTCCTTTGTCAGAGCGTACAAATCCTTCTCATCAAATGCTGAACCGTCCTCCTTGGTATCAGGAAATCCGGTTAACACTTCTGCCGGATCAATATCCGGGACCCAAGCTTTAGCCCTCGTAAGGGCCAGAAGAGCACCTCCTCGAGCAGCCGATTTTTTTACCTCTTCAAGACGAGTTGGCAGAATAGACAAACTATTTAAAGTATTCTTGATGGTTGAAGGAGCCGGTTTACCAAAGGAAGTAGCACTGATAATCCTTTGTGCTCCAGAGTATAATTGTTCAACCAAGGTATAGCAGGCCTTCAGCTTCTTCCGTACATCATCCCCAAGATGGGAGACACGGCGTCCTACATACAACAAATGAAAGTTAAACCGGCGTAGATCACAGGTTGCAAAGATAAAAGACAGGAGTTCAGGCCATGCTTACCAAAGATAGCAGAAGTCATCAAGTCAAGTTGACGCTTTAACCCGGTCAATTCTTCGGTAACCGGGTTAAGTGCTCCTTCGGCATCCTGAACACGTTTCTCCAGATCTTTTTTCTGGACTTCAAACGTAGTCCGCTCCTCGTCAAAGAACCTCTTCAAGTCTTCAGCAGTCTTTAAACTCACTTGGAGTTCTTTTTTAACCTTTGAAGCGGCTGACTCAGTCTCTATAAGCCGACTTCGAAGTTCACTGATTTCAAGAGCATTCCGGTTCAGCTCAGCCTGTAGACAAAAAGTTCAAAAGCAAGGTTAGAAATTACAAGTCTCAAGCACACAACCAAGTTGTCTACTTGACACTTGGGGGCTAATGGCAGTTGAAGTAATACAGCAAAGACAATTTGAAAATGCAAGTCTCAAGCACACAACCAAGTTGTATACTTGACACTTGGGGGCTAATGGCAGTTGAAGCAATGCATCAGAAACAATTTTGAAATTACAAGTATCAACTACATAACCAAGTTATCTACTCGATACTTGGGGGCTAATGTATGGATCAGCAGTTCAAAACTACAAAGTTCCGGATTACCTTCAATAAAGCAGATAAACCGGAACTTGGGGGCTGTTATAAGATAAAGATGCGGCAAAAAAGGCAAAATCAGAAGAGGAAAACTTACTTCATATTTTTCTCTCATCAGGTTTACTAGGCTGGCTTCATAATCCCGGCTGCTGTGGAGCCGGCTGAAATATCCGGAATAGATATCTTGAGCACTCATACTTGAATGATTGGATATATCAGCACTCCACTTCCCCTTTTCCTGAGTCATCTTTTCCGCTTTAGCCGTATGTTTCGCTAAAACGATGGGTTCGGCTGGCGCAACATAAGCAGTGCCAGTAACCACGACATCAGGGGAAGTGGGGGCATTAGGAGGAGTAACTTCAGCTTGAGCCGGATCAGGAGACGCCGGGTTAACTTGGGGAGAGTTAACCCGGGCCGGACTTGGTGGGTCTTGGACATCTTCAGCAGCAGGTGTTTCAAGAGCGGGTTCGTCAACCGGAGCGGCAGGAGTACCTTCAGGAGGAACGGCGGTAGACGGATCAATCACCGGTTCATCAGTAGAAGGATCAGCAACAGGCTTTTTCGCCTTGGCTCTTTTGCTAGGTTTCGGTTTGCTGGAAAAACAAGCAAAAATAAGTTAGCATTATAAAGGGAGGGGGTATCATAAACCGGAAGAAGTAAAGAGAATTACCCCGGGACGGTCTTCAAAGGAGGAAGCTGTGTAGCGGTTGATTCGCCAGAAGAAGACAGTGGAGTTTCCTGATAATCAGGATCAGTCGGTTTAAGTGGTTTTCGGATAAGACCGGCCTTGGGATGAAGAAGGGTCGGAGAGAGTATCACCTCAGCGCGGCGCTTTCGAACCGGAGTTAATGAGATTCCAGAGGATTCTACTGCCAAGCCACTATGGCGAGTGGTCCGGCGCAAAGCTTCGTGCTGTTGCTTCTTCAAAGGAAAATTAGGATCCAACTTAGCATAAGGATGAGAAAATTGATATTTTCTAACAGTCCGACGGCTCTTTTGAGGAGGAGGTTCTGAATCAGAAGAAATAAGGGTTACCTCAATCTCAGCCGGGTTATCACCTTCAAGTGGATCCTGTGAAAGGGTATCATTAGATATGTTAACAAATACATAAAAGCAAAACATAAACCGGAGCAAGGCATACCTCGGAGTCCGGATCATCATCCTCAGAAGGAGAACCGGCATCAACGGCTGCTTTCCTTTTCTTGTTTGCAGGGGTTTTCCGGCGAGCCTGCTTTACAGTTTTTTCCTGAGGTTTTCTCCTCCAGAAGGGGTCTTCAGCCTGAATGGAAAAAGTAAAGGCAATTGAAAGACGGATCAAAGAGGACGGTTTATAAAGTACAAATTAAAGACAAACTTACTTCAGGCAGCTTATTCTTCTTAAAGTATGGGGCCAAACCAACTTTAGAGCAATCTGTTAAAGCAGGATTGACAATCTTCTTGGCTGACTCAATTACTTCCGATTCAGAAAGTTTCTCCTTAGAATACCTCTGAGGATCATCCGGTTTACCGGAGTAGTTACACATCAGCTCAGGGCGCCGGCTTAAGGGAAGGATGCTCCAAGATAGCCAGCAGCGAAGAAAATCAGTGCCAATCAGACCATTTGCCATGAAAGTTCTCAGCTTGGAGAGCTGTGGTGAAAACTGGATCCGTTCAGCAGCACTTAACCGTTGTGGCAAGGGGTGATTTGCCGGGATACGAGTTTCACGATAACCCGGCAAAGGATTTTCACCTTCAGGAGATGTGTCTACACAATAAAACCAGGACTTGTTCCAGTCCTTAGGGTGAGTGTGTAAAGAGGCGTGAGGAAAAACTGCATCCCTCCTATTCTGAATGCTAATGCCGCCAAGCTCCTGGTGAGGCCCGCTGGTGAACTCAGTGCGCCGGTTTGCATGGAAGAAATCCCGGAATAAATCAACTGAAGGCTCTTCTTGCAGATATACTTCAGAAAATACTTGGAAATCGCAAATGTTAGAAACAGAGTTTGGTCCGATGTCCTGTGGGTGCAGCTGGAAGGTAGCAAGAACATCCCGGAAAATTTTTGAACCGGGGGGAGAGAAGCCTCTGGAAATATGGTCCAGGAATACGATGACTTCTCCGGATCTAGGAGTAGGAGGGCACTCGTTACCCGGAGCACGCCATTTTAGTTCGGCCCGAGGCCCTAAGGTACCGATGCTCGACAATTTGACTAAGTCTTCCTCAGTCACGACAGAACGGACCCAATCGCACGAAACGTACTGCTTAGCCATCCGAACAAAGTGCTGAAGAAGAGAAAGTACATAAACCGGATTATGAACATACAAATGATCCGGGACCTATACATATTGTACGATGGTTGAAACGGAGAATTAGCTGGCAAGGGTAAACCGGCAATCATAAAACAAGTTGTATCATTTCCGGTTTAAATGGCAGTTGAAGCGGTACAGTTTAAGTCATTTCATCAAGTTATATCATTTCCGGTTTATAGCATGACAATTTAAACCGGAACATACTTAGCGAATTTACTGAGGAGAAAAACAGGTTTCTAAATAACTACTAAGGGGGAAAGATCTGAGCATGCTGAGGAAAAGAAACTAATCTACAGCGGAGTAAAAATCGCTGAGGAGGAAAGCTACGCAGACTTCATATTAAAAGGACGAATTTACATGTCAGACAGGTGCAATAAGGACCTGACACATCTACAGCAGAGTAAAAATGGAAGAAGATCGAAAAGGTAAGGATACTACGAAGTTGCAGGTTCCAAGAACGAACAATACGAAGCTTGCGGAGAACTCTAATGGCGGAACGGATAAAACTATAGAGTCATTACGGTAAGATCTAATCTGATGCTAAGCGGGAGACCTACGGACTAGGGCCTAAAGGTTACAAGACTTCTATGAGAAAAGTATCTACGAAGGGACGAAGTTTCATTAGAAGCCCTAATGGCGGAAGAACACAAGCAAAGCAATGGCGGACACAGATCTACAATGAGGAGGATAAACGTACCAGGGACAGCGAGAATCGGCGGCGGAGAGAATCTGGTCAAGGCTCAGGTTGATGCAGCGGCCGGTCGAGGATTGGAGATCCGGCGGTCGTCGGCGGCGGTTCGAGCTCGAGCAGCAATGGAGGAGGAAGATGCAGGAAGAGGATGAAGGGAGAAGAAGACAACGGATGGAGCGGGGCAGTATTTATAGCCAGAGGTTAGGTCTGAAACGACAGGAGCGAGAATCGAGAAGACAGAAATCGGATAAAGATCCCGTGATGCCTCGATCTTCGGGATAACCCTTAAAATACGCTACAGTACAGCTCACAGCGTTAAATGCGGAGATGATGTCATTGTCAGACTTTAATGATTTCGGAGGATGACGTCAGAGCCGGTTTACAAAAAGATGAAGACAGAACAGAATTTTATGAGACGACGGAGATTGATATGAACAAGTTCAAATCATTCTGGGGCCTAATGTCAGGGATATGGTTAATAGGTATAAACCGGATATTGTACAACAGCTTAGTTATATTGTACTTGGTTTTACTATTTTAGTAGACTACGGCCCATGAGATTTCAAGGCCCATGTATAGAAATACGGTTTGTAAACCGCCAAGAGATGTAACTTGAGAGATAAGAAAGAAAGGGCAGAGACCGAGGCGGACACGATTATGAGCCGGCCTCGGGACTCTGTAAACCGGACCAGGCGTCACCTCTATATAAAGGGACGACCCGGTACCGGTTCAAGGATAGGCAACAATCAATCGGTCGAGACGCAGGCAAAGCGAATCCGCTCCCTGTAAACCGACGCCCAAGCAATACCAAACCAACTAGACGTAGGCTTTTACCTTCTCGAAGGGGCCGAACTAGTATAAATCCTTTGTGTCCTTTGTGTGCCATGAATCCTTTCAAGCTAACCCGTGCGATGGTTCCATCATCAAGTCCACTAAACCGGACATCTGCCGTGTTAATTCCACGACAGTCATGTTCTTATATTGTTTCTCTGTGCTTCCTACCTTGCCATGTATTGTATCATATATAGACTTGTCATGCATCTTAAGTGCATCATACTTGCATCATGTTGATTGTGCATTGCACCTTGTTTGATTTCGTGCCTCGTGTGTTCTTGTGTTGAGTAGAGCCGAAAGCCGAGACCAAGATCGAGAACGAGGTTACTACCGAGGTTGAGTACAAGGAGTCGTCTTACGATCCCAACGCCGACTCGACAGGCAAGATGACCTGACCCAGATATCATTACTATCTTTGCCTATTGCTAGAAGTCTCGCTCTTTAGCATATTGCCTCGATGCCCATGTTTGTTTGTCAGCCTCCTATTGTAACCATGAATCTGTCTAACTACCCAACCTAGCAAAACCTTTGTTTGGCTACGTAAGCTTCGCTCAGCCCCTCTTATAGCATTGCTAGTTGCAGGAGAAGATTTGAAGATTCTTGCTTCATGTTGAAGTTTGTTGGGATATCACACTATATAAACTCTTAAACTAAATCATCTATATATTGGTAATGGGTGGAAGGCTAAGCCTCTTGCTTGGTGATTTGTTCCACTCATGCAGCCCTAGGAACCGTATAAACCGGTGTTATGTTCCTTGATTATGTGTTCCTAACACGGTTGGGGTTATGGGACCCCCTCGATAACCCGCTTAGCGCTAAACCTTTTCCAGCAAGGCCCAACATTGGTACTCCATTTGCCTAATAACTAAAACTTGCATAGGGGCTAGCTATCCCCTTTTCTTAATCAACCCCCGGGCCAGTGCTCCACATGAGTGTTGGTCCAACCTAGAGGAGCTTGCGGCACCGCCCCTTGGCATCTCGGGGTATCTGGATTCTGTAACCCATAGCTCATCCGGTCGTGGCCTGAGACTAGATACGCGCGGCTACTGTCAGGGTGTCGGCACGCCGGGAGGTCTTGCTGGATTAGTTTTACCTATGTCGGTATATCTTGAGCATGGGATTCCGAGAATACTCGGGCCTTCCCACCTTGGAGTTCCGACTCCGCGGATCGTGAGCTTGTAATGGGCTAAGTTGGGACACCCCTGCAGGGTTTTGAACTTTCGAAAGACGTGCCCGCGGTTATGTGGCACATGGGAATTTGTTAATATCCGGTTGTAGAAAACTTGACACCATGTTCAGAACACACTACCAGCATGAGTAACCGTGACGGTCATTTTCCGAAAGGGGTTCGGGAAGTGAACACGATGGGGTTATGTTTGACGTGCTTAGTTAGGATCACTTCGTGAGCACTTCGACGCTCGTGGCACTTCTCTTCCCTCTCTTAACACGTAAGCTAGTGCTAGTGCAGCTGCAACCTTTTATCTTTCTTCAGCCTTGTTCCACACCCAAGGCTTAGATAGTTTTGCTACCCGGGAACGGGATTGCTGAGTCCTCTGTGGCTCACAGATTCTACACCACACCAGATGCATGTACCATGGTGAACTACTCAGGTGACGGCACGGAGTTGTACTGGGAGTTCGATGAAGAACGTAGTCGATACTATGTGCACTATCCCGATGATCAGTAGTGGTTTCTACTAGGGGCGATTCGGACCTGTGGCTTTATGTATTTGGTATCTTTCATTTGGATCTTCGCTCGTAGTTGGGTTGTGATGTTATTTGGTTGATGATTTGCTTATGTAATGTATTATGTGACGTGGCGAGTGTAAGCCAACTATCCTTTTGCAATTTCATCCCTATTTTTTTACATGAGTCGTGCAAAGATACCAAACTTAAGATCATTCCAGAATGGGCTTATACCTTTAAGTCGTGCCTCGACACGTAGGAGGTATAGTCCCATCCTGAGCATTACAAGTTGGTATCATAGCCTTCTCCGACCTAGAAGCCCCCACTGATTGATCGAATCGTTGACGGTTGAGTCTAGGCACACACTTTAAAATGTTTTGAGTCCTATATATATATCGGAGAGTAGGATTTCTTTTGCTCCTCATCTCTTTTCTCTCTGGTGAGGACTCCTGACGATTACTCTTGTCTCTTCTACTCTCAATAATTCACCAAAAAAATTTAGGATCACGCGGGTATTGTTTGGATTGTTCCGATGTCTTTGTGACGAGAACATTGTTCTCGATGCCTCCTGTCATTTAGGGGTTGTGGCAGTGTCTCGGGGAGTTGAGCTCCGAGGTGTTGTCGTCACAAATATATCTCAGCTGTTCTGGAATACTTAAGACGGCCGACATCGAAAACTCTCCTATGCGGTTAGTGGCAAGATAACACCGACATCACCCAGTACTGGGGAGGTAGTTCGGGAGTATTGCCATAGCTTGTATAGTAGATGCGTTTCGAAGGTCCGAGGTAGACGGTTTCCGGAAATAACTGGTTATGTGTTGAAGGATGGATACAGCTGGATGTAGGATTATAGTTGAGTGCGCGATGCTTCCTCTGTATCCCCAACACCTGATTGCATAACTGGAAACTTTCGGAAATTAATATGTTGTAGTTCGTAGGCATTCTTCCAACGAATGCATGATATGGAGTTAGGGGTTCTACATTGAGAGAAGTAGTTTTATGGGCGTTGTTCCGATCGGGAGTTGCATCTTAAAGGGTCCTTGGCTATGCTGATCCGGGCATTGCAAAACCCTTTTGTAACACGTTCCATAAGCTTTCAGCACGAATATGTCGAACGAAGCTTCTATCTTGTATTTGTCCTATCTGCTCCTTCTTGTTTTATTTACCTTTTGTTCTCCCAAGTGGCTTCTCGTGAAGATTGTTGTTACTGTTCAACTGTGGATTACATTCGTTCATCTTGTTCGAATGTTCTTGTGAAGACTATGTTACAATTTCTAGCCGTTGATTCAACTTATATATTCTTTCAATCAATGGCTAATAGTTGTCATCTCATTCAGGATGGCTCCTAAAAGGGTTCCCAACGCTAACCCAGAGGGTGAAGAGGTTCCTGATCGTCCTCCTTCTCCTCCTCCTCCGTCTGAGGCCTGGAGAGCAATTATGCAAGCGACGAACCAGAACACCCAGATGCTTATGCAAATGATGCAGAACATTCAAGCAAATCAAGCAAATCAAGGTGCTCATGGGAACCAAGGCCAAGGCAATTTGTTCAACCAACCTCAATTTGCTACACTCAACCAGTTCCTGGCAAACCAACCAAAGGCATTCAGTTACTGTGTGGACCCTCTAGATGCTGAAGACTGGATAACAGATATCAAGAAGCATTTCGAGTGCAGTAACGTCAGGCCCGAGGACTATGTGAAGTTTGCAGCCTTCCAACTCAAGGACCAAGCCGCTGATTGGTGGCAGCAGTACAAAGACTCCAGAGAAGGGCGTGAAATCTAGTGGGCTTACTTCTGCAAGGATTTTCGCTCCCACCACATTCCAACAAGTGTCATCGAGGGTATGCGTGAGCAATTCCGCAACCTCAAGCAAGGCGCAATGACTGTCTACCAATATAATGTCAAGTTCCAGAACCTTGCCCGCTATGCCAAGAAAGATATCCCAAATGCCAAGAGCAAGATCTATCAGTTCCGTGGTGGTCTGAAGGATGAACTCCAACTAGCTCTCACCTTGTTCGAGCCTGATGAGTTTGATCAATTCTATAACATGGCACTTAAGCAAGAGGCAGCCCAGCTCAAGATGGAAGCTTCCAAAAAGAGGATCAGAGACGCTGTTCACTCCTCCTCTTCTTCCCAAGTGGTCGCAAAGCAACATAAGTTTTGGCTTCCACCTCCTCCAGTGATCCGACCTCCCAACAACAACAACAAGAATTCTGGTGGTCGTGGTTTCTCCCACCCACCCAACCCAAGCAATCAGTCAAAGAATCACTTTCAAGCTTTGAAGTCAGGTGCTCCTTATCACCGACCTCTCTCAGAAGTGGTTTGCAACAAGTGTGGCCAGAAGGGTCACTATGCTAACAAGTGCCCCAACCCAAGGCGCCTTCCGCCTCCTCCACCTGTCAGTACTGCTATTGTCAAGCACAACCCCAAGGCAGCAAGAGTGAATCTGATGAATGCAGCTCAAGCGGAGAATTCTTCCGATGTGATATTGGGTAACCTCTGAGTTAACTCTGCTCCTGCAAAAGTTTTATTCGATTCAGGTGCATCGCATTGCTTCATCTCAAAACCTTTCTTTTCCAAGCATGAGTTGCCTATAGAAATTTTGCAAGATCCTTTTCGTGTGGTTTCTCCGGGTATGAGGATGAGCTCTCATATTGTAGCTCCTAATGTTTCTATCAAGATGGGCAATTATAAATTTCTGGCTTCTCCTATTGCTCTCGGCAACTCCGACATTGATCTTCTCTCGGGATGGATTGTCTTTCCCAACATGATGCTCACATTGATTGTGCAAATAAGGAAGTCAAGATTACTCATTCTGACGAAGACATGATTATCTTCGCCTCTCGAGATAACACAATCAGGCTATTCTCTCTCAATGACAAGGGCGAGATTAATGCCATCTCTCAAATTCCGGCGGTCAATGAATATGAAGATGTTTTCCCTGAAGAGCTTCCACGCATGCCTCCGCATCGTCAAGTTGAATTTGTCATTGAACTCGAGCCCGGTACTGAGCCAGCATGCCGGCGTCCGTACAAGCTTTCCCCTGAAGAGTTGAAAGAGCTGAAGAAACAACTCGATGAGCAAGAGCGTATGGGTCTAATCAGGCCTAGCACTTCTCCTTGGGGCTGTGGTGTCTTATTTGTCAAGAAGAAGGATGGCACAGAGCGCCTTTGCGTTGATTACCGTCCATTGAACAAGAAGACAATAAAGAACAAGTATCCGCTCCCCAACATCAATGAATTATTCGAGCAGCTCAAAGGAGCTAAAGTGTTCTCAAAGCTCGATCTCCGAATGGGTTATCACCAGATCCGTATCCGTGAAGAAGATATTCACAAGACTGCATTCAGAAAAAGCTACGGCTCCTATGAATACACAGTCATGTCTTTTGGCCTCGCTAATGCTCCACCCACCTTCTCGAGAATGATGCACTACATATTCAACCCCTACACCAACGAATTTGTGCTTGTTTATCTGGATGACATCTTGGTATTCTCCAAGAATGAAGAGGATCACGAAAAGCACTTCATTCTAGTTCTCGACAGACTCCGTGAACATAAGTTCTATGCCAAGTTCTCCAAGTGCGAATTCTGGCTCGATAAGGTCTTGTATCTGGGCCATATCATCTCCGCTGACGGTATTGCGGTCAACCCCGAGAAAGTTGAAGCGATTGTCAACTGGGAATCCCCTCAGAACGTCAAGCAACTCCGAAGCTTTTTTGGTATTGCTAGCTATTGCAGAAGGTTCGTTGAGAACTTCTCCAAGATTGCCAAGCCTCTCTCCAACTTGCTGCAGAAGAATGTCAAGTACAACTGGTCTGCGATTGTGATGTGGCATTCAAAACTCTCAAAGAATAGCTCATCTCTTCTCCAGTTCTTACTCCTCCAGATGAGTCCAAGCCCTACGAAGTATTCTGTGATGCTTCTCTTTAAGGACTTGGTGGTGTGCTAATGCAAGACAATAAAATTGTGGCATACACCTCTTGTCAACTGAAGCCAAGTGAGAAGAACTACCCCACACATGATCTCGAGCTAGCAGCTGTGGTACACGCCTTGATCATGTGGAGACACCTTCTGTTGGGAAGAAAAGTCGACATCTTCACCGATCACAAGAGCTTGAAGTACATCTTCACACAGCCGAACCTGAACCTTCGCCAAACTCGTTGGGTTGAGATGATCCAAGAGTATGATCCAAGCATCAAATACACACCTGGCAAGGCCAATGTCATTGCAGATGCCTTGAGCAGAAAGGCATATTGCAACAGTCTCCTTATCAAGCCGTTTCAGCCTGAGCTTTGTGAAGCATTCAGGAAGCTCAACCTCGAAGTTGTTCCGCAAGGCTTTCTTGCAAATCTTCAAGTTGCTCCTACCTTGGAAGATCAGATCCGTGAGGCCCAGATCAGTGATGCTATGGTGCAGAAAGTGAAACATGGTATTGCAAAGGGTACTCCCAAATACAAGTGGTATCGCGTTGATGAGAGACATACCTTGTTCTTTGAGGACAGACTTGTGGTTCCCAAGGGTGATCTCAGAAAGCTCATAATGAACGAAGCACATGACTCCCTCCTTTCGATTCATCCTGGAAGTTCCAAGATGTACCAAGATCTCAAGCAATCTTACTGGTGGACTCCCATGAAAAGGGAGATTGCCCAATTTGTGAATGAATGTGATGTCTGCAGAAGAGTGAAGGCAGAGCATCAATGTCCAGCCGGTCTTCTCCAACCTCTTCCTATTCCCAAGTGGAAATTCGACCACATTGAAATGGATTTCGTCACTGGGTTTCCCAAGTCCAAGAAGGGGAATGATTCTATCTTTGTGGTGATTGACAAGCTAACCAAAGTAGCTCACTTCCTTCCAGTCAAAGAATCCATCAATGCAGCTCACCTGGCAGAGCTGTACACTTCCAGAATTGTGTCCTTACATGGCATTCCTCAAGTTATCTCCTCAGACCGCGGAAGTTTGTTCACATCCAAGTTCTGGGACTCCTTCCAGTCTGCCAGGGGCACTAAGATCCATTTCAGCACTGTGTTTCACCCTCAGACTAGTGGTCAAGTTGAGAGAGTCAACCAGATCCTCGAAGACATGCTCAGAGCTTGTGTCATCTCTTTTGGCATGAAGTGGGAAGATTGCCTTCCGTTTGCCGAGTTCTCTTACAACAACAGTTTCCAAGCAAGTGCCGGCAAAGCTTTGTTTGAAATCCTCTATGGCAGAAAGTGTCGTACCCCTCTCAACTGGTCCGAGACAGGTGAACGTCAACTTCTTGGCAACGACTTGATCTCAGAAGCCGAAGAAATGTGCAAAGTCATACGTGAGAATCTCAAGGCCGCTCAGTCGCGTCAAAAGAGCTACTATGACGACAAGCATCGTGATTTGGCTTTCGACATTGGAGACCATGTCTATCTCCGTGTTTCTCCCATGAAAGGAACCCAAAGATTTGGTATCAAAGGCAAGCTTGCTCCTAGATACGTGGGCCCTTTCAAGATCCTTGGCAAAAGAGGCGATCTAGCCTATCAACTCGAGCTTCTGTCCAACTTCGCAAGTGCTTCCAGACACCTGAACGAGATCTAGCTAATGTTCATGATGTGTTTCACGTGTCTCAACTCCGCAAGTGCTTCAAGACACCTGAACGCACCATTCCGTTTGAGGAGATTGATCTTCAACAAGACTTGTCTTATTGTGAGCACCCTGTTGCTATTCTTGAAGAAACCGAGCGCAAGACCCGCAACAAGTCAATCAAGTTCTTGAAAGTTAAGTGGTCACACCATACCGACCGAGAAGCTACGTGGGAACGAGAAGATCACCTTCGTTCCGAGTATCCTTCCTTCTTCCAGTCCTAGATCTCGGGACAAGATCTTTTCGTAGTAGAGGAGAGTTTGTAATGCCCCAGATGTAACACTTTCCCAATATGGCAATATATAAACTTTGGCTTCATCAATTCCTTCCGGGCTCTTCTGTCTTTTCGGGTTCTTCGTTTTTTCGTGTGCGTGTGTGCATTTCATCCATGTCATGTTGTCATGTGCATTGCATTGCATTTGTGTTGTCACTTGCATCCGGTCCCACTCGTCTCTTCCCGTTGTCCGTTTCGAGTTCCGATGCTCTCACACGTGCCCGTGGCATCCCCGAGTCCTTCTTTCGTGTGTGGCCGTGTAACGTTTCTGGAATGACGTGAGACTTGTCGTGCGATGTTGCTTTGGTACGTGTAGGCCGCCTGTCAAGTTTCATCGCATTTGGAGTTCGTTTGGTACTCCAATGGTTAACCTAGTGGGCTAAAAGAACCTTTTCTTTGAGGCCCAAGACCCCCTCCACAACAGCCCACCAACCCAGCACAACCCTTCCCATCATCTCGGTCGTCGAATTATGATCGTGTGGCCGAAAACTGCTCCCCATTTGGAGTCTCCTAGCTCCTTGTGCCTATAAAAACGTCCCTCATGTCCATTTTATCGCCCAAACCCTAGTTCCACCGCAACAGCCGCCGCCGGACACGTCCGGACGCGACGGACCAATCGGAGCCAGCCACGTGTCCCCCGCCGGTCTCCCGCCGCGCCGGCCCGCAGGCCCGACACAGGCCCACCGCCGCCGCCATCCGGGCCGAGCCGTGTCGCTCCATCCCCGCCGCCTCCGGTGGCCGAGCCGCCGCCTCCTCCCGCCGGGCGAGCTCGCCGGAGATCCCCGCCGCCTCGCCACCTCCGGCAGTCGCCACCGCCGGCAGCTGCCGCGGGCCGCGTCGCCGCCGCCGGCCTCGCCTCCGCCGACCACCGTCCTTCGCCTCCACCGCTCCGGCCTCCGCCGGCGCCGCTCCGGTCGTCGGGCCTCCCGCTCGCCGCGGATCTCCGATCCAGCCGTCGCGGGCCAAAACCCTAGCGGGACGGACCCGCTTCGCCCGCAACCCGATCCACTTCCGTCGCCCGATCCGCACAGTGGACCCAATCCGCGAGGAGGTTGACCCTTTTTTCCTCTAAGTCCTTTTGATCTTGTTGTCTGATGGCTTATTGTAATGGCTATATCTTTTAGTGTGCTAGTCCAAATTGTGCATATAATATGTCAAAATGACCGTGGTGAAGTGCTCTACGTTTTGTTCCATTGGGTCATGGTTGTTTGAGTCCATCTAGAGGTCTTAATCTTCGTGAAAAGAGTGTTATTTGATATAAACTGCTGCTACTTGTTATTTTCATGCCATGTTTGAGATGTGATAACTTGGTGCATGTTTATCCAAATGAAGCAAATGAGATGTCAAAATGTTCATCACGAGATGCTCTACATGTTGGTTGCTCTAGCATGCATGTTAGGGTTCTTATTGCCATGTTAAACTTGGTTGCAAAAGTGCATGTTGCTGTTAAGTTTTGTAACATGTTATGAGATGCTGATTTGAAGAGCTCGTTGCTATTGTTGTGTTTGTACCCTTGTCACATGCCTAGATGTTTTAGAATCTCCATAATGTGGTCTTTGCTGTGCTGCAAACCATTTGCCATGATATGCCTTGAGGTGACTTAAACATGCTTACAAACATGCCATGCCAACTTAACTATTTTATACGTAGTGAAATTTTGGCTATGTCTGGAATCTGTCATATCCTGATGCTATGTTTGCTTGATGCCCCAGGCAAATCCATGTTAGTTTTGGGGTGGCCATTGATCATTCCTTGTTGTACATGTTGTTGTATATCCATCCATGTCCTCACTTGGTCATATGGGTTGCTGTAGCTTATTTAAATCTTGCTCCCAAGTTGCTATAAAATATTACTGTCAGGTTTTTAACGTCATGATCAAAATGTGGTAGCGTGTTGCTATTGATCCATGCCTCCTATGGAGATGCTCCAATGGAGTTGTTTGCTGTAGGATATCTCTACTTCATGTCCATGCTTCTTGTCACCATGTTTGAGTGCTGTAGAGTATATATTTCTTGCTCCAAAGTTGCTATGTGGCTGTTAATTTCAGCTTTGCATTAAATCTTGTTTCGTGTGTATGTGTTGAACCGTTGCTCCGTTTTGAGCAAGTCCTATACGAAACTTGTGTGATTTTGCATGAAGTATCATAATATCATCTTGTTTACATGTTTGGAGTATGTTTGTTTGATGTTTGGGTGCATCTTGCACCGTTGCCATGCTTAACTTGTTTTGCTCATATCTTCTAGGCCGTAACTCCGATTTAAACAAACTTTATATGAAACTTGACTAGAACTTCCGGTACATCATCATGGTGCATGTTAACTTTATGTTTAACAACTTTAACTTAAGGTTTGTTCAGATCTGGACCTTTTTCAACATATGCATATGAGGACTTACCGGATTTGCATATGTAGTTTCCGGCCTCATTTAAACTTGTTGACTTGTGTTGTTTCTCTGTGCTTCCTACCTTGCCATGTTTTGCATCATATATAGACTTGTCTTGCATCATACTTGCCTGAGCACATTGTCATGTTCTTATGTTGTTTCTATGTGCTTCCTACCTTGCAATGTATTGCATCACATATAGACTTGTCATGCATCTGAAGTGCATCATACTTGCATCATGTTGATTGTCCATTGCACCTTGTTTGATTTCGTTCCTCGTGTGTTCTTGTGTTGAGTAGAGCCGGAAGCCGAGATCGAGATCGAGAACAAGGTTACTACCGAGGTTGAGTACGAGGAGCCGTCTTACGATCCCAACGACGACTCGACAGGCAAGATGACCTGACCCAGATATCATTACTATCTTTGCCTATTGCTAGAAGTCTCGCTCTTTAGCTTATTTCCTCGATGCCCATGTTTGTTTGTCAGCCTTCTATTGTAACCATGAATCTGTCTAACCACCCAACCTAGCAATACCTTTGTTTGGCTACGTAAGCTTCGCTCAGCCCCTCTTATAGCATTGCTAGTTGCAGGAGAAGATTTGAAGATTCTTGCTTCATGTTGAAGTTTGTTGGGATATCACACTATATAAACTCTTAAACTAAATCATCTATATATTGCTAATGGGTGGAAGGCTAAGCCTCTTGCTTGGTGATTTGTTCCACTCATGCCGCCCTAGGAACCGTAAAAACCGGTGTTTTGTTCCTTGATTATGCGTTCCTAACACGGTTGGGGTTATGGGACCCCCTCGATAACCCGCTTAGCGCTAAACCTTTTCCAGCAAGGCCCAACATTTGTACTCCATTTTCCTAATAAGTAAAACTTGCATAGGGACTAGCTATCCCCTTTTCTTAATCAACCCCCGGGCCAGTGCTCCACATGAGTGTTGGTCCAACCTAGAGCAGCTTGCGGCACCGCCCCTTGGCAACTCGGGGTATCTGGATGCTGTAACCATAGATCTTGCTGCATTAGTTTTACCTATGTCGGTATATCTTGAGCACGGGATTCCGAGAATACTCGGGCTTCCCACCTTGGAGTTGTGACTCCGCGGATCGTGAGCTTGTAATGGGCTAAGTTGGGACACCCCTGCAGGGTTTTGAACTTTCGAAAGACGTGCCCACGGTTATGTGGCAGATGGGAATTTGTTAATATCCGGTTGTAGAAAACTTGATACCATGTTCACTACCAGCGTGAGTAACCGTGACGGTCATTTCCAAATGGGGTTCGGGAAGTGAACACGGTGGGGTTATGTTTGACGTGCTTAGTTAGGATCACTTCGTGATCACTTTGACGCTCGTGGCACTTCTCTTCCCGCTCTTAACACGTAAGCTAGTGCTAGTGCAGCTGCAACCTTTTATCTTTCTTCAGCCTTATTCCACACCCAAGGCTTAGATAGTTTTGCTACCCGGGAACGGGATTGCTGAGTCCTCCGTGGCTCACAGATTCTACACCACACCAGATGCATGTACCATGGTGAACTACTCAGGTGATGGCACGGAGCTGTACTGGGAGTTCGATGAAGAACGTAGTCGATACTATGTGCACTATCCCGATGATCAGTAGTGGTTTCTACTAGGGGCGATTCGGACCTGTGGCTTTATGTATTTGGTATCTTTCATTTGGATCTTCGCCCGTACTCGGGTTGTGGTGTTATTTGGTTGATGATTTGCTTATGTAATGTATTGTGTGACGCGGCGAGTGTAAGCCAACTATCCCTTTGCAATTTCATCCCTATTTTTTTACATGAGTTGTGCAAAGATATCGAACTTGGGATCATTCCAGAATGGGCTTATACCTTTAAGTCGTGCATCGACATGTAGGAGGTATAGTCCCATCCTGGGCATTACATCCCAGCCCCCGGATAAAGTGAGAGAGGAAGACCACCCTCTCACCCAGCTTAGGGACGGGGATCACCTGGTCCTTTTTAGGGACCCGGTGCGCAATATCGTCAGCGAGATAGCCCGCACTCCGAAGACTCTTCACGGTATTCTCCACGACCGTAGAGGCCTCCCACTTGCCCTTAGAACTGGCTCCGACCATTGCTGGGAAGGGAGGCGGTGGTGGAGGGGTCGAGAGTTGTGGGCGCAAGAGCTATGGGCACCGGAGCTAAGTAGATTGGAAAGATGGGGCTTGAGGAGAGCGTGGGGTTAATGGGAAGGATTTGTGTCATTTTATAAGTGATGAATGCTAAACGTCCCCCCCACTCCAGCCGTAAACCTCGCTGGTTCCCAACGTAGTCGTGCGTAAAGCTCGGTTGGGATGCTCGCGTCATGTTAATAAGTATCCCGTAATAAGCGGGCATGATCTATGTTACGGCAAGATGTGCCAATGGGGCTATACCTCGAAACGCGAAACTGGAGCCGAGAAAACGGTTCGATATATTAAAGGGTCAACCATGAAGCTTCGCTGAAAAGTTGTCAGTAAAGACACGATGTCCATTTTTCGATACCTTACCTTCAAGGCTAAGGGTTCTACTAACCATGCAAAGCCGGACATGGTACCTTTGTGAAGAGAATATTGCTTCAATATGTTCAGGAGGAGGAACCCTCCTTGTAATGCCGAAGACAGTATGCGAGCCGAACTCATCGTCATTGAAGACTGGTTCAGGGGCTACTGAGGGAGTCATGGATTAAGAGGTCCTCAGGTGGCCGGATTGCTCGTTATGGGCCGGACTGGTGGGCCGTGAATATTATTGATGAAGACTATCTCCCTGATATGTCCATTTTGCATCGTGTTTTCTTACTGTTATTTATAATGTTTTTATCCATAATAATGCTTTTTGGAGTAATTCTAATGCCCTTTCTCTCATAATTTGCAAGGAACATACCAAGAGGGAGAACTATGACAGCTGGAAATTTGAACCTGGGAAAGCTATGTCAGGCCACCTATTCTGCACAACTCCAAACAAGCTGAAACTTCACGGAGAATTTTTATGGATTATTTAATAAAACTGGAGTCAATAAACACCATAGGGGGCCACCAGGTGGGCACAACCCACCTGGGCACGCCCTGGTGGGTTGTGGCCTTCTCGGCCCACCTCCAGTGCCCATCTTCTAGTATATAAGTGATTTTGACATAGAAAAAAATAAGGAGAAGGCTTTCGGGACGGAACACCACCGTCTCACGACAGAACTTGGGCAGTATCACTTTTGCCCTCCGGCGGAGCGATTCCGCCGGGGGAACTTCTCTCCCGGAGGGGGAAATCATCGTCATCATCATCACCAACCACTCTCCCATCTTGGGGAGGCCAATCTCCATCAACATCTTCAACAACACCATCTCATCTCAAACCCTAGTTCATCTCTTGTATTCAATCTTGTTACTGGAACTATAGATTGGCGCTTGTTGGTGACTAGTAGTGTTGATTACATCTTGTAGTTGATTATTATATGGTTTATTTGGTGGAAGATTATATGTTCAGATCCATTATGCTATATATTACATCTCTGATCTTGAGCACGTTCATCACTTGTGAGTAGTTGCCTTTGTTCTTGAGGTCACGGGAGAAATCATGTTGCAAGTAATCATGTGAATTTGATATGTGTTCGATATTTTGATAGTATGTATGTTGTGATTGCCTTAGTGGTGTCATGTGAACGTCGACGACATGACACTTCACCATATTTGGGCCTAAGGGAATGCATTGTGGAGTAGTAATTAGATGGTGGGTTGCGAGAGTGACAGAAACTTAAACCCCAGTTTATGCACTATTCCGTAATGGACCGATTGGATCCAAAAGTTTAGTGCTATTGTTAGAATTTATTCTTAATACTTTTCTCGTAGTTGCGGATGCTTGCGGGAGGGTTAATCATAAGTAGGAGGTATGTTCAAGTAAGAGCATCACCTAAGCACCGATCCACCCACATATCAAATTATCAAAGTAGCGAACACAAATCAAACCAACATGATGAAAGTGACTAGATGAAATTCCCGTGTACCCTCAAGAATGCTTTGCTTATCATAAGAGACCGTTTTGGCCTGTTGTTTGCCTCAAAAGGATTGGGCTACCTTGCTGCATACTTGTTACTATTATCGTTACTTGATCATTACAAATTATCTTGCTATCAAACAACTCTCTACTTACAGTTTCGACACTTGCAGACATTACCTTACAGAAAACTACTTGTCATTTCCTTTTGCTCCTCGTTGGGTTCGACACTCTTACTTACCGAAAAGAGCTATAATTGATCCCCTATACTTGTGGGCCATCAAGGCTATTTTTTGGCGCCGTTGCCGGGGAGTGAAGCGCCTTTGGTAAGTGGAATTCGGTAAGGAAACATTTATATAGTGTGATGAAATTTATTGTCACTTGTTACTATGGAAAACAATCGTTTGAGGGGTTTTTTCGGGGTATCTTCACCCCGTCCGGAACCACAATTAGCTACCCCTCAAACCGCTGCACCTATTGAAAATATTGAATATGAAATCCCTTCGGGTATGATAGAACAACTGATAGCTGATCCTTATGCAGGAGATGGAACTGAACATCCTGGCATGCACTTGATATATGTGGAACAAATTTGTGGATTGTTTAAGCTTGCAGGTTTACCCAGGGATGAAGTTATGAGAAAAAATTCCCTTTATCTTTGAAGGGAAAAGCATTGACATGGTATAGGCTATGCGATGATATTGGATCATGGAATTGGAATCGCTTGAAATTGGAGTTCCACCAAAAAAATATCATATGCATCTAGTTCATCGTGATCGGAATTATATATATAATTTTTGGCCTCGTGAAGGAGAAATTTTCGCTCTAGCTTGGGGGAGGCTTAAGTCAATGTTATATTCATGCCCCAATCATGAGCTCGCAAGAGAAATTATTATCATGAATGTTTATGCTCGGCTTTCTCGTAATGATAAAACCATGCTTGATACTTCTTGTGTTGGTTCTTTTATGAAAAAGACTATTGAATTCCGGTGGGATCTTTTGGAAAGAATTAAACGCAACTCTGAATATTGGGAACTCGACGAAGGTAAAGAGTCAGGTATTAAACTTACATATGATTGTGTTAAATATTTTATGAATACCGATGCTTTTCAAAAGTTTAGCACTAAATATGGACTTGACTCTGAGATAGTAGCCTCCTTTTGTGAATCATTTGCTACCCATGTTGAACTCCCTAAAGAGAAGTGGTTTAAATATCACCCACCTATTAAAGAAGAAATTAAAGAACCGGTACCAGTTAAAGAAGAAACTATACTTTATAATGTTATCCAGTTGTTCCTTCTGCTTATATTGAGAAACCACCTTTCCCTGCTAGGATAAAGGAACATGCTAAAGTTTCAATTGCGGTTAACAAAAGTTATATTAGAACACCTAAACCAGATGAGAAAATTAAAGTAGAACCTAATATTGCTATGGTAAAGGATCTCTTGGAAGAAAATGTATATGGGCATGTTATTTGCTTTAATGAAGAGGCTGCTAGAATTGCCAAACCTGATAGAAAAGATAAACATAGACCCATTGTGGGCATGCCTGTTATTTCAGTTAAAATAGGAGATCATTGCTATCATGGTTTATGTGACATAGGTGCTAGTGTGAGTGCTATTACCTACTCTTTATACCAAGAAATTATGAATGATATAGCACCTGCAGAAATAGAAGACACTGATGTCACCATTAAACTTGCTAATAGAGATACTATATCACCAATTGGGATTGTTAGAGATGTTGAAGTCTTGTGTGGGAAAATAAAATACCATACTGATTTTCTTGTTCTTGGTTCCCCACAAGATGACTTCTGCCCCATTATCTTTGGTAGACCTTTCTTGAATACAGTTACTGCTAGGATAGATTGTAAGAAGCAAACTGTTGGTGTTAGTTTTGGTGATGATTCTCATGAGTTTAATTTTTCCAAGTTTAGTAGGAATCTTCATGAAAAAGAATTGCCTATTAAGTATGAATTAATTAGTCTTGCTTCTATTTTTGTGCCACCTACTGATCCTTTAGAACAATATTTACTAGACCATGGAAATGATTTACATATGCATGAAAGAGATGAAATAGATAAAAAAATCTTTGAACAACGTCCTCTACTTAAACACAATTTACCTATTGAAACTCTTGGAGGTCCTCCTCTACCTAAACGTGATCCCGTGTTTGAATTAAAACCATTGCCACACACTTTGAAATATGCCTATCTTGATGAAAAGAAAATATATCCTGTTATCAATGGTGCTAACCTTTCAGAACATGAAGAAGAAAGATTATTGAAGGTTCTAAGGAAGCACCGAGCTGCTATTGGATATACTCTTGATGATTTAAAGGGCATTAGTCCCACTCTATGTCAGCATAATATTAACATGGAACCTGATGCTAAATCAGTTGTTGATCACCAACGTCGGTTAAATATGAAGATGAAAGAAGTGGTAAGAACGGAAATACTAAAACTTCTGGAAGCAGGTATAATCTATCCTATAGCCGATAGTAGATGGGTAAGTCCTGTTCATTATGTCCCTAAGAAAGGAGGTATAATTGTTGTTTCTAATGATAAGAATGAACTTATTCCACAAAGAATTGTTACAGGCTATAGAATGGTAATTGATTTTAGAAAATTAAACAAAGCAACTAGAAAAGATCATTACCCTTTGCCTTTTATTGATCAGATGCTTGAAAGACTATCTAAGCACACACATTTTTTGCTTCCTTGATGGATATTCTGGCTTTTCACAAATACCTGTTTCTCAACCTGATCAAGATTAGACCACTTTTACTTGTCCTTTTGGAACCTATGCTTATAGACATATGCCTTTTGGTTTATGTAATGCACCTGCTACCTTTCAAAGATGCATGATGGCTATATTCTCTGACCTTTCAAAGATGCAATTGAGAAAATGCCATGTCCTAAGGACATCAAAGGTATTCATAGTTTCCTAGGACATGCTGGTTTCTTAGAAGATTTATCAAAGACTTTTCTAAAATCTCCAGGCCTTTTACTAGTCTCTTGCAAAAGGATATTCCTTTTGTTTTTGATGATGATTGTCTCGAAGCCTTTGAAAGACTTAAGAAAGCCTTAATATCTGCACCTATTGTTCAACCACCTAATTGGAACTTACCTTTTGAAATTATGTGTGATGCTAGTGATTATGTTGTTGGTGTTGTTTTAGGGCAAAGAGTTGATAAGACATTGAATGTTATTCGTTATGCTAGTAAAACTCTAGACAATGCTCAAAGAAATTATGCTACTACTGAAAAGGAATTCTTAGCAGTGGTGTTTGCTTGTGATAAATTTAGACCTTATATTGTTAATTCTAAAGTCACTATTCACATATACCATGCTGCTATTAAATATCTTATGGAAAAGAAAGATGCTAAGCCTAGACTTATTTGTTGGGTTCTCTTATTGCAAGAATTTGATCTACATATCATTGATAGAAAAGGAGATGAGAACCCTGTAGCCGATAACTTGTCTAGGCTTGAAAATGTACTTGATGACCCACAACCTATTGATGATAGTTTTCCTGATGAGCAGTTAGCTGCAATAAATGTTTCTCATAGTACTCCTTGGTATGTTGATTATGCTAATTACATTGTCGCTAAATATTTGCCACCTAACTTTACTTACTAACAAAGGGAAAAATTCTTCTATGATTCAAGACATTACTTTTGGGATGACCCACATCTTTATAAAGAAGGAGTAGACGATATTATTAGACATTGTGTACCTGAGCATGAACAGGGACAAATCCTACGGAAATGTCACTCTGAGGCTTATGGAGGGCATCATGCTGGAGATAGAACTGCTCACAAGGTATTGAAAGTTGGATTTTATAGGCCTACTCTCTTCAAGGATGCCCGTAAGTTTGTCACATCTTGTGATGAATGCCAAAGAATAGATAATATCGGTAAGCGTCAAGAAATGCCTATGAATTATTCACTTGCTGTTGAACCATTTGATGTCTGGGGATTTGACTATATGGGACCTTTTCCTTCCTCTAATGGCTATACACACATTTTGGTTGCTGTTGATTACATTACTAAATGGGTAGAAGCTATTCTAACTAGTAGTGCTGATCACAACACCTCTATTAAAATGCTGAAGGAAGTTATTTTCCCAAGGTTTGGAGTCCCTAGATATTTAATGACTGATGGTGGTTCACACTTTATTCATGGTGCTTTACGAAAATGATTGCTAAGTATGATGTTAACCATAGAATTGCATCACCCTATCATCCTCAGTCTAGTGGTCAAGTTGAACTTAGCAATAGAGAAATAAAATTAATTTTGCAAAAGACTGTCAATTGGACCAGAAGAACCAATGGGCCAAGGCAGCACCCGGGGGTGCTCCGAGGGGAGCACAACCCACTAGGGTGCGCCAGGAGGCCCATGCGCGCCCTGGTGGGTTATGCCCACCTCGAGTGCCCCTGGACCGCCTCTTTGCTCTATAAATACCCCCAATATTCCAGAAATCCTAGGGGACCAGACGGAATTTTGATCCAGCCGCCACAGAGTCCAGAACCACCAGATCCAATCTAGACACCATCACGGAGGGGTTCACCACTTCCATTGGTGCCTCTCCAATGATGCATGAGTAGTTCCTTGTAGACCTTCGGGTCCGTAGTCAGTAGCTAGATGGCTTCATCTCTCTCTTTTGATTATCAATACAATGGTCTCTTGGAGATCCATATGATGTAACTCTTTTGCGGTGTGTTTGTTGGGATCCGATGAACTTTGAGTTTATGATCAGATCTATCTTTTTATATCCATGAAAGTTATTTGAGTCTTCTTTTGATATCTTATATGCATGATTGCTTAGAGCCTCGTATTTCTTCTCCGATATTGGGTTTTGTTTGGCCAACTTGATCTCTTTATCTTGCCATGGGAAGAGGTGCTTTGTAGTGGGTTCGATCTTACGGTGCTTGATCCCAGTGACAGAAGGGGAACCGACACGTATGTATCGTTACTACTAAGGATAAAATAATGGGGTCTATTCCTACATAAATAGATCTTGTCTACATCATGTCATCGTTCTTATTGCATTACTCCGTTTCTCCATGAACTTAATACACTAGATGCATACTGGATAGCGGTCGATGTGTGGAGTAATAGTAGTAGATGCAGGAAAGAGTTGGTCTACTAATATTGGATGTGATGCATATATAATGGTCATTGCCTGGATATCATCATGATTATTTGAAGTTCTATCAATTTCCCAACAGTAATTGATTTCCCACCGTTTGCTATTTCCCGAGAGAAGCCACTAGTGAAATCTACGGCCCCCGAGTCTCTTTCTCATATTATTTGCCTTTGCTTTTATTTTTAGATCTACTAAACCAAAAACCCAAAAATACTTTGCTGCAATTTATCTTATTTATCAATCAATCTATCAATATTTATATATCTCTCACATCCGTTACCCGAAAGGGATTGACAACCCCTTTTACATGTTGGGTTGCGAGTATTTGTTATTTGTGTGCAGGTCATGTTTATGTTGTGTTGCTTGGTTCTCCTACTAGTTCGATAACCTTGGTTTCATCACTGAGGGAAATACCTACCGCTGCTATACTGCATCATCCCTTCCTATTTGGGGAAAAATTGACGTAGCTTTAGCAGCCATCAGTCATACACCCAAGGTGAATGGTTTATTGAATCTAGATCGTAGTAATACACATATTCCTAATATTGAAGCCAAAAGATACAGAGTTGATAATGATAGTGCAACAAACTTGTGGCACTGCCGTTTAGGTCATATTGGTGTAAATTGCATGAAGAAACTCCATGCTGATGGACTTTTGTAATTACTTGATTGTGAATCTTCTGATACTTGTGAAACATGTCTCATGGGCAAGATTACTAAAACTCCGTTCTCCAGAACAATGGAGCGAGCTAATGACTTATTGGAAACAATACATACCGATGTATGCAATCCAATGAGTGTTAGGCTCGCGGCGGGTATCGTTATTTTCTGACCTTCACAGATGATTTGAGCAGATATGGGTATATATACTTGATGAAACACAAGTCTGAAACATTTGAAAAGTTCAAAGAATTTCAGAGTGAAGTAGAGAATCATCGTAACAAGAAAATAAAGTTTCTACGATCTGATCGTGGAGGCAAATATTTGAGTTACGAGTTTGGTCTTCATTGAAAACAATGTGGAATAGTTTCGCAACTCACACCACCTGGAACACCACAGCGTAATGGTATGTCCGAACATCGTAACCGTACTTTATTAGATATGGTGTGATCTATGATGTCTCTTACCAATTTACCACTATCATTTTGGGGTTATGCATTAGAGACAGTTGCATTCATGTTAAATAGGTAACCGTCTAAATTCGTTGAGACGACACCGTATGAACTATGTTTTGGCGAGAAACCTAAGCTGTCGTTTCTTACAGTTTGGGGTTGCGATGCTTATGTGAAAAAGCTTCAACCTGATAAGCTCGAACCCAATTCGGAGAAGTGCGTCTTCATATGATACCCAAAAGAAACTGTTGGGTACACCTTCTACCACATATCCGAAGGCAAGATCTTTGTTGCTAAGAATGGATACTTTTTATAGAAGGAGTTTCTCTCGAAAGAAGTGAGTGGGAGGAAAGTAGAACTTGATGAGGTAATCGTACCTTCTCTCAAATTGGAAAGTAGCTCATCACAGAAAACCATTCCCGTGATGCCTACACCAACTAAAGAGGAAGCTAATGATGATGATTATGAAACTTCAGATCAAGTTACTACCGAACCTCGTAGGTCAACCAGAGCACGTTCCGCGCCAGAGTGGTACGGTAATCCTGTTCTGGAGGTCATGTTACTAGACCATGATGAACCTACGAACTATGAAGAAGCTATGTTGTGCCCAGATTTGGATAGATGGCTTGAGGCAAGTCTGAGATAGGATCCATGTATGAGAACAAAGTGTGGACTCTGGTGAACTTGCCCGATGATCGGCAAGCCATTGAGAATAAATGGATATTCAAGAGGAAGACGAACACTGGTAGTAATGTTACTATCTACAAAGATCGACTTGTCGCAAAAGGTTTTCGACAAGTTCAAGGAGTTGACTATGATGAGACTTTCTCACCTGTGGCGATGCTTAAGTATGTTCGAATCATGTTAGCAATTGTCGCATTTTATGAAATGTGACAAATGGATGTCAAACTACATTCCTTAATGGATTTTCGAAAGAAGATTTGCCTATGATGCAACCAGAAGGTTTTGTCAATCCTAAAAGGTGCTAACAAAGTGTGCAAGCTCCAGCGATCCATGTATGGACTGGTGCAAGCATCTCAGAGTTGGAATATATGGTTAGATAAGGTGATCGAAGCATGTGGTTTTATACAAACTTACAGTGAAGCCTGTATTTACAAGAAAGTGAGTGGGAGCACTACAACATTTCCGATAAGTATATGTGAATGACATATTGTTGATCGGAAATGATGTAGAATTTTTTGGAAAGCATAAAGGAGTGTTTGAAAGGATTTTTTTTCAAAGAAATACCTCGGTGAAGCTACTTACATATTGGGCATCAAGATCTATAGAGATAGATCAAGACACTTGATAAGACTTTCGATGAGTACATACCTTGATTTTGAAGTAGTTAAAAATGGATCAATCAAAGAAGGAGTTATTGCCTGAGTTGTAAGGTGTAAAGTTGAGTAAGACTCAAAGCCCGACCACTGCAGAAAAATACAGAGAGAATGAAAGTCATTCCCTATGCGTCAACCATTGGTTCTCTAAAGTATGCCATGTTGTGTACCAAAACTGTTGTGTACCTTGCCATGAGTTTTGGTGAGGAGGTACAATAGTGATCCAGGAGTAGATCACTAGACAACAGTCAAAATTATCCTTAAAGGACTAAGGAAATATTTATTGATTATGGACGTGATAAAGAGTTCGTCGTAAAGAGTTACGTCGATGCAAGATTTTACACCGATCCACATGACTTTGAGTCTAAATCTGTATACGTATTGAAAGTGGGAGAAATTAGCTAGAGTAGCTCCATGCAGAGCACTGTAGACATAGAAATTTGCAAAATACATACGGATCTGAATGTGACAGACTCGTTGACTAAAGTTCTCTCACAAGCAAAACATGATCACACCTTAGTACTCTTTGGGCCTTAATCACATGGCGATGTGAACTAGATTATTGACTCTAGTAAACCTGTCAGGGATATTACTAGCAGGTGTAAACCGGCTAGGGTAAACCGGATTATGGCAATATAGTTATATAATTGTAAGCTCAGTAGAGATTACGGCCCATGAAGGATTAAGGCCCATGTGTAAAGTTCACGGTTTGTAAACCGTCCTATCATGTAAACTTGAGATACAAGGAAGAAAGAGCAGAGACCGAGGCGGACACAAATATGAGCCGGACTCGGGACTCTGTAAACCGGACCGGGCGTGGCCTCTATATAAAGGGACGACCCGGCGACGGTTCAAGGACAAGAAACAACCCGTCAAGACACAGGCAAGCAATCAGCTCCCTGTTCATCGGCGCCCAAGCAATACCAAACCAAACTAGACGTAGGCTTTTACCTTCATCGAAGGGGCCGAACTAGTATAAACCCTCTGTGTCCTTTGTGTGCTTTTAACCCCTTCAAGCTAACCCGTGCGATGGTTCCATCACTAAGTCCGTTAAACCGGACATCTGTCGTGCTAATTCCACGACAGTTGGCGCCCACCGTGGGGCCTCCGCACGATGGTTTCGAGTTCTTGAAGGGCAGCTTTGAAGGGCTCAGGGGCTACGCGGTCGGCCGGATGACCAAGAGTCGCCGCGGCCGGATCTACATCGACGACGCAGGCTGGGGCCTGGAGGCCGATTCAATCGAATACTGGTACTGGGTTCCCTTCAGCGGCATCCACGTCTTCATCGGCAAGATCGGTGAACCGGGGCCTGAGCCGGACATCTTCCCCAACATCATCGAGCCGGCTCGGCATGCGAGATCGGCCCGGATTCAGCCTGCCATGAAGCGCGTTTTCGTCTGAGCGATTCACGGAGTCCAAGACGAGGACGGATCGGATTCTGGAGGCGAGACCGTTGTCTATTCCGACGATGAATCCTCATCCGGAGAGACTGAATCCTTGTATCTGTTGCGGGACGGCCGATCTGAGGGTGTGTCCGACGGAGACACTATTCCGGACCCCTTTGATCTGCCAAACCGGGTGGCTGTCTTTATGGCCGGATCACAATCTACGCCACAGTCCACGATGAACGGGGCGATCACAGCAGAAGCTGGTGCAGGGGGAGCGGCCAGGCCCTCTCGCCCTATGACGCTCTATCCGCCTTGGTCGAGGAGTTGACAACCCGGGCAGTAGCAGTGGTGGCTCCAGCAGACAAGGCGCAACATGATGCAGAACTCCTTCAGCTGAGGGGCCGGATCGAGCAAGCAAGAGAGGATCTGAAGGCAGAGAAAGCTATGATAGCAACAAGGCAGGCAGAGCTGGATTCTCAGGCCTTCCAGCTCAGGATGGATCAGGCCTCTACGCGGGGAGTAAGAAGTCGGAGGCATCAGTCTCGTCTACCGCCGGTCTATGAGGCGATGAATCTCTTCGGGATGCCAGGAGCGGGAGCCAGCAATGATCCGGAGGTAAACCGGAGGACAGCTCCAGTGAGGGGTGAACCGGTTCAACAGCCCACTGCGGAGCAAGATCGACGGATTATATCCACGCCTCATATCCCCACTCCTCTGGGTCATTACTCAAACCCTTTGGATAACATTGTTGCTGCTGCTTCACGCCTGGCCGCTTTACCCATTGAGGGGACGTCCCCTGTGGCAATGGAGGCACGCAGGGTCAAGGATCTGCTTAACACGGCATTGACACAGCAGCAAGTGTATTCCTATAGCAGGGAGAGGCTCCATTCAACACCCCGCCACAGCCGGAGTTATACTAGGCATTGGGATGAACCGGAGGTGTCCAGTAGTGAACGGAGGCGACACCGTCACAGACAGGATAATCCGGCGGGCGCAGAGGCGCAAGCTCAGGAGGCACCAAACCGGGTTAGATCTGCGGCCCGCGAGGAGATCCGCCATCACACAACCACAGCAGAGACAGGAGACACGACGAGTTACTTTGGGGTGTAGTGTCTTGTCCCCGCTTTACGAAGCGTAAAGTAACCCAAGGATTTCAATGGTCCGCGTAAAGTGCCTAACTACACAGCAGATTTGGCTCCAGAAGCTTGGATTGAGAGCTATGAGATGGCTAAGGAGATGCTGGACGTGGATGAAGCGGCTTGCGCGAAGTACTTTACCATGATGCTTGAGGGTACAGCCCGGACCTGGTTAAAGGGGTTACCACCTAACTCCATCGGATCATGGGGTGAGTTACGCCGCCAATTTATCAAAAATTTCAAAGATACGTGCAAGCAGCCAATGTCAGTGGTGGATCTAGCAGCATGTATACAAGGAGAGCAGGAGCCTACAAGTGCATGGGTGCGGCGAGTATCAGAAATCTTGCACTCTTCGAATGGTATCAGCCCCAGTACGGCAATAGTAACACTGGAAAATAATTGCCGGTTTGAGTCTCTGAAGTTAAAGCTGGGACGGCTCAAATGGGATTGTAATGACATGGGAACTCTCATGAGCGCTCTGGTGAAGTACGGGGACTCCGACAACACTAAGTATCCAGAAGCGGATGGAGATAAATCTGGAAAGGCAAATAAGTCTAGCAAACCGGTGCAGGCTAATCCGGTCGGAACAAGCTTCTTAGGCAAATGAAAGGTAGAGGGTGGCTCTGACTTCGTGGCTAACACCCAAGTCCAAGGGAGTTTTCAACGCAACAAAGGTAAACCGCCCCCACAAATCGGCGGGGGGTTCATTAGTTGGGAGCAAGAGTTGAATGAGCCTTGCCCGAAACACGGAACAAAGGAACATCCAGCTAAACATACCTGGGGAGAATTCAAGGCCATGATGGAGGCCATGAACCGGGTCAGATCTAACAACAGGCCACCAGGCGGCGGATCAGGCCCCGGGTTTTACGGTCCGGGCCACCAGGGGAACGGCTCCGGATCAGGATATCGTGGCAACAACAATGGTTACAATAACCAAGGCAACCATCAGTATGGTCAGGGCGGTTACAATAACCAAGGCAACCATCAGTACGGTCAGGGCGGTTACAATAGCCAAAACAGCCAACAGCAAGGCCAGGGTAATCACAATAACCAGGGCAATCAGCAGCGTCAGCAACAGCAGCAGTCCGGATATTAGAGTAATCCGAAGGAGGTGAGTAGTGGGCAGTATCATGTGTTCACTACGAGTTTGTGCAAACGAGATCAAAAAATCTTAAAGCGGGCGGTCCATGCGGTTGAACCGGCAAAACCACAATTCATGCGATGTCCGGATATCAGAGTAATCCGAAGGAGCTGAGTAGTGGGCAGTATCATGTGTTCACTACGAGTTTGTGCAAACGAGATCAAAAAATCTTAAAGCGGGCGGTCCATGCGGTTGAACAGGCAACACCACAATTCATGCGCTGGTCGGAGCAACCTATTGTGTGGAGCAGAGAGGATCACCCGCCGCGAGTTGATAATCCGGGCCAATTAGCCTTAGTGGTAGCGCCACAGGTGGGTGGCTACAAATTCACCAAGGTTCTCATGGACGGCGGCAGTAGCATCAATATCTTGTATTATGAGACTTTCCGTCGCATGGGGCTGACGGATAAGAAGCTAAGACAGTCAAACACGGTGTTTCATGGAGTAGTACCAGGTAAGTCAGCTTACCCGGTTGGGAAAATTGACCTAGAAGTTACCTTTGGAGATGAACAGGATTCCAGGTCGAAGATGATAACCTTTGAAGTGGTCAAGATCTGGAGCCCATATCATGCCCTGTTTGGACGACCGGTTTACGCCAAGTTAATGGCTAGGCCGTGCTATGTTTATCTACAGCTCAAGATGCCGGGTCACAAAGGAACCATCACGGTTCATGGAAGTCGCAAGATTGCATTGGAGTGCGAAGAAGGAGACGCTGCTTATGCGGAGGCAGTATGTGCTACGGAGGAGTTGAAGTTTTACAAAGACAACTATCAGCGCTTCATCCGTTAAAGAAGCCAACTACAGAGCATGATCCGGCATTCAAGTTCAAATCTGCGGAGGAAACCAAGCAAGTTGACTTTGTGCCAGGCGATTCATCCAAGCAGTTCACTATCAGCGCTAACCTTGATCCCAAATAGGAAAGCGCGCTCATCGAGTTCATCCGTGAGAATCGGGATATCTTTGCATGGAAACCTTCTGACATGCCAGGTATACCGAGGGAACTCGCTGAGCATAGTCTTAACATTGATCCGAAGTTTAAACCAGTCAAGCAATATCTGCCCCGCTTCAACGAAGAAAGGCGCAAGGCTATAGGAGAAGAAGTGGCCAGACTTTTGGCCGCAAGGTTCATAGTTGAAGTTTTTCATCCGGAGTGGTTGGCCAATCCGGTGCTGGTGTTAAAGAAAAATGGAAAGTGGAGAATGTGTGTGGATTACACAGACCTAAACAAAGCTTGTCCAACCGATCCTTTTGCTCTCCCTCGTATTGATCAGATCATTGATGCTACGGCGGGATGTGAGCGGCTAAGTTTTTTGGATGCATATTCAGGATATCATCATATCAAGATGGCAGTTAAAGATCAGGAGAAGACAGCCTTCATAACTCCTTTTGGTGCTTTTTGCTATGTGTCTATGCCTTTTGGGCTCAAGAGTGCCCAAGCAACTTACCAGCGTTGCGTACAGAATTGTCTTAAGGGGCAAATAGGGAGAAATGTTCATGCTTATGTGGATGATATTGTGGTGAAATCAAGGAAGGAGGAGACGCTGATAGAGGATCTCAAGGAGACCTTTGACAACCTTCGAGCCTATAAAATGATGCTTAATCCGGAGAAGTGTGCTTTTGGTGTTCCGGCGGGCAAACTCCTTGGATTCTTGGTGTCAAACAGAGGTATAGAAGCCAATCCGGAAAAGATTAAGGCAATCACGTCTTTGACTAAACCGGCTTGCATCAATGATGTTCAGCGTATCGTTGGCCGGATCACAGCGTTGAGCCGGTTCATCAGCCGTCTGGGAGAGAAGGCAATTCCGCTTTATCAGATGCTGAAAAAGACAGACCGGTTTATATGGAGTGAGGAGGCAAACGCTGCGTTTGAAGATTTGAAGCGGCAGCTGGCAGAGCCGCCGGTCCTCGCTGCCCCCGTTGATAATGAGCCATTGCTGTTATACGTTGCCGCCAATGCATGGGCAGTCAGCGTGGAAATCGTGGTTGAGCGCAAGGAAGCATGAAAGGAATATCCGGTTCAACGTCCAGTCTATTATGTTAGTGAGGTTCTCATTGAATCCAAACAAAGGTACCCGCATTGGCAGAAGCTGGTATATGGCGTGTTCATGGCAAACCAGAAGTTGAAGCATTATTTCCAAGGCCACCCAATAACTGTTGTCAGTTCAGCACCATTGGGGGATATAATCCAGAACAGGGAAGCTACTGGCAGAGTGGCAAAGTGGGCCATTGAACTTAGCCCACACGGATTGAAATATGTGCCACGCACTGCAATTAAGTCCTAGGCATTAGTAGATTTCATCAATGATTGCACTGAATTGCAAGCACCAGAGGAGAAGCCGGATCTGACATACTGGACTATTCACTTTGATGGTTCAAGGCAATTAGAAGGCTCGGGGGCTGGAGTTGTGTTAACTTCCCCGCGAGGTGACAAGTTTTGTTATGTCCTCCGTCTAATGTTTCCTTGTACTAGCAATGCAGCAAAATATGAGGCATTGCTTCATGGCCTGCGGATGGCTAACGAGATGAACTTAAGCCGGGTCAAGTGTTTTGGTGATTCAGATTTAGTGGCACAACAAGTATCCGGCAAGTGGGATTCCAAAGACCCTCTCATGGCAGCTTACAGGCGAGAAGTTGAAGAAGTCGCAGGATATTTCAAAGGGTATCAGGTGGATCACATAGACCGGCGAAAGAATGAAGCGGCCGATGCTCTGAGCCGGCTAGGTTCTCAGCGTAAATCGGTGCCACCGAATACTTTCTTGGATGAGCTACATAGTCCATCAGTTCAGGTACCGTCAGAAGAAGACCTGGCCGTTCCTGATCCGGAGGCGCAGCTAGTTGCAGCACTTCATGTTATTCCAGATTGGACGCTCCCATATTTGGTATACCTCAGCCGTGGAGAGTTGTCGGACGACGAGATTGAAGCAAGACAGATAATTCGGCGGTCCAAATACATGACGATTGTAAACGGGGAACTTCACCATCGCAGTGTTTCCGGAGCATTTCAGCGGTGTGTATCATCCGAGGAAGGCTGTGACATTCTTCGGGAGATCCATGAAGGGGATTGTGGTCATCATGCCGGTTCAAAATCCTTGGTGGCTAAAGCTCGACATGGGTTCTATTGGCTGACAGCCCATGCTGATGCGGCGGATCTAGTCCGGAGATGCGATGCTTGTCAGAAATTTTCGCGACGTGCTCTTGTTCCGGCACAGGAGCTCCGGATGATACCGATTACTTGGCCGTTTGCGACTTGGGGGCTCGATATGGTTGGGCCTTTCAAACGATCCCAAGATCAAAAAACTCATCTGCTGGTTGTTGTGGATAAGTTTACAAAGTGGATTGAGGCAGAGCCTGTGAGCAAGTGTGATGCGGCAACAGCGGTTAAATTCATCAAAAAGGTAATTTTCCGGTTTGGCTTTCCACATAGCATCATCACAGACAATGGCACCAATTTATCTAAAGGAGAGATGGAAGAGTTTTGTCAACGGGAGCATATTCGCCTAGATGTGTCTTCTGTAGCACACCCTCAATCCAATGGGCAAGCTGAAAAGGCCAATCAAGAGATTTTGCGAGGTATCAAACCCCGGCTTATGACTCCCTTGCAAAGAACACCAGGGTGCTGGGTTGAGGGGTTACCTTCTGTCCTCTGGAGCATCAATACTACGCCGAACCGGTCTACAGGTTAAACACCTTTCTTCATGGTGTACGGTGCTGAAGCGGTCCTTCCAAGTGATATCCGTCATGATTCACCACGGGTGACGGCTTATGTTGAAGCGGCCAATGAGCAGGCAAGACAGGACAGTTTGGACCGGCTAGATGAAGAGCGTGACATAGCAGCAGCATGGTCTGCGATTTATCAACAGGACTTGCGCAGATATCACAGTCGCCGGATCAAAACCAGGACGTTCCAGGAGGGGGATTTGGTACTCCGGCTCATCCAAGACCAAACAGATATGCACAAGCTATCCCTGCCTTGGGAAGGGCCCTTTGTGGTCAGCAAGAATCTACACAACGGTTCATATTACCTGGTGGACGTTCGAGAGCACAAGGACTCACGGACATCAGAAGAAGAGACAAAGAGGTCGTGGAACATCGCTCTCCTGCGTCCCTACTATACTTGAGCCATGAGCTCCACTGTATCCTATGTATATATTATGATTAATGAATAAACCGGCGCCCTCGATAAACCGGGGGATCAGCCCTTTTTTCCAATATAAGTATTTTATGGTGGTATCCATCTACAATTTATTTCTCTTGATATATATCATTGTCATTAAGAAAATAAGATGCTTTGATCAGTCTATCTGGCTATGCAGGACAATTCTACAAGGGACCAAAGGGGGCTTTTCTGCAAAGCACAGATCCCATATAGGTACTCTGCCTCTATAGTCACAAAGGGCTTCCTGTTCAAACATAGGCCATATTCGAACCAAAGAGAACATAGCCAAACTCACTAAAGGCTTCCTGTTCAAACATAGGTCGTATTCGAACCAAAGAGAACACAACCATTCCTGTTCAAACATAGGTCGTATTCGAACCAAAGAGAACATAGCCACTAAGGGGGCTACGGATCGTATTCGAATCCTAGCTTAGCCCCTTGTGGTCCGGTTTATATGATCGTATTCGAATCATAAGCTCCTTGGATCGTATTTGAATCCATTGATTGGCTAAAATTTCAGTCACCAGGGGGCTACGGATCGTATCCGAATCCTAGCTTAGCCCCTGGTGATCCGGTTTATATGATCGTATTCGAATCATAAGCTCCTTGGATCGTATTCGAATCCATTGACTGGCTAAAATTTCGCAGTCACTAGGGGGCTACGGATCGTATTCGAATCCTAGCTTAGCCCCTGGTGATCCGGTTTACTGATCGTATTCGAATCAGAAGTCTCGATTTGGAGCCTGGCAGCTCGCAAAAAGCCTCGACTACATGATCTTATTTGCAAACCTGTGTTCTTTGTATTTGTGTTCTCATGTGTTTCTATGGTTCTTTGATCCGGAGTGGGACAACTTCAAAGTTGACCACATATCTTCAAAAGTCTGGACACAGAGCTCCAGCATTATTTAAACCGGCAGTTCTTATAAACCCGGAATAATTGGGTACGCCCCAATGGAGCCAAGAGTTTCCTCAGAAACAACAATGTTCGCCGGATTAAGGATATTAAGCATACTTAATCACAGGTATGAAGTTATTTCTGGTATAAAACAGACACTTGTTTGATATATTTATAAGAGCGCTTTAAGCGGTCCGGCGGTAAACCGCTAGGACATCTTTCAAGTGTTATCTATGCAGAAACAGATAGTATGCAAGATAAACCATATCAGACAAAGGATTCAAATTGACAGACGCCAAAACAAAGTTGGGACATTCGGATTAAAACAACAATGTTTTGAGATATCCTATTACAAGGCACAGCAAGCCTGAACGGATTAAAGTTTTTCCAGCAAAATAATACCGCAACTACAAAGATAAACTGTGCGGCCTATGCTTCCTCCTGCTGCGACGGCTGAGGATCGACCTGTTCCGGAGCTTCTTCGTCTTCTTGAAGCGGCTGAAAGTCAGGGACGCACCAATCGATTTTTGATAAAGCACGGAAGTACATCTCTTCCGTAATGAGATCAGACGGGTCAACATCTGGGGTGAAAGTGTGGGGGCGCACTGGTGGGATTAAATTTACGGTATCATAAACCGGCCGATCCACCCGCTCATTCTGTAAATCATACGCCGGATGATACCTGGTCAACTGATTCAACAGCAAGTTTGCTGGCAAGAGGACGCATCTCCTTCGTCAAAGCATGAAGATCTTTGCCAGTGAAGGCCGATCCGTCTTCTTTGGTGCTAGGATACCCGTTCAAGGCTTCTTTCGGATCAAAATCTGGAACCCATGCTTTGGCTCTGGTGAGCGCTACAAGAGAACCGGCTCGGGCAGCAGACTTCTTCACCTCTTCCAAGCGTGCACGCAAGATAGACAACTTCTCCAGAGTACCTTGGATAGTGGTGGGGCCGGTTTATTAAAAGACATCGCGCTTATAATCCTTTGAGCGCCGGAATACAGCTGCTCAACCAAAGTATAAGAGGCTTTGAATTTCTTCCGTAAATCATCCCCAAGATGGGTGACGCGGCGCCCTGCATAAGATTATCACAGTTAAACTGGAGCAGGATAAAGATTGCAAAGATGAAAGCATGTGCAAGTTAAATATTTACCAAAGACGGCAGAAGTCATAAGCTCTATTTGCCGCTTTAAACCGGACAGTTCTTCTGTCACCGGATTAAGAGCTTCCTTAGCATCCTTCGCTCTCTTTTCAAGAGCATTTTTCTGCACTTCCCAGGTTGCCTGTTCCGATTCAAAATATTTCTTCAATTGTTCGGCAGTGGTTAAGCTCAGTGCCAGATCTTTTTTGGCCTTGGCAGCAGCAGATTCAGTTTCAGCAAGTCTATTCCGGAGTTCAGTTATTTCTTCAGCTCTCCGAGACAAATCAGCCTGCAAAGGAAATCAAGTGGAATGAATGACAAAGTTCAGACAAGTCTCAAGCATATAACCAAGTTATCCACTTGACACTTGGGGGCTAATGAGCAATTGAAGTATCAAAGAGTGACAATCAAAGACAAGTCTCAAGCACACAAACAAGTTGTCTACTTTACACTTGGGGGCTAATGGGCAGTTGAAACATCAAAAGAAAGATTCAGACAAGTCCCAGGCACATAAACCGAATTATGCCCCTGGCACTTGGGGGCTAATCTAAGATTATTTGCTCACATTTGAAAGTACCGGTTCACCTTCTAACATAGCTAAACCGGAACTTGGGGGCGACCATGATAGGCAGAAATACAACAAAGGCAAAAGCAAAAGACAAGTAAGATACCTCGTACTTGTCCTTCATCATGTTGACCAAGCACGCTTCATAGTCCCGACTGGTATGCAGCCGGTTCAAATACCCGGAATAAAGCTCCTGGGCACTCAGCTCGGCGTAACTAGACAAGTCTGTATTCCACTTGCCCTTCTCTTGCTGGAGTTTCTTTGCTTTAGCAGTATGCTTGGCTAAAACAACGGGCTCAGCAGGAGCGGTATAACCTGTACCGGTTATTTGAATATCCGGAGAAGAGGCAGCTGCCGGTTGTGGAGTGGCAGTATGAGCCGGACTAGTGGGAGCCGGGCTAGTCCGAGGAGGGTTGGCCCGGACAGGACTTGCCGGTTCATGGACGTTTTCAGTGTTGGGATTTTCAGGAGCAGTAGTATGATCATGATCCATGGGAGCAGGATTGTCAAGCTGAACTGTAGGCTCATTTTCCGGAGGGATGACTGTATCCGGATCAGCCGCCGGATCATCATTGGCAGTATCAGCAGTTGTTTTGCTGGCCTTTGCCCTTTTGCTAGGTTTGGGCTTGCTAAAAGGAATTAGAAAAGAATCAGAGTCACAAAAGCAAATACAAAAGTAAACCGGATGAGGTAAAGGACTTACCCAGGGACGGTCTTCAGAGTTGGGACCTGTGTGGGGTTTGATTCGCCAGAAGATGATAAAGGAGTCTCCTGATAATTAGGATCAGACGGTTTAAGTGGTTTGCGCATAAGTCCGGCCTTGGGATGAAGAAGGGTTGGAGAAAGTAAAACCTCAGAGCGGCGCCTCCGAGCCGAAGTAAGAGATATTCCGGAAGACTCGACTACAAGGCCACTATGGCGCCCGGCGAGCTTCATGTTGCTATTTCTTCAAAAGAAAATTGGGGTCCAATTGAGCGTAAGGATGAGAAAAAGGGTACTTCCGAGATGCTTTACGAATTTTGGGCACCGACGGTTCAGAATCTGAAGAAAGAGTGATTACCTCAGTTTCGGCCGCTTTATCAGTTTCAGCCAAATCCTGTGTAAGGACACTATTAACATAAATCGGGATAAAAGAGAACAAGGCACATTAGGATTAACTCATACCTCAGAATCCGGATCATCTTCTTCTTCAACATGTGAACCGGAGCCAGCAGCTGCCTTTTTCTTTTTTACAGCAGAGGTTTTTCGGCGCGGCTGTTTGCCTGACTTATCCTGAGGTTTCCTTTTCCAGAAAGGATCGTCGGCCTGTGAAGAAGATGAGAGATAAATAAAAGACAATTTAAATGGACGGATTAGAAACAAACAGAAGGGATTAAGGCTTACCGCTGGCAGTTTGTTCTTCTTATAATATGGAGCCAATCCGGTTTTGCTACATTCCTCCAAAGAAATGTTGAGCATTTTCTTGGCAGATTCAATGACTTCCTTTTTAGAAAGCGTTACGTCGGAAAACCGTTGAGGATCATTCGATTTTCCGGAATATTGATACATTAAACCGGAGCGCCGGCTCAGAGGGAGGATACTCCAGGCAAGCCAGCAACGCATAAAATCAACTCCAGTCAATCCGTTGGCCATAAAGGCTTTGAGTTTGGCAAGTTGAGAGGCGAACCGGGGCCGTTCTGAAGAGCTGAGATGTTGTGGCAGTGGATGATCTTCAGGAAGACGATGTTCGCGATAACCCGGCAGTGGGTTCTCTCCTTCAGGTGAAGTATCATGGCAATAGAACCAAGATTTGTTCCAATCCTTGGGGTGGGTATGGAGAGCAGCGTGAGGAAAGACCACGTCTCTTCTCTTTTGAATGCTAACCCCACCCAGTTCTTGATGAGGACTGCCAGTAAACTCAGTTCGTCGGTTCAAATGGAAAAAATCCCGGAACAAGTCAACTGATGGCTCCTCTTGAAGGAACACCTTGGAGAAAACTTGGAAATCGCAGATATTTGATATGGAGTTTGGGCCTATGTCCTGAGGATGAAGCTGAAAAGCGGCCAGTACGTCCTGGAAGAATTTTGAACCGGGAGGACTGAAACCCCGGGCTATATGATCAAAGAAAACAATAACTTCTCCTTCTTTGAGAGTAGGGGGCATTCATTTCCTTGGGCCTGCCATTTCAGAACTGCTTGAGGGCCCAGAGTGCCAACTGTAGTAGCATTAGCTAAGTCTTCTTCCGTAATGATGGAAGGAACCCAGTCGCAAGAAACGAACTGCTTGGCAGACATATTAGCAGAAGGAAGGTGCTAAAAAGGTGAAGTATAAATTCCAGATTATTCAAGTACAGAGGCATAAACCGGATCACATATGCAAAATCACAGCGACGGTTTAGACAAGGGACTAATGGCATGGATAACCCGGAAGCAAGCAGGAAACGAGCTGCTACCGGTTTATAACAACAAAAAAGAAATAGGCTAAACCGTCGGATTCATGATTGATACGTTGCAGAAGCAATGCATGATTGACTAAACCGGCGAGTATCTTACAGATCTCTGAGGATGAAGAAACAGGTTTTTACATGAGGCTAAGGTAAAACAGATCTGAGCGGTAAGAAAAAGCGGAAATTTATGCAGGTCTATTACAGAAGAATTGCGGGGGTCTTATACAGAGCGGATGAATCTAAGGATTGAATCTAATGCCAAGTCTAAGCATAAGGCAGCGGAGCGGGAGCAAGTTTCGGAGATAAATCTAAGGAGGAATCTACTACGAGCATGACGTATAGGACGAACAGCCGAAGCTTCGAGGTCTCATGGCAGAATCAATGGTGAAGCCCTAAGCTACAGATCTACAGCGAGGGAAAAAGAGATACCTGAGGCGGAAGGAAACGACAGGTGGCGAGTTATCTGGTTGTGTTGAGGTTGATGCAGCGGCCGGACTTGCTGGCGACGGCGGGCTCGACGGACGGCGGCGGAAGCTCGGGTGCGGAGACGGAGGAAGAAGAAGCAGGAGGGGAAAGAGATGGGCCTCAGCGGTATTTATAGGCCGAGGAGAGATGAAACGGTAAGCACGGGATTTGAGGAAGAAAGATATTGGATAAAGATTCCCTGTTGCCTCAATTCTCGGGATGGCCTTTAAAGCAAAGATAATAAACAGATGTGCGCGATAAATGTGGAAGTGATGTCACGATCAAATCAAAAGATTTCCAGGGATGACGTCATCGCCGGTTTACAAAAACTGAGAAGATACAAGAAAGAAGGTTATGCAAGATTTAGGAGACTGACATGAACAAGTTCAAATCATTCTGGGGCCTAATGTCAGGGATATTACTAGCAGGTGTAAACCGGCTAGGGTAAACCGGATTATGGCAATATAGTTATATAATTGTAAGCTCGGTAGAGATTACGGCCCATGAAGGATTAAGGCCCATGTGTAAAGTTCACGGTTTGTAAACCGTCCTATCATGTAAACTTGAGATACAAGGAAGAAAGAGCAGAGACCGAGGCGGACACAAATATGAGCCGGCCTCGGGACTCTGTAAACCAGACCGGGCGTCGCCTCTATATAAAGGGACGACCCGGCGACGGTTCAAGGACAAGAAACAACCCGTCGAGACGCAGGCAAGCAATCAACTCCCTATTCATCGACGCCCAAGCAATACCAAACCAAACTAGACGTAGGCTTTTACCTTCATCGAAGGGGCCGAACTAGTATAAACCCTTTGTGTCCTTTGTGTGCTTTTAACCCCTTCAAGCTAACCCGTGCGATGGTTCCATCACTAAGTCCGTTAAACCGGACATCTGCCGTGCTAATTCCACGACAAAACCCTTTGGGTGTTTGTCACATGGTGATGTGAACTGTGGGTGTTAATCACATGGCAATGTGAACTATTGGTGTTAATCACATGACGATGTGAACTAAATTATTTACTCTAGTGCAAGTGGGAGACTGGAGGAAATATGCCCTAGAGGCAATAATAAAGGTGTTATTTTATATTTCCTTATATCATGATAAATGTTTATTATTCATGCTAGAATTGTAATAACTGGAAACTTGATACATGTGTGGACACATAGACAAAACACTGTCTCCCTAGTAAGCCTCTACTAGACTAGCTCGTTAATCAAAGATGGTTAAGTTTCCTAACCATAGACATGTGTTGTCATTTGATGAACGGGATCACATCATTAGGAGAATGATGTGATGGACAAGACCCATCCATTAGCTTAGCATAATGATTGTTCAGTTTTACTGGTATTGCTTTCTTCATGTCAAATACATATTCCTCCGACTATGAGATTATGCAACTCCCGGATACCGAGGAATGCCTTGTGTGCTATCAAATGTCACAACGTAACTGGGTGATTATAAAGATGCTCTACAGGCATCTCCGAAGGTGTTTGCTGGGTTGGCATAAATCAAGATTAGGACTTGTCACTCCGAGTATCGGAGAGGTATCTCTGGGCCCTCTCGGTAATGCACATCATAAGAAGCCTTCCAAGCAATGTGACTAATGAGTTAGTTGCGGGATGATGCATTACGGAATGAGTAAAGAGATTTGCCGGCAACGAGATTGAACTAGGTATGAAGATACCGACGATCAAATCTCGGGCAAGTAACATACTGATGACAAAGGGAATAATGTATGTTGTAATAACGGTTCGACCAATAAAGATCTTCGTAGAATATGTGGGAGACAATACGAACATCCAGGTTCCGCTATTGGTTATTGACCGGAGAGGTGTCTAGGTGATACGTCCAAAACGTATCTATAATTTATGCTTGCTCCATGCCACTTTTGGGTGATATTGCTATGATATTCATACACTTCCATACACTTTTGATCATATTTGGACTAACTTGCTAATCCAGTGCACCCCAGTGCCAGTTTCAGTTTTCGGTTGTTTTTGTATTTCAGGTTTTCACGTTTCGAGAACTGCCCACAAAAATCCAGAAAAATTATATATAAAATCAGCGATCCGGAAACAACACTGCGTTCGAAGGGCAGCCTGGGGGGGCCACCAAGGCTCCAGGCGCCCTGGCGGCGCCCCCCCCCCCCTGGGCCGCGCCGGGGGGGCGCCTGGGCCCCCCGAGGCTCCCCCGATGCCCTACTTTGGCATATATTTAAAGGACCTTCCGAAACCCTCAGAGGAGAACTTCTTTTCGCGATCCCATCTCTGTTCCGCCGCCGCCGCCGCTTCCAAGATCGGGAGCACCAGGAGAACTCTTCCAGGCACCCTGCCGGAGGGGAGGATCACCACCGGGAGCTTCTCCACCACCATGGACGCCTCCCGGATGACTCGTGAGTAGTCTCCCTTGGACCATGAGTCCATGACCAGTAGCTATGTGATGTTCTCCTCCCGTTCTTGTGCTTCACTAATTAGTCATCGTGAGCTGCCCTACATGATCGAGGCACCTATGTAATCCTTATGCTGTTGCTATGTTGAGTTTGCTGGGATCCGATGGATTATGAGATTATGTTCAGATTGATCTTGAGTAATATATTTGATTCACCTCTTTTATATTTTTGTTCATAAGTAATTCTTGCATGTTCTCCGTTGTTATTTATTGCTTTGGCCGAGTAGTAGGTAGTGACTCCAAGAGGGAACGTTATGCTTGATTGTGGGTTCATGCCCCTCGATGACTAGCTTGAGTGACAGAAACATGAGTCTAGGGGATGTGATGTTGCCACAAGGGGTAAAACAACGGTGCTTGTGCCCGCGGGTGCAAGGATTGTTTACTTTACGCAAAGTTCTTTTAATGCAGTTGTCTGTTGCATTGAGTTTACACTATGGGTGGGACTCGCAACTTAATACCAGCGAGATGTTCTAGATAGATATCTCAAGGTGGATGATTAGTAGTAGGCATTGATGGATTTCGGTCTACTTACTTTGGCGTACCGCCCATGCTTTGAACCTCAACCTTTCTTGCAATGTAGTCAGCATTGGTTTGTGTTCGTGGGCCTGTCAATTGCCCAGCTGTAATTTGTTTACCTCACATAGTTGTTTTATCGTCTTTTGAGAGAGAGACATCACTAGTGAACATCATGAGACTCCGGTCCTTATTACCATCATTGATCACATCCACTATTTACTTTCCGTTATTACTTACTATTGCAAAAACTATCTATCACTACTATCATTGATTTTAACCCTTTGTGAACTACAAGGCCGGAGGGATTGACAACCTCTCTGTACTCGTTGGGAGCAAAGTTATTTGTATCTGTGTGCAGGTCCACGTTGATTGCTACTAATCTGGCGCCGTAGAAATTGACACCTACTTGTTGAAACTAGGAGTCTCTGGGGATTCGATCCTTGGCATCTTTGCTAAGGGAAAACACTTCTACTTACTGCATCTTACACCTTCCACTTGGGGTAACCAACGAGGGGTTCGAGGCCCATCAAGGAGTATTTTCTGGCGCCGTTGCCGGGGACTTCACTCTTCAGGATAGGGGAGTTGCATGCTATCTTTTACCTTTGCTTTTTAGTCTTGTTAGTTTACCTTTCAGTTTTTGCTTTAGCACCCTTTTATCGGAAATCACAAAAATAGTTATCTTGCTTGCTTGCTACTATGGGTTCCACCGAGAACACCAAGTTGTGTGACTTCACTAGTCACATCATGAGACTCCGGTCCATATTACCATCATTGATCACATCCGCTATTTACTTTCCGCTTTTTATTTACTATTGCAATTATATCTATCATTACTATCACTTGTGTTTGATCCTTTGTAAACTACAAGGCCGGAGGGATTAACAACCTCTCTGTACTCGTTGGGAGCAAAGTTATTTGTATCTGTGTGCAGGTCCACGTTGATTGCTAATATCTGGCGCCGTTAGCAGTTGACACCTTCTTGTTGAAACCGGGAGTCTCAGGGAAATCGATCCTTGGTATTGCCAAGGGAAAACTTCCGCTACACTGCATCTCAAACCTTCCACTTGGGGTAACCAACGAGGGGCGAGAAGCCATCAAGCAAAGTTTTCTGGCGCTGTTGCCGGGGACTCCACTCTTCAGGATAGGGGAGTTGCACGCTATCTTTTACCTTTGTTTTTTTAGTCTTGTTAGTTTACCTTTCAGTTTTGCTTTAGTATCTTTTATCGAAAATCACAAAAATAGTTATCTTGCTTGCTTGCTACTATGGGTTCCACCGAGAACACCAAGTTGTGTGACTTCACTAGTCACAACAACGATGACTTTATCAGCACACCTATCACTACTCCTGCCACTTCAGCACCTTCATATGAAATTAAACCTGCTTTACTGAACTTAGTCATGAGAGAACAATTCTCCGGTGCTGGAGATGATGTTGCTTTACACTTGAATAACTTTGTTGAACTTTGTGATATGCAAAAGTACCAAGAAATAGATGGTAACATTGTTAAGCTTAAGCTTTTTCCTTTCTCCTTGAGAGGAGGAGCTAAAATTTGGTCTCAGTCTTTGCCTAGAAATAGCATATATTCTTGGGACAAGTGCAAAGATGCTTTTATCGGAAAATACTATCCACCTGCTAAAATTATCCAACTTAGAAGTAACATCATGAATTTTAAACAATTGGATAATGAACACGTTGCCCAAGCTTGGGAACGTATGAAATCTCTTATCAAGAACTGCCCTACTCACGGTTTGACTACTTGGATGGTTATCCAAACTTTATATGCAGGCTTGAACTTTACCTCGCGGAACTTGTTAGATTCGGCCGCGGGAGGAACTTTTATGTCAACTACACTTGGTGCTGCCACAAAGCTTCTCGATGAGATGATGACCAACTATTCCCAATTGCACACCGAACGCGCTCCAACAGGTAAGAAGGTAAACTCTGTCGAGGAGATTTCCTCCCTTAATGAAAAAGTTGACTTGATCATGTCTCTACTTTCGAAGCAATCTATTGTTGATCCTCGTGATGTTCCTTTAAATTCTTTGATTTCTCAAGAACAAGTAGATGTGAATTTTATCTCTAGAAACAATTTTAACAACAATGCTTATAGAAGTAACTTTGGTAACAATCCGAGACCGTTCCCCTCTAACTCTTATGGGAACAACAATGCTTATCCTAGTACCAAGAACTCCAATACTGAGCTAGAGACCATGCTTAGAGATTTCATTACTACCCAAAAAGCCTTTAATAAGAATGTAGAAGAGAAACTACATAAACTAGATGATCTTTCTTTTAAGGTAGACCACTTAGCCAATGAGGTAAAATTGCTAAAAATTGAAACTTCTCCTCTTAAGGAGAGGGAAGTCATCCCTATTAATGCTACTCAAGTACAAACTAATGAAAATATTAGGATGATGGCTAAGCTTAAAGAAAGATGGGCTAGAGAAAGGGAGGAAGAGGAAAGAATTAAGAGCCTTCCTACCCACCACACTGTTGCTACTATCCAAGTTATTGAGGATGTTCACACTCTTAGCACCCAATGTACTCCTGGTCCCAATGGACCTATTAATGGTGATGCTATGACTTTAGAAGCTACCAAACAAGTGAACCTTAAGGACACCACTACCACTTTACTTGATGCTCGTGACCTTGATTTTGATAATTGCACTCTTACCGAAGTTATTGATTTCCTTCACAAGATGTCTAGAGATCCCCGCACTAGCACGCTTAACCTCGCCTTCACAGAGCATATCACTAATGCTCTCATCAAAGCTAGGGAGGAGAAACTTAGAGTAGAAGCCTCCATACCTAGAAAGCTAGAAGATGGTTGGGATCCTATGATAAAAATTAATTTGAATGACTTCTCTTGTTATGCATTATGTGATGTTGGTGCTAGTACCTCTGTTATGCCCAGAAGAATATATGATATGCTTAAATTGAAACCTTATGATTCTTGTTCTTTTGGTGTTCGTCTCGTTGATTCTTCCATAAAGAAACCTTTGGGGAGGATCGACGATGTTCTTATTGTTGTCAATGATAATTATGTGCCCGTTGATTTCACTATTATGGATATTGAATGTGATCCTTCTTGTCCAATTATTTTGGGACGTCCCTTTTTGCGCACCGTTGGTGCTGTCATTGACATGAAAGAGGGTAATATAAAATTTCAGTTTCCTCTCAAGAAAGGGATGGAACACTTCCCTCGTAAGAAGGTCAAGTTACCTTTTGAGTCCGTTGTACGGGCTAGTTATTCTTTTACTCTTGATAAAACTTGATCTATGCATTATGCCTAGCTTAAAGGCATAAAAGAAAGCGCTTTTGGGAGGCAGCCCACCTGAATAATTTTTTTTGCTTTTGTTGTGTCTTGATGTTGTTTACTTCTGTAGCATCATCATTGTATCTTTGCTTTTCATATTTGTGCCAAGTATAGCCTCTGACTGCTAAAAAGTTCAAAAGTTGTGAGGTGCTGTCCAGGAAATAGATTCTGTCCTTGGATAGAAAAATTCGTATAAAATCACCACATCATCTTTTTAGTCTGAAATTTTTCGACAGTGTTCTCTATATAATTGTATTTCGTGCGTCTGTTCTGAGTTTTTTTATTTGAGTTGCAGAAGTATCCCGAACAGATCAATTACTGCCTGCTGTTCTGTTTTTCACAGATTCTGTCCTGTTTTGCCTTACCTTCACTTTGCAAATTGAGAACTTGCTTTTTCTTTGCAAAAACCTTTTGGCAATCTTGAGAAACAGTAGAACTTCAAGAATATCCTTATTTCCAGCAAGGTATAATTATTTTATTAAGGGTACTAACCTCGCTAATCAGATTATGATGAGTTGTGTATGAAGGGAGTTTTCAAGTGTGCGAGGGAAGATGATAAAAAGATTCAGGAGTGTCAAGCGCTCAAGCTTGGGGATGCCCCCGCGCACCCCTAAGAAATATTCAAGGAGACTCAAGCGTCTAAGCTTGGGGATGCCCCCGTGCATCCCCTTCTCCATCAACATTATCAGTTCGTCTTTCGTTCCACTATAATTTAATCACTTCATGTGTTATGTGCTATGCTTGGAGCGTCTTGCTTTTAATTTTATTTTTAGTTTCTTTTCATAACGAGTCGGAACCCAGCATTCCTTTATGTGGGAGAGAAACACGCTCCACTTCTACCTAGAACATAACATAGAATTTTCATGTCTATCTATGATGTGTGTGTTCTTTGTCTTTTAAATAGCTACTATCGTGATTTGCTCTTAGTATTCATGCTTATCTTTTCAAAGAGCTTTTGTTTAGTTGGTTGCTTGAACTCTCTTTAATTACCATGCTCACCTTATTAAGAGAGTTTGCTTCCGTTGCATTGGTTAATGTGTCTATGATAAAGATGCTACTTGCATAATGGTGCTTAGTAGTTCAGGTTTTCTTATGGTTAATCTCAAATAGCTGGGGGGTTCCCAATGTGTTATTGGAGTACCAACTTGGTTTGTTTGCCTATGATGTGGTATGGTTTAGTAGTATCTTCCTTCGAGAATTTATTTTGATTGACTTGGCGTATGCTCACGCATATTTAAGACTGTAAAAAAAGTCTGTCAAGCCTTGATGATCTTTTGTTTCTGAGTAGCGATATAACTACCATGCCTGATTCAATATTGCTTTGTCGCTCTGCATGATTATGACCGTCATTGCTCTCTTAGTTGGTCGCTCCCAGTCTTTTTGCTAACCTCCACCTGTACTAAGCAAACTAACCATGCAATACATAGCTCATGAGAAAGTAGCCTAAAAACTATTGTGGTAAAGAATATGTTGCCTATGTATCTTATTTCTTATGAGTTGCTTGCTGAGCGGTAACCATGTTTCTGGGGACGCCATCACTGTCACACTTTTGTTGAATATCATGTGAGTTGCTATGCATGTTCGTCTTGTCCGAAGTAAGGGTGATTTGCCGTGGGTTGAATTAATATGCATATTGTTAGAGAAGAACATTAGGCCGCCAACCAAAGCCATGTATCATGGTGGAAGTTTTAGCTTGGACCTTAATCCTCAATCTCTTATGAGAACATGCTTATGCATTAAAGAGGAGTCCATCATCTATTTTCTATGTTGTCCCGGTATGGATGTCTCAAGTTGAGATCTATCAAAAACGAGAAATCAAATGCGATCTATCTCCTTGGACCTTTGTACAGGTGGCATAGAGGTACCCCTTTGTGACACTTGGTTGAAACATATGTAATGCAATGATAACCCATGGAGATCCGAGCTAATTAGGACAAGGTGCGAGCACTATTAGTATTCGATGCATGAGGCTTGCAACTTATAGGATGTTTTATGCATGACACATATGAAGTACTACTACCGTTGACACAATTGCTTCCATGTTTTCAAAATAAAAAGCTCTAGCACTTAACCTTTCTTTTACGTTTTATGTTGAAGCACCAACTACTGAGAGCATGATTGTCATTCTGAGTGTAATGTGCATTGTCCCAAAGTAGCATTGTCTTTTGCATGATTGTGATATCGTTTATTCTGAAATCATTGTATCTAGTCGTCACTTAAACCTTGAAGGTGCCCCTGCACTTATGTTTTGCATCACTAAAGGGGGCAAGCTAGATATTACCTTATCATATTTGCACATCATATTCATTGCAAATCTTTTTGATGTTTCAGTTTCATGTTGTAAAACTTTCAGTCATTTGTGATTTTCTCTTGAGGCAACTTAATTACTTTAGAATCATTGTCTCAAGTAAGCTTTTGTCATATGACTATGAAAAAGTCCTATATGGTTAATAGCATGTCACCACAGAAATTATTCTTGTTATCATTTACCTACTCGAGGACGAGCAGGAATTAAGCTTGGGGATGTTGATACGTCCAAAACGTATCTATAATTTCTGCTTGCTCCATGCCACTTTTGGGTGATATTGCTATGATATTCATACACTTCCATACACTTTTGATCATATTTGGACTAACTTACTAATCCAGTGCACCCCAGTGCCAGTTTCTGTTTTCGGCTGTTTTTGTATTTCAGGTTTTCACGTTTCGAGAACTGCCCAGAAAAATCCAGAAAAATTATATAAAAAATCAGCGATCCGGAAACAACACTGCGTCCGAAGGGCAGCCTGGGGGGGCCACCAGGGCTCCAGGCGCCCTGGCGGCGCCCCCCCCCCCTGGGCCGCGCCGGGGGGGCGCCTGGGCCCCCCGAGGCTCCCCCGATGCCCTACTTTGGCATATATTTAAAGGACCTTCCGAAACCCTCAGAGGAGAACTTCTTTTCGCGATCCCATCTCTGTTCCGCCGCCGCCGCCGCTTCCAAGACCGGGAGCACCAGGAGAACTCTTCGCGGCACCCTGCCGGAGGGGAGGATCACCACCGGGAACTTCTCCACCACCATGGACGCCTCCCGGATGACTCGTGAGTAGTCTCCCTTGGATCATGAGTCCATGACCAGTAGCTATGTGATGTTCTCCTCCCGTTCTTGTGCTTCACTAATTAGTCCTCGTGAGCTGCCCTACATGATCGAGGCACCTATGTAATCCTTATGCTGTTGCTATGTTGAGTTTGCTGGGATCCGATGGATTATGAGATTATGTTCAGATTGATCTTGAGTAATATATTTGATTCACCTCTTTTATAATTTTGTTCATAAGTAATTCTTGCATGTTCTCCGTTGTTATTTATTGCTTTGGCCGAGTAGTAGGTAGTGACTCCAAGAGGGAACGTTATGCTTGATTGTGGGTTCATGCCCCTCGATGACTAGCTTGAGTGACAGAAACATGAGTCTAGGGGATGTGCTGTTGCCACAAGGGGGAAAACAACGGTGCTTGTGCCCGCGGGTGCAAGGATTGTTTACTTTACGCAAAGTTCTTTTAATGCAGTTGTCTGTTGCATTGAGTTTACACTATGGGTGGGACTCGCAACTTAATACCAGCGAGATGTTCTGGATAGATATCTCAAGGTGGATGATTAGTAGTAGGCATTGATGGATTTCGGTCTACTTACTTTGGCGTACCGCCCATGCTTTGAACCTCAACCTTTCTTGCAATGTAGTCAGCATTGGTGTGCGTTCGTGGTCCTGTCAATTGCCCAGCTGTAATTTGTTTACCTCACATAGCTGTTTTATCGTCTTTTGGGAGAGAGACATCACTAGTGAACATCATGAGACTCCGGTCCTTATTACCATCATTGATCACATCCACTATTTACTTTCCGTTATTACTTACTATTGCAAAAACTATCTATCACTACTATCATTGCTTTTAACCCTTTGTGAACTACAAGGCCGGAGGGATTGACAACCTCTTTGTACTCATTGGGAGCAAAGTTATTTGTATCTGTGTGCAGGTCCACGTTGATTGCTACTAATATGGCGCCGTAGCAATTGACACCTACTTGTTGAACCTAGGAGTCTCTGGGGATTCGATCCTTGGCATCTTTGCTAAGGGAAAACACTTCTACTTACTGCATCTTACACCTTCCACTTGGGGTAACCAACGAGGGGTTCGAGGCCCATCACTAGGTCATGTCTGCATAGTTCTCAAACCCGTAGGGTCCGCACTCTTAACATTCGATGACGTTGTATTATATGAGTTACGTGATTTGGTGACCAAATGTTGTTCGGTGTCCCGGATGATATCACGGACATGACGAGGAGTCTCGAAATGGTCGAGAGGTAAAGATTAATATATAGGAAGATGGTATTTGGACACCAGAAGTGTTCCGTGTGATACTGGGTCACCGAAAGGTGTTTCGGGCACCCCCTCCCCCCCGACAACTACATGGGCCTAATGGGCCAAGAGTGGGACAGACCAGGCCCCAAGGGGTTGGTGCGCCCCATTTAGGCCAAAATAAAGGGGGAGGAAAGAGGAGAGGAGAGAGAGGAAGGGGAGGGATTCGGCATCCCCCTTCCTTCTCTCCCCCTCCTCCTTCCTTTCCCCTCCAAGCATTATGGAAAGGGGGGCGAATAGGATTAGGGCCCCAAGTAGGATTCCTCCTACTTGGGCGCCCCCTTGGCTGCCCCCTCTCCCTCCCACCTATATATATGTGAGGAGGGGGCACCTAGAACACACGCCAACAATTGTTAGCCGTGTGCGGCGCCCCCTCCAAAGATTACACCCTCGATCAGATCTTTGTAGTGCATAGTGCTACTTCTCAAGCTTGCGTTGTATCCCCTCGAAGAGGAAAGGGTGATGCAACACAGTAGCGTAAGTATTTCCCTCGGTTTTTGAGAACCAAGGTATCAATCCATTAGGAGACCACGCGCGAGTCCCTCGCACCTACACACACAAATAAGAACTTCGCAGCCAACGTGATAAGGGGTTGTCATTCCCTTTACGGTCACTAACGAAAGTGAGATCTGATAGAGATGATAGTTTGATATTTGGTATTTTGAATATAAGAACCGAAAGTAAAAGCGGAAAAGTAAAGTAGATTGTAGATTGATATGTTGAGAATTGACCCGGGGGCCATAGTTTTCTCTAGTGGCTTCTCTTATGATAGCGATATTCTACGGCGGGTAAACAAATTACTGTCAAGCAATTGATAGAAAAGCGAATATGAGACTATTTAGGCATGATCATTATATATAGGCATCACGTCCGAGACAAGTAGACCGAAACGATTCTGCATCCACTACTATTATGAAGGAAATATGCCCTAGAGGCAATAATAAAGATGTTATTTGTATTTCCTTATATCATGATAAATGTCTTTTATTCATGCTAGAATTGTATTAACCGGAAACTTAGTACATGTGTGAATACATAGACAAAACAGTATGTCCCTAGTATGCCTCTACTAGACTAGCTCATTGATCAAAGATGGTTATGTTTCCTGGCCATAGACATGAGTTGTCATTTGATCAACGGGATCACATCATTAGGAGAATGATGTGATGGACAAGACCCATCCGTTAGCATAGCACTATGATCGTTTAGTTTAACTGCTATTGCTTTCTTCATGACTTATACATGTTCCTATGACTATGAGATTATGCAACTCCCGAATACCGTAGGAACACCTTGTGTGTTATCGAACGTCACAACGTAACTGGGTGATCATAAAGATGCTCTACAGGTGTCTCTGAAAGTATTCGTGGTGTTGGCATAGATCAAGATTAGGATTTGTCACTCCGAGTGTCGGAGAGGTATCTCTGGGCCCTCTCGGTAACACACATCACAATAAGCCTTGCAAGCAAAAGACTAATGAGTTAGTCACGAGATGATGTGTTACGGAACGAGTAAAGAGACTTGCCGGTAACGAGATTGAACTAGGTATAGAGATACCGACGATCGAATCTCGGGCAAGTAACATACCGTTTGACAAAAGGAACAACGTTGTTGTTATGCGGTTCTGACCGATAAAAGATCTTCGTAGAATATGTAGGAGCCAATATGAACATCCAGGTTCCGCTATTGGTTATTGATCGGAGATGAGTCTCGGTCATGTCTACATAGTTCTCGAACCCGTAGGGTCCGCACGCTTAACGTTTGATGACGATCGGTATTATGAGTTTATGAGTATTGATGTACCGAAGGTAGTTCGGAGTCCCGGATGAGATCACGGACATGACGAGGAGTCTCGGAATGTCCGAGACATAAAGATTGATATATTGGACGACTATATTCGGACACCGGAAGTGTTCCGGAAAAGTTTCGGATTTATCGGGAATGCCGGAGGGGGTTACCGGAACCCCCTACGAGAGGGGATGGTCCATAGTGGGCCTAAAGGGAAAGAGAGAGGCAGCCCATAGGGCTGGCCGGCGCCCCCACCTAGGGTTCCTAGTTGGACTAGGATTGGGGGGGGGGGCGCCACCTCTCCTATTCCTTTCCCTCTTCCTTCTTTTGGTGAATCCTACTAGGAATAGGATTGCAATCCTATTCCTAGTAGGAGTCCACTCCCTAGCCGCACCAGGAAGGGCCGGCCGGCCTCCCTCCCTTGCTCCTTTATATACGGGGGCAGGGGGGCACCCAAAGACACACAAGTTGAATTGTTTTAGCCGTGTGTGGTGCCCCCCTCCACAGAACCACACCTCGGTCATACCGTCGCGGAGCTTAGGCGAAGCCCTGCGCCGGTGAACACATCATATCCGTCACCACGCCGTCGTGTTGACGAAACTCTCCCGTGAAGCTCAACTGGATCAAGAGCTCATGGGACGTCATCAAGCTGAACGTGTGCTGAACGCGGAGGTGCCGTACGTTCGGTGCTTGATCGGTTGGATCGCGAAGAAGTTCGACAACATCAACCGCGTCACTTGACGCTTCCGCTCCCGGTCTACGAGGGTACGTAGACACACTCTTCCCTCTCGTTGCTATACATCTGGTAGATAGATCTTGCGTGATCATAGGAAAATTTTAAAATACTATGTTCCCCAACAGTGGCATCAGAGCCAGGTCTATGCGTAGATGATATGCACGAGTAGAACACAATGAGTTGTGGGCGATACTAGTCATACTGCTTACCAGCATGTCATACTTTGCTTCGGCGGTATTGTGAGATGAAGCGGCCCGGACCGACATTACGCGTACGCTTACGCGAGACTGGTTTCACCGTTACGAGCACTCGTTGCTTAAAGGTGACTGGCAGGTGTCTGTCTCTCTCACTTTAGCTGAATCAAGTGTGGCTACGCCCGGTCCTTGTGAAGGTTAAAACAGCACATACTTGACGAAACATCGTTGTGGTTTTTTATGCGTAGGTAAGAACGGTTCTTGCTAAGCCCGTAGCAGCCACGTAAAACTTGCAACAACAAAGTAGAGGACGTCTAACTTGTTTTTGCAGGGCATGTTGTGATGTGATATGGTCAAGACATGATGAGTTATACGGCTTTGTATGAGATGATCATGTTTTGTAAAGTTATCGGCAACTGGCAGGAGCCATATGGTTGTCGCTTTATTGTATGAAATGCAATCGCCATGTAATTGCTTTACTTTATCACTAAGCGGTAGCGATAGTTGAGGAAGCAATAGTTGGCGAGACGACAACGATGCTACGATGGAGATCAAGGTGTCGCGCCGGTGACGAAGGTGATCATGACGGTGCTTTGGAGATGGAGATCAAAAGCACAAGATGATGATGGCCATATCATGTCACATATTTTGATTGCATGTGATGTTTATCTTATTATGCTTCTTATTTTGCTTAGATCGACGGTAGCATTATAAGATGATCCCTTACTAAATTTCAAGGTATAAGTGTTCTCCCTGAGTATGCACCGTTGCGAAAGTTCGTCGTGCCGAGACACCACGTGATGATCGGGTGTGATAAGCTCTACGTTCAAATACAACGGGTGTAAGCCAGTTTTGCACACGCAGAATACTCAGGTTAAACTTGACGAGCCTAGCATATACATATATGGCCTCGGAACACTGGAGACCGAAAGGTCGAGCGTGAATCATATAGTAGATAAGATCAACATAAGATGTTCACCATTGAAACTACTCCATCTCATGTGATGATCGGACATGGTTTAGTTGATTTGGATCACGTGATCATTTAGATGACCAGAGGGATGTCTATCTATGTGGGAGTTCTTTAAATTAATATGATTAAATTGAACTTTAATTTATCATGAACTTAGTCCTGATAGTTTTGCATATCTATGTCGTTGTAGATCAATGGCCCGTGCTACCGTTCCTTTGAATTTTAATGCATTCCTAGAGAAAGCTAAGTTGAAAGATGATGGTAGCAATTACACAGACTGGGTCCGTAACCTGAGGATTATCCTCATTGCTGCACAGAAGAATTATGTCCTTGAAGCACCGCTAGGTGACAAGCCCCCTCCCGCTAATGTAGACGCTTTGAACGTCTAGCAGTCGCGGTCTGATGACTACACGATAGTTCAGTGTGCCATGCTTTACGGCTTAGAACCGGGACTTCAACGACGTTTTGAACGTCATGGACCATATGAGATGTTCCAGGAGTTGAAGTTAATATTTCAAGCAAATGCCCGAATTGAGAAATATGAGATTTCTAATAAGTTCTACAGCTGCAAGATGGAGGAGAATAGTTCTATCAGTGAACACTTGCTCAGAATGTCTGGGTACTACAATCATATGACTCAACTTGGTTGCAAAGTTGATGAGGATAGTGTTATTGATAGAGTTCTTCAATCACTGCCAGCAAGCTATAAAGGCTTCGTGATGAACTATAATATGCAAGGGATGCAAAAGACAATTCCCGAGCTCTTCGCTATGCTCAAAGCTGCGGAGGTAGAAATCAAAAAGGAGCATCAAGTGTTGATGGTTAACAAGACCACTAGTTTCAAGAAAAAGGGCAAAGGAAAGAAGGGGAACTTCAAAAAGAATAGCAAACCAGTTGCTACTTCCACAAAGAAACCCAAATCTGGAGCCAAGCCTGAAACTGAGTGCTTCTACTGCAAGGGGACTGGACACTGGAAGCGGAACTGCCCCAAGTATTTGGCGGATAAGAAGGATGGCAAGATGAACAAAGGTATATGTGATATACATGTTATTGATGTGTACCTTACTAATGCTCGTAGTAGTACCTGGGTATTTGATACCGGTTCGGTTGCTAATATTTGTAACTCGAAACAGGGACTACGGATTAAACGAAGATTAGCTAAGGACGAGGTGACGATACGCGTGGGAAACGGTTCCAAAGTCGATGTGATCGTCGTCGGCATGCTACCTCTACATCTACCTTCGGGATTAGTTTTAGACCTAAATAATTGTTATTTGGTGCCAGCGTTGAGCATGAACATTATATCTGGATCTTGTTTATTGCGAGACGGTTATTCATTTAAATCAGAGAATAATGGTTGTTCTATTTTAATGAATAATATCTTTTATGGTCATGCACCCTTAAAGAGTGGTCTATTCTTATTGGATCTCGATTGTAGTGATACACATATTCATAATATTGAAACCAAAAGATGCAAGGTTAATAATGATAGTGCAACTTATTTGTGGCACTGCCGTTTAGGTCATATTGGTGTAAAACGCATGAAGAAACTCCATAATGATGGACTTTTGGAATCACTTGATTATGAATCACTTGGTGCTTGCGAACCATGCCTCATGGGCAAGATGACTAAAACTCCGTTCTCCGGAACTATGGAGCGAGCAACAGATTTGTTGGAAATCATACATACTGATGTATGTGGACCAATGAGTGTTGATGCTCGCGGCGGGTATCGTTATTTTCTGACCTTCACTGATGATTTGAGCAGATATGGGTATATCTACTTAATGAAGCACAAGTCTGAAACATTTGAAAAGTTCAAAAAATTTCAGAGTGAAGTAGAAAATCATCGTAACAAGAAAATAAAGTTTCTACGATCTGATCGTGGAGGAGAATATTTGAGTTACGAGTTTGGTCTTCATTTGAAACAATGTGGAATAGTTTCACAACTCACGCCACCTGGAACACCACAGCGTAATGGTGTGTCCGAACGTCGTAACCGTACTTTATTAGATATGGTGCGATCTATGATGTCTCTTACCGATTTACCACTATCGTTTTGGGGTTATGCTTTAGAGACAGCTGCATTCACGTTAAATAGGGCACCATCTAAATCCGTTGATACGACACCTTATGAACTATGGTTTGGCAAGAAACCAAAGTTGTCGTTTCTTAAAGTTTGGGGCTGCGATGCTTATGTGAAAACACTTCAACCTGATAAGCTCGAACCCAAATCGGAAAAATGTGTCTTCATAGGATACCCAAAAGAGACTGTTGGGTACACCTTCTATCACAGATCCGAAGGCAAAATATTCGTTGCTAAGAACGGATCCTTTCTAGAAAAAGAGTTTCTCTCGAAAGAAGTGAGTGGGAGGAAAGTAGAACTTGATGAGGTAATTGTACCTTCTCCCGGATTGGAAAGTAGTACATCACAAGAAATTGTTCCAGTGATTCCTACGCCAATTAGTGAGGAAGTTAATGATAATGATCATGAAACTTCGGATCAAGTTTCTGCTGAACGTCGTAGATCAACTAGAGTACGTTCCGCACCAGAGTGGTACGGCAACCCAGTTCTGGAAATCATGTTACTAGACCATGATGAATCTACTAACTATGAGGAAGCGCTGATGAGCCCAGATTCCGCAAAATGGCTTGAAGCCATGAAATCTAAGATGGGATCCATGTATGAGAACAAAGTGTGGACTTTGGTTGACTTGCCCGATGATCGGCAAGCCATCGAAAATAAATGGATCTTCAAGAGGAAGACCGACGCAGACGGTAATATTACTGTTTACAAAGCTCGACTTGTTGCGAAAGGTTTTCGAAAAGTTCAAGGAGTTGAATACGATGAGACTTTCTCACCTGTAGCGATGCTTAAGTCTGTCCGAATCATGTTAGCAATTGCCGCATTTTATGATTATGAAATCTGGCAAATGGATGTCAAAACTGCATTCCTAAATGGATATCTCAAAGAAGAGTTGTATATGATGCAACCAGAAGGTTTTGTCGATCCAAAAGGTGCTAACAAAGTATGCAAACTCCAGCGATCCATCTATGGACTGGTACAAGCATCTCGGAGTTGGAATATACGCTTTGATGAGGTGATCAAAGCATATGGTTTTATACAGACTTTTGGACAAGCCTGTATTTACAAGAAAGTGAGTGGGAGCTCTATAGCATTTCTAATATTATATGTAGATGACATATTGTTGATTGGAAATGATATAGAATTTCTGGATAGCATAAAAGGATACTTGAATAAGAGTTTTTCAATGAAAGACCTCGGTGAAGCTGCTTATATATTAGGTGTCAAGATCCATAGAGATAGATCAAGACGCTTAATTGGACTTTCACAAAGCACATACCTTGATAAGATTTTGAAGAAGTTCAAAATGGATCAGTCAAAGAAAGGGTTCTTGTCTGTTTTACAAGGTATGAAGTTGAGTAAGACTCAATGCCCGACCACTGCAGAAGATAGAGAGAAAATGAAAGTCATTCCCTATGCCTCAGCCATAGGATCTATCATGTATGCAATGCTGTGTACCAGACCTGATGTGTGTCTTGCTATAAGTCTAGCAGGGAGGTACCAAAGTAATCCAGGAGTGGATCACTGGACAGCGGTCAAAAACATCCTAAAGTATCTGAAAAGAACAAAGGATATGTTTCTCGTATATGGAGGTGACAAAGAGCTCGTCGTAAACGGTTACGTCGATTCTAGCTTTGACACTGATCCGGATGACTCAAAGTCACAAACCGGATATGTATTTTTATTGAACGGTGGAGCTGTCAGTTGGCGCAGTTCCAAGCAGAGCGTCGTGGCAGGATCTACGTGTGAAGCGGAATACATAGCTGCTTCGGAAGCAGCAAATGAAGGAGTCTGGATGAAGGAGTTCATATCCGATCTAGGTGTAATACCTAGTGCATCGGGTCCAATGAAAATCTTTTGTGACAACACTGGAGCCATAGCCTTGGCGAAGGAATCCAGGTTTCACAAGAGAACAAAGCACATCAAAAGACGCTTCAATTCCATCCGCGATCTAGTCAAGGAGGGAGATATAGAGATTTGCAAAATACATACGGATCTGAATGTTGCAGACCCGTTGACTAAGCCTCTTCCACGGGCAAAACATGATCAGCACCAGGACTCCATGGGTGTGAGGATCATCACTTTGTAATCTAGATTATTGACTCTAGTTCAAGTGGGAGACTGAAGGAAATATGCCCTAGAGGCAATAATAAAGATGTTATTTTGTATTTCCTTATATCATGATAAATGTCTTTTATTCATGCTAGAATTGTATTAACCGGAAACTTAGTACATGTGTGGATACATAGACAAAACAGTATGTCCCTAGTATGCCTCTACTAGACTAGCTCATTGATCAAAGATGGTTATGTTTCCTAGCCATAGACATGAGTTGTCATTTGATCAACGGGATCACATCATTAGGAGAATGATGTGATGGACTAGACCCATCCGTTAGCATAGCACTATGATCGTTTAAGTTTTACTGCTATTGCTTTCTTCATGACTTATACATGTTCCTATGACTATGAGATTATGCAACTCCCGAATACCGTAGGAACACCTTGTGTGCTATCAAACGTCACAACGTAACTGGGTGATCATAAAGATGCTCTACAGGTGTCTCCGAAAGTATTCATGGTGTTGGCATAGATCAAGATTAGGATTTGTCACTCCGAGTGTCGGAGAGGTATCTCTGGGCCCTCTCGGTAACACACATCACAATAAGCCTTGCAAGCAAAAGACTAATGAGTTAGTCACGAGATGATGTGTTACGGAATGAGTAAAGAGACTTGCCGGTAACGAGATTGAACTAGGTATAGAGATACCGACGATCGAATCTCGGGCAAGTAACATACCGTTTGACAAAAGGAACAACGTATGTTGTTATGCGGTTCTGACCGATAAAAGATCTTCGTAGAATATGTAGGAGCCAATATGAACATCCAGGTTCCGCTATTGGTTATTGACCGGAGATGAGTCTCGGTCATGTCTACATAGTTCTCGAACCCGTAGGGTCCGCACGCTTAACGTTTGATGACGATCGGTATTATGAGTTTATGAGTATTGATGTACCAAAGGTAGTTCGGAGTCCCGGATGAGATCACGCACATGACGAGGAGTCTCGGAATGTCCGAGACATAAAGATTGATATATTGGACGACTATATTCGGACACCGGAAGTGTTCCGGAAAAGTTTCGGATTTATCGGGAATGCCGGAGGGGGTTACCGGAACCCCCTACGAGAGGGGATGGTCCATAGTGGGCCTAAAGGGAAAGAGAGAGGCAGCCCATAGGGCTGGCCGGCGCCCCCACCTAGGGTTCCTAGTTGGACTAGGATTGGGGGGGCGCCACCTCTCCTATTCCTTTCCCTCTTCCTTCTTTTGGTGAATCCTACTAGGAATAGGATTGCAATCCTATTCCTAGTAGGAGTCCACTCCCTAGCCGCACCAGGAAGGGCCGGCCGGCCTCCCTCCCTTGCTCCTTTATATACGGGGGCAGGGGGCACCCAAAGACACACAAGTTGAATTGTTTTAGCCGTGTGCGGTGCCCCCCTCCACAGAATCACACCTCGGTCATACCGTCGCGGAGCTTAGGCGAAGCCCTGCGCCGGTGAACACATCATATCCGTCACCACGCCGTCGTGTTGACGAAACTCTCCCGTGAAGCTCAACTGGATCAAGAGCTCGTGGGACGTCATCAAGCTGAACGTGTGCTGAACGCGGAGGTGCCGTACGTTCGGTGCTTGATCGGTTGGATCGCGAAGAAGTTCGACAACATCAACCGCGTCACTTGACGCTTCCGCTCCCGGTCTACGAGGGTACGTAGACACACTCTTCCCTCTCGTTGCTATACATCTGGTAGATAGATCTTGCGTGATCGTAGGAAAATTTTAAAATACTACGTTCCCCAACATATTACTCCACACATCGACGGCTATCCAGCATGCATCTAGAGTATTAAGTTCATAAGAATAGAGTAACGACTTAAGCAAGATGACATGATGTAGAGGGATAAACTCAAACCTAGTGATATAAACCCCATCTTTTTATCCTCGATGACAACAATACAATACGTGCCTTGCTGCCCCTACTTTCACTGGGAAAGAACACCACCAGATTGAACCCAAAGCCAAGCACTTCTCCCATTGCAAGAACTATAGATCTAGTAGGCCAAACCAAACCAATAATTTGAAGAGGTTTGCAAGGATATTATAATCATACATAAAGAGTTCAGAAAAGAACCAAATATTTCTCATAGATAATCTTGATCATAAACCCACAATTCATCGGATCTCGACAAACACACCGCAAAAAGAGATTACATCGACTAGATCTCCTCGAAGACCGAGGAGAACCTGGTATTGAGATCCAAAGAGAGAGAATAAGCCATCTAGATACTAGCTATGGACCCGAAGGTCTGTGGTAAACTACTCACAACTCATGGTGAGGCGATGGTGATGATGTAGAAGCACTTCGTGGTAGATCCCCCCTCCGGCGGAGCTCCGGAACAGGCCCCAAGATGGGACCTCACGGGAACAGAAGGTTGCAGCGGTGGAATTAGGGTTTTCTTTGTTTGTCTCATGGTTTCGGGGTACGTAGGTATATATAGGAAGAAGGAGGGCACCGGGGGCCAGACGGGGTGCCCACGAGGCAGGGGGCGCCCCCACCCTCGTGAACGCCACGTCAGCCCTACTCCGTGTTTCTCAAGTCTCTCGTGCATATTTTGCTCCAAAAATATCTCTCCCGAAGGTTTTATTCCGTTTGGACTCCGTTTGATATTCCTTTTCTGTAAAACTGTGAAATAGGCAAAAAAACAACAATCTGGACTGGGCCTTTGGGTTAATAGGTTAGTCCCAAAAATAATATAAAAGTGTATAACAAAGCCCTTAAACATCCAAAACATCATAAATAATAGCATGGAACAATCAAAAATTATAGATACGTTGGAGACGTATCAAGCATGTCCAAGCTTAATTCCTACTCGTCCTCGAGTAGGTAAATGATAAAAACGGAATTTTTGATGTGGAATGCTAACCAACATAGTTTTCAATGTAATTCTCTTAATTGTGGCATGAATGTTCAGATCTGAAATATTCAAGACAAAAGTCTATATTGACATAAGAAATAATAATACTTCAAGCATACTAACAAAGCAATCATGTCTTCTCAAAATACTATGGCTAAAGAAAGTTATCCCTACAAAATCATATAGTCTGGCTATGCTCCCTGTTCATCACACAAAATATTCATATCATGCACAACCCCGGTTTCAGCCAAGCACTTGTTTTCATACTCTATTATTTCAAGCCTTTCGACTTTCATGCAATACATGAGCGTGAGCCTTGGACATAGCACTATGGGTGGAATAGAGAGGTGGTTGTGGAGAAGACAAAAAGGAGGAAGATAGTGTCACATTGACTAGGCGTATCAACGGGCTATGGAGATGCCCATCAATAGATATCAATGTGAGTGAGTAGGGATTGCCATGCAACGGATGCACTAGAGCTAAGAATGTATGAAAGCTCAACAAAAGAAACTAAGTGGGTGTGCATCCAACTTGCTTGCTCACGGATACCTAGGGCATTTGAGGAAGCCCATCGTTGGAATATACAAGCCAAGTTATATAATGAATATTCCCACTAGTATATGAAAGTGACTAAACATGAGACTCTCTATCATGAAGAACATGGTGCTACTTTGAAGCACAAGTGTGGAAAAGGATAGTAGCAATTGTCCCTTCTCTCTTTTCTCTCATTTTTTTGGAGGGGCTTTCTCTCTTTTTTATTTTTTTATTTAGCCCCTCTTTATATTATTATTTTGGGCCATCTTTTTTTTATTGGCATTTCCTCACATGGGACAATGCTCTAATAATGATGATCATCACACTTTTACTGATTTACAACTCGATACTAGAACAAAGTATGACTCTGAATGCCTCCCGTGGTGTACCGGGATGTGCAAAGAAACAAGAGTGACATGTATGAAAAAATTATGCATGGTGGCTTTGCCACGGATATGATGTCAACTACATGATCATGCATGGCAATATGACAATATGAAGCGTGTCATATGAACGGAACGGTGGAAAGTTGCATGGCAATATATCTCGGAATGGATATGGAAATGCCATGATAGGTAGGTATGGTGGCTGTTTTGAGAAAGATATATGGTGGCTATTTTGAGGAAGGATATATAGTGGGTGTATGGTACTGGCGAAAGTTGCGCGGTACAAGAGAGGCTAGCAATGGTGGAAGGGTGAGAGTGCGTAATATCCATGGACTCAACATTAGTCATAAGGACTCATATACTTATTGCAAAAATTTATGAGTCATCAAAACAAAGCAATCAACGCATGCTACTAGGGGGGAGGTTGGTAGGAGTTAACCATGGCGCGCCCCCGACCTCCACACAAAGGATGACACTCTACAAATACCTCATGCTCTAACTTCGTCACATAGCGGTTCACCATACGTGCATGTTACGGGAATCACAAACTTTAACACAAGTATTTCTCAATTTCATAATGACTCCAGTAGCATGACTCTAATATCACTATCCTCATATCTCAAAACAATTATCAAGCATCCAACTTCTCATCATATTCAATGCACTTAGTGTGAAAGTTTTTACTACATTGATCTTGGATGTCTATCATGTGAAGGCTAGTTTTATAGCCAAAGCACATTACCATGTTGTTTTAATAGGCTCTCAAAAGGATATAAGTGAAGCATGAGAGATCAACAATTTCTACAAAATATAATCACCACCGTGCTCTAAAAGATATAAGTGAAGCACTAGAGCAAAAACTATTCAACTCAAAAGATATAAGTGAAGCACATAGAGTGTTCTAACAATTCCTAGGCCATATTTAACTCTCTCAAAAAGGTGTGTCCAGCAAGGATAATTGTGGCAAACTAACAAGCAAAGACTCAAATAACACACGACTCTCTCAAAAATGATGTAGAAGCACTCCGTGGTAGATCCCCCCTCCGGCGGAGCTCCGGAACAGGCCCCAAGATGGGATCTCACGGGAACGGAAGGTTGCGGCGGTAGAATTAGGGTTTTCTATGTTCGTCTGATGGTTTCGGGGTACGTAGGTATATATAGGAAGAAGGAGGGCACCGGGGGCTAGATGGGGTGCCCACGAGGTAGGGGCGCGCCCTATAGGGGGGGCGCCCCCCACCCTCGTGGGTGCCACGTCAGCCCTACTCCGTGGTTCTCAAGTCTCCCGTGTGTATTTTGCTCCAAAAATATCTCTCCCGAAGGTTTCATACCGTTTGGACTCCGTTTGATATTCCTTTTCTGTAAAACCGTGAAATAGGCAAAAAATAGCAATATGGACTGGGCCTTTGGGTTAATAGGTTAGTCCCAAAAATAATATAAAAGTGTATAACAAAGCCCATTAAACATCCAAAACATCATAAATAATAGCATGGAACAATCAAAAATTATAGATACATTGGAGACATATCACATAGGCGAAGCCCTGCGCGGAGCACATCCCCATCACTGTCACCACGTCATCGTGTTGACGGAACTCGTCTACTTCCTCGACACTTTGCTGGATGCTACCTCTTGAGCTTGCATTGGTTTTTCCCTTGAAGAGGAAAGGGTGATGCGGCAAAGGAGAGTAAGTATTTCCCTCAATTTGAGAACCAAAGTATCAATCCAGTAAGAGATTACACACAAATCGCCAAATACCTGCACAAACAAACGACATCTTACACCCAATGCTATAAAGGGGTTGTCAATCCCTTCACAGTTATTTGCGAAAGTGAGATCTGATAGAGATAGATGAACTAGTAAAGTAAATATTTTGGGTTTTTGGTTTATAGATTGAAAAGTAAAAGATTGCAAAATAGTAGATCTGGAACTTATAAGATGTAAAGTACACCCGGGGGCCATAGGTTTCACTAGAGGCTTCTCTCTTGATAGCAAGTATTACGGTGGGTGAACAAATTACTGTCAAGCAATTGATAGAAGAGCGAATAATTATAACTACATCTATGGAAATGATCATGAATATAGGCATCACGTCCTTGACAAGTAGACCGAAACGATTCTGCATCTACTACTATTACTCCACACATCGACCGAAATGATTCTGCATCTAGAGTATTAAGTTCATAAGAACAGAGTAACGCCTTAAGCAAGATGACATGATGTAGTGGAATTAACTCAAGTAATATGATGAAAACCCCATCTTGTTATCCTCGATGGCAACAATACAATACATGTCATGTCCCTTTCTGTCACTGGGATTGAGCACTGCAAGATTGAACCCAAAGTAAAGCACTTCTCCTATTGCAAGAAAAACCAATATAGTTCGCCAAACCAAACCGATAATTCGAAGAGAATTACTAATATATTAGATCATGCATAAAAGAATTCAGAAGAAACTCAAATATTATTCATAGATAATCTGATCATAAACCCACAGTTCATCGGATCTTGACAAACACACCGCAAAAGAAGATTACATCGGATAGATCTCCAAGAATAACGAGGAGAACATGGTATTGGAGATCAAAGAGAGAGAAGAAGCCATATAGCTACTAGCTATGGACCCGTAGGTCTGTGGTAAACTACTCACACTTCGCCGAAAGGGCAATAGGGTTGATGTAGATGCCCTCCGTGGTTGATACCCCCTCTGGCAGAGTACTAGAAAAGGCCCCGGATGGGATCTCGCGAGAACAGAAGGTTATGGTGATGGAAAAGTTGTTTTGATGGATGTTCTCGGGTTTCTGAAATATATGTGAATTTATAGGCGGAAGAAGTAGGTCACGGGAGGTACAAGGGACCCACAAGGTAGGGGGCGCCCTCCACCCTTGTGGACGCCTCGTAGATCCCCTAGCATGTACTCCAAGTCCATCTGGTGTCTTCTGGTCCAAGAAAAATCCCCGTAAAGTTTCGTTTCGTTTGGACTCCGTTTGATATTCCTTTTCTGCAAAACTCAAAAACAAGGGAAAACAGAAACTGTCACTGGGCTCTGGGTTAATAGGCTAGTCCCAAAAATCATATAAAATAGCATATAAATGCATATAAAACATCCAAGATAGATAATATAATAGCATGGAACAAGCAAAATTTATGGAAACGTTGGAGACGTATCAAGCATCTCCAAGCTTAATTCCTGCTCGTCCTCGAGTAGGTAAATGATAAAAACAGAATTTTGATGTGGAATGCTACCCAACATAATTTTCAATGTAAGATTCTTTATTGTGAGATGCATGTTTAGACCCATAAGACTCAAAATAAAAATTTATAAATACCAAAACAATAATACCTCAAGCATACTAAAAGCAACCTACGAAGCTTCAAAAATAACATGGCTAACGAACGTTATCCCTACAAATCATATAGTCGTTATGCTCCCTTTTCTTAACACAAAATACCCCTCATGCCCATCCCAAAGTCAGCCAAGCATTTGCTTTCATACTCTACTTTTTCAAGCCTTTTTTCAACTCTTCACACAATATATGAGCGCGAGTCATGGACATAACACTATGGGTGGAATGGAAGGTGGTGATAGGCAAAAAGGTGGGAGAAAGTCTCACATCAACTAGGAAAATCAATGGACTATGGAGATGTACATCAATTGATATCAATGTGAGTGAGTAGGGATTGCCATGTAATGGATGCACTAGAGCTATAAGTGTATGAAAGCTCAAAAAAGACAACTAGTGGGTGTGCATCAACTTGCTTCCTCATGAAGACCTGGGCATTTGAGAAAGCCCATCATTGGAATATACAAGCCAAGTTCTATAACAAAAAATTCCCACTAGGGATATATGAAGGTGACAACATAGGAGACTCTCTATCATGAAGAACATGGTGCTACTTTGAAGCACAAGTGTGGAAAAGGATAGTAACATTGTCCCTTCTCTCTTTTTCTCTCTCTTTTTTGGTGGGCTTCTTTGCCCTCTTTTGTTTATTTGGGCTTCATTGGCCTCTTTCATTTTTGATAACCTCACATGGGACAATGTTCTAATAATGATGATCATCACACTTTAATTTACTTACAACTCAATATTACAAGTCGATGCTAGAACAAAGATATGACTCTATATGAATGCCTCCGGCGGTGTACCGGGATGTGCAATGACCAAGAGTGACATGTATGAAAAATATGAGCGGTGGCTTCGCCACAAATACTATGTCAACTACATGATCATGCAAAGCAATATGACAATGGTGAAGCATGTCATAATAAACGGAACGGTGGAGTTACATGGCAATATATATCGGAATGGCTATGGAAATGCCATAATAGGTAGGTATGGTGGTTGTTTTGAGGAAGGTGTAAGGATGGGTTTTATGCACCGGCAAAAGTTGCGCGGCACTAGAGTGGCTAGCAAGATGGAAGGGTGAGGGTGCGTATAATCCATGGACTCACATTAGTCATAAAGAACTCACATACTTATTGCGAAAAATCTACTTAGCCCCCAAAGCAAAGCACTACGACGCATGCCCCTAGGGGGTAGGTTGGTAGGATTTAACCATCGAGCGCGCCCGACCTTCCTGCAAAGAGGAAACAATCAAGATACAGTATTGAAAGGATCGAGAAGAGGTGTCTAGAGGGGGGATGAATAGACTCTTAGCAAGAAAAGTGGCTGTTTTTAATTACTTCAAGTTGAGGTGGAGATTTAGCACATGTTTAAACATTCACAATACATATCAAGCATGCATGACTAGAGCATATGGGTATTGGAAAGTAAAGCATGCAATTTTTACTACTTGACCAAATAAAAACCTAGCCTTTTCCCAATTTTAAGCCTTAGCAGATTTTAGCAATTATGCACAAGTCAAGCAATCAACCTACACATGCAATTCTAAGAGTATAGCAGCGAAATATAAAGCAATTGCATATGAAGGTAAAGGGAGGAGTTTGAGGGAGCAAACACAATGTAGACACGGAGATTTTTTATGCGTGGTTCCGATAGGTGGTGCTATCGTGCATCCACGTTGATGGAGACTTCAAGCCACGATGGGTAACAGCTGTGCGAGTCCACGGAGGGCTCCACCCATGAAGGGTCCATGAACAAGCAACCTTGTCTATCCCACCATGGCCATCGCCCACGAAGGACTTGCCTCACTAGGGTAGATCTTCACGAAGTAGGCGATCTCCTTGCCTGTACAAACTCCTTGGTTCAACTCCACAATCTTGTCGGAGGCTCCCAAGTGACACCTAACCAATCTAGGAGACACCACTCTCCAAAAGGTAATAGATTGTGTGTTGATGATGAACTCCTTGCTCTTGTTCTTCAAATGATAGTCTCCCCAACACTCAACTCTCTCTCACAGATTTGGATTTGGTGGAAAGATGATTTGAGTGGAAAGCAACTTGGGGAAGGCAAGATATCAAGATTCATATGGTAGGATTTATCTTGGTCTCGACACATGAGTAGGTGGTTCTCTCTCAAAAGAATGAATAATGGAAGTGTAGGTATGTTTTGATGGCTCTCTCCACGAATGAAGAGTGGGTGGAGGGGTATATATAGCCTCCACACAAAATCTAACCATTACACACAATTTACCAAACTTGGTGGGACCAAATCAGTAAACTCGGTCAGACTGATTTAGTTCATAATGTGACCGTTAGGCATTTCGGTGGGACCGATATGATCAACTCGATAGGACCGATTTCATTAGGGTTAGGGCATAACGTAATCTCGGTGAGACCGACTACACAAACTCGGTAGGACCGATTTTGGTAATAAGCTGACCAGAGAGTTGGTCAGGCAAACTCAGTGGGACCAATTTGCTTATTTCGGTGAGATCGAAATGTTACAAAAAGGCAACAGAGAGTTTGCAATGTTAACTTGGTGAGACCGATTCTCACATCTCGGTTAGACCGAAATGTTTCAAATAGGAAACAAAGAGTTTACATTCCCATCTTGGTGAGACCGAGATCCCTAATGGTGAGACCGAACTGATTAGGGTTTTGGAAGTGGCTATGTCGAATGAACTCGGTGGCGCCGGATAGAAAGTTTCGGTGGGGCCGAGTTTAACTTTTGGTTTGGGACATATGTGGATGTGAGAAAGTGGTTGTGGGTTTTGGAGCATATCACTAAGCACTTTGAGCAAGCAAGCCATTAAGCAACACGTCATCCCCTTTTAATAGTATTGGCTTTCCTATGGACTCAATGTGATCTTGGATCAGTAAAATAGAAAATGTAGAGTCCTGAGATTTGAGCTTGAGCCAATCCTTTGTCCTTATCATCTTGAAGGGGTTCCAAATCCTCTAGTCCATGCCACTCCATTTGTTGAACCTGCCTGAAATATACTAGATGAAAGCATTAGTCCAACAAGAGATATGTTGACATTAATTACCAAAATCACCCAGGGAACACTTGTGCTTTTAGTCTCCCCCTTTTTGGTAATTGATGACAACATACATCAAAGCTTTAGATAAAGATACGAAGAATAACAAGTAAAGCTTTGGAAGGACACGTAACATGCATAGGCTCCCCCTACATGTATGCAATCATGTAAATATGGAATATAAGAACATGTGAAAGCATAGACATGACATAGCAAGCAATGAGTTACATGTATCTTGGCTATATGCATCAGAGCAAATGATATGAATATATGAAATTTATCCTCATGTTCATGATTCCTTCTTGCAAACAATATGTACATTAGCAAGAAATCTTCATCCACATGAGTGTGATGCATATACATACCCTGTGATCTTGAGCTGGCTTATGAAAGGATGAACATGAGTAAACAAGGTTAGATAACACAGGTACATCTACTAGACAGAGCAACAAAAGAGCCACAAGAGTACCAAGATTGGGATAACATGTAGAGAGTGAGTACTGGGTACTCTTGAATACAGACATATTCCCAAAGGTAAAAGATATGCAATGAATTCAAAGACTTTCTTCCCTAGCAGTCTTTATCACCCTGAATCTTATATTGGATAATGGAAGAAAGTAGGGAAACAGAATGAGAGCATAACAAAAACAGATCAGATCAAGACATAACATAGACATGTATTTCCCCTCTTAAAGACATGTGACTTCTCTCCTCTTGAACACCAGGCATCTGGGGCATGTGATTCCTCTCTCCCCCTATTTGAAATCCTCTCTCCCCCTTGTTTGAAATATTCTCTTATTAAGCTTTGATGTGAACTCTCTCTCCCCCTTTGACATCAATTTCCAAGAAGGGATCTTCTAGAGTGTGAGTCAAAATAGGTTTGGTCCTTGAGTCACAGAGCAGAGCGGTATATAAAATGTGATGCTGGTAGAGGACAAGTATCATTGAGTGGAGTTGTAACAAATATGCAGGATGCAGATGACAAAGTGTCTCCTCAGTAGTGAAATCGGTAGCACCGAGTTGTTTTCTTCAGTGGCACCGAGATGGTTCGGTTTAACCGAAAGAGGCAAATCGGTGGGTCCGAGTTCAACAGAGAGATAACAATTTTTCATCTCAGCTCACTAGGCAAATAAGATCACACAAAGATTTGCAAGGAATTAACTGAAGGATTTGCAATGAATGGGATGCAGAAAATGCAGAACAAAACAGAGAAAATAAAATCTAGATGAAGTTTTTTTTATTTAAAAGAAGAGGAACAAAATGCAAGGAACAAATGCACAAACTTAGAGAAACACTAGGAAACTTCATCTAGAATTGGTCGGCGACAAAGTCACCTATGTTATAGTATATTGACTTAGGAGTCAAGTGAAGACACTTGATCATAGGTCATACTCATCGTTTAAGCTCAAATGGGGTTGCCATTTCTCGTTTAAGCATTTTGATGTATTCACATCTTGTTGAGTTGCTTTGACCCATGTCTTGGGGTAAAGCTCCTCTAAGATGGAATAACATACCTTGGGTGGTGGTGTTGATCTTTATGATGTAGTTGAACTTGTGTGGGATGCTCAAGGTTGATGTAGCTCATCGAGAATTGGGAGCATCACTTGTAGTTTGAGTTCATCTACCTACATGGGTTAGATTTGCAAGGAAGAGCACTTGTGTATCCACAATGACAATCATGAAAACTTGATACCAAATGAAATTTGATATATAGAAATTGTCAAAGGATATGTTGAAGGGTTTCATGCTTCCTTGTCTCCAACCACCACAGTGTAGGGACTTGGTGATGTAGAGATTGCTCAAGATGTGAGTGAGTTGCAATCCCATTGATTTAGATTCATCCAAGTGCCTACAAGGGTTAGATAGCATGCAAGGGTACAATTATATCCAAGATATATGATTATCATCATAAGAGAAATATCAAGGATTAGTCAAAGGCTTATGCCTTGCATGTATCCAAGTGGAGTTACTACTCCAAGTTTGAGGCATCAATAATGTTCAATTCACCTCTCAACCTGCAAAACTCTTTCTCATCAAGTGGTTTAGTTAATATATCCGCTAATTGCTTATCGGTGCGAACATGTTTAAGATTGATATCACCCTTAGCAACATGATATCGAATGAAATGATGACGAACTTAAATATGCTTAGTTCAAGAATGTTGCACAGGATTATGAGCAATCTTAATAGCACTTTCATTGTCACAAAGCAATGGAACATGTTTCACATAGATCCCATAATCTTTAAGAGTTTGGGTCATCCAAAGTAATTGAGCACAACATGAACCAGCGGCAATGTATTCCGCTTCGGCGGTGGATAAGGATACCGAGTTTTGTTTCTTGGAGGACCAAGACACAAGAGATCTACGAAGAAATTGACAAGTACCCAAAGTGGACTTTCTATCAACCTTGTCTCCGGCATAGTCCGAATCGGAGTAGCCAACAAGATCAAAAGAAGACCTCTTAGGATACCAAATGCCAAAAATTGGTGTATGAATTAAGTATCTCGCTATCCTTTTCACAGCCTTAAGATGACATTCTTTAGGGGCCGCTTGATATCATGCACACATGCACACACTTAGCATAATATCGGGACGGGAGGCACATAGATATAACAATGAACCAATCATAGAGCGATAAACTTTTTGATCAACCGGTTTGCCATCCTTGGTCAAGTCAAGATGTCCACTAGTAGGCATGGGTGTAGTCATACCTTTGCATTCTTGCATGTTGAACTTCTTGAACAAGTCCTTGGTATACTTTGTTTGAGAAACAAAGGTACCGTCCTTAGTTTGCTTGATTTGCAAACCAAGAAAGAACTTGAGTTCACTCATCATAGACATCTTAAACTTTTTTGACATTAGCTTTCCAAACCTTTCACTAAAATGGGGGTTAGTAGAACCAAATATGATATCATCAACATAAATTTGGCACACAAATAATTCACCATTAACCCTTTTATTAAAAAAGTGTGGAATCAATTTTCCCAATCTCAAAGCCTTTTCAATAAGGAACTTGGTCAAGCATGTATACCACTCTCTAGGAGCTTGTTTAAGACCATAAAGAGCTTTCTGAAGTTTGTAAACATGATTTTGTTTCTTGGGATTAACAAAGCCGGGAGGTTGTTTAACATAAACTTCCTCCTCAATTTCATCGTTGAGAAAAGCACCTCTAATGTCCATTTGGTACAAGGTGATATCATGGTGATTAGCATAAGCAAGTAAGATGCGAATGGACTCAAGTCTAGGAACGGGGGCATATATCTCACCGTAGTCCATACCTTCGACTTGAGTGTAGCCTTGGGCGACGAGACGTGCTTTGTTGCAGACGACTTGACCATCCTAGTCTTGCTTGTTGCGAAACACCCATTTGGTACCAATGATGTTGTGGTTGTTGTCGGGCTTCTCGACCAATGTCCACACTGTATTTCTCTCAAAGTTGTGTAGCTCTTCGTGCATAGCGTTCACCCAATCCGGATCATCAAGAGCATCTTCAACCTTCATAGGTTCAAGGTTAGATATGAAGGAGTAATGTTCACAACAGTTAGCTAGGAGAGATTTAGAGTGAGTGATTCTCCCAGTTTGGATATCGTTGTAGATTTGCTCTACATGATGATCTCTAGCAATTCTTGCTCTAACTCGTGAAAGCTTTTGCTTGGGTCGGGGTGGAACATCCTCTTCATCTTCTTCTTCTTGTTGTCCTTCTTCATTGTTATTGGTGTTGTTGTCCCCTTGTGGAGGTGGAGAAGGAGGTCGATGAGGTTCATCTTGAAGCACTTCCTCATTTCCTTCATCATGGCGTGTCCCACTTGTGGATGCCTCCAAGTCAATTTGTGGTTCACCTTGTCGTGAGGTAGAAGCTTCCACATGGACGGATGAAGTACTCTCTTTCACCTCCGTTGGACGGATCTTGCCAATAGACAAGTCTTGAATTGCTTCCGAAGGATCTTTATCTCCTACATCAATTGGAAATTGCTCTACTTGCGAGTCGTTAGATTCATCAAACTTCACATCTACCGTCTCTTCAACCTTTCGGGTAAAATTGTTGTAGACACGGTAAGTGTGAGAGTTAGAGCCATAACCAAGTAGGAAACCTTCATGAGATTTAGGAGAAAATTTAGAACGATGAAGCTTATCAAGAATGTAGCACTTTGAGCCGAATACTCGAAAGTATCCAACTTGGTGTTTGTTACCGGTGAGAAGCTCGTATGTCGTCTTGCCGAGAAGCTTGTGAAGATACAAGCGATTGGTTGCATGACAAGTTGTCTCAACCGCTTCCACCCAAAAGTGTCTTGGCATCTTGTACTCGTCAAGCATTGTTCTTGCCATTTCGATGAGTGTCCGGTTCTTCCTCTCAACAACTCCAGTTTGTTGAGGCATGTACGTAGCCGAGAGCTCATGTGAAATCCCTTCTTCATCAAGAAAGGTATCCACATTTTCGTTCTTGAACTCCGTTCCATTGTCGCTGCGAACCTTCTTGATCTTCACTTCAAATTGATTTTGGGCCTTCCTAGCGAAGTTTTTGAAGATCTTTTGGACCTGCGATTTATCAGCAAGAAAGAACACCCACGTAAATCTTGAAAAATCATCAACAATGACTAATCCAAAAGAGTTACCACCGAGGCTTTTGTAAGTGTTGGGACAAAAAAGATCCATATGAAGTAGCTCAAGTGGTCTTCTCGTAGTCATGATGTTCTTCATGGGATGACTTCCTCCAATTTGTTTTCCTACTTGACAAGCACTACAAAGTCTATCCTTGTCAAATATAACATATTTAACACCAAGTATATGATCACCTTTAATTAGCTTATCAAGATTTCTCATACCGACATGACCAAACCTTCTATGCCACAACCAACCTTTAGAAGATTTAGCAATAAAACAAGTGCGAGGTTGGGCTTTCTTAGTGAAGTCAACAATGTATAGGTCACCTCTACGAATGCCGGTAAAGACCATATTATGATTATCTCTACGAAAGACTTGGCAATCAACATGAGTGAATAACACATTTAAACCAAAATCGGCTAATCTAGACATGGAAAGAAGATTATATCCGAGAGATTCTACAAGCATGACATTCTTGATTGAGCTATCATTGGATATGGCCACCTTACCAAGGCCAACAACTTTACCCTTAGAGTTGTCACCAAAGGTAACATACTTTCATGGACCATCATTTCTGGCAAGCTCATCAAACATGTCCTTATCTCCGATCATGTGATCCGTGCATCCACTATCAAGCACCCATTCCTTTCCTCCGGCTGCGTAACCACGAAGATTTGCCATAAGACCAAAATGTCTCATTTGTTCATCAAGATCGTAGTCACTATCATCATCCTCATCATAGTATCCATGTTCCACATCGTCATGTGATTGATCAATTCCTAGAGAGAGTGATTCATTAGAAGTATGACCATAACAATGTTCATCTCTATGAATTCTAATGACTTCGGAAATGATATTGCTAATAATTCCAACATCTCCTTTGGCACGCATGAGATCACGAAGCTCAAATAAACATTCACCAAATTTGGGATCACTAGAGTTCATCTTACTTAAAGCAATGGACTTTTGAAGAATTACAACTAGATTTTTCAAAGAGTAGTCCAGAAATCGTTCCTCAAGGAATATCCATATAGTATAAGTACATTCAAAAATTGGCAAACATACAAGCAAGTTTCTAGGCAATCCTCTAGTGATAAGATTAACAGTTCTAAGATTTCGAATCATGTCAAGTTTCTCATCGAAAGTAGGATTCGAAGCATCAATGGGGGGCACACAAGGATTATCAATATACTTGTTCAAATGATATTTATTGAAGATATCAAGCATTTAATTCTTCCATTCCTTATAAAATTCACCATCAAGCATAGGTACTCTATGTCTAATACTCCCCAACATAGACTCATCCATCTTCCTTCAATGGTGATTAAACCAAAGCAATGGAGACCAAAGCTCTGATACCAATTGAAAGGATCGAGAAGAGGTGTCTAGAGGGGTGAATAGACTCTTAGCAAGAAAAGTGGCTGTTTTTAATTACTTCAAGTTGAGGTGGAGATTTAGCACATGTTTAAACATTCACAATACATATCAAGCATGCATGACAAGAGCATATGGGTATTGGAAAGTAAAGCATGCAATTTTGACTACTTGACCAAATAAAAACCTAGCCCTTTCCCAATTTTAAGTCTTGGCACATTTTAGCAATTATGCACAAGTCAAGCAATCAACCTACACATGCAATTCTAAGAGTATAGCAGCGGAATGTAAAGCAATTGCATGTGAAGATAAAGGGAGGAGTTTGAGGGAGCAAACGCAATGTAGACATGGAGATTTTTTTTGCGTGGTTCTGATAGGTGGTGCTATCGTACATCCACGTTGATGGAGACTTCAACCCACGAATGGTAACGGCTGCGCGAGTCCACGGAGGGCTCCACCCACGAAGGGTCCACAAAGAAGCAACCTTGTCTATCCCACCATGGCCATCGCCCACGAAGGACTTGCCTCACTAGGGTAGATCTTCACGAAGTAGGCGATCTCCTTGCCCATACAAACTCCTTGGTTCAACTCCAAAATCTTGTGGGAGGCTCCCAAGTGACACCTAACCAATCTAGGAGACACCACTCTCCAAAAGGTAATAGACGGTGTGTTGATGATGAAATCCTTGCTCTTGTGCTTCAAATGATAGTCTCCCCAACACTCTACTCTCTCTCACAGATTTGGATTTGGTGGAAAGATGATTTGAGTGGAAAGCAAATTGGGGAAGGCTAGAGATCAAGATTCATATGGTAGGATTGGAATATCTTGGTCTCAACACATGAGTAGGTGGTTCTCTCTCAGAACAATGAGTAATGTAAGTGTACGTATGTTCTGATGGCTCTCTCCACGAATGAAGAGTGGGTGGAGGGGTATATATAGCCTCCACACAAAATCTAACTGTTACACACAATTTACCAAACTTGGTGAGACCGAATCAGCAAACTTGGTCAGACTGATTTAGTTCATAATGTGACCGTTGGGCATTTTGGTGGGACCAATATGATCAACTTGGTAGGACCGATTTCATTAGGGTTAGGGCATAACGTAATCTCGGTGAGACTGACTACACAAACTCGGTTGGACCGATTTTGGTAATAAGCTAACCAGATAGTGGGTCAGGCAAACTCGGTGGGACCAATTTGCTCATTTCGGTGAGACCAAAATGTTACAAAAAGGCAACAGGGAGTTTGCAATGTTAACTCGGTGAGACCGATTCTCACATCTCGGTTAGACTGAAATGTTTCAAATAGGAAACAAAGAGTTTGCATTCCCATCTCGGTGAGACCGAGATCCCTATCGGTGAGACCGAACTGATTAGGGTTTTGGCAGTGGCTATGTCAAATGAACTCGGTGGCGCCGAATAGAAAGTTTTGGTGGGGCCGAGTTTGGCTTTTGGTTTGGGACATATGTGGATGTGAGAAAGTGGTTGAGGGTTTTGGAGAATATCACTAAGCACTTTGAGCAAGCAAGCCATTAAGCAACACGTCACCCCCTTTTAATAGTATTGGCTTTCCTATGGAGTCAATGTGATCTTGGATCACTAAAATAGAAAATGTAGAGTCCTGAGCTTTGAGCTTGAGCCAATCCTTTGTCCTTATCATCTTGAAGGGGTTCCACATCCTCTAGTCCATGCCACTCCATTTGTTGAACCTGCCTGAAATATACTAGATGAAAGCATTAGTCCAACAAGAGATATGTTGACATTAATTACCAAAATCACCCATGGAGAACTTGTGCTTTCAAGTGCGCGCCAATTTGGTTACATAGGCCATACGTGCATGCTTCGGGAATCACAAACCTTAACACAATTATTTCTTTAACCTCACAAACTACCACTAGAATGACTCTAATATTACCATCTTAACATATCAAAACAATTACAAGGAGTCAAACTTCACATAATATTCAATGCTCTATATATGAAAGTTTTTATTATATCTCCTTTGGATGTCTATCATATTAAGACAAAATTCATAACCCAAGCAAATTACCATGCTGTTCTTTAAGACTCTCAAAATAATACAAGTTAAGCAAGAGAGTCCAATAATTTCTACAAAATAAGACCACCACCGTGCTCTAAAAGATATAAGTGAAGCACTAGAGCAAAATTGCCTAGCTCAAAAGATATAAGTGAAGCACATAGAGTATTCTAATAAATCACGATTGAAGTGTGTCCCTCTCAAAAGGTGTGTATAACAAGGATGATTGTGGCTAACTAAAAAGCAAAGACTCGTATCATACAAGACGCTCCAAGCAAAACATATATCATGTAGTGAATAAAAATATAGCCTCAAGTAAAGTTACCGATAGATGAAGACGAAAGAGGGGATGCATTCCCGGGGCATCCCCAAGCTTAGGCTCTTCGCCATCCTTGAATTTTACCTTGGGGTGCCTCGGGCATCCCCAACCTTAGACTTTTGCCACTCTTTCTTCCATAGTCCATCAAATCCTTACCCAAAACTTGAAAACTTCACAACACGAAACTCCACAGAAAATCTCGTGAGCTCCGTTAGTAAAACAAAGCAAATAACCACTCAAGGTACTATTGTGATCTTATTCTAATTTTATATTGGTGTAATATCTACTGTATTCCAACTTCTCCATGGTTCATACCCCCGATATTAGCCATAGATGCATCAAAATAAGCAAACAACACATAGAAAACAGAATCTGTCAAAAACAGAACAGTTTGTAGCAATATGAAAACTTCGCATATTTCTGTAACTCTAAAAATTCTGAAAAATTAGGACGACGTGGGGAATTTGTATATAATTTTTTTTGATAAAAATTCAGAAGGTTTCAACGTTCCAGTGAATCATTGAATTTTCTGCACTGGGCGCAAAAGTTTCTGTTTTTCAGCAAAATCAAATCAACGATCACCGTAAGCCACCCCAAAGGTCTTGCTTGGCTCAAACACTAATTAAAACACCAAAACACAATTACTACAGAATTAATAATGTGTAAAACTTGAAAAATAGAAGCAAAAAGTAAAAAAGCAAAAATAAAATTGGTTTGCCTCCCAACATTCGATATTGTTTAATGCCCTTAGCTAGGCATAAAACGCAAATAGATATAGGTATTGTCATCTTTGGTATGCAACCATAGGTAGATCTTATAATAGATTCATAATGCAATTTAATTTTCTTTCTTGGAAAGTGTTCCATGCCCTTCCTTAATGGAAATTGAAATCTAATGTTTCCTTCTTTCATATCAATAATTGCACCAATAGTTCTAAGGAAAGGTCTACCAAGAATAATAGGACATGTAGGATTGCAATCTATATGAAGAACAATGAAATCTGCGGGCACATAATTCCTATTTGCAACAATAAGAACATCATTAATCATTCCCATAGGTTTCTTAATAGTGGAATCCACAAGATGCAAATTTAAAGAACAGTCATCAATTTCACGGAAACCCAAAACATCACATAAAGTTTTTGGAATTATAGAAACGCTAGCACCCAAATCACACAAAGCATGACACTCATAATCTTTAATCTTAATCTTAATAGTAGGTTCCCACTCATCATAAAGTTTCCTACGGATAGAAACTTCTAATTCAAGCTTTTCTTCAAAATATTGCATCATAACATGAACGATACGTTTGGTAAAAGCTTTATTTTGATTATAAGCATGAGGAGAATTCAACATGGATTGCAACAAGGAAATACAATCTATTAAAGAACAATTGTCATAATTAAATTCCTTGAGATCCAATCTAGTGGGTTCATCACTACTTAAAGTTTTGACCTCATCAATCCCACTTTTATCAATTTTTGCATCAAGATCTAGAAACTCCGAATTATTGGGACGCCTCTTAACTAAAGTAGGATCATCTCCAGTCCCATCTTTATCAAGATTTAATTTGGAAAACAAAGATTCAATAGGAGTCACATCAATAACTTTAAGATCTTCATCATTATTTTCACGCAAACTAGAAGAACATATTTTTATAAACCAATCCTTTTTTGCACGCATCTTAGCGGTTCTTTCTTTGCACTCATCAATGGAAATTCTCATAGCTTTGAGAGACTCATTGATATCATGCTTAGGTGGAATAGATCTGAGCTTCAAAGAATCAACATCAAGAGAAATTATATCCATGCTCCTAGCCAAATCATCAATCTTAAGCAATTTTTCTTCAACCATAGCACTAAAATTCTTTTGAGAACTTATAAATTCTTTAACACTATTGTAAAAATCAGAGGGAATCTTATTATAATTTCCATATGAATTGTTGTAGGAATTACCATAATTATTAGAGGATTTACTAGGAAAATGCCTAAGATTAAAATTTCCTCTATAAGCATTGTTACCAAAATTGTTCCTACCAACAAAATCCACATCCATAGATTCATTATTATTCTCAATCAAAGTGGACAAGGGCATATCATGAGGATCTATATTAGCACCCTTGTTAGCAAATAATTTCATAAGTTCATCCATCTTTCCACTCAAAACATTAATCTCTTCAATGGCATGCACCTTTTTACTAGTTGAAGATCTTTCGGTATGCCAATGAGAATAGTTAACCATTATATTATCTAGGAGTTTAATTGTTTCTCCTAAAGTGATTTCCATAAAAGTACCTCCCGAGGACGAATCTAAAAAATTTCTAGAAGCAAAGTTCAGTCTGGCATAATTTTTTTGTAGAATCATCCATAAATTCAAACCATGTGTGGGACAATTTCTTATCATAAGTTTCATCCTCTCCCAAGATTGTGCAACATGCTCATGATCAAGTTGTTTAAAATTCATAATATCGTTCCTAAGGGAGACGATCTTAGCGGGAGGAAAATACTTGGCAATAAAAGAATCTTAGCACTTATTTCATGAATCAATACTATTTTTAGGCAAAGATAAAAACCAAGTTTTAGCCCGATCTTGTAGTGAGACGGGAATAGCTTTAATTTGACAAGATCATTATCCACATCTCTTTTCTTTTGCATATCACACAAATCAACAAAATTATTCAGATGGTAAGCAGCATCTTAACTAGGAAGGCCAGAGAATTGATCTTTCATGACTAGATTCAATAAAGTAGCATTGATTTCACAAGATTCCGCATTAGTAGCGGGAGCAATCGAGTGTTAATAAAATCATTATTATTGGTATTGTAAAAGTCACATAATTGGTATTATCTTGAGCCATCATGACAAAGCAAGCAATCCAACACACAAGCACACAAAAAGCAAGCGAACAAGACGAGCGAAAGAAGGGCGAAGAAAAGGCAAATCTTTTCGAAGATCGTTTTAGAAGTGGGGAGGAAAATGGGAGGCGAATGGCAAATAATGTAAATGCAAGAGATGAGAGTTTAATGAAGGGTACTTGGTAGGTCTTGACTTGGCGTAGATCTCAACGGCACCAGAAATTGGCGAGTTGAAAGAAGACAAATCTTGACTTGACTTGGCGTAGATCTCCCCAACAATGGCGCCATAAATTCTTCCTACTACCTCTTGAGCTTGCGTTGGTTTTTCCCTTGAAGAGGAAAGGGTGATGCAGCAAAGTAGAGTAAGTATTTCGCTTAGTTTGAGAACCAAGGTATCAATCTAGTAGGAGATTACACACAAATCACCAAATACCTGCACAAACAAACAACAACTTACACCCAACACTATAAAGGGGTTGTAAATCCCTTCACGATTATTTGCAAAAGTGAGATCTAATAGAGATAGATGAACTAGTAAAGTAAATATTATTGGGTTTTTGGTTTATAGATTGCAAAATACTAGATCTAAAGCTTATAAGATGTAAAGTAGACCCCGAGGCCATAGGTTTCACTAGAGGCTTCTCTCTTGATAGCAAGTATTACGGTGGGTGAACAAATTACTGACAAGCAATTGGTAGAAGAGCGAATAATTATAACGACATCTATGGCAATGATCATGAATATAGGCATCATGTTCGTGACAAGTAGACCGAAACGATTTTGCATCTACTACTATTACTCCACACATCGACCGAAACGATTCTGCATCTAGAGTATTAAGTTCATAAGAACAGAGTAACACCTTAAGCAAGATGACATGATGTAGCGGAATTAACTCAAGAAATATGATGAAAATCCCATCTTGTTATCCTCGATGGCAACAATACAATACGTGCTATGTCCCTTTCTGTCACTGGGATTGAGTACCGCAAGATTGAACCCAAAGCAAAGCACTTCTCCCATTGCAAGAAAAACCAATCTAGTTGGCCAAACCAAACCGATAATTCGAAGAGAATTACTAAGATATTAGATCATGCATAAAACAATTCAGAAGAAACTCAAATATTATTCATAGATAATCTGATCATAAACCCACAATTCATGGGATCTTGACAAACACACCGCAAAAGAAGATTACATAGGATAGATCTCCGAGAACAATGAGGAGAACATGGTATTGAAGATCAAAGAGAGAGAAGCAGCCATCTAGATACTATCTATGGACCCGTAGGTTTGTGGTAAACTACTCACACTTCATCGGAAGGGCAATAGGGTTAATGTAGATGCCCTCCGTGGTTGATTCCCCCTCCGGCGGAGTACCGGAAAAGGCCTCCTGATGGGATCTTGCAAGAACAGAAGGTTACGACGGTGGAAAAGTGGTTTCGATGGATGTTCTGGGGTTTCTGGAATATATGTGAATTTATAGGCGAAGGAAGTAGGTCAGGGGAGGCACGAGGGGCCCACAAGGTAGGGGGTGTGCCCTACCCCCCATGGCGCACCCTCCACCCTTGTGGCCGCCTCGCAGATCCCCTAGCGTGTACTCCAAGTCCATCTGGTGTCTTCTGGTCCAAGAAAAAACCCCGTAAAGTTTCGTTCCGTTTGGAATCCGTTTGATATTCCTTTTCTACGAAACTCAAAAACAAGGAAAAAACAGAAACTTGCACTAGGCTCTGGGTTAATAGGTTAGTCCCAAAAGTCATATAAAATATCATATAAATGCATATAAAACATCCAAGATAGATAATATAATAGCATGGAACAATAAAAAAATTATAAATACGTTGGAGACGTATCACTGGATCAAGAGTTTGAGGGACGTCATTGAGTTGAACGTGTACGAAACTCAGAGGTGTCGTACGTTCGGTGCTTGATTGGTCAGAACGAGAAGAAGTTTGACTACATCAACCGCGTTGTCAAATGCTTCCGCTTTCGGTCTACGAGGGTACGTAGACACACTCTCCCCCTCTCGTTGCTATGCATCTCCTAGATAGATCTTACGTGAGCGTAGGATTTTTTTTTTTTTAATTTGCATGCTACGTTTCCCATCATTAGATTACCTTGTCCCTTGTCTTGGCAATCGGGAGGGTTTGTGACTCCTTGAACTAGTGCAAGATATGTAAGTTGATTGCACTCGTCCTTGCCAAAAAGAATATGAGTGAAATATGTTGGCGGAGTCACCCTCAAGAACTCTCTAGTTCTTCTTTTTTGGGATCGACATCAACTTGATGGGAATCCTTGGAGTTATAGTCGTACTTGGTGAAGTAGAACTTGAAGTAGACTTGGGAACCCACTTCACCAAGGCCTTAGGAGCTTCTTCAAATGAGTCAATCTCTTCTTGAATCTTGTCCTTGCCTTTTAGCTTCTCATGAGTCTTTAAAAGTTTTCGATGATCCTCTAAGGTAGTTTCATGAGCTAACTTAAGAGTGTTTAGTTCTGTAGTTAGACGCTCAATCTCCTTCTTATCATCATCATTTGTTTCATATTGATTAGCATGATTAATAGCAATTTCATCAAAGTTTTCATCACTAGTGCTACCAACGGGTAAATCACCTTCATCACTATTGAAATCAAGATATTTGGGGTGTGATACCTTAGGGACTTTAGCCATGAAGCATCTTCCAATTCCTTCATTAGGTGAGTCAAATATATCATAGGAGTTGGATGACACAAGAAAAATTCCGGCAACACCTTCATCTTGAGTATCTTCGAAGTAAGAGTGGTAGCTTCTCTCGGAGTAGTCATCGAAGTCGGAACCGGATACCCATTCACCAACATGAGCTTGATGCCTTCGTCTTATACAGCTCATTGATGATTTCTCCTTCCTTTCCGAATCCTTGCTTCTACGATAGGGTCTTCATTCATAACGATCATCTCTACTCCTTCTCTCTCTTGGTGGTGATTCCATTCTTTTACTTCTTCTTTTGGGTGAATCTTCTCTTCTCTTGTGTGGATCCGTACACTCATTTGAGTAGTGTCCGGGTCTCCCACAATTGTAGCAATTGCGATCACGACTAGAAGATATTTTGTCATTGTAGGACCTTGACTTAGAACTTCTCTCTTTGCTTCTATTCTTGTAGAATTTGTTGAAGTCCTTCACCATTAAGCTCAATTCTTCATTCAAGACTTGTTTCTCACTTGATTTGGTAGGAGCATCACATGAGGCTTTGTAAGCGCCACTAGACATGTTGTGAAGCTCTTACTTATCCTTGAGAGACATCTCATGGGCAACAATTTTATGAATGACTTCCGTTGGCTTGAGATCTTTGTAGTCGGGCATCATTTGGATCAAAGTGCACACGGTATCATATTTTCCATCCAAGGCTCTTAGGATATTCTTGATGATGAACTTGTCGGTCATCTCTTCGCTTCCTAAGCCGGCAATCTCATATGCGATGAGAGCAAGCCTAGAGTACATTTCAGCGACTCCTTCACCATCCTTCATCTTGAACTTATCAAGTTGACTTTGAAGCACATCTAACTTGGATTCCTTGACGGACTTGGTACCTTCGTGCATATCAACCAAAGTATCCCAAATTTCCTTTGCATTCTCAAGACGGCTAATTTTGTTGAATTCTTTGGGGCACAATCCGTTGAAAAGAATATCGTAAGCTTGAGCATTGTATTGCAACATCTTCAGTTCTTCCACGGACGCTTCACGATCCGGTTCTTTTCCATCCTCGAAGTATTCACCTTGCAAACAAATTCACACGATAGCCCAAACGGCAGGGTTGTGTACAAGAATATGCATTTCCATTTTATGTTTCCAACTAGCAAAATTAGTACTATCAAAGTAAGGACCTCTACGGTGATAACCTCCCTCGTTAGACGCCATATCTACTAGGTTTTGAAACCAAGGCTATGATCACCAAAGCTACGGAAATCAAGGCTAATGGAGACCAAAGCTCTGATACCAATTGTAGGATCGAAAGTAGGTCTAGAGGGGGGGTAATTAGACTACTTGACCAAATAAAAATCTAGCCTTTTCCAAATTTTAAGTGTTGGCAGATTTTAGCAAATAGGACAAGTCAAGTAACCAACCTACACATGCAATTCTAAGAGTGTGGCAGCGGAAAGTAAAGCATTGCATATGAAGGTTAAGGGAGAGGTTTGGAGAGTGCAAACGCAATGGAGACCCTAGGATTTTTGGCGTGGTTCCAATAGGTGGTGCTATCGTACATCCACGTTGATGGAAACTGCAACCCACGAAGGGTAATGGCTGCGCGAGTCCACGGAGGGCTCCACCCATGAAGGGTCCATGAAGAAGCAACCTTATCTATCCCACCATGGCCAACGTCCACGAAGGACTTGCCTCACTCGGGTAGATCTTCACGAAGTAGGCGATCTCCTTGCCCTTACAAACTCCTTGGTTCAACTCCACAATCTTGTCGGAGGCTCCTAGGTGACACCTAACCAATCTAGGAGACACCACTCTCCAAAAGGTAATAAATTGTGTGTTGACGATGAACTCCTTGCTCTTGTGCTTCAAGTAATATTCTCCCCAACACTCAACTCTCTCACACAGATTTGGATATGGTGGAAAGATGATTTGAGTGGAAAGCAACTTGGGGAAGGCTAGAGACCAATATTCTTGTGGTAGGAATGGTATATCTTGGTCTCAACACATGAGCAGGTGGTTCTCTCTCAGAAAATATGTAGTGGAAGTGTAGGCATGTCCTGATGGCTCTCTCTCCAATGGAGAAGAGGGTGGAGGGGTATATATAGCCTCCACACAAAATCCAACTGTTACACATATTTGACCCAACTCGGTCAGACCGAATAGATGAACTCGGTCAGACCGAAGCAGTTCAAAATGTGAATGTTAGGAATCTCGGTGGGACCGACATGATCAACTCGGTGGGACCGATGTGCTAGGGTTAGGGAAAGACCTCATCTCGGTGGCGCCGGATGCATGAACTTGGTGAGATCGATTTCAGCAAATAGCAATACAGAGAAGTGGTCAAGCAAACTCGGTGGGACCAATCGCTCATTTCGATGAGACCGAAACGTTACAAAAGGATCACAGAGAGTTTACCATGCAAATGGAGAACACAGTAAATCAGACCATCGTCCGCTTATAATTGATCTTGAGCCGAAGGGTACACCTATCCCTCGGTCAGGTGGTTACAAGAAATTCGAAGCTCGGTGGTTACAAGAAAATTAGTTGAGGAGACCGTGGCCAATGCATGGGAGAATGCAGCAGGGGAGCCAAATTTTGTTGCACGCACAACTCTTGTGCATGCCGCGCTTCATGCACAAGGCCCCAAAGAAGAGGTTGGATGACCTGAAGGCACGACTTGAGGCGACCCGTAGGGAGCCACCAACAGATGAGAACTGTAACATCCCAAATTTTCAATTTGGAATGTTATACATTAGATCATTATGCATATCATATTTTCTTGCTTTTGGTGATCCGAGAAAATCCTAAGCAACTCAAGGACCCTCGGAGAGAGTTGAAGATTTCTAAATTTTCATATTTGAGGTTTCTCAAATTTTGAAAATAGGATCGTTTGATTTTATTTATTTTTTCTTCAAGTATTTCTATTGTAAAATATGAGAGAGGGAGTAAAATGACTCTCCCAAAATAAAGAAATACGGAAGATTTAATAAAAAGGTCAAACAAATTTTATTTGGAGTTTATTTGGATTTTATTTGAATTAGGAAAAATTGCATGTTTTCAAAAATGCATTTTAGTGCCAAGAAAATGTTCATCTTGTTCTAAATATATTATTTAGACGGTGAAAATTTGTTTTGGCAATTTCTAGTTTTTATTTTATTTTATTTTATTTTTCTAGAGTTGTTTTAGCGCCGGCGTAGTTGTTAAAAAAAATAGGGGACCGACCCGACTGGGCCGAAGCCCAGCCGAACCGGCCCGTCGCCAGAGCCACCGCCTTTCCCCGCGTCGCCCCGCCGTGGCCGACTCGAACTCCCGCCGCCGCCGCCGTGGTTGCCCCTCCCCCAAGCCA
>LR738712.1:518325798-518373919 GCA_902687465.1 Secale cereale
CGCACCCCTCCCCTCGCCGCAGCAGCCCGCCGCCGCGACGACCGCACCCCGCCGCCGCGCCAGCACGCTGCCGCAGTCGCCAGCCTCGCCGCCACAGCCGCCAGCCCCGCCGCCGCCGTTGCCACCCCTCGCCGCCGCACCCTGCCGCCACTCGCCGTCGCCGAAAAGCCACCGCCGCCGACAGTTCTCGAGGTAGCCGCCGCCGGTTTTCTCCAGAAAACCATTGGTTTTTTTAGAACCCTAGCCGTTTTTTTTATTATTAGATCGGTTTTATTAGATCGGTTTTCTGTTTTATTTTTCTGGTTTAGTTAAGTAGAAAACGTTCACCCGTTCGTTCGTTCGTTCTAACGAACGAATTCATCGTTTAGTCTCAGCTGACGAACGTCCATTCGTTAAGCTGTTTTAGTTTTCTTTTTCTAGTTTATTTTCTGATCGCGATCTCAGATCCGATCTTCGTTTTAGTTTAACTTTCCGCTCGTTTATCGGAATCAGGTGATTCAAGTGCCTGGAGTTTCGTATCGAAATTCTCTTTCCGTTTAACCTAGTCACACAAGCATTGCCTCTGATAAATTTGGACATAGATCCAGATTGGTTCGGTAGTTGTTTCTCTTTCGTCGTTTGCTTTTCGTTGTTTCTTCTTTTGTCGTTTCTTTTGCAAACCAGAGTTCTTAAGTTGAACCTTCTGGTTAGATCTTTTATTCGAGTTTTACCCGTGCATTAGTAAAGTACTTATTATGTGCTTGTTTGTTGGTGATAGAGTACTCGGAGTGCGCCGCTTGCTACTTTGAATCTCTGGGTTTTGCGGATCATCAGCAAGGCAAGTAACACTTTAATCATACTTTCCAATTACCCAGTTTTCATTGCATTAGTCCAAACCCTCACACATTGCATGTGTAGGACCAATTAACTTGTGGGACTGGGAAGTAGATTGAGGTAGTACCTATTACCTGCATTACATTCAAACCTTTGTGAGTTACTTCTACGTTTGCTGTTAGGACATGCTATGCTCGTAGACGTGGATTGGGTGAGTGAAATCCATGACAGATGTGAGTTTGTTAATTTAATGGTTCAACTTAAGGTGGCAACATTAATACACATCTGGGTGGATTGAGGCATCTGGGTATTCCAGGGATTGCCTGTTTTTCTTCGGACCGCCACCCAGGTTCAAAGGGATCATGAGATTATTCATACTAGAAACTTCCGTGTGCAGCCACAATGCTATTATGGGCTCTAGCATAGTATGAGTAAGTCGTGCGAACATCTATAGTGGTGAACTAGCAGATGTAGGGGATGTAGGTTGGTACGGTTCACCCGGTCGTAGGTGCTAGTGCTTCTGAAAGACTGTGTCTCGGTTATCCGTTTCTCAAACATCATGCAGTGCGAGAAATCAAACAGAGGAGATCGGGTCTTGTGGGGAAAAGTGCACAAACCTCTGCAGAGTGTACAAACTGATCATGATTAGCCGTGTCCCCGGTTACGGACGTCTTGAGTATCTATTACTTGGATATCATGTGCATCTCATCATGTTACCCTAATTTAATATTGTTGGGTTTAATGATGAACTTTAATTGGGGTTGAGAGGATGTCTATCTTCTCAACGATGTTTCAACTACCATGATAGTTAATTAAAATCTATTCCTTTTGAAGTAGGGAAAAATTGGCTTTATGTAAAAACTGTAACCATAGAGCTTTCCACCAGCCATATTGCATATAATATAGCTTTACTTTCAATTGCTCTCTTGTGTTACTTTGCCAGCATATTCCATGTGCTGATCCGTTTTCGGGCTGCAACGTCTTATGTTACAGACTTTTCAGACGACGAGTAAGATGCCCTTTTAGGTCGTGGTTCTATACTCAGTGATGCCGTTGGAGTTGATGGACTCACTTATCTTACACGCCTTCCGATGTTATCGTGTTAGATGGCCTTAAGCCATTTTTATTGTAATAAATTCATCATTGGACTATCGATGTAATAAGTGTGTGATTGCTACTCTGTTATAAATCCTTCAAGTACTGTGCGTGTCAGCATTACTGATCCAGGGATGGCACTGATGCACAGAGATCAGACTGTTTGAGGTCTGGTCGCTACAAGATGGTATCAGAGCACACGTTGACTGTAGGACATGACCACTAAGCTAAAGCCCTAGAACACTATTCACTCTTCTCTTTTCTGACTCCTCATCTTTTCTACTCTTTTAGGATGGTGGATGCAAAGAACAAGTTCATGCAGCCGGATGACGATACCCCATTTGGACGACACCTGAAGGAAGTCACCAGATATCTAAACATTGGACTACCAAGTTTCACCGAAACCTACAATGCCACTCTACCTGAGAAGAAGCGTTGGTTGATTCAAGCCCAAGTTCCAGGAAGGACGTTCAAGCCCGTCACTGCACTCATAGCATTTTCCTTTAATGCGCCTACATGGAGCCTAGGCAGGAGCATGGCAGCCCACATCGCTATGGGAAGGATCGGAGAAGTCTACAAGCAGGAGCTAAAGGACACCATCTACCAAATTTGTGGACGCCGAGATGAGAATTGGGATATGATCAGCACCCGGAAGGATAGATCCATTGTAGCATTCATCTAGGAGTTGAACCATCACATTCGTCGCCAGGAGCACCATATGTGTGCAGGGATGATAGATTTGAAGAAAGCCCTAAATAGGAATTTGGAGCTAGAGGAAGAACTTAAGTCTACACGCGACGGATATGAGGAGGAGATGCAAATACTTGTGGAGAAGAATGGTGACTTGACATGGAAGTTAGGGATACTCATGGGAGAAGAAGACGAGGAAGAAGAACCCAAGGAGATTCCACCGGAAGACTACATCATCATCGACGACACGGATTCGGAACCCGAAGATAGCAAAGATGAAGACTATGAAGATGAAGCTGGGGCAGATATCATGGAATCCTCTGCCGAGCAATACTTCTAGATGACCACCCTGTGATTAGTAGTTTACCTCCATATATTAGCTTTAGATCACTTTTGTAACGATTAGATCCGTGTAAGCCCTTGTTTGAAATTGATTTTGGTGTGATGAATTGTATGTTTGCCTCATGTGCATATGGGTAGTGATTTTCCCTTAGACCTCAATTCTGTTCTAATCTCTTCCCTCTACACCCATCAGATGCCTCCAATACGTGAATTTGAGTTTCCCCCTGAGCTCACCCAGTTGATCCAGTAGCAGAACACCCTGATGTAACTTCTTGTACAGAACACTCAGAACAACAATAACAACCCTCCACCACCACCACCCGTGGACAACCTGACACGTTTCTTAAGGTTGCAACCACCAGTGTTTGCTAGCAGCATCGAACCAATAGTGGCTGATGACTGGCTACGCAAGATTGGAAGGGATTTGACCACCGCCAATTGCTCGGATGCTGAGAAGGTGCGATTTGCCGCACACCAGTTATCTGGACCAGCCGCAGCATGGTGGGAGAACTACACAGCCACTTACCCCATAGCCAATGTGACTTGGGATCAGTTTCAGCAAGCTTTTCGTACCGCCCATGTCTCAATTGGAGCTATGAGTATGAAGAAGCAGGAGTTTCACAATCTACGCCAAGGAAATCATACTGTGGCCAAGTACGTGGATGAGTTTAATACCCTATCTCGTTATGCCCCAGATGATGTGGCCACAGATGCCGCTAAGCAGGAGAGATTCATGGAAGGGCTGAATGATGAGATGAGTGTACAGTTGATGGTGGCCACTTTCAATAACTACCAGGAGTTGGTTGACCGCACCCTAATGATTGAAAGGAAGCATCAACAGATTGAAAGTCGCGAGAGGAAGTATGGGCAAGGAAGGTATAACTCTGGAGCACAGCAGAAGCCCTGTTTTACCCCTAAGACGGTAGGACAGTTTCGACTTACCCATGGAGGAGGTAGCTCGCACAATCACAATGGCACTAAGAATGGAAATGTGAATGGAGCCAATGGAAACCAGAACCGCCCTACACCGTCCACACCCACCAAGAAGGATTTCAGTCACGTCACTTGTTACAAGTGCGGGAAGAATGGACATTATGCACTGACTGCCTAGAAGCTAAGAATGGGAACGGCAATGGAAGCGCCGCGAAGAAGCCCAACCCCTTCAACAAAGGACAAGTGAATCACGTTAGCGTGGAGGAGGTTGAAGCCCAACCAGATGCAGTAATAGGTAAGTTCTTAGTTAAATCCTTTACTGCACTCGTTCTTTTCGATACTAGTGCATCGCATTCATACATTTCAAGGGGATTCGTGGATAAGTATAAGCTGCCAACCCAAGCCCTTAGATCGCCCATGTTAGTAACCTCACCAAGAGCGGAGTATATGGCTAAGTCATGGTGTGATCAGTTGCCCTTAAGGATTGGTAATTACATTTTCCCTTCGGACCTAATAGTATTGGAATCTCAAGGACTGGATGTGATATTAGGCATGGATTAGTTATCTAAGTATGAAGGGAATATTGAATGTGCCAGTAAGACCATTTTGCTTACTACGCCGGAAGGAAGAAGGATCAAGTATGTATCCCGGCATGAGTCAAAGAGGAACAGATTAAATTCCTTATCAGGAGTTGTTCAGGAGGAAGTGCCAGTAGTGAAGGATTATCCGGATGTGTTTCCAGAAGAACTGCCAGGAATGCCACCTGACAGAGATATATAATGTTTGATTGAGCTTTTGCCAGCACCGGGCCAATTTCCAAGAGACCATATAGGATGCCCGCAAAGGATTTGGAGGAAATTAAGAAACAGATTAAGGAGTTACTGGATAAAGGATTCATACGCCCAAGTTCTTCGCCTTGGGGTTCGCCAGTACTTCTAGTAGAGAAAAAGGATGGATCGTTAAGAATGGTTGTTGATTATCGAGGATTGAATGAAGTAACGATCAAGAACAAGTACCCATTGCCGATGATCAATGATCTGTTCGATAGATTGCAAGGAGCTAAGGTATTTTCCAAGATCGATCTGCGATCAGGGTACCATCAATTGAAGATCCGAGAGCAGGATATACCTAAGACGGCCTTTACCACTAGGTATGGGTTGTACGAGTATACCGTTATGTCGTTTGGTCTGACGAACGGACCGACATACTTTAGGAACCTGATGAACAAAGTGTTTATGGGGTATTTGGATAAGTTCGTCGTAGTGTTCATAGATGATATTTTGATCTTATCGAAGGATGAAGAGGAGCATGCAGAGCATTTGCGATTGGTATTGGAGAAGCTCAGAGAACATCAGTTATATGCCAAGTTTAGCAAATGCGAATTTTGGTTGAAGGAAGTCGGATTCCTTGGACATGTTATATCTGGAGAAGTAATAGCAGTAGATCCCGCCAAGGTGGACATTGTGACCCATTGGGAAGCACCGACAATAGTTGGAGAGATCCGGAGTTTTCTTGGACTTGCAGGATACTACCGGAGATTCATCGAGAATTTCTCAAAGATTGCAAAGCCTATGACGGAGTTGTTAAAGAAGGACACCAAGTTCAGATGGACAGAAGAATGTGAGGCCGGTTTCCAGGAATTAAAGAACCGTTTGGTCTCATCACCTGTGTTGATTCTGCCAGATCAACATAAGGATTACGAGGTGTACTGCGACGCTTCACGTTGAGGACTTGGAGCAGTTCTTATGCAGGAAGGAAGAGTTGTTTCGTATGCTTCACGACAACTGAAACCTCATGAGTTGAACTATGCCACTCATGATTTGGAGTTAGCAGCCGTAGTACATGCATTGAAGACGTGGAGACACTTTCTCATTGGAAACCATTGTGAAGTATATACGGATCACAAGAGTTTGAAGTATATATTCACTCAGAAGGAGTTGAATCTTAGGCAAAGGAAATGGCTAGAACTCATTAAGGATTACGACATGAGATTACATTATCATCCCGGAAAGGCTAACGTAGTAGCCGATGCGCTAAGCCGCAAGAGCCATGTCAATACCCTAATGATGGAAGAGTTTCCAAAGGAGTTAGCCAAGGATTTACGAGAACTACGTATGGAGATAGTTCCGAGAGGCTATGTAGCAACACTAGAAATCCAGTCTACCTTGATGGATAAAATCCGAGAAGCTCAGAAAGTTGACAAGGAGATTGCCTCTATAAAGGAGAGGATGAGCGAAGGAAAAGCTAAAGGATTTCGTGAGGATGAACACGACACCTTGTGGTTTGAGGACCGCGTCTATGTGCCTAATGACTCGGAGATCAGGAAGTTGATTTTACAGGAGGCCCATGATTCACCATACTCGATTCACCCAGGGAATACTAAGATGTATTTGGATTTAAAAGATATTTTCTGGTGGACCGGTATGAAGAAGGATATTGTGGAGTATGTAGCAGTTTGTGATGTATGTCAGAGAGTGAAGGCAGAACATCAGAAGCCGACAGGATTGTTACAACCATTGCCAATACCCGAATGGAAGTGGGATAAACTAGGTATGGATTATATTACGGGACTACCCAGAACTCGTTCTGGCTATGACCGGATTTGGGTTGTAGTTGATCGTTTAACGAAGGTAGCTCATTTCATCCCCGTAAAGACTACCTATACCAGTGCAAAGTTGGCAAAGATATACATGACCCGAATTGTATGTCTGCATGGAGTTCCGAGGAGCATCGTATCAGATAGAGGAACCCAGTTTACCTCAAAGTTCTGGAATCAGTTACATGAAACTTTGGGTACCAGACTAGAGTTTAGCACAACATTTCACCCGCAGACAGATGGACAGACTGAAAGAGTCAATCAGATTTTGGAGGATATGCTGAGAGCCTGTGCACTAGATTATGGATCTAGTTGGGACGACAATTTGCAGTATGCCGAGTTTTCTTACAACAACAGTTATCAATCCAGTTTGAAGATGGCCCCTTTCGAAGCATTATACGGAAGGAGATGTAGGACTCCATTGTCGTGGGACGAAGTTGGAGATCGACAGTTGTTTGGACCAGACTTGATCAAAGAGTCTGAGGAAAAGGTGAAGTTGATTCGAGATAGACTGAAGGTAGCTTAGTCCAGGCAGAAAAGTTATGCAGACTCGAAGCATAAGGAGATAACCTATGAGATCGGAGACAGAGCATACTTGAGAGTATCACCTCTGCGAGGAGTCAAACATTTCGGAGTTAAAGGAAAGTTAGCCCCGAGATATGTGGGACCTTACCGTGTTTTGGAATGCATGGGAGAGGTTGCATACAAGTTGGAATTGCCCGAAGGATTGTCAGGAGTGCACGATGTGTTTCATGTTTCGCAGCTTAAGAAGTGCCATGCGGAGATGGCCGACATACCGCTTAGAGACACAGTACCCCTGGAGGCGATTCAGTTAGACAGTGATCTGACCTACGAGGAGAAGCCTGTTAAGATCCTCGAATTTTCGAGCAGAGTTACCCGCAGCAAGGTTATCAAGTTTTGCAAAGTTCAGTGGAGTCACCACACCGAGGAAGAAGCCACCTGGGAACGAGAAGATGATCTACGCCAGGACCACCCTCACCTATTTTCTAGCCAACCCAAATCTCGAGGGCGAGATTCATCTTAAGGGGGTGTCACATCCCTAGTTTAGCACTTGCATTAGGACTAGCTAGAGTGTGCATCATGTTTACTTATCAAAGAAACTTGAAATGGGAATGACAGAAATCCCAGCACCCCTCTCCTAACAACTAGGGTTTGGTAAAATATTTTCCAATGTACCCAAAATGCCCTTCAAAAATGTTCATCATTTCTGCCTTGGTCTCAAACCTTTGTCAAAAATGGTGCACAATTTTCTAGGACCTCGAAGGTCTTTGGATTAAATCATATGGTATTTGTATTTGGGCATTTAAATGCTATAAAATATTTTAAATGCTCAAATAATCATAAACTATAATGTTCTATGTTGTTCATATTATATACAGTGGGCATGACAAGTTTTATGAGTTATAAAAATGTTCTGGCATTTTTATTAATTAAACAAAGTTGCAAAAGAAATGAAACAGAAAAGAAATAGGAAAGAAAAGAAAGAGAGAAAGGACTTACCTTGAGCCCAGCACTGTTGCAGGCCGGCCCAGCCCACCAGCACCGCTCCTGTCGCCTTCCTCCTCGTGCCAGTAGGCAGCGCGCGTGGCCACCATGCGCCGGCACGCGCCCGGCCACCTCCAGCCTGCCTGCCTACGTCCCCGACGCCCTGGACGTCTCCCTGCGTCGCCACGCAGCTGCCCCGACCCCTCTCTCACTTCCCCTCGTCCTCATCTCCTTCCCCTGGCTCTCTCCTCCACCATCACCGAGCCACCCGTCGCCGCCGCTCGCCGTTGCCGCACCTAGAGCCTCCCCCTCGTCACGTGACCGTGTCCAGAAGGATCGCCGCGACGCCCTCTTCCTCCTCGCTGAGCCACGGATCGCCGGGAGCCCTGCAACGCCTTCACGCCGTCGTCCCCAACCTTGGATCGCCGGAGCACCTCGCCGTCGATTAAGGAGCTGCAGAGCATCCCCGACCTCTCCGTCGAGCTCGCTAGCACCGCTGTGAGCCCCTACGCCAAATCCCTTCCTCCTCCGCCTCATTTGCACCGCGTAGCTGCTGCTCCGCTGATCACCGAAACCTGCCGCCGCCGTGCTTGCCGCCGGTGATGCTCCGGTGACCATTTGGTCACGGACGCACGTCCATCTCGCTCGCCGCAGCACGTACATGAGCTAGGTACCACGCACGCATCACCTAGGCCACCGCAGCCGCGTTTCCACACACGCCCGAACGCCGGCCGCCGCTGCCGAGCTCGTTGCCGTCGCCTCCGGCCACCACAGGCCCGGCGACCACCACCATTCAACGCGCATCGGCGAGGGCACTCCAACGCGCCCAACCGCGGCTCGAACCATGCCCTCTAGGAGATTTCCGAAGCTCGCCGCCGTGTTTGGCCTCGCCGGCGTCACTTCGCCGGCGAGTTTGACTCGTTTGACCGGGGGGTTGACCACCCCTGGGTCGCTGACGTGTGGGCCACCCCTCCCCAAATTAGCTAGTTTAATTAAGTAAATACTAACTAAATCAGTTAATTAGGTTAGTCACTGACCTGTGGGCCCAGACCCCACTGACAGCTAATTAGTTCCTAGCTTAACACTAATTAACTTTGCTAATTAGCTATGACACTGACATGCCGGGCCCACATGTCATGTTTGACCTAGACCAGCCCATGTTGACCTGCTGACGTCAGCATGAGGCCATGCTGACGCAGTAAAGTGTTTCTGGAATTTAAAATAAATCTTAATTGATTTATGAATTTCAGAAAATACTCAAAACTTCTAAAAATCATATAAAATCAACCGTAGCTCAGATGGAAATAAGTTATATATGAAAAATGATCAGAAAAATCCAATCTTTCCAATGGCACTGTTTTCATGCATGATTGAGCAAGTTGACCTTGCTGTATACATTAAAACATGATAATGCACTTAATTAAATAATAGTTTGAATTCCAATTTGAATCCTTGATTCAAATAGGCTCAAACCCTTCTGGTTATAGTTGCATTAGCCCAAAACACATGCATCTTGCCATGTCATGAGCATGCATCATATTGTTGCATTTGTTTGCTTATTGATTGTATCGCCGGTATTCTCCGTGTTAGGTCCTGCTCCCGAGGATACTTCTGTGTATCCAGCTGGAGAGCAGTACCCAACAACCACTCTGTCAGGCAAGCAATCATTGATCATTTCGATACAAACCCAATCTCCTCGCTCCTGCTCTCTTTTACTGCATTAAGGCAACAGCGTGTGAAACTGCTACTTGCTGCGGTAGTTGAACCCTATTCCCTTGCATGACCTGTCATTGCCACAGTAAATAGTTGAAACCCACTAGCATGTGTAGGAGTTGATTGAGCCATGTGATGTGTGATCCACCATAACTAAATCAGTTAATTAGGTTAGTCACTGACCTGTGGGCCCAGACCCCACTGACAGCTAATTAGTTCCTAGCTTAACACTAATTAACTTTGCTAATTAGCTATGACACTGACATGCCGGGCCCACATGTCATGTTTGACCTGGACCAGCCCCTGTTGACCTGCTGACATCAGCATGAGGTCATGCTGATGCAGTAAAGTGTTTCTGGAATTTAAAATAAATCTTAATTGATTTATGAATTTCAGAAAATACTCAAAACTTCTAAAAATCATATAAAATCAACCGTAGCTCAGATGGAAATAAGTTATATATGAAAAATGATCAAAAAAATCCAATCTTTCCAATGGCACTGTTTTCATGCATGTTTGAGCAAGTTGACCTTGCTGTATACATTAAAACATGATAATGCACTTAATTAAATAATAGTTTGAATTCCAATTTGAATCCTTGATTCAAATAGGCTCAAACCCTTCTGGTTATAGTTGCATTAGCCCAAAACACATGCATCTTGCCATGTCATGATCATGCATCATATTGTTGCATTTGTTTGCTTATTGATTGTATCGCCGGTATTCTTCGTGTTAGGTCCTGCTCCCGAGGATACTTCTGCGTATCCAGCTGAAGAGCAGTACCCGACAACCACTCTGTCAGGCAAGCAATCATTGATCATTTCGATACAAACCCAATCTCCTCGCTCCTGCTCTCTTTTACTGCATTAAGGCAACAGCGTGTGAACTGCTACTTGCTGCGGTAGTTGAACCCTATTCCCTTGCATGACCTGTCATTGCCACAGTAAATAGTTGAAACCCACTAGCATGTGTAGGAGTTGATTGAGCCATGTGATGTGTGATCCACCATGCTATTTGTTTATGTTGCCTGCTATGCTTAGAGTTGTGTCAGGTCTGGTTCATCTGGGTGATGGATCAGAGTGAAATGATCATACCGGTAAAGAGAAGGAAGTGTGGAATACGCTTGGTAAAGGTATCGATGAAAGGCCATGTAGGAGTACATGGTGGGTTGTTTCATTGGAATCGTCCATAAGACCCGAGATCTGTATGTGTGGTTCAAGTTTCAGCTACTACCACACATTGGGATCCTTAATTGACCCTCTCGGCTTATTAATTACCCTTGATCTCTGTCCAAGAGTTGCAACTAGTTTCTGGTGTTTATAGTTTACTAGAGGTTGTGCACAGCGCTGACCCTCGGGGTGGGTTGTGATGCGACAGGTATGTGGCACGGTGTACCGGTTGTCCGTTTGGTGACTCGGGAACCCTGTACACATCGTTTGGGGCCGTGAGCGACACCCCGGCCGGATCTCCCCACGGATGGAACCCAAATAGGCGATAAACCTGGACGAGAGACTTGTGTAGTTAGTCAGGTCGTGAACAAATCAATTACTACCTGCTGTTCTGTTTTTCACAGATTCTTTCATGTTTTGCCTTTCCTTCATTTTGCGAACTAAGAGCTTGCTTTTTCTTTGCAAAAACCTTTTGGCGATCTTGAGAAACAGTAGAACTTCAAGAATATCTTTATTTCCAGCAAGGAACAATTATTTTATAAAGGGTACTAACCTCGCTAATCAGATTATGGTGAGTTATGTATGAAGGGAGTTTTCAAGTGTGCGAGGGAAGATGATAAAAAGATTCAGGAGTGTCAAGCGCTCAAGCTTGGGGATGCCCCCGTGCACCCCCAAGAAATATTCAAGGAGACTCAAGCGTCTAAGCTTGGGGATGCCCCCGGGCATCCCCTTCTCCATCAACATTATCAGTTCGTCTTTCGTTCCGCTATATTTTTATCACTTCATGTGTTATGTGCTATGCTTGGAGCATCTTGCTTTTAGTTTTCTTTTTAGTTTTCCATAACGAGTCGAAACTCAGCATTCTTCATGTGGGAGAGAAACACGCTCCACTTCTACCTAGAACATAACATAGAATTTTCATGTCTATCTTTGCTGTGTGTGTTCTTTGTCTTTTAATAGCTACTATCATGCTCTGCTCTTAGTATTCATGCTTATCTTTTCAAAGAGCTTTTGTTTAGTTGGTTGCTTGAACTCTCTTTAATTATCATGCTCACCTTATTAAGAGAGTTTGCTTCCGTTGCATTGGTTAATATGTCTATGATAAAGATGCTACGTGCATAATGGTGCTTAGTAGTTCAGGTTTTCTTATGGTTAATCTCAAATAGCTGGGGGTTTCCCAATGTGTTATTGGAGTACCAACTTGATTTGTTTGCCTATGATGTGGTATGGTTTAGTAATATCTTCCTTTGAGAATTTATTTTGATTGACTTGGCGTATGCTCACGCATATTTAAGACTGTAAAGAAAGTCTGTCAAGCCTTGATGATCTTTTATTTCTGAGTAGCGATATAACTACCATGCCTGATTCAATATTGCTTTGTCGCTCTGCATGATTATGACCGTCATTGCTCTCTTAGTTGGTCGCTCCCAGTCTTTTGCTAACCTCCACCTGTACTAAGCGAACTAACTTTGCAATACATAGCTCATGGGAAAGTAGCTTAAAAACTATTGTGGTAAAGAATATGTTGCCTATGTATCTTATTTCTTATAAGTTGCTTGCTGAGCGGTAACCATGTTTCTAGGGACGGCATCAACTGTTACACTTTTTTTGAATATCATGTGAGCTGCTATGCATGTTCGTCTTGTCTGAAGTAAGGGTGATTTGCCATGAGTTGGTTGAGTATGCATATTGTTAGAGAAGAACATTGGGCCGCCAACCAAAGCCATGTATCATGGTGGAAGTTTTAGCTTGGACATTAATCCTCAATCTCTTATGAGAATATGCTTATGCATTAAAGAGGAGTCCATTATCTATTTTCTATGTTGTCCCAGTATGGATGTCCTCAAGTTGAGATCTATCAAAAACGAGAAATCAAATGCGATTTATCTCCTTGGACCTTTGTACAGGTGGCATAGAGGTACCCCTTTGTGACACTTGGTTGAAACATATGTAATGCAATGATAACCCATGAAATCCGAGCTAATTAGGACAAGGTGCGAGCACTATTGGTATTCGATGCATGAGGCTTGCAACTTATAGGATGTCTTATGCATGACACATATGAAGTACTACTACCGTTGAAAAAATTGCTTCTATGTTTTCAAAATAAAAAGCTCTAGCACATAACCATTCTTTTACTTTTTGAGTCTCCACCTTCTTTCTTCAAGCACCAACTACTGAGAGCATGATTGTCATTCTAAGTGTAATGTGCATTGTTCCAAAGTAGCATTGTCTTTTGCATGATTGTGATATCGTTTATTTTGAAATCATTGTATCTAGTCATCACTTCAACCTTGAAGGTGCCCCTGCATTTATGTTTTGCTTCACTAAAGGGGGCAAGCTAGATATCACTTTATCATATTTGCACACCATGTTCATTGCAAATCTTTTTGATGTTTCAGTTTCATATTGTAAAACTTTCAGTCCTTTGTGATTTTCTCATGAGGCAACTTAATTACTATAGAATCATTGTCTCAGTAAGCTTTTGTCATATGACTATAAAAAGTCCTATATGGTTAATAGCATGTCACCACAGAAATTATTCTTGTTATCATTTACCTACTCGAGGATGAGCAGGAATTAAGCTTGGGGATGTTGATACGTCCAAAACGTATCTATAATTTCTGCTTGCTCCATGCCACTTTTGGGTGATATTGCTATGATATTTATACACTTCCATACACTTTTGATCATGTTTGGACTAACCTACTAATCCAGTGCACCCGAGTGCCAGTTTCTGTTTTCGGCTGTTTTTGTATTTCAGGTTTTCGCATTACGAGAACTGTCAGGAAAAATCCAGAAAAATTATATAAAAAATCAGCGTTCCAGAACCTACCTTGCGCCCGAAGTACAACCGGGGGGGGGGGCCACCAGGCGCCCTGGCGGCGCCCCCCCCCCCCTGGGCCGCGCCGGGGGGCGCCTGGGCCCCCCGAGCCCCGTCTGGTGCCCCCCTTTGGCATATATTTAGAGCGTCCTTCGAAACCCTCGGGACGGGAACTCTTTTTCGCGATCTCATCTCTGTTCCGCCGCCGCCGCCGCTTCCAAGATCGGGAGCACCAGGAGAACTCTTCCCGGCACCCTGCCGGAGGGGAGGATCACCATCGGGAGCCTCTCCACCACCATGGACGCCTCCCGAATGAGTTGTGAGTAGTCTCCCTTGGACCATGAGTCCATGACCAGTAGCTATGTGATGTTCTCCTCCCATTCTTGTGCTTCACTAATTAGTCCTCGTGAGCTGCCCTACATGATCGAGGCACATATGTAATCCTTATGTTGTTGCTATGTTGAGTTTGCTGGGATCCGATGGATTATGAGATTATGTTCAGATTGTGATTGAGTAATATATTTGATCTACCTCTTTTATATTTATGTTCATAAATAATTCTTGCATGTTCTCCGTTGTTATTTATTGCTTTGGCCAAGTAGTAGGTAGTGACTCCAAGAGGGAACGTTATGCTCGATTGTGGGTTCATGCCCCTCGATGACTAGCTTGAGTGACAGAAACATGAGTCTAGGGGATGTGCTGCTGCCACAAGGGGGAAAAGAACGGTGCTTGTGCCCGCGGGTGCAAGGATTGTTTACTTTACGCAAAGTTCTTTTAATGCAGTTGTCTGTTGCATTGAGTTTACACTATGGGTGGGACTCGCAACTTAATACCAGCGAGATGTTCTGGATAGATATCTCAAGGTGGATGATTAGTAGTAGATATTGATGGATTTCGTTCTACTTACTTTGGTGTACCGCCCATGCTTTGAACCTCAACCTTTCTTGCAATGTAGTCAGCATTGGTTTGCGTTCGTGGTCCTGTCAATTGCCCAGTTGTAATTCGTTTACCTCACATAGCTGTTTTATCGTCTTTTGGGAGAGAGACATCACTAGTGAACATCATGAGACTCCGGTCCATATTACCATCATTGATCACATCCGCTATTTACTTTTCGCTATTATTTACTATTGCAAACATTATCTATCACTACTATCATTTGCGTTTAATCCTTTGTGAACTACAAGGCCGGAGGGATTGACAACCTCTCTGTACTCGTAGGGAGCAAAGTTATTTGTATCTGTGTGCAGGTCCACGTTGATTGCTAATATCTGGCGCCGTTAGCAGTTGACACCTACTTGTTGAACCTAGGAGTCTCTGGGGATTCGATCCTTGGCATCTTTGCTAAGGGAAAAACTTCCACAACACTGCATCTCACACCTTCCACTTGGGGTAACCAACGAGGGGTTAGAGGCCCATCAGCTTCCGCTTGAAGGTTGCCGAGTACACGTCGAGTAAACGATGATAAGTGGTGGGAGCGTGTGTGAAGAGGTACACCCCTGCATGGTTATCAATCTATTCGAATAGACGTTGTTCGCGGTACGGACTACTTGGTTACTCTTACAGTTCATAGGCAAGTTGATGGATACTACTAAAAGCCTCAAGATAAGTGTGAGTGCCGTGGATGGCCCTTCCGTAGGATGATGGAAGAGGATCCTCGGTAGTGTATTGTTGTGGTGAGTAGAGGACTCGTGTTCGTAATAACATCTTGCAATCCGTTGAGAGTTGTAGTATAGGTTAGCCAAGAGTCAATGTTGGCTTTCTGCTATAAACTCCACTGCCCCCTGTTGATAATGTTGCATGTATGATAGGTTCTGTGGTAAGACTTGCTGAGTACCTTTGTACTCATGTTTGCTTAATAATTGTTGCAGAGGAGAACCCTGCCCCTGCTGATGGGTTCTACATAGACGTTGACGTCGACGAGTAGCTTGACACCCAGACGGAGATCTGGAGCTTGTGAAGGGCCTTGTAGATAGTCAGGCTACACCAAGCCTATTTTATTTTCTAAGTTGTCTGTACCCAGACATGTAGCTTCCGCTTGTGCTTGTATGACTGTATGACTTGAGTGTTGGGTCATGTGACCCCTACCTGTATGGATATGTTATGTATGGCTCTTGGAGCCTCTTAAATAAAGTACTTTGAGTCATAGAGTTCTGTTGTGATGCAATGTTGTATTTGCACATATTGAGCATATTGTGTGTATGATTGAAATGCTTGGTATGGGTGGATCCGACACCTAGTTGTTTTCCTTTGGTAGCCTATCTTACACGGAAATGCATCCTAGTGTTTCCAATGAGCCTTGGTAGCTTGCTACTGCTCGGAACACGTAGGTTGGCCGGCATGTGTCCTTCTTCGTTCCTGTGTCTGTCCCTTAGGGGAAATGTCACGTGTTGTTCCTTTAAGTCCATGTAGCTTGCTACGACTTGGGTTCATACGTTGATGACCGACACGTTCGTTGCTGGGTCATGGATGCCTGTCTCTGTAATTTAGTGCCACTTTTGGTTTATAACTAGCCATGTCGGCCCGGGTTCTCTGTCATATGGATGCTAGCGACACTGTCATATACGTGTGCCAAAATGCGCAAACGGTCCCGGGCCAGGTAAGGTGGCACCCGTGGGGTTACCGTGCGTGAGGCCGCAAAGTGATATGACGTGTTACAGCTAGATCGGTGTGATTTAGGATCGGGGTCCTGACAGGGGGGTAGGTTTGTAACATTCGAAATTTTTAATTTGGAATGTTATACATTAGATCATTATGCATATCATATTTTCTTGCTTTTGGTGATCCGAGAAAATCCTAAGCAACTCAAGGACCCTCGGAGAGAGTTGGGGATTTCTAAATTTTCATATTTGAGGTTTCTCAAATTTTGAAAATAGGATCGTTTGATTTTATTTATTTTTTCTTCAAGTATTTCTATTGTAAAATATGAGAGAGGGAGTAAAATGACTCTCCCAAAATAAAGAAATACGGAAGATTTAATAAAAAGGTCAAACAAATTTTATTTGGAGTTTATTTGGATTTTATTTGAATTAGGAAAAATTGCATGTTTTCAAAAATGCATTTTAGTGCCAAGAAAATGTTCATCTTGTTCTAAATATTTTATTTAGACGGTGAAAATTTATTTTGGCAATTTCTAGTTTTTATTATATTTTATTTTTCTAGAGTTGTTTTAGTGCCGGCGTAGTTGTTAAAAAAAATAGGGGACCGACCCGACTGGGCCGAAGCCCGGCCGTACCGGCCCGTCGCTAGAGCCACCGCATTTCCTTGCGTCACCCCGCCGTGGCCGACTCGAACTCCCGCCGCCGCCGCCGTGGTTGCACCTCCCCCAAGCCAGCCAGCCCCCCTCCTATTTATAGCCAGCCACCCCCCTCCAACCACCGCCGCCGCACCCCTCCCCTCGCCGCAGCAGCCAGCCGCCGCCACGCCCGCACCCCGCCGCCGCGCCAGCATGCCGCCGCAGCCGCCAGCCTCGTTGATACGTCCAAAACGTATCTATAATTTCTGCTTGCTCCATGCCTCTTTTGGGTGATATTGCTATGATATTTATACACTTCCATACACTTTTGATCATATTTGGACTAACCTATTAACTCAGTGCACCCCAGTGTCAGTTTCTGTTTTCTGCTGTTTTTGTATTTCAGGTTTTCCCATTACGAGAACTGCGAGAAAAATCCCGGAAAAATTATATAAAAAATCAGCGTTCCAGAAGGTTCCCGGTAGCCAAAGTACAGCCGGGGGGGCCACCAGGGCTCCAGGCGCCCTGGTGGCGCGCCCCCCCTGGCCGCGCCGGGGGGGCGCCTGGGCCCCCCGAGCCTCGTCTGGTGCCCCCCTTTGGCATATATTTAGACCGTCTCCCAAAACCCTTGAGACGGGAACCCTTTTTCGCGATCTCATCTCTGTTCCGCCGCCGCCACCGCTTCCAAGATCGGGAGCACCAGGAGAACTCTTCCCGGCACCCTGCCGGAGGGGAGGATCACCACCGGGAGCTTCTCCACCACCATGGACGCCTCCCGGATGAGTTGTGAGTAGTCTCCCTTGGACCATGGGTCCATGACCAGTAGCTATGTGATGTTCTCCTCCCGTTCTTGTGCTTCACTAATTAGTCCTCGTGAGCTGCCCTACATGATCGAGGCACATATGTAATCCTTATGCTGTTGCTATGATGAGTTTGCTGGGATCCGATGGATTATGAGATTATGTTCAGATTGTGTTTGAGTAATATATTTGATTCACCTCTTTTATATTTATGTTCGTAAGTAATTCTTGCATGTTCTCCGTTGTTATTTATTGCTTTGGCCAAGTAGTAGGTAGTGACTCCAAGAGGGAACGTTAGGCTTGATTGTGGGTTCATGCCCCTCGATGACTAGCTTGAGTGACAGAAACATGAGTCTAGGGGATGTGCTGTTGCCACAAGGGGGAAAACAACGGTGCTTGTGCCCGCGGGTGCAAGGATTGTTTACTTTACGCAAAGTTCTTTTAATGCAGTTGTATGTTGCTTTGAGTTTACACTATGGGTGGGACTCGCAACTTAATACCAGCGAGATGTTCTGGATAGATATCTCAAGGTGGATGATTAGTAGTAGATGCAGATGGATTTCAGTCTACTTACCTTGGCGTACCGCCCATGCTTTGAACCTCTACCTTTCTTGCAACTTAGTCAGCATTGGTTTGCGCACATGGTCCTGTCAATTGCCCAACTATAATTCGTTTACCTCACATAGCTGTTTTATCGTCTTTTGGGAGAGAGACATCACTAGTGAACATCATGAGACTCCGGTCCATATTACCATCATTGATCACATCCGCTATTTACTTTCCGCTTTTTATTTACTATTGCAATTATATCTATCATTACTATCACTTGTGTTTGATCCTTTGTAAACTACAAGGCCGGAGGGATTGACAACCTCTTTGTACTCGTTGGGAGCAAAGTTATTTGTATCTGTGTGCAGGTCCACGTTGATTGCTAATATCTGGCACCGTTAGCAGTTGACACCTTCTTGTTGAAACCGGGAGTCTCAGGGAAACCGATCCTTGGTATCGCCAAGGGAAAACTTCCGCTACACTACATCTCAAACCTTCCACTTGGGGTAACCAACGAGGGGCGAGAAGCCATCAAGCAAAGTTTTCTGGCGCCGTTGCCGGGGACTCCACTCTTCAGGATAGGGGAGTTGCACGCTATCTTTTACCTTTGTTTTTTTTTAGTCTTGTTAGTTTACCTTTCAGTTTTGCTTTAGTATCTTTTATCGAAAATCACAAAAATAGTTATCTTGCTTGCTTGCTACTATGGGTTCCACCGAGAACACCAAGTTGTGTGACTTCACTAGTCACAACAACGATGACTTTATCTGCACACCTATCACTACACCTGCCACTTCAGCACCTTCGTATGAAATTAAACCTGCTTTACTGAACTTAGTCATGAAAGATCAATTCTCCGGTGCTGGAGATGATGCTGCTTTACACTTAAACAACTTTGTTGAACTTTGTGATATGCAAAAGTACCAAGAAATAGATGGTAATATTGTTAAGCTTAAGCTTTTTCCTTTCTCTTTGAGAGGAGGAGCTAAAATTTGGTTTCAGTCTTTGCCTAGAAATAGCATAGATTCATGGGACAAATGCAAAAATGCTTTTATTGGAAATACTATCCACTTGCTAAAATTATCCAACTAAGAAGTAACATAATGAATTTTAAACAATTGGATAATGAACACGTTGCCCAAGCTTGGGAACGTATGAAATCTCTTATCAAGAACTGCCCTACTCATGGTTTGACTACTTGGATGGTTATCCAAACTTTTTATGTAGGTTTGAACTTTACCTCGCGGAACTTGTTAGATTCGGCCGCGGGAGGAACCTTTATGTCAACTACACTTGGTGCTGCCACGAAGCTTCTCGATGAGATGATGACCAACTATTCCCAATGGCACACCGAACACGCTCCAACAGGTAGGAAGGTAAACTCTGTTGAGGAGATTTCCTCCCTAAATGAAAAAGTTGACTTGATCATGTCTCTACTTTCGAAGCAATCTTCTGTTGATCCTCGTGATGTTCCTTTAAATTCTTTGATTGCTCAAGAACAAGTAGATGTGAACTTTATCTCTAGAAAAAAATTTAATAACAATGCTTATAGGAGTAATTTCGGTAGCAATCCTAGACCGTTCCCCTCTAATTCTTATGGGAACAACAATGCTTATCCTAGCACCAAGAACTCCACTACTGAACTAGAGATTATGCTTAAAGATTTCATCACTACCCAAAAAGCTTTTAATAATAGTGTAGAAGAAAAACTAAATAAACTAGGTGATCTCTCTTCAAAGGTAGACAATTTAGCCAATGAAGTAGAATTGCTTAAAATTAGAACTTCTCCTCTTGAGGAGAGGAAGGTCACTCCTATGAATGATATTCAAGTGCAACTTAATGAAAATATTAGGATGATGGCTAAACTTAAAGAGAGATGGGCTAGAGAAAGGGAGGAAGAAGATAGGATTAAGAGCCTTCCTACCCACCACACTGTTGCTACTATCCAAGTTGTTGAGGATATCCAAACTCTTAGCACCCAATGCACTCCTGGTCCCAATGGACCTATTAATGGTGATGCTATGACTATAGAAACTACCAAACAAGTGAACCTAAAGGACACCACTACCACCTTACTTGATGGTAGTGACCTTGATTTTGACAATTGCACTCTTACCGAAGTTATTGATTTCCTTCACAAGATGTCTAGAGATCCCCGCACTAGCACGATTAACCTTGCCTTCACAGAGCATATCACTAATGCTCTTATCAAAGCTAGGGAGGAGAAACTTAGAGTAGAAGCCTCCATACCTAGAAAGCTAGAAGATGGTTGGGATCCTATGATAAAAATTAAGTTGAATAACTTCTCTTGCTATGCTTTATGTGATGTTGGTGCTAGTACCTCTGTTATGCCCAAAAGAATATATGATATGCTTAAATTGAAACCTTTTGATTCTTGTTCTTTTGGTGTTCGTCTCGTTGATTCTTCCATAAAGAAACCTTTGGGGAGGATCAACGATGTTCTTATCATTGTCAATGACAACTATGTTCCCGTTGATTTTACTATTATGGATATCGAATGTGAACCTTCGTGTCCAATTATTTTGGGACGTCCTTTTCTACGCACCGTTGGTGCTATCATTGACATGAAAGAGGGGAATATAAAATTCCAGTTTCCTCTCAAGAAAGGGATGGAACACTTCCCTCGAAAGAAGATTAAGTTACCTTTTGAGTCCGTTATACGGGCTAGCTATTCTTTTACTCTTGATAAAACTTGATCTCTATGCATTATGCCTAGCTTAAAGGCATAAAGAAAGCGCTTTTGGGAGGCAGCCCAATGAATAAATTTTATTTTGCTTTTGTTGTGTCTTGATGTTGTTAACTACAGTAGCATCATCATTGTATCTTTGCTTTTCAATTTTGTGCCAAGTGTAGCCTCTGATTGCAAGAAAGTTCAAAAGTTGTGACGTGTTGTCCAGGAAACAGATTCTGTCCTTGGATAGAAAAATTCGTATAAAATCAGCAGATCATCTTTTTGGTCTGAATTTTTTCGACAGCGTGCTCTATATAATTGTCTTTCGTGCATCTGTTTTGAGTTTTTTTATTAGGGTTGCAGAAGTGCCCCGGAAAAATCATTTACTACCTGCTGTTCTGTTTTTCACAGATTCTGTCCTGTTTTGCCTTTCCTTCATTTTGCAAACCTAGAGCTTGCTTTTTCTTTGCAAAAACCTTTTGGCAATCTTGAGAAACAGTAGAACTTCAAGAATGCCTTTATTTCCAGCAAGGAACAATTATTTTATTATGGGTACTAACCTCGCTAATCAGATTATGATGAGTTATGTATGAAGGGAGTTTTCAAGTGTGCGAGGGAAGATGATAAAAAGATTCAGGAGTGTCAAAAGCTCAAGCTTGGGGATGCCCCCGTGCACCCCCAAGAAATATTCAAGGAGACTCAAGCGTCTAAGCTTGGGGATGCCCCCGTGCATCCCCTTCTCCATCAACATTATCAGTTCGTCTTTCGTTCCACTATATTTTTATCACTTCATGTGTTATGTGCTATGCTTGGAGCGTCTTGCTTTTAGTTTTCCTTTTTAGTTTTCCTTAGCTTTTCATAACGAGTCGGAACTCAGCTTTCTTTATGTGGGAGAGAAACACGCTCCACTTCTACCTAGAACATAACATAGAATTTTCATGTCTATCTTTGCTGTGTGTGTTCTTTGTCTTTCAATAGCTACTATCATGCTTAGCTTTTAGCTTTCATGCTTATCTTTTTAAAGAGCTTTCGTTTAGTTGGTTACTTGAACTCTCTTTAGTTATCATGCTTATCTTATTAAGAGAGTTTGCTTCCGTTGCATTGGTTGATATGTCTATGATAAAGATGCTACGTGCATAATGGCGCTTAGTAGTTCATGTTTTCTTATGGTTAGTCTCAAATAGCTGGGGGGTTCCCAATGTGTTATTGGAGTACCAACATGATTTGTTTGCCTATGATGTGGTATGGTTTAGTAATATCTTCCTTCGAGAATTTATTTTGATTGACTTGGCGTATGCTCACGCATATTTAAGACTGTAAAGAAAGTCTGTCAAGCCTTGATGATCTTTTGTTTCTGAGTAGCGATATAGCTTCCATGCCTGATTCAATGTTGCTTTGTCGCTGTGCATGATTATGACCGTCATTGCTCTCTTAGTTGGTCGCTCCCAGTCTTTTGCTAACCTCCACCTATACTAAGCGGACTGACTGCTTGTGCATCCACATTCTTTTAAACCAGTTATGCCATATGAGTCCACCATACCTTCCTACATGGTATTTACCTGCCATTCCAAACGGAGACTTGCATGTACCATCTCGAAATTATTCAAAGAAAAATGCATTCCTATTTTGTGCCTTTGTTGTAAGTTCATGAGGAAGTAGTAGTTGATTCATAATCTTTTTAAGTTGGACAAGCTTCACCCCGGGATTGCATGTATAATGTGCAAACCCATAATACGAGAAGGAACTGGCATTGAGTGCGCCCGGCTCAAAATTAATATAACAAACAAACCCTCCTTCACGCTTTGTTCATGAGAAATCAGAAAACTGTTGCAGTGATAAACAAAGGAGATTAAGAGGATGTGATCGTCCTCATTCGGGAGCCGTTCCTCGAAACTTGTCCATCTCAAGAAGTGATTGAGTTGTCTGCTAGCATTCGTTGACGAAACATGCATGATCTAAAAAAATTATTACCTCTGTTTTAAACCAAGAGCTCTGGTACATGTTTTGTCTTTGTTTCCGACTACGGGTTTTCAACCTTGCCAACAAAAGCCACGGTTCGAGAGTCTCCACCTTCTTTTAAAAGCACCAACTACTGAGAGCATGATTGTCATTCTGAGTGTAATGTGCATTGTCCAAAAGTAGCATTGTCTTTTGCATGATTGTGATATCGTTTATTCTGAAATCATTGTATCTAGTCATCACTTAAACCTTGGAGGGGCCCCTGTATTTATGTTTTGCTTCACTAAATGGGGCAAGCGAGATATCACTTTATCATATTTGCACACCATGTTCATTACAAATCTATTTGATGTTTCAGTATCATATTGTAAAACTTTCAGTTCTTTGTGATTTTCTCGTGAGGCAACTTAATTACTATAGATTCATTGTCTCAGTAAGCTTTTGTCATGTGACTATGAAAAATCCTATATGGTTAAATAGCATGTCACCATAGAAATTATTCTTGTTATCATTTACCTACTCGAGGACGAGCAGGAATTAAGCTTGGGGATGTTGATACGTCCAAAACGTATCTATACTTTCTGCTTGCTCCATGCCTCTTTTGGGTGATATTGCTATGATATTTATACACTTCCATACACTTTTGATCATATTTGGACTAACCTATTAACTCAGTGCACCCCAGTGCCAGTTTCTGTTTTCTACTGTTTTTGTATTTCAGGTTTTCCCATTACGAGAACTGCCAGAAAAATCCCGGAAAAATTATATAAAAAATCAGCGTTCCAGAAGGTTCCCGATAGCCAAAGTACAGCCGGGGGGGGCACCAGGGCTCCAGGCGCCCTGGTGGCGCGCCCCCCTGGCCGCGCCGGGGGGGCGCCTGGGCCCCCCGAGCCTCGTCTGGTGCCTCCCTTTGGCATATATTTAGACCGTCTCCCAAAACCCTCGAGACGGGAACCCCTTTTCGCGATCTCATCTTTGTTCCGCCGCCGCCGCCGCTTCCAAGATCGGGAGCACCAGGAGAACTCTTCCCGGCACCCTGCCGGAGGGGAGGATCACCACCGGGAGCTTCTCCACCACCATGGACGCCTCCCGGATGAGTTGTGAGTAGTCTCCCTTGGACTAGGGGTCCATGACCAGTAGCTATGTGATGTTCTCCTCCCGTTCTTGTGCTTCACTAATTAGTCCTCGTGAGCTGCCCTACATGATCGAGGCACATATGTAATCCTTATGCTGTTGCTATGATGAGTTTTCTGGGATCCGATGGATTATGAGATTATGTTCAGATTGTGTTTGAGTAATATATTTGATTCACCTCTTTTATATGTATGTTCGTAAGTAATTCTTGCACGTTCTTCGTTGTTATTTATTGCTTTGGCCAAGTAGTAGGTAGTGACTCCAAGAGGGAACGTTATGCTTGATTGTGGGTTCATGCCCCTCGATGACTAGCTTGAGTGACAGAAACATGAGTCTAGGGGATGTGCTATTGCCACAAGGGGGAAAACAACGGTGCTTGTGCCCGCGGGTGCAAGGATTGTTTACTTTACGCAAAGTTCTTTTAATGCAGTTGTCTGTTGCTTTGAGTTTACACTATGGGTGGGACTCGCAACTTAATACCAGCGAGATGTTCTGGATAGATATCTCAAGGTGGATGATTAGTAGTAGATGCAGATGGATTTTGGTCTACTTACCTTGGCGTACCGCCCATGCTTTGAACCTCTACCTTTCTTGCAACTTAGTCAGCATTGGTTTGCGCACATGGTCCTGTCAATTGCCCAGCTGTAATTCGTTTACCTCACATAGCTGTTTTATCGTCTTTTGGGAGAGAGACATCACTAGTGAACATCATGAGACTCCGGTCCATATTACCATCATTGATCACATCCGCTATTTACTTTCCGCTTTTTATTTACTATTGCAATTATATCTATCATTACTATCACTTGTGTTTGATCCTTTGTAAACTACAAGGCCGGAGGGATTGACAACCTCTCTCTACTCGTTGGGAGCAAAGTTATTTGTATCTGTGTGCAGGTCCACGTTGATTGCTAATATCTGGCGCCGTTAGCAGTTGACACCTTCTTGTTGAAACTGGGAGTCTCAGGGAAATCGATCCTTGGTATTGCCAAGGGAAAACTTCCGCTACACTGCATCTCAAACCTTCCACTTGGGGTAACCAACGAGGGGCGAGAAGCCATCACTCGCCGCCGCAGCCGCCAGCCCCGCCGCCGCGCCAGCACGTCGCTGCCGTTGCCACCCTTCGCTGCCGCACCCTGCCGCCGCTCACCGTCGCCGAAAAGCCGCCACCGCCGGCAGTTCTTGAGGTAGCCACCGCCGGTTTTCTCCAGAAAACCGTTGGTTTTTTTAGAACCCTAGCCGTTTTTTTATTATTAGATCGGTTTTCTGTTTTATTTTTCTGGTTTAGTTAAGTAGAAAACGTTCACCCATTCGTTCGTTCTAACGAACGAATTCACCGTTTAGTCTCAGCTGACGAACGTCCGTTCGTTAAGCTGTTTTAGTTTTCTTTTTCTAGTTTATTTTCTGATCGCGATCTCAGATTCGATCTTCGTCTTAGTTTAACTTTTCGCTCGTTTATCGGAATCAGGTGATTCAAGCGCCTGGAGTTTCATATCGAAATTCTCTTTCCGTTTAACCTAGTCACACAAGCGTTGCCTCTGATAAATTTGGACTTAGATCCAGATTGGTTCGGTAGTTGTTTCTCTTTCGTCGTTTGCTTTTCGTTGTTTCTTCTTTTGTCGTTTCTTTTGCAAACCGGAGTTCTTAAGTTGAACCTTCTGGTTAGATCTTTTATTCGAGTTTTACCCGTGCATTAGTAAAGTACTTATTGTGTGCTTGTTTGTTGGCGATAGAGTACCCGGAGTGCGCCGCTTGCTACTTTGAATCTCTAGGTTTTGTGGATCATCAACAAGGCAAGTAACACTTTGATCATACTTTCCAATTACCCAGTTTTCATTTCATTAGTCCAAACCCTCACACATTGCATGAGTAGGACCAATTAACTTGTGGGACTGGGAAGTAGATTGAGGTCGGAAGTAGATTGAGGTAGTACCTATTACCTGCATTACATTCAAACCTTTGGGAGTTACTTCTACGTTTGCTGTTAGGACATGCTATGCTCGTAGACGTGGATTGGGTGAGTGAAATCCATGACAGATGTGAGTTTGTTAATTTAATGGTTCAACTTAAGGTGGCAACATTAATACACATCTGGGTGGATTGAGGCATCTGGGTATTCCAGGGATTGCCTGTTTTTCTTCGGACCTCCACCCAGGCTCAAAGGGATCATGAGATTATTCATACTAGAAACTTCCGTGTGCAGCCACAATGCTATTATGGGCTCTAGCATAGTATGAGTAAGTCGTGCGAACATCTACAGTGGTGAACTAGCAGATGTAGGTGGTGTAGGTTGGTACGGTTAACCCGGTCGTAGGTGCTAGTGCTTCTGAAAGACTGTGTCTCGGTCATCCGTTTCTCAAACATCATGCAGTGCGAAAAATCGAACGGAGGAGATCGGGTCTTGTGGGGAAAAGTGCACAAACCTCTGCAGAGTGTACAAACTGATCATGATTAGCCATGTCCCCGGTTTCGGACGTCTTGAGTATCTAGTACTTGGATATCATGTGCATCTCATCATGTTACCCTAAGTTAATATTGTTGGGTTTAATGATGAACTTTAATTGGGGTTGAGAGGATGTCTATCTTCTCAACGATGTTTCAACTACCATGATAGTTAATTAAAATATATTCCTTTTGAAGTAGGGAAAAATTGGTTTTACGCAAAAACTGTAACCATAGAGCTTTCCACCAGCCATATTTTATATAGTATAGCTTTACTTTCAATTGCTCTCTTGTGTTACTTTGCCAGCATATTCCATGTGCTGACCCGTTTTCGGGCTGCAACGTCTTATGTTGCAGACTTTTCAGACGACGAGTAAGATGCCCTTTTAGGTCGTGGTTCTATACTCAGTGATGCCGTTGGAGTTGATGGACTCACTTATCTTCCAAGCCTTCCGTTGTTATCGTGTTAGATGGCCTTAAGCCATTTTTATTGTAATAAATTCATCGTTGGACTATCGATGTAATAAGTGTGTGATTGCTACTCTGTTATAAATCCTTCAAGTACTGTGCGTGTCAACATTACTGATCCAGGGATGACACTGATGCACAGAGATCAGACTGTTTGAGGTCTGGTCGCTACAAGAACTCAGCTCGGTTACGAGAAATATTAATGGAAATTGAATATATACTAGAATAGGAGGAAGTTTATTGGCTACAACGTTGCCGTGCAAATTGGCTTAAGAATGGAGACCATAATACTAATTTCTTCCAGAATTTTGCTTCAGCCAGGAAGAAATGGAATTTTATAAAGGGATAATTAGATTTATGCCCCTAGTTGTGTCCCACTCGTCTGTTTTACCCCTAATTTCCAAAAGTCACCGGTTCTATCCAAGTCACTTTGCTCCTCTTATGCTTTTGCCCTTTGACTGTTTGACTGTCAGTTTAAAAAATTCATAACTAATTCATACTAGATTAGAAAAATGCAAATAAGATACCAAAATGTTCAGAAAAACATCAACTATATGTCAGTGTCATTTGCATTCATGAAAAAAAGTGTTGGAAAGTGCACATCCGAGTTTTAGCTATTTTGATACCACCATGAATAGCAAAATCAAAAAAATCCAAAAAATATGGTGGCAAAGAACGACAAATGTTCTAAGTGCTTGCCAAGTTTCATAAGGGAATGACATTCGTGGAAGTCGTGGCAAAAAAATAATCTATTTTGGAGTGTTGATTGCTTTTTTGCCACGACTTCCACGAATGTCATTCCCTGATGGAACTTGGCAAGCACTTAGAACATTTGTCGTTCTTTGCCACCATATTTTTTTTTGGATTTTTTATTTATTTATTTTGCTATTCATGGTGGTATCAAATGAGCTAAAACTCGGATGTGCACTTTCCAACACTTTTTTCATGAATGCAAATGACACTGACATATAAGTGATGTTTTTCTAAACATTTTGGTATCTTATTTGCATTTTTTCTAATTTAGTATGAATTAGTTATGAATTTTTAAAACTGACGGGCAAATGATCAAAGGGCAAAAGCATAAGAGGAGCAAAGTGACTTGGACAGAACCAGTCACTTTTGGAAATTAGGGGTAAAATAGACGAGTGGGACGCAACTAGGGGCATAAATCTAATTATCCCTTTTATAAAATAGTTAAAGGGTGATGATGGTAACTGGTGTGAAGGTAATGATGAACTGGGGAGTCTCATTTCCTCTTATTTTACTAATCTTTTCCGTGCGGACGTGGTTGATCCAGATATGGAGGTTATCAATAAAGTGAATCCAAGGGTTACAAGGTATATGAATGAGTCATTAACAGCTCCATACACCGCAGAAGAAGTCAAAAAGCTCTGTTTAGTATAGGAGATCTCAAAGCTCCTGGTCCTGATGGACTTCACGCGGTCTTTTATAAAAAGTTTTGGCCGTTGCTAGGGGGTGATTTGGTCTTGGCTGTTCTGGAAGCTATTAACTCTGGTACAATACCGGAGGGATGAAATAATACGACAATTGTGCTCATTCCAAAAACAGATGATCCAGAGAACATCACACAGCATCGCCCCATCAGCTTATGCAATGTTGTTTACAAGGTATTTTCCAAAATGATGGCAGCCAGGCTGAAAGTGTTCCTCCCAGAGCTGATTAGTGACACTCAAAGTGCATTTGTTCCAGGACGTGTCATTGCAAATAATGTTATAGTGGCTTATGAGTGTCTCCACACAATGAAGAAAAAGAAATGAAAATTTGGCTTGTGTGCGGTAAAGTTAGATACGCACAAGCCATATGATCGTGTTGAATGGAGTTTTCTGAGAGACATTCTTCTCAGAATGGGCTTCTCATTGGCATGGGTTGCGATGATAATGCAGTGTGTAAGCATAGTAAGATATCATGTCAGGTTTAATAATTTCGAGACGGAGGAGATCATAACAACAAGGGGACTTCAGCAGGGGGATCCCCTCTCCCCATACCTATTTCTCCTTTTTTTTTGATCGGTACCTATTTCTCCTTTGTACTGAGGGATTGACAACACTTGTAAATGAGGCTGAAAGTAAACATGAATTGATAGTAATGCAGGTATGTCGAGATTCCCCGTCAGTCTTGTCGGTGTACTAAGGTAGGGGTACCTCAGTACCCCAACTTGTGCACGGGCAGTAGCAGCTTCCCGCGGCAGGGCTTACCACGTGCTCGCCGGAGAGCTTTCTGATCCATATGAAGCCATTCAAAAACAAAGTATACAAGACAGAAGGTCAAGACCCCGGCAAGTGGAGCTTGCCGGGAAGGCCGTCCCAGGCACAAGATTACCTCATTATCTCAAGGCCCTGGCAGGAGGAGCCTGCCAGGAAGACCAGAAGACTATATCTAGAAGATATGCCTCGGCGCAACATGCGCCCCGGCAGGGCCCGGGGAGCGGCAAGCTCCTGGGCCCGGCAAGGTCAAGGCCCCGGCAAGGTGCTTGCCGGGGAGAGTTACGCTGTGTGCCCGCGCTCCAGCTCATCGAACCACGCGTCGCCCTGGAGCCATTCCAGGGACGCGTGGCGGATGGCTGTGCAGCCTGGGGGGCACGGTGGCACTCCACGGTGACGAAGCCATCGCCGTGGCAAACGAAGACGCAAGGGCGGGCGCTTTTGGGGTCGACGGCGACGGGCATTAAATGCTCTTGTCCCCCACTGTCAAAGTAGGTGATGACCACTGTTCATCCACTGTTCACGCACTGTTCCCGCACTGTTACAACTACCACCAAAGTTACATTTTTACCCCTTTCTCCTACGTTGACACCTGTCGGTGACCCCTTGAGCTATAAAAGGAGGCCCATGCACAACGTAGAAGGGGTTCGGAACCTTGATAGCTCTCTTGCTCGGTGTAGCTAGTTCTTCAAGCTCCCGAGCTCCTCAACTCAATACAAACCAAGCAGGAGTAGGGTTTTACGCGTCCGTCGCGGCCCGAACCTGGGTAAACTGCCTGCGTGAGCTCTACGATCTGCTCTTTGTGCTCCCTCCGCTCCCTTACCACACGAACAAGGGGCTCTGGTCCCATAGGTGCTCGTGGTGGACAGTTTCCCCCGACATCTCTGGCGCGCCAGGTAGGGGGCGTCGAGGTTGTGCAAACCTGATCCGGCGTTCACGCGGGCGCGTTCTTCATCAATCTCTCCGACTTCGTTAGCTTCATCAGCAACAGCAACATGGCCCCGAAGAAGAAGGCTTCGGAGGTCGCAGGCCCGTCTGCGTCTGTTCCACCGCCACCAGAACCAACGGTGGGTGGAGGAGACGCCGGTGGAAGGGTGGTTGTCGGTGAGGAGACTCACGGCACCGCTAAATCCAAGGCCAAGGCGGACGGCCGGACCAACTCCAAGGCCTCGGTCTCCGTAGATGCGCCACGTCCATCCCACCAGACGACAGGCCCGCAGCGCCATGGCACAGGAGGTGCCATCAGCTTGCTGGGCCAAGGGCAAACCGGAGGCTCGCGGGATGCTCCGGGCCATCGTCCTGGCACGAGCAAGGCGCGGTCGCCGGGGCGGGACCCTGCTCCTTCTAACCATGTTAGGAGTCCGAGCATATCCCGCTCCTCGCACCGCTCGCCCCCGCTCCCCTCCTCTCCAGCAGAAGCACTCGCAAGAGCGCAACTGCTCCTCGACTTCCCTCCAGCGGCAGACAAGGCCGAAGACTGGAGGGCAACAATCGAGAGCCTCATCGCCTTGGCCAATAACGATACGGCGCAGCAGCCGGCGACCTCGCGGCAACGGCAAGTCGAGAAGACGAAGGCCGATGGCGACAAGACCGCCGGGGGTGCAACAACCGTGCACTCCCCGCCGCGGAAGCAGAAGACGCCTCCCCGCTGGATCAACGTCGACGACGACTCCACGGCGTCGTCGGATCCGCGGGCTCGTCGGGACCAGCGCCAGGTCCTTGACGATCGGCGACAAGAAGACGCTCGAACGACGATCGAGCGCCGCCGAGAAGCTCGGCGACAATCAGATCAGCGAGCTGGGACCGCTGTAGATACGCACGCGCCCGGTGAACCAGGCGACTTGCCATACGCGGCAGGTTGCCCTGCGTTTACCCGTGAGCTGCGGCGTGTCCAGTGGCCCAGCATGAAGAACTTCAAGCCCGACGTACCGGAGAAGTACGACGGCAAGACGCACCCCTCGGAATTCCTCAGCATTTACACCATCGCGGTGCAGGCTGCCGGGGGGCACGACGAGAAGATACTGGCGAACTACTTCCCGCTGGTGCTTAAGCCAAATGTTCGTTCTTGGCTTATGCACTTGCCGGAAGGCTCCATTTCTTCTTGGGCGGATCTTTGCCACCAATTTGTTGGCGCCTTCACGGGCGGCCACAAACCCCACGGCCAGGAGAGCGATCTCCACATCTTGGCCCAGAAGGAAGGAGAACCCCTGCGCAAGTACATCCAGCGCTTCAGCCGCGTGCAGCACAACATCCCCGACGTCCACCCTGCTGCGGTTATCAGTGCGTTTCACCAGAACGTACGTAACCGCCGCATGCGTGAGGAGATGGCCATGACAAAGATCCGGGATGTCAGCGAGCTCTACGCTCTAGCTGATAAGTGCGCGCGCGCAGAAGAGGGGAGGAGACTCCCCGGAGAGGATGCTGGCGTAGGGGAAGCGACAGCGAGGATGCCGCCCCGGCAAAGAAGAGCCGGCGGCGGAACAATAGAAGAAAGAAGAACAAGGAAGTGCTTGCCGTCGAGAAGTCCGGCAAGGAGGCTCCCGCCAAGCAAGCACAGGCTGGCGGCTCCGGCAAGGAGCCTGCCCCTGTAGCGGTAGCCGACAAGCAGGACGGCTCCGACAAGCAAAACTGCAAGATCCACCGCACCAAGGGCCACGACCTCTCCAACTGCAAATGCGTCGAGTACCTCGTCGAGCAGCAGAAAGCTGAGTACGAGCGGCGCGACAAGGAGAAGGCCCAAGGTGGCGGAGGAGAGCCAAGCAAGAAGCGGCCATTCAATGGCCGGGGAGGACGCCGCGGCAAGGCCAAGCAGCGGCAAGGTGATCGACCTCCCCGGGGCCGCGACAAGGACGAAGAGGACGACGACGACGACATGGAGGAAGAGGATAACAGCGAGCAGGAGTTCCAGAAGGCCACGGAAGTCCTGTGCGTCGACGGCGGCGCCTCTCTGCATACTTCCCACCGCCAACTCAAGCAGTGGGTGCGGGAAGTAAATGCAGCAGAGCCGCCCGTGGAGTCGCGCAGGCTCCTCAAATGGTCCAGCACGCCCATCATTTTTTATCTTGAGGATCACCCTGACCGCACCACTGCGGTCGGGTGCTTGCCGATGTTGGTCTCACCAACTATCCGCAACCTCAAGGTCACCAAAATGTTGGTTGACGGCGGGGCCGGCCTGAACTTGATCTCCTCTGCTGTGATCAAGAAACTCCAAATCCCAGATGGCGAGCTCAAAGAGACCGGTTCGTTCCAAGGAATAAACCCGGGAAGGAGCAAGCCCAAGGGGAAGATCACTCTGCCAGTGACCTTTGGCGGGGAGCTGAACTTCAGGACGAAGAGGATAACCTTCGATGTTGCCGATATCCCATTGCCATACAATGGGATACTTGGACGTCCTGCCCTCGCCAAGTTCATGGCAGCTTCCCACTACGCCTACAATGTACTCAAGATGCCGGGGCCGATAAGCGTCATCTCTGTCCATGGCGACAAGAAGGACGCGCTTATCTGCGCCGACAAGATATACCGGGATGCAGCGGCCGCAGCGGAGAAGGACACACTTGCCGCTGAAGCTCCCAGGGGGAAGAAGACGAAGACCAAGTCCGGCAAGTGCTCTGGGACCCACTCCGGCAACCGCACCTCTTCGGAGTGTTGCGCTGCCGTCGAGGACGTTCCATCGAGCTCCACCGGCAAGTGCAGGAAGGGAATGGCCGCTCCACCGGCAACCAAGAAGGTGTCCGCCAAGGAAGACGGCACTGGTGGTACCTTCACCATCAGTGCTACACTTGACAGCAAATAGGAAAGCGCGCTCGTTGCCTTCCTGCGGGCGAATGTCGATGTGTTTGCATGGCAACCATCTGACATCCAAGGTGTTCCCAGGAAGGTAATTGAGCACAAGCTTGCTGTTTGTCCTCATGCGCGGCCCGTCAAGCAGAAGGTCAGGAAGCAAGCCGTGGAGCGCCAAGAATTCATTGCCGAAGAAATCAAGAAGCTAGAAGCAGCGGGCCTAGTTAGAGGCGTGATCCATCCGACGTGGTTGGCAAATCCGGTTGTCGTGCGTAAGGCCAACGGGAAGTGGAGACTGTGTATAGATTTCACTGATGTGAATAAAGCATGTCCCAAGGATCCATTTCCTTTGTCGCGCATTGACCAGATTGTTGACTCCACTGCTGGATGTGAGCTGCTCTCTTTCCTTGATGCATATTCAGGCTACCACCAGATTTTCATGGCCAAAGAAGATGAAGAGAAGACTGCATTTATCACTCCATGTGGCACATATTGCTTCATACGCATGCCCTTTGGATTGAAGAATGCAGGCTCAACATTTGCAAGGGTAGTATACACTGCTTTTGAGCCACAGATCCACAAAAATGTAGAGGCTTACATGGATGATATCGTGGTCAAGAGCAAGAGCAAGGATACACTGATCCAAGATTTAGAAGAGACATTTGAGAACCTGCGCAGGATCCAGCTTAAGTTGAACCCTGAGAAGTGCGTCTTTGGGGTCCCCTCCGGCAAGCTTCTCGGGTTCTTTGTGTCACAGAGGGGGATTGAAGCCAACCCCGACAAGATAAAAGCCATCGAGCAGATCGAAGCCCCGAAGTGCGTCAAGGACGTAAGGAGACTTGCAGGTTGTGTAGCTGCCCTTAGTAGGTTCATTTCGAAGTCTGCAGAACGCGCCCTGCCTTTCTTCAAGATCTTGAAGAAGGCAGGTCCTATGAAATGGACTCCGGAGGCGGAGGCAGCGCTGCAAGACTTGAAACGATACCTATCCTCCACTCCAATACTTGTCGCACCTAGGCCGCAAGAGAAGTTGCTGCTGTACTTAGCGGCAACCAATCAAGTGGTTAGTGCTGCGTTAGTAGTGGAGAGGGAGGCCGACGAGGAGTCTACACCACCGGCAAGCGAATCCAGCGACAAGCAGGGGGCTGCTCCGACAAGCTCTGGCCCCGACAAGGACAGCTCTGCGCAGGAACAAGAAGAAGTGCGGAAGAGGATGGTGCAGCGCCCAGTGTATTTTGTAAGCTCCCTCTTACAAGGGGCTAGATCAAGATACTCTGGAGTGCAAAAGTTGCTTTTCGGCCTCCTCATGGCCTCGAGAAAGCTGCGCCATTACTTCCAAGCACATGAGATAACAGTGGTCGCTCGCTTTCCGCTGAAGAGGATATTGTATAATCCGGAAGCAACAAGCAGGGTCGTCGAGTGGGCACTGGAGCTGTCGAGCTTCGGACTCAAGTTTGAGAGCACCTCAACTATACAGAGTCGAGCTTTGGCAGAATTCATAGCTGAATGGACCCCAACGCCTGATGAGGAAGTTCCAGAGACAAGTGTACCCGTACAAGAAGCGACAAGTGAATGGGTAATGTACTTTGATGGTGCCTTCTCGCTGCAAGGCGCTGGAGCCGGTGTGGTACTCATAGCACCCACCGGAGAACACCTCAAGTATGTTATCCAGATGCACTTTCCCAGGGAACAAGCGACAAACAATACTGCTGAGTATGAAGGTCTGCTTGCCAGCCTCAGAATTGCAGCTGAGCTTGGGATCAGGAAGCTGATTGTGCGGGGAGATTCTCAGTTGGTGGTCCGACAAGTCAACAAGAATTACCAGAGCCCTTTGATGGAAGCTTATGTAGATGAAGTGAGGAAGCTCGAAGAACACTTTGAAGGTCTGCAAATGGAGCACGTTCCGAGAGCTCAGAATGAAATTGCAGATGGCCTTTCAAAGTGTGCAGCAATGAAGTTACCTGTGGAACCAGGGACCTTCCTGCTCAAGCTGACTCAGCCATCCGTTACACCATCTATTGGGCAGCACAAGAAGAGAAAGTTGGTCTCCGGCGACTACTTGCCGGCGGATCTCCCCGAGGCCGCCGCCAAGGTCCCCAAGATCAACGATCAGAACGCTGAGGAACAGTTTGCTCCTGAAGATCCTAGGGTCTGTACAGTTGAAGCAAGCGTTCCCGACAAGCCTCGCCCCGGCGAGCTTGCCGGGGAACCATCAGCTCCGGCGGAACTAGAGGTTCTTGCCGTAGAAGCTGGGGTTCCCGCAGCGGCCCTCATGCCTTTAGTCCTTGCCGTTGAGCCTCGGGCTCCGGCATGGGTGCAGCAGATCGTCCGTTTTCTGCAGACTAGAGAACTTCCCGACGACCCAGAAGAGATAGAAAAGATAACCAGGCAGTCAAGTATGTACCAGTTCGTGGATAATGAACTGTACAGAAGAAGACTCAATGGTGTCAGGTTGAAGTGCATCTCCAGGGAAGATGGACAAAGGCTGTTGGCAGAAATACATGGAGGCATATGTGGCCACCACATCGGTGCAAGGGCACTTGCCGGGAAGGCATTCCGGCAAGGGTTCTTTTGGCAAGAAGCCCTCCAAGATGCGACTGCACTAGTAACCAAGTGTGAAGCGTGCCAGTTCCATGCCAAGCAAATTCATCAGCCAGCTCAAGCTCTCCAGACGATCCCTTTGTCCTGGCCCTTCTCGGTCTGGGGGCTCGATATCCTCGGCCCCTTCCCCCGTGCTGTCGGGGGCTTTGAGTACTTGTACGTTGCAATCGACAAGTTCACAAAGTGGCCAGAAGTGGAACCAGTGAGAAAGGTGACAGCACAGTCAGCAGTCAGGTAATTCAGGTCGATTGTTTGCCGTTTCGGGATCCCTAACAGGATCATCACCGACAATGGTACACAATTTACTAGTCGCACCTTCATGCAGTACGTCCAAGACCTTGGCGCCAAGGTCTGCTTCGCTTCTGTTGCTCACCCGAGGAGCAACGGTCAAGCGGAGAGGGCAAATGCTGAAGTGCTGGGCGGACTCAAGACAAGGAGCTTTGACAGGCTGCGCAAGTGCGGAAGAAACTGGATAGAGGAGTTGCCGGCGGCTCTTTGGTCAATCAGAACGACACCAAATCGAGCCACCGGACAGACACCCTTTGCCCTAGTCTATGGGGCAGAGGCAGTTCTCCCCACGGAACTCGTATACGGATCTCCTCGAGTGCTCGCTTATGATGAGCTCGAGCAAGAGCAACTGCGACAATACGATGCATTGCTCCTCGAGGAGGAACGTCTCCAGGCTGCTGTACGAGCTGCTCGATACCAGCAAGCCTTGCGCCGCTACCATAGCCGCAAGGTCAAGGCCAGGAGTCTCGAGGAAGGCGACCTTGTTCTTCGGCGTGTTCAGTCCGCCAAGAATTCCAACAAGTTGACGCCGAAGTGGGAAGGCCCTTATCGGGTGAGACAAGTCACAAGGCCCGGCGCTGTCCGCCTTGAGACCGAAGAAGGCTTACCGGTGAGCAACTCCTGGAACATAGAGCATCTTCGAAAGTTTCACCCATAAGGCGCGGTTGCCGCGATCCGCTCCGGCAACCACCTTTTGTACAAGCCTTGCCGCTGTTGCATGTAACCCTTTGTACAAAGCCGGGCGCATATCCCGTGCATCAGTAAAGTTTTTGTGTTTTGCACTATCTGCCTTTTTCCATGCTTTTCTTCGTTATTTGCATGCATTATTTGGCATCTTGTGCAACACACGTACCCGGTAAGCATTAGCACGCCGAAAGGCACTATACTTGTTTTCCCTCCTCTTTTTCTTTCCCTCTTAAGCAGAAGGAATGTTCCTCGCGCACAAGTTTGCCGGGGGGGAAGGAGATGAATGGAGGATGAACCAAGTGCTATTCAAGAAAGAGAAGCCTCGTCGGGGAGGCAAGCAATATATGAAAGCTAAGTTACCAGAATTTGAGCAGTTCAAATTTTTAAATTTTAAGTTATCTTCCTTGAACAACCACACTTTGTATGGAAAACCTATGCGCGGAGGAACCTACCCGTGGCTAGCCGCACCCTTATCTTGTTTTCGAGTACGCTCAACGACTTAAGTGAGCTGCGACAAGTGTCGCGCCCTTGCTTCGTTTTCAAGTTCACTCAGCAAGCTAAGTGCGTTGCGACTGGCTGCGGCAAGGTTGCTTGCCGGTAAGACCTTGGCCAGCAGGCTGCTCAGGGTCCAGCACTCAGCGCTCGCGGCAAGGGCCCCTTGCCGGCAAGTTCCCTAGAAGCGTAGGGTTGAAAGCATACAAAGTAGAGGACCAAAACAAGGGAGATAACACTGCATCGATTGCTCAAAATAAGATAATATCTTACAAGGGATAACTTGCCGCAATCACTAATAGATTCGTGTCCATGGCACACTTTGCAGTAACAAAGGAAATAAAAAGGGAGAGGCCTAATCTACGCGGTCGCCTTCACGCCTGGAGATCTTGTTCACCTTGGCGATAATGTGGGCGACCTGCGCCTTCAGCGCCTCCATATCCGCGTCGGCCGGCAAGCTGCGGAGAACGTTGACGAGATTTATACCAGGATTGCGGTACACTATCTTCGTCAGAACACGCTCCAAAGTTCCCGCGCAGAGCTGGCGTGACTCCTCGGCCAGTTGCGCGGGGAGCTTCTTCTGAAGATTTGTGAGAGCCGGCGCAACCCCTCTGAAGAAGAGACTGAGCTTGGCGCTGTGGGGGAGGTTTGGATCCGGAGAGTATATGAGATGCTCAACCTTCAGCGCCATCAGCTCCTTGTCGATGCTAGCTGTAGAAGCCACCAGGTCATCGGTCCATACTTCGACGGTCCGGCGGAAGTTCTCAGCTGAAGTGGCGGCGCTCTCCACCAGGCCTCGCTCCTTGCGGAGCTCGTCCTTCAGTTTGGTTTCGCGGTCCCGGACGGCGTCGAGCGAATCCTTCAGCGTAGAGACTTTCAGCTCCAGATCCGCAATCGAGTCCTTGGCGGCCTTCAGCTCGTCGCCCTGCTTGGAGAGGCGTACCTGGAGTTCCGAGTTGGTATGGGCATCCTTCTCGCGCTCTATGTTGAGCGCGGTGACCCTCTCCGTGCTCGCCTTAAGGTACTCCTCCAGCTGCACCACCTTGGCCTCGAGGTCCTTCTTGGCGGTCTCCGCGGTGGCTGCGGCGGCCTTTGCTTCCTTCAGCTCTCCGCCAAGGGCCTGCTCCCGGGCGGCAAGGTCTTCCTCGTGAGAGTCGAGGTCGACCTTCCGCTGGTTGAGCGCTCCTTCTCGCTGGGACAGCGCTTCTCCGGCGAGTCGCTGCTGCTCCTCGGCTTCGGCCTTCTCCAGGAGCCACTCTTGGTACTCTCCAGCAAGCCTCTCGCGCTCCTCCGCCAAGTCGCGGAGGGCCGCCTGGTTGGCGGCGCGGAGCTCTGCAGCGCGTTTCTCCATATCTGCAGCGGCCTTGGCGGTGAGGGCTTCCCGAGACTCAAGTTTCGCCTGCCTGGCCCGGTAAAGGGCCAGGAGCCGGTGTAGTAGCTTCTCCTCCTCGGGCTCATCACTCCCGTCGGGCGCCTCGACGATCTTCAGCCCCGCGGAGGCGAGAACCTCCCCATCGAAGGTCTCTCCCTCCTCGGGGGCTCGCGACGAGGATCCCCATGGCACTTGAATGAAGACGCCGTTGGGAGCCTCAAGATAGAAGGCGGACTGCTCCTTCTCGGTGGAGGGGTCGGCGGCCGGCGCAGCGCTTGACGCTCCTGCCGCCTCCGGGCCGGCAGTATGGCCGTCGTCCCCCTCCCCGGCCGCTGCGTCTGCGGTCGGGGCAGTCTCCTCCGCGGCAGGCTCCGCGGCTCCCGCCATGTCTTCGACGACAGGGGCGTTGCCGCCGTCGCCCTGCGCACCCTCCTCCTCGACGACGACCTCCGTCTCCATCTGCTCTGGGGGAGGAGGATCTAGAAGAAGAAGAAAAAGAAAAAGTTCAAGCAAATATCCAAAAAAGACAAGTCCAAGAAGACGAGGTTACAAGACTTACCTTGGCGGACTTCGTCGACGACAGGCTCCCTCGCCGGGGAGCTCTCCCTTGGCGGGGTGGCCGCCCTCGCCGGGCTGCCCGCCCTTGGCGGGGTACTCGCCCTTGGCGGAGTACCCGCCCTTGGCGGAGCGCTCTCCCTCGCCGGAGAGTTCGTCCTTAGCGGGGACGGCGGGGCCTGCGGCTCCTCGGGAGTGGTCTCCGGGCGCTCCTGTGGCTGCGGCTCCACCTCTGCACAAGACAATCAAGACCAAACAGAGCAACAAGATGTTAGTATAAGACAAAAACTTCAGGCGCGCCCGACGAGCGGAAAGTTCAAAACCAGACTTACGCTGGGGGCTGCGCTGGGGGCTGCTCCTCGGAGCAGCGCTTGGGTCCGGCAAGCTCGTCGCCGGCGCGTCCCCTGTCGCCGCGACGGGCGAGTCGTCTTCGACCACAACCACAGGGACCTTGGCCCTCTTCGCCATCCGCTGGGCCAGGGTCCTGCAAGCAAAACAGAAACGAGATCAGAATCATCAAAGAAAGAATCAAGACAAAATTAAAGAAGATACAAAACTTCAAGCACTTACTCCTCTTCCTCGTCGTCGTCGCTGAGGGCGGAGAAATCAAACTCCACCTGAGGCGCGTCCGCGCGAGGAGCAGGAGGAGAAGGCTCCCTCGGGCGCTTGGCGGTCCCCGGGGCTGGGGGCTGCGAAGACCCGGCCCCTGTGGACGCCGAGGCCCGGGAAGCGGGCGGAGCAGCCGCTCCGCTCTGAGAAGACCCTCCTCCACTTGGCGCTGACGTGCAGGGCGCCTCCGCCGTAGCCTGTGTGCGGGGCGCCTCCGCCGCAGTTGGTGCGCCGGGCGCTCCCGTCGCGGCTTGGCTCCCCCGGGTAGCTCGCGCCGCCCGGCGAGCAGGTTGTTGTCGGGGCGCCTGCGCCCTCGTCGTCGTCGTCGCCTTGTGGAGGCGCTTCAACGGGGATCGCCTGGGACTTGCCCGTGGCGGGGAGGTCTCCGAGGACGAGGAGGCGTCGTCGTTGAGCCCCAGAGACCCACCGGAGTCCTCGCCGGCCCCGGCGTCCTCCTCCTCCTCCTCGGCCGGCCCGCTGGGCCCAGCACCTTGCCCTGCGGCCGTGCTCCCTCCGGCGCCTCCGCTCCCTCCGGCACCTCTGCTTCCTCCGGCAACATCGCCCCTCGCGGCGGCCTCGCTCACGATCCCGGGGATCCCAGCATACCTCAGGGAGGGGACCCCGGCGAGCTCGTCGGGCGGAAGCTTGAGCAGCCTGCGGATCTCCGCCTCCTCTGCTTGGCACGACGCTTCCGCAGCCTCTGCCTCTTCAACTGTGAACCCGAACTCTCCCGCCGCTGCGGCTGCGGCGGCCTCTTCTACCCGGGAAGCGATATAAGCAATCTCCCGATCAGTGGTGGCCCGGGTGAGACCTTTGATCTCCTCTTTGTTCTTCGGCAACTCCACCAAGTTGTCGAAGAAGCTCATGATGGCGTCCGGCTTGGGCACTATCCATGTGGGATCGACGCCGTGCGAGTCACATGCGGGCATCATTGCGCGCAAGGAGTCCCGGGCCGTGCTGTTGCATAAGGGCACCACTCCTCGGGGAGCTCTAAACCACTCCGGGTGGGCCGGGTCGTGCTTAAAAAGTTCCCGGACCATCCCCTTTAGCTCCAGCGACGTGAAGTTGAAGTTCAGTCCTGGGCGCAGTCTCATAATGTCCGCCGCGTTGCCGTACTCCCATGCTGGCCTTTTCCTCTCCTGTAAAGGGGCAATGCGGCGGCGGAGGAAGTCTGCCCCTACTTCTCCGATGGTCAACTTGGCTACCCGGAGACGAAGAATTCTGACAAGGGCGACGTTGAGCTTGATGTCGTCCGAGTCCAGGTCGCTCCAGTCCCTGCCGCGCACTATGGCTGTTGTGCGCGGCGCAGTGAAAGGCCGCGGCTCCTCCTCCACTACCCAGCACCAATCCGCGCGCCACTCCTCCCACTTGCCGCGGAGCTCCCCTTGCAGATAGGATTCCTTCTTGTTCAAGCGGAAGACCCAAGAGATACCCCCAGAGAGGGGAGCGCCGGCCTCGACTCTAGGCGTAAAGAAATGCCTAAAGAGCGCTACGTTTGGATAGATACCTATGTAGTTTTCGCACATATGTGCGAAAACCACCATCGTAAGGATGGCGTTGGGGGTGAAGTCTAAGAGATGGAGGTTGTAGGTGTTCATGATATCGCAGAAAAATTCAGAGAAGGGAGGACACAACCCGCAGTGAAAAAAGACAGCGAAGAAGAAATACCCGCCGGGGTACAGATCCTTGGCGGCGGCGGGATAAACTCTGGTCCGAGGATGCGCCTTGGTCTTCTTGGCCCAGAACAGGTAATACTTGTTCCAGAGCTCCCGCGCGCTGAGCCTTGGCGCGAAGACGATATTCCTCTTCCGCAGGAGAGCAAGCTTCGCCGCCTGCTCGGATTTCTCTTTCTTGGCCTTCTCCGCCTTCGCCTTCTCGGTCTTCGGGGCCATGGCGGAGGCGGCGAGGGAAGAGGGGCGAGGAGTCCGGCGGCGCCGCAGATGCGAGAGATGGAGGAGGAGGTGTGGAGTCGGAGCGCAGAGGGGAATTTCTGGAGATGGAAGAAGCAATGAAGACGAAGTAAGGTAACGGCCCCTGCTTCCTCTGCTTTTAAGGGGGAAGTGGGGGACGCTCCGCATTTCCCATTAAAGAACGTGGCCACGATCTCTCCCACGACGCCGCAATCGACGCGTGCCATTAGGGAGGGACGCGGCGGATGCGGAAGGGGATTCGGCGTGTCGTGGGCCGCGCGTGCCCGTGCACTGTTTTGGGCCTGGCCCAACAGCGCTCGGCACCGTGTGTAGCCCAGGCCCGGGGGCTCCTGTCGGTGTACTAAGGTAGGGGTACCTCAGTACCCCAACTTGTGCACGGGCAGTAGCAGCTTCCCGCGGCAGGGCTTACCACGTGCTCGCCGGAGAGCTTTCTGATCCATATGAAGCCATTCAAAAACAAAGTATACAAGACAGAAGGTCAAGACCCCGGCAAGTGGAGCTTGCCGGGAAGGCCGTCCCAGGCACAAGATTACCTCATTATCTCAAGGCCCTGGCAGGAGGAGCCTGCCAGGAAGACCAGAAGACTATATCTAGAAGATATGCCTCGGCGCAACATGCGCCCCGGCAGGGCCCGGGGAGCGGCAAGCTCCAGGGCCCGGCAAGGTCAAGGCCCCGGCAAGGTGCTTGCCGGGGAGAGTTACGCTGTGTGCCCGCGCTCCAGCTCATCGAACCACGCGTCGCCCTGGGGCCATTCCAGGGACGCGTGGCGGATGGCTGTGCAGCCTGGGGGGCACGGTGGCACTCCACGGTGACGAAGCCATCGCCGTGGCAAACGGAGACGCAAGGGCGGGCGCTTTTGGGGTCGACGGCGACGGGCATTAAATGCTCTTGTCCCCCACTGTCAAAGTAGGTGATGACCACTGTTCATCCACTGTTCACGCACTGTTCCTGCACTGTTACAACTACCACCAAAGTTACATTTTTATCCCTTTCTCCTACGTTGACACCTGTCGGTGACCCCTTGAGCTATAAAAGGAGGCCCATGCACAACGTAGAAGGGGTTCGGAACCTTGATAGCTCTCTTGCTCGGTGTAGCTAGTTCTTCAAGCTCCCGAGCTCCTCAACTCAATACAAACCAAGCAGGAGTAGGGTTTTACGCGTCCGTCGCGGCCCGAACCTGGGTAAACTGCCTGCGTGAGCTCTACGATCTGCTCTTTGTGCTCCCTCCGCTCCCTTACCACACGAACAAGGGGCTCCGGTCCCATAGGTGCTCGTGGTGGACAGTTTCCCCCGACAAGTCTCAAATCTGTTATTTGCTGATGATTCATTAATCCTTATGAAGGCAGACTCACAGAATGCAATAGCCCTTCGCGATATTCTAAATAGGTATTGTGCAGCTTCATGCCAATTAGTAAGTGAAGCTAAATCCTCTATTTACTTCAGTCCAAATACTGAAGTTTCAACTAAGGCCGAAGTTTGTCAAATTTTGAACATTCTCACCGAGTCGCTATCAAATAAGTATCTTGGCTTGCCCTTGATGGTGGGCCTCGACGGGTTGGATTGTTTTATGCATCTTATTGACCGAGTTTGTCAAATGGTGAATGACTGGAAAGAGAAGACATTGTCCCTTGGGGGCAAGGAAGTGCTTCTGAAAGCGGTTGCTCAGGCAATCCCAACATATGCAATGTCCCAAATAAAATCTGCAAGGGAATCACCGACACGATGGCGCAATATTGGTGGGGTGATGATGAGAACCAGAGAAGAATGCACTGGCTAGCATGGTGGAAAATGTGTGTTCCTAAGGATATAGGAGGAATGGGATTTAGAGACTTGTGTAGCTTTAATAAAGCACTCCTAGCTAAACAAGTGTGGCGATTGATTGAAAATACCGAATCCTTATGTGCAAGAATTCTCGGGGCAAAATATTATCCAGACGGTAATATCTTGTCAATTCAGTTGAAGAAGGGGTCTTCTTATGTTTGGCAAAGCATATACTCGGGTATTGAAACTTTTAATCAAGGATGTATTTGGAGAATTGGGAATGGTTTAACAGTAAATATTTGGGATGATCCATGGATCCCTACTAGTAGCTTCATGATGATAGTTACCATGCGAGGGTCTTCTCTCCTCACAATGGTACATGAGCTTATTGATCCGGCTATTGGATATTGGGACGAGACATTAATTAGAGATATTTTTGGGGGAGTGGATGCAGACAGAATCCTTCAAATCCCATTGCCAAGCGGAGATATGGAAGATTTTGTTGCTTGGCAATATACAAAGTCACATAATTTTACTGTACGATCAGTCTACTACCTTGAGTGGAACCATGGGTATGGCAGAAAGTTTGAAGGAAGTAACATACAAGGTGGCTCGACTGCTAACCCAATTTGGAGAATACTATGGAAATTGAAAATCCCAGGGAAAAGTCAAGGTTCATGTGTGGTGAACCCTACATGGTGCTATTCCATGTAAATCTATTCTTGCTAACAAGCATATGAAAATTCAGACTGCATGCCCCGTGTGTCAGGTGTATACTGAAGACATTCGGCATGCTTTATTTGAATGTGGCCGAGCGCAGATGATTTGGGAAAATCTGGGTTTATTGGAAAAAGTTGAAAGAGCTCTGAATGTTGATAGGGCCGGTCCGACTGTACTGGAGGAGCTGATTTGTACTTCGATTGATGACCCACTATATCTTGCTCAAATCCCTGCATCTGTCACCACGGTAGTGCACGGCACCACCGCGTGACTGCCAGTTGGCCAGCCAAGTGTAACGTGTGTGTGCGTGTGCCAGCTGTGGTGTGTGTGTGTGTGAGTGTACCAGCTGTAGCATGTGGGGGTACTTAACCCAGGCGTGTGTTGTACCAGGGCACGATGGAGTAAAAGCAGAATTCTCTCGCCTCACTTTCTCTCTCGCTCATCCCCTTCCCTCACCAACCTCATCCCCTTTCCCCCTTCCTGCCTACTCTGGATCCCTCTCTCTAGATCGGGGTGTGACAATTGGTAATCAGAGCCACCGATTCCTACCACAAAAAATTTTCTCCGCTGCTCCACACAGCCTCTTGGCCTTGATCTGTAACACCCACCGTCGCGGGTGCGATTTGCTCCGGTAGATCGCCCAAAATCCCCGGCGGGGTTGGATCGGCTCGGAGAGGAGCAACGGCGCCATATAAACCTTCGATTCAGACGCGACAGCTGCTGTCCGCCATGGACGACAGCACCAACACGCTCAAGGCCCTCATGGAATCCGTCATCGCCCGCCTCGACAAGCAGAAGCTCGACAACGACAAGCGAAGCAAAGCGCAGGCCGCGTTCAACGCGCAAGTTTCGCAAGATCTGCGGGCGCTGTCCAAGCAGATGGATCTGACCCAAGCCGACGTCGACGAGACACGCAAGGCGCTCGAGAGTTCGCCGTCCCCGCGCGGCTCGGGATCGGCCACCATCATCAATCCATCACCACCGCCGCCTCCACCGCCCCCTCAACGCAATCCATCTCCGCACCAACAGCAACAAGGGCCGCCACCATCTCCACGCCTAGCAGATCACCGGCCGCCTCTGCTCCAAGTTCCGCTCCAGCAGTCGAGCGAACCGTACCACCACCACCATGACAGCTACATCAAGCCGCCCAAACATGACTTCCCACGCTTCGACGGCACAGCCCCGTACCTCTGGTTGGATCGTTACCGCGCCTAATTCGACCTCTACCGCGTGCCATCGTCCAGCTGGGTGACCACGGCGACGCTGTACATCGAAGGCCAGGACGCCCACTGGCTGCAGGCGTTTCGCCAAACTCATGGTGGCCTGGGCTGGGAGGCGTTCCGCGCAGCAATCATAGAGGAATTTGGCGTGGACGAGTTCGAGCTTGAGATGCACAAGCTGCTGCAACTCCGACAGAGCGGCACCATCAGCGAGTACCGCCAAGTGTTCGACAACCACATGTACCATCTGTTGGCGCTCGATCCCTCGCTCTCCACCAAGTTTTTCATCACACAGTTCCTGCCGGGATTGAAGGATGAACTGCGCGTGGCCGTGCGTTTGCAAGCCCCCACAAGCATCACGCGCGTGTCGATCCTCGCGCGCATCCAAGAGGAGGAGTTGAATACGCCACGGGCGCGACCGCGACCACAACCGCAAGGCCGGCCACCTCCAGCGCCCCCATCGCGCCAAGGCGTGGCACCACGACAACAACCCGACGACTACGCGCGCGAGCGACAACTCAAGGATTTTCGCCGCGCTAATGGGCTCTGCTTCAAGTGCGGCGATCGGTACAGTCGGGAGCATCACTGCAACCCGCAGGCCCAGCTGCTCACAATTCAAGTTGGCGCTTACGGGGAAGTGCTCACCGACGACGTCGTGCACGCGCTCGACGCACCCGACGCTCCAGACCCTCCAGTTCATCCTCCAGAGTGCTGCACCATCTCCGCGCACGCCCTGGACGGCTCCGAGGCGCCCAGTACCATCCGCCTCCGAGCATTGGTGGGTAACCAGGTTATGCTGCTGCTATTGGACTCTGGAAGCACCCACACCTTCATCAACAAATCCTTCATGGAACGCGTCGGCGCTACCGCACAGGAGATTGCCGCGCTGGACGTACAAGTGGCAAATGGAGATCGTCTCATATGCTCGCGGCAAGTTCCAGAGCTGAAATGGTGGATGCAAGGGCACACCTTCTCCACGCCCATGTACGAGCTCGACACCGGCGCTTACGACGGCATCCTCGGCATGGACTGGCTCGTGAAGCACAGTCCAATGATCTGCCACTGGCAGGACAAGTTCATCTCCTTCATACATGATGGCGAGATGGTAACGCTGCAAGGTGTTCGACCCAAGCCAACAACCACTCTCGCCGCGGTGCAATCGGCAGAACTGTGCAAGCTCATCGCCGGAAACGACATGTGGGCAATGTCAATGGTGGAAATGCAGCCGCCGCCACCTCGATCGAGCAAGCCGTCCCTGACACCTATCAGTGATCTCTTGGACGAATTTGCGGATGTCTTCGCCACGCCCACTGGCCTGCCCCCCCACAGACAGTACGATCATGCAGTCACCTTGGAGGAGGGGGCTCAACCGACCAACGCCAGACCTTACCGTTACTCACCACTGCAGAAAGATGAAATCGAGCGACAAGTGAAGGAGATGCTAGATGCTGGTGTGATCACCCACTCCGTCAGTCCGTATGTTGCACCTGTGTTGCTTGTGAAGAAGAAGGACAGGACATGGCGATTCTGTGTGGCTTACTGATGGGCCTCTAACCCCTCGTTGGTTACCCCAAGTGGAAGGTGCAAGATGCAGTGTTGTGGAAGTTTTTCCCTTAGCAAAGATGCCAAGGATCGAATCCCCAGAGACTCCTAGGTTCAACAAGTAGGTGTCAACTGCTAACGGCGCCAGATATTAGCAATCAACGTGGACCTGCACACAGATACAAATAACTTTGCTCCCAACGAGTACAGAGAGGTTGTCAATCCCTCCGGCCTTGTAGTTCACAAAGGATTAAACGCAAATGATAGTAGTGATAGATAATGTTTGCAATAGTAAATAATAGCGAAAAGTAAATAGCGGATGTGATCAATGATGGTAATATGGACCGGAGTCTCATGATGTTCACTAGTGATGTCTCTCTCCCAAAAGACGATAAAACAGCTATGTGAGGTAAACGAATTACAGCTGGGCAATTGACAGGACCACGAACGCAAACCAATGTTGACTACATTGCAAGAAAGGTTGAGGTTCAAAGCATGGGCGGTACGCCAAAGTAAGTAGACCCAAATCCATCAATATCTACTACTAATCATCCACCTTGAGATATCTATCCAGAACATCTCGCTGGTATTAAGTTGCGAGCCCCACCCATAGTGTAAACTCAAAGCAACAGACAACTGCATTAAAAGAACTTTGCGTAAAGTAAACAATCCTTGCACCCGCGGGCACAAGCACCGTTGTTTTCCCCCTTGTGGCAACAGCACATCCCCTTGACTCATGTTTGTGTCACTCAAGCTAGTCATCGAGGGGCATGAACCCACAATCGAGCATAACGTTCCCTCTTGGAGTCACTACCTACTACTTGGCCAAAGCAATAAATAACAACGGAGAACATGCAAGAATTACTTATGAACATAAATATAAAAGAGGTAGATCAAATATATTACTCAATCACAATCTGAACATAATCTCATAATCCATCGGATCCCAGCAAACTCATCATAGCAACAGCATAAGGATTACATATGTGCCTCGATCATGTAGGGCAGCTCACGAGGACTAATTAGTGAAGCACAAGAACGGGAGGAGAACATCACATAGCTACTGGTCATGGACTCATGGTCCAAGGGATACTACTCACAACTCATCCGGGAGGCGTCCATGGTGGTGGAGAGGCTCCCGATGGTGATCCTCCCCTCCGGCAGGGTGCCGGGAAGAGTTCTCCTGGTGCTCCCGATCTTGGAAGCGGCGGCGGCGGCGGAACAGAGATGAGATTGCGAAAAAGAGTTTCCGTCCCGAGGGTTTCGAAGGCGCTCTAAATATATGCCAAAGAGGGGCACCAGACGGGGCTCGGGAGGCCCAGGCGCCCCCCCAGCGCGGCCCAGGGGGGGCGCCGCCAGGGCGCCTGGGGCCCTGGTGCCCCCCCCC
>LR738712.1:518373929-518396181 GCA_902687465.1 Secale cereale
TCAAAGATGGTTATGTTTCCTAACCATAGACATGAGTTGTCATTTGATCAACGGGATCACATCATTAGGAGAATGATGTGATGGACAAGACCCATCCGTTAGCATAGCACTATGATCGTTTAGTTTTACTGCTATTGCTTTCTTCATGACTTATACATGTTCCTATGACTATGAGATTATGCAACTCCCGAATACCGTAGGAACACCTTGTGTGCTATCAAACGTCACAACGTAACTGGGTGATCATAAAGATGCTCTACAGGTGTCTCCGAAAGTATTCGTGGTGTTGGCATAGATCAAGATTAGGATTTGTCACTCCGAGTGTCGGAGAGGTATCTCTGGGCCCTCTCGGTAACACACATCACAATAAGCCTTGCAAGCAAAAGACTAATAAGTTAGTCACGAGATGATGTGTTACGGAACGAGTAAAGAGACTTGTCGGTAACGAGATTGAACTAGGTATGGAGATACCGACGATCGAATCTCGGGCAAGTAACATACCGATGACAAAAGGAACAACGTATGTTGTTATGCGGTTTGATCGATAAAGATCTTCGTAGAATATGTAGGAACCAATATGAGCATCCAGGTTCCGCTATTGGTTATTGACCGGAGATGAGTCTCGGTCATGTCTACATAGTTCTCGAACCCGTAGGGTCCGCACGCTTAACGTTTGATGACGATCGGTATTATGAGTTTATGAGTTTTGATGTACCGAAGGTAGTTAGGAGTCCCGGATGAGATCACGGACATGACGAGGAGTCTCGGAATGTCCGAGACATAAAGATTGATATATTGGACGACTATATTCGGACACCGGAAGTGTTCCGGAAAAGTTTCGGATTTAACTGGATTGCCGGAGGGGGTTACCGGAACCCCCCACGAGGGGGGATGGTCCATAGTGGGCCTTGAGGAAAGGAGAGAGGCAGCCCACAGAGGCTGGCCGGTGCCCCACCAGGGGATCCTAGTTGGACTAGGATTGGGGGCGCCACCTCTCCCTCTTTTCCTTTCCCTCTCTTCCTTCTTGGTGGACTCCTACTAGGAATAGGATTGCAATCCTATTCCTAGTAGGATTGCCCTAGCCGCACCATAGGAGGCCGGCCGGCCCTCCTCCCTTGCTCCTTTATATACGAGGGCAGGGGGCACCCAAAGACACACAAGTTGAATTGTTCTAGCCGTGTGCGGTGCCCCCCTCCACAGAAACACACCTCGGTCATACCGTCCCAATGCTTAGGCGAAGCCCTGCGCCGGTAGATACATCATATCCATCACCACGCCGTCGTGCTGGCGAAACTCTCCCGTGAAGCTCAACTGGATCAAGAGCTTGTGGGACGTCATCAAGCTGAACGTGTGCTGAACGCGGAGGTGCCGTACGTTCGGTGCTTGATCGGTTGGATCGCGAAGAAGTTCGACTACATCAACTGCGTCACTTGACGCTTCCGCTTCCGGTCTACGAGGGTACGTAGACACACTCTCCCCCTCGTTGCTATGCATCTAGTAGATAGATCTTGCGTGATCGTAGGAAAATTTTGAAAATACTATGTTACCCAACAGTGGCATCATGAGCCAGGTCTATGCGTAGATGATATACACGAGTAGAACACAATGAGTTGTGGACGATACTAGTCATACTGCTTACCAGCATGTCATACTTTGCTTCGGCGGTATTGTGAGATGAAGCGGCCCGGACCGACATTACGCGTACGCTTACGCGAGACTGGTTTCACCGTTACGAGCACTCGTTGCTTAAAGGTGACTGGCGGGTGTCTGTCTCTCTCACTTTAGCTGAATCAAGTGTGGCTACGCCCGGTCCTTGTGAAGGTTAAAACAACACATACTTGACGAAACATCGTTGTGGTTTTGTATGCGTAGGTAAGAACGGTTCTTGCTAAGCCCGTAGCAGCCACGTAAAACTTGCAACAACAAAGTAGAGGACGTCTAACTTGTTTTTGCAGGGCATGTTGTGATGTGATATGGTCAAGACATGATGAGATATACGGTTTTGTATGAGATGATCATGTTTTGTAATGTTATCGGCAACTGGCAGGAGCCAAATGGTTGTCGCGTTATTGTATGAAATGCAATCGCCAGGTAATTGCTTTACTTTATCACTAAGCGGTAGCGATAGTCGTAGAAGCAATAGTTGGCGAGACGACAACGATGCTACGATGGAGATCAAGGTGTCGTGCCGGTGACGAAGGTGATCATGACGGTGCTTTGGAGATGGAGATCAAAAGCACAAGATGATGATGGCCATATCATGTCACATATTTTGATTGCATGTGATGTTTATCTTATTATGCTTCTTATTTTGCTTAGAACGACGGTAGCATTATAAGATGATCCCTTACTAAATTTCAAGGTACAAGTGTTCTCCCTGAGTATGCACCGTTGCGAAAGTTCTTCGTGTTGAGACACCACGTGATGATCGGGTGTGATAGGCTCTACGTTCAAATACAACGGGTGTAAGCCAGTTTTGCACACGCAGAATACTCGGGTTAAACTTGACGAGCCTAGCATATGCAGATATGGCCTCGGAACACTGGAAACCAAAAGGTTGAGCATGAATCATATAGTAGATATGATCAACATAAGATGTTCACCATTGAAACTACTCCATCTCACGTGATGATCGGACATGGTTTAGTTTATTTGGATCACGTCATCATTTAGATGACCGGAGGGATGTCTATCTAAGTGGGAGTTCTTAAGTAATATGATTAAATTGAACTTTAATTTATCATGAACTTAGTCCTGGTAATATTAGCATATCTATGTTGTAGATCAATAGCTCGCGATGTTGCTCCCCGTTTACTTTTTATATGTTCCTAGAGAAAACCAAGTTGAAAGATGTTAGTAGCAATGATGCGGAATTGTTCCGTGATCTGAGGATTATCCTCATTGCTGCACAGAAGAATTATGTCCTTGATGCACCGCTAGGTGACAGACCTATTGCAGGAGCATATGTAGACGTTATGAACGTTTTGACAAAAGCTCGATATGATGACTACTTGATAGTTTAGTGCACCATACTTTACGGCTTATAACCGGGACTTCAAAAACGTTTTTGAAACGCCACGGAGCATATGAGATGTTCCAAGAGTTGAAATTAGTATTTCATACTCATGCCCGTGTCGAGAGGTATAAGACCTCTGACAGTACTTTGCCTACAAGATGGAGGAGAATAGCTCAACCAGTGAGCATGTGCTCAGATTGTCTGGGTACTACAATTACTTGAATCAAGTGGGAGTTAATCTTCCAGATAAGATAGTAATTGACAAAGTTCTCTAGTCACTATCACCAAGTTAGTAGAACTTCGTGATGAACTATAATATGCAAGGGATGATGAAAGGAATTCCCGAGCTCTTCGCGATGCTGAAGTCGGCGAAGGTAGAAATCATGAAAAAGCATCAAGTGTTGATGGGTAACAAGACCACTTGTTTCAAGTAAAGGGCAAAGGGATAGAAGGGGAACTTCAAGAAGAATGACAAGCAAGTTGTCACTCCCGTGAAGAAACCCAAAGCTAAAACTCAAGCCTGAAACTAAGTGCTTCTACTGCAAAGGAAATGGTCACTGGAAGTGGAACTGCCCTAGATACTTGGCGGATAAGAAGGATGGCAAAGTGAACAAAGGTATATTTTGATATACAGATTATTGATGTGTACTTTACTAGTGTTCATAGCAACCCCTGGGTATTTGATACCGGTTCAGTTGCTAAAATTAGTAACTTGAAACGAGAATTGCATAATGAACAGAGACTAGTTAAAGGTGAAGTGACGATGTGTGTTGGAAGTGGTTCCAAGATTGATATGATCATCATCGCACACTCCCTATACTTTCGGGATTAGTGTAAAACCTAAATAAATGTTATTTGGCATTTGCGTTGAGCATGAATATGATTTGATCATATTTGTTGCAATACGGTTATTCATTTAAAGTCATAGAATAATTGTTATTCTGTTTACATGAATAAAACCTTCGATGGTCATACACCCAATGAAAATAGTTTGTTGGATCTCGATCGTGGTGATACACATATTCATAATATTGAAGCCAAAGATGCAAGGTTAATAATGATAGTGCAACTTATTTGTGGCACCGCCGTTTAGGTCATAATGGTGTAAAGCGCATGAAGAAACTCCATAGTGATGGACTTTTGGAATCACTTGATTATGAATCACTTGGTACTTGCGAACCATGCCTCATGGGCAAGATGACTAAAACTCCGTTCTCCGGAACAATGGAGCGAGCAACAGATTTGTTGGAGATCATACATACAGATGTATGTGGACCAATGAGTGTTGAAGCTCGCGGCGGGTATCGTTATTTTCAAACCTTCACTGATGATTTGAGCAGATATGGGTATATCTACTTAATGAAGCACAAGTCTGAAACATTTGAAAAGTTCAAAGAATTTCAGAGTGACGTGGAGAATCATCGTAACAAGAAAATAAAAGTTTCTACGATATGATCGTAGAGGTAAAATATTTGAGTTAGCGAGTTTGGCCTTCAGTAAAATCAATGTGAAATAGTTTCACTACTCACGCCACTTGGAACACCATAGTGTAATGGTGTGTCTGAACGTCATAACCGTACTTTATTAGATATGGTGCGATCGATGATGTCTCTTACTGATCTACCACTATCGCTTTTGGGGTTATGCATTAGAGACAGCTACATTCACGTTAAATAGGGCACCATCTAAATCCGTGGAGATGACACCGTATGAACTGTGGTTTGACGAGAAACCTAAGCTGTCATTTCTTTAAGTTTGGGACTGCGATGCTTATGTGAAAAAGTTTCAACATGATAAGCTCAAACCCAAATCGGAGAAGTAAATCTTCATAGGATACCCAAAAGAAACTGTTGGGTACACCTTCTATCACAGATCCGAAGGCAAGGTCTTTGTTGCTAAGAGTGGATCCTTTCTAGAGAAGGAGTTTCTCTCGAAAGAAGTGAGTGGGAGGAAAGTAGAACTTGATGAGGTAATTGTACCTTCTCCCGAATTGGAAAGTAGTACATCACAGAAACTCGTTCCAGTGATTCCTACACCAATTAGTGAGGAAGCTAATGATGATGATCATGAAACTTCAGATCAAGTTTCTGCTGAACTTCGTAGATCAACCAGAGTTCGTTCCGCACCAGAGTGGTACGGCAACCCAGTTCTGGAAGTCATGTTACTAGACCATGATGAACCTACGAACTATAAGGAAGCGATGATGAGCCCAGATTCCGCAAAATGGCTTGAGACCATGAAATCTGAGATAGGATCCATGTATTAGAATAAAGTATGGACTTTGGTTGACTTGCCCGATGATCGGCAAGCCATCGAAAATAAATGGATCTTCAAGAGGAGGACCGACGCAAACGGTAATGTTACTGTTTACAAAGCTCGACTTGTTGTGAAAGGGTTTCGACAAGTTCAAGGAGTTGACTACGATGAGACTTTCTCACCCGTAGCGATGCTTAAGTCTGTCCGAATCATGTTAGTAATTGCCGCATTTTAAGAAATCTGGCAAATGGATAACAAAACTGCATTCTTTAATGGATTTATTAAAGAAGACTTGTATATGATGCAACAAGAAGGTTTTGTCAATCCTAAAGGTGCTAACAAAATGTGCAAGCTCCAGCGATCCATCTATGGACTGGTGCAAGCATCTCGGAGTTGGAATATACACTTTGATAAGTTGATCAAAGCATATAAATTTATACAGACTTGCGGTGAAGCCTGTATTTACAAGAAGTGAGTGGGAGCACTACAACTTTCTGATAAGTATATGTGAATGACATATTGTCGATCAGAAATGATGTAGAATATTCTGGAAAGCATAAATGAGTGTTTGAAAGGAGTTTTTTCAAAGAAAGACCTTGGTGAAGCTGCTTACATATTGGGCATCAAGATCTATAGAGATAGATCAAGACGCTTGATAAGACTTTCGATGAGTACATACCTTGATAAGATTTTGAAGTAGTTCAAAATGGATCAGTCAAAGAAGGAGTTCTTGCCTGACTTGCAAGGTGTGAAGTTGAGTAAGACTCAAAGCCAGACCACGGCAGAAAAATATAGAGAGAATGAAAGTCATTCCCTATGCCTCGGCCATAGGTTCTATAAAGTATGCCATGCTGTGTACAAAACACGTTGTGTACCTTGCCATGAGTTTGACAGGGAGGTACAATAGTGATCCAGGAGTAGATCACTGTACAGCGGTCAAAATTATCCTTAGTAATTGGATGACTAAGGAAATATTTCTCAATTATGGAGGTGATAAAGAGTTCGTCGTAAAGGGTTACGCCGATGCAAGCTTTGACACTAAATCCAGATGACTCTAAGTATCAATCTGGATGCGTATTGAAAGTGGGAGCAATTAGCTAGAGTAGCTCCATGCAGAGCATTGTAGACATAGAAATTTGCGAAATACATACGGATCTGAATGTGACAGACCCGTTGACTAAACTTCTCTCACAAGCAAAACATGATCACACCTTATTACTCTTGGGTATTAATCACATAGCGATGTGAACTAGATTATTGACTCTAGTAAACCCTTTGGGTGTTGGTCACATAGTGATGTGAACTATGGGTGTTATTCACATAACGATGTGAACTATCGGTATTAAATCACATGGCGATGTGAGCTAGATTATTGACTCTAGTGCAAGTGGGAGACTGAAGGAAATATGCCCTAGAGGCAATAATAAAGTTGTTATTTATATTTCCTTATATCATGATAAATGTTTATTATTCATGCTAGAATTGTATTAACCGGAAACTTAGTACATGTGTGAATACATAGACAAAACAGAGTGTCCCTAGTATGCCTCTACTAGACTAGCTCATTGATCAAAGATGGTTATGTTTCCTAACCATAGACATGAGTTGTCATTTGATCAACGGGATCACATCATTAGGAGAATGATGTGATGGACAAGACCCATCCGTTAGCATAGCACTATGATCGTTTAGTTTTACTGCTATTGCTTTCTTCATGACTTCTACATGTTCCTATGACTATGAGATTATGCAACTCCCGAATACCGTAGGAACACCTTGTGTGCTATCAAACGTCACAACATAACTGGGTGATCATAAAGATGCTCTACAGGTGTCTCCGAAAGTATTTGTGGTGTTGGCATAGATCAAGATTAGGATTTGTCACTCCGAGTGTCGGAGAGGTATCTCTGGGCCCTCTCGGTAACACACATCACAATAAGCCTTGCAAGCAAAAGACTAATAAGTTAGTCACGAGATGATGTGTTACGGAACGAGTAAAGAGACTTGCCGGTAACGAGATTGAACTAGGTATGGAGATACCGACGATCGAATCTCGGGCAAGTAACATACCGATGACAAAAGGAACAATGTATGTTGTTATGCGGTTTGACCGATAAAGATCTTCGTAGAATATGTAGGAGCCAATATGAGCATCCAGGTTCCGCTATTGGTTATTAACCGGAGATGAGTCTCGGTCATGTCTACATAGTTCTCGAACCCGTAGGGTCCGCACGCTTAACGTTTGATGACGATCGGTATTATGAGTTTATGAGTTTTGATGTACCGAAGGTAGTTCGGAGTCCCGGATGAGATCACGGACATGACGAGGAGTCTCGGAATGTCCGAGACATAAAGATTGATATATTGGACGACTATATTCGGACAACGGAAGTGTTCCGGAAAAGTTTCGGATTTAACTGGATTGCCGGAGGGGGTTACCGGAACCCCCCACGAGGGGGGATGGTCCATAGTGGGCCTTGAGGAAAGGAGAGAGGCAGCCCATAGAGGCTGGCCGGCGCCCCACCAGGGGATCCTAGTTGGACTAGGATTGGGGGGCGCCACCTCTCCCTCTTTTCCTTTCCCTCTCTTCCTTCTTGGTGGACTCCTACTAGGAATAGGATTGCAATCCTATTCCTAGTAGGATTGCCCTAGCCGCACCATAGGAGGCCGGCCGGCCCTCCTCCCTTGCTCCTTTATATACGAGGGCAGGGGGGCACCCAAAGACACACAAGTTGAATTGTTCTAGCCGTGTGCGGTGCCCCCCTCCACAGAAACACACCTCGGTCATACCGTCCCAATGCTTAGGCGAAGCCCTGCGCCGGTAGATACATCATATCCGTCACCACGCCGTCGTGCTGGCGAAACTCTCCCGTGAAGCTCAACTGGATCAAGAGCTCGTGGGACGTCATCAAGCTGAACGTGTGCTGAACGCGGAGGTGCCGTACGTTCGGTGCTTGATCGGTTGGATCGCGAAGAAGTTCGACTACATCAACCGCGTCACTTGACGCTTCCGCTTCCGGTCTACGAGGGTACGTAGACACACTCTCCCCCTCGTTGCTATGCATCTAGTAGATAGATCTTGCGTGATCGTAGGAAAATTTTGAAAATACTACATTCCCCAACACCCCCGGCTGTACTTCGGGCGCAAGGTAGGTTCTGGAACGCTGATTTTTTATATATTTTTTCTGGATTTTTCCTGATAGTTCTCGTAATGTGAAAACCTAAAATACAAAAACAGCCGAAAACAGAAACTGGCACTGGGGTGCACTGGATTAGTAGGTTAGTCCAAATATGATCAAAAGTGTATGGAAGTGTATAAATATCATAGCAATATCACCCAAAAGTGGCATGGAGCAAGCAGAAATTATAGATACGTTTTGGACGTATCAACATCCCCAAGCTTAATTCCTGCTCGTCCTCGAGTAGGTAAATGATAACAAGAATAATTTCTGTGGTGACATGCTATTAACCATATAGGACTTTTTATAGTCATATGACAAAAGCTTACTGAGACAATGAATCTGTAGTAATTAAGTTGCCTCATGAGAAAATCATAAAGGACTGAAAGTTTTACAATATGAAACTGAAACATCAAAAAGATTTGCAATGAACATGGTGTGCAAATATGATAAAGTGATATCTAGCTTGCCCCCTTTAGTGAAGCAAAACATAAATGCAGGGGCACCTTCAAGGTTTAAGTGATGACTAGATACAATGATTTCAAAATAAACGATATCACAATCATGCAAAAGACAATGCTACTTTGGAACAATGCACATTACACTTAGAATGACAATCATGCTCTCAGTAGTTGGTGCTTGAAGAAAGAAGGTGGAGACTCAAAAAGTAAAAGAATGGTTATGTGCTAGAGCTTTTTATTTTGAAAACATAGAAGCAATTTTGTCAACGGTAGTAGTACTTCATATGTGTCATGCATAAGACATCCTATAAGTTGCAAGCCTCATGCATCGAATACCAATAGTGCTCGCACCTTGTCCTAATTAGCTCGGATTTCCATGGGTTATCATTGCATTACATATGTTTCAACCAAGTGTCACAAAGGGGTACCTCTATGCCACATGTACAAAGGTCCAAGGAGATAAATCGCATTTGATTTCTCGTTTTTGATAGATCTCGACTTGAGGACATCCATACCGGGACAACATAGAAAATAGATAATGGACTCCTCTTTAATGCATAAGCATATTCTCATAAGAGTTTGAGGATTAATGTCCAAGCTAAAACTTCCACCATGATACATGGCTTTGGTTGGCGGCCCAATGTTCTTCTCTAACAATATGCATACTCAACCATTCAACCCATGGCAAATCACCCTTACTTCAGACAAGACGAACATGCATAGCAACTCACATGATATTCAACAAAAGTGTGACAGTTGATGGCGTCCCCAGAAACATGGTTACCGCTCAGCAAGCAACTTATAAGAAATTGTTGGAAATATGCCCTAGAGGCAATAATAAAAGAGTTATTATTATATTTCCTTGTTCATGATAATCGTTTATTATCCATGCTATAACTGTATTGATTGGAAACTCAAATACACGTGTGGATGAATAGACAGACTTTGTGTCCCTAGTGAGCCTCTACAGGACTAGCTCGTTGATCAAAGATGACCGCGGTTTCCAGGTCATAGACATGAGTTGTCATTTGATAACGGGATCACATCATTAGGAGAATGATGTGATGGACGAGACCCAAACGTAAACATAGCTTTTGATCGTGTCAGTTATCGCTATAGTTTTCTGCATGTCAAGTGTAAGTTCCTATGACCATGAGATCATGTAACTCACTGACACCGTAGGAGTGCTTTGTGTGTGCCAAACGTCACAACGTAACTGGGTGACTATAAAGGTACTCTACAGGTATCTCCGAGGGTGTCTGTTGAGTTGACATGGATCGAGACTGGGATTTGTCACTCCGTGTGACGGAGAGGTATCTCCGGGCCCACTCGGTAATACGTCATCTCAATGAGCTCAAAGTGACTAAGTAGTTGGTCACGGATTATGTATTACGGTAACGAGTAAAGAGACTTGCCGGTAACGAGATTGAACTAGGTATAGAGATACCGACGATCGAATCTCGGGCAAGTAACATACCGACGAGACAAAGGGAACTGTATACGGGATTGCCTGAATCCTTGACATCGTGGTTCATCCGATGAGATCATCGAGAAACATGTAGGAACCAATATGGGTATCCAGATCCCGCTATTGGTTATTGACCTGGGAGTGTCTCGGTCATGTCTACATGGTTTCCGAACCCGCAGGGTCTACACACTTAACGTTCGGTGACGCTAGGGTTGTTAGTGAGAAAAGTGTATGGTTACCGAATGTTGTTCGGAGTCCCGGATGAGATCCCGGACATGACGAGGGTCTCCGGAATGGTCCGGAGACGAAGATTGATATATAGGATGAAAGGTTTCGGAGTACCGGAAGTGTTCCGGGGAGCATCGGGAAATCGGCGGAGTACCGGAAAGTGTTTCGGGGGGTCCGGAAGAAGTTCTGGGCCTAATGGGCCACAAGGGGGAACACCACAGCCCTCAGGGGGCTGTGCGCCCCCCTTGGGCCCTCTCCTCATGCGGCTAAGGGGGTGGGACCCCCTAGGGCTGGCCGCACCCCTTGGCCTTGGGGGGCAAGGCACCTAGGGGGGGAAACCCTAGGGCCTGGCCGCCCCCCCCCCTGCCCTGGCCGCCGCCCCCTCCCCTTGCCCTGGCCGCCGGCCCCTAGGGGGAAACCCTAGGGCGCCCTCACCTCTCCACCCCCCCTATATATAGTGAGGCAAAGGGAGGGCAGACAACACAAGTTCGTGCCTCGGTGCTGCCCTCCCTTTCCCGTAATATCTTCTTCTCCCGCGGAGCTTAGGCGAAGCCCTGCTGGAGTTCTTCTCCACCATCACCACCACGCCGTCGTGCTGCCGGTTCTCCATCAACCTCTCCTCCACCCCTTGCTGGATCAAGAAGGAGGAGACGTCCCCGAGCCGTACGTGTGAAGAACGCGGAGGCACCGTTGCTTCGGTGCTAGGATCTTCGGCGATCTGAATCGCGGCGAGTACGACTCCATCATCCGCGTTCATAACGCTTCCGCTTAGCGATCTACAAGGGTACGTAGATCACACTCTCCCCTCGTAGTTGCATCTACTAGATTGATCTTGGTGAACGGTAGGAAAATTTTTGTTTCCCATGCAACGTTCCCCAACAGTGGTATCAGAGCTAGGATCTTGCGTAGATGCTTTCTCGAGTAGAACACAAAAGGGTTTGTGGCGTTGATGTTTAAATTGCTGCCCTCCTTAGTCTTTCTTGATTCAGCGGTATTATGGGATGAAGCGGCCCGGACCAACTTTACATGTCCACGTACATGAGACCGGTTCCATCGACAGACATGTGACTTTTGTTGCATAAGATGGCTGGCGGGTGTCTGTCTCTCCTATCTTAGTTGAATCAGAATAGAACAAGGCGGTCCTTGTAGAAGGTTAAATAGCAACTTGAATATCACCGTTGTGGTTTTGCGTAGGTAAGAAGCGTTCTTGCTAGATACCCATAGCAGCCACGTAAAACATGCAACAACAAATTAGAGGACGTCTAACTTGTTTTTGCAGGGTATGTATGTGATATGATATGGCCAATGACATGATGAGATATATTTGATGTATGAGATGATCATGTTGTAATAGTTAATATCGACTTGCATGTCGATGCATACGGCAACCGGCAGGAGCCATAGGGTTGTCTTTATTTTTTGTATGACCTGCGTGTCAATCATTAAGCGCTTTGTAATGCTTTACTTTATCGCTAAACGGTAGCAATAGTAGTAAGAGCTTGGTGGGCGCCGACAACCCCGATGGCGACACGATGATGGAGATCATGATGATGGAGATCATGGTGTGGCGCCGGTGACGATGGAGATCATGCCGGTGCTTTGGAGATGGAGATCAAAAGCACGAGTTGATGGCCATATCATGTCACTTATGATTTGCATGTGATGTTAATCCTTTTATGCATCTTATTTTGCTTAGGACGACGGTAGCATTATAAGATGATCCTTCACTAAAATTTCAAGATAAAAATTGTGTTCCCCCCGAGTGTGCGCCGTTGCGAAGGTTCGTCGTTTCGAAGCACCACGTGATGATCGGGTGTGATAGACTCTACGTTCGCATACAACGGGTGCAAGCCAGTTTTGCACATGCAGAACACTCGGGTTAGACTTGACGAGCCTAGCATGTACAGACATGGCCTCGGAACACGGAGGACCGAAAGGTCGAGCATGAGTCATATAGTAGATATGATCAACATGTTGATGTTCACCATTGACACCACCTCATCTCACGTGATGATCGGACTTGGGTTGGTGAATTTGGATCATGTTACGCTCGAATGACCGGAGGGATGTCAATTTGAGTGGGAGTTATAAATAATTTGATTAGGTAATAACTCACTTATCATGAACAATAGTCTAAAATGTCTTTGCAAATTTTGTTGTAGATGGCTCGCGCAGTAGCACCCCTGAATTTTAATGCGTTCCTAGAGAAAGCTAAACTGAAAGATGACGGGAGCAACTTTGTGGACTGGCTCCGCAATCTGAGGATCATCCTCACAGCTGCCCAAAAGGTTTATGTCCTAAATGCACCGCTAGGTGAACCCCCCGCTCCTGGAGCCCCTGCGGACGTTATGAACGTCTGGCAGACGCGTTCGGATGACTATTCGATAGTGCAGTGTGCCATGTTGTACGGCTTGGAAGGAGGACTTCAAAGGCGTTTTGAACGTCATGGTGCATACGAGATGTACACGGAGTTGAAGTTCATCTTTGAGAAGAATGCTAAGATCGAGAGGTATGAGACCACCGATAAATTCTTCGCTTGTAAGATGGAGGAGAATTCGTCTGTCAGTGAGCACTTGCTGAAGATGTCTGGGTACTATACCCGCATAGCTGATCTGGGACTTGTGTTCCCGGATGAGGCTATCATTGACAGAATTCTCCAGTCACTCCCTCCAAGCTACAAGAGCTTCGTGCAGCAGTATAACATGCAAGGGATGAACAAAACCATCGCCGAGCTGTTCTCGATGCTGAAAGTCGCTGAGGCAGACATCCAGAAGGAGTATCAAGTGTTGATGGTCAATAAAACCACCAGTTTCAAGAAGAATGGCAAGGGCAAGAAGGGTAACTCTAAGAAGGGTGGCAAAGCAGTTGCTAATCCAGTGAAGAAACCCAAGGCTGGACCCAAGCCAGAGACTGAGTGCTTCTATTGCAAGGGGAACGGCCACTGGAAGCGGAACTGCCCCAAGTATCTGGCGGACAAGAAGGGGGCCAACAACAACAAAGGTATATGTGATATACATGTTATTGATGTGTACCTTACCAACTCTCGTTGTAGTGCCTGGGTATTTGATACCGGTTCGGTTGCTCACATTTGCAACTCTAAACAGGAACTGCGGAATAAACGGAGGCTGGCGAAGGACGAAGTGACGATGCGCGTGGGAAATGGTTCCAAGGTTGATGTGATCGCCGTCGGCGCGCTCGCTCTTCGATTACCATCGGGATTAGTTATGAACCTGAATAATTGTTATTTAGTGCCTGCGTTAAGCATGAACATTATATCTGGATCTTGTTTATTGCGAGACGGTTACTCATTTAAGTCAGAGAATAATGGTTGTTCTATTTATATGAGTAATATCTTTTATGGTCATGCACCCGAAGTTAGGGGTTTATTCTTATTGAATCTCGATAGTGATGATACACATGTTCATAACATTGATGCCAAAAGATGTAGAGTAGATAATGATAATACCACTTTCTTGTGGCACTGCCGTCTCGGTCATATCGGCGTGAAACGCATGAGGAAGCTCCATGCTGATGGACTTTTGGAGTCTCTTGATTTTGAATCACTTGACACGTGCGAGCCGTGCCTCATGGGCAAGATGACAAGAACCCCGTTTTCAGGGACAATGGAACGGGCGAGTGACTTATTGGAAATCATACATACTGATGTGTGTGGTCCGATGAGTGTAACGGCGCGCGGTGGATATCGTTATTTTCTCACCTTCACTGACGACTTAAGTAGATATGGGTATATTTACTTGATGAAGCATAAGTCTGAAACTTTTGAAAAGTTCAAGCAATTTCAGAGTGAAGTTGAAAATCATCGTAACAAGAAGATCAAGTTCCTACGATCTGATCGAGGGGGAGAATATCTGAGTTATGAGTTTGGTGATCACTTAAGAAAATGTGGAATTGTTTCACAGTTGACACCACCTGGAACACCACAGCGTAATGGTGTGTCCGAACGTCGTAATCGAACCCTATTAGATATGGTATGTTCTATGATGTCTCTTGCCGACTTGCCACTATCGTTTTGGGGATATGCGTTAGAGACAGCTGTATTCACTTTAAATAGGGCTCCATCTAAGTCCGTTGAGACAACACCGTATGAACTGTGGTTTGGTAAGAAACCTAAGTTGTCTTTTCTCAAGGTTTGGGGTTGCGATGCTTATGTCAAAAGGCTTCAGCCAGAAAAGCTCGAACCCAAAGCGGACAAATGTGTCTTCATAGGATACCCAAAAGAAACAGTTGGGTACACCTTCTATCTCAGATCCGAGGGCAAAGTGTTTGTCGCTAAGAACGGGTCCTTTCTCGAGAAAGAGTTTCTCTCAAAAGAATTGAGTGGGAGGAAGGTAGAACTTGATGAGGTTATTGAACCTCTGCTTCAACCAGAAAGTAGCGCAGCACAGAAAGATGTTTTTGTGGAGCCTACAGAGGTTGAAGAGGAAGCCAATGATGATGATCAAGAAACTTCTGATCAAGTTACTACCGAACCTCGTAGGTCGACAAGGGTACGCACTGCACCTGAGTGGTATGGTAACCCTGTCTTGGAGGTCATGTTGTTAGACAACGGTGAACCTACGAGCTATGGAGAAGCGATGGTGGGCCCAGATTCCGACAAATGGTTGGAGGCCATGAAATCCGAGATGGGATCCATGTATGAAAACAAAGTATGGACTTTGGAAGTATTACCTGAAGGGCGGAAGGCCATTCAGAATAAATGGATTTTTAAGAGGAAGACGGACGCTGACGGTAATGTCACCGTGTATAAAGCTCGACTTGTGGCAAAAGGGTTTTTCACAAGTTCAAGGGATTGACTACGATGAGACTTTCTCACCCGTAGCGATGCTTAAATCCGTCCGAATCATGTTAGCAATAGCTGCATATTTCGATTATGAAATTTGGCAGATGGATGTCAAAACAGCGTTCCTTAACGGTTTTCTTAAGGAAGAGTTGTATATGATGCAACCGGAGGGTTTTGTCGATCCGGAGAATGCTGACAAAGTATGCAAGCTCCAGCGTTCCATTTATGGGCTGGTGCAAGCATCTCGGAGTTGGAATCTTCGCTTTGATGAGGTGATCAAAGCGTTTGGGTTTATACAAGTTTACAATGAAGCTTGTATTTACAAGAAAGTGAGTGGGAGCTCTATAGCGTTTCTAATATTATATGTGGATGACATATTGCTGATTGGAAACAATATAGAATTTTTGGATAGCGTGAAGGGGTATTTGAACAAGAGTTTTTCGATGAAAGATCTCGGTGAAGCTGCTTTCATAATTGGCATCAAGATCTATAGAGATAGATCAAGACGCTTGATAGGACTTTCACAAAGCACATACCTTGATAAAGTTTTGAAGAAGTTCAAAATGGATCAATCCAAGAAGGGGTTCTTGCCGGTATTGCAAGGTACGAAGTTGAGTAAGACTCAATGCCCAGTGACTGCGGAAGATAGAGAAAAGATGAGTGTCATCCCCTATGCTTCAGCCATAGGATCTATCATGTATGCAATGCTGTGCACAAGACCAGATGTCAGCCTTGCCATAAGTATGGCCGGAAGGTTTCAAAGTAATCCTGGTATGGATCACTGGACAGCGGTCAAGAATATCCTAAAGTACCTGAAAAGGACTAAGGATATGTTTCTCGTTTATGGAGGTGATCAAGAGCTCGTCGTAAAGGGTTACGTCGATGCAAGCTTTGACACTGATCCGGATGACTCTAAGTCACAAACCGGATACGTATATATTCTCAACGGGGGAGCGGTAAGCTGGTGCAGTTCCAAGCAGAGCGTGGTAGCTGATTCTACATGTGAAGCGGAGTACATAGCTGCCTCGGAGGCGGCTAAGGAAGGTGTCTGGATGAAGGAGTTCATGACAGATCTTGGAGTTGTGCCTAGTGCACTGAACCCAATGACTCTGTTCTGTGATAACACTGGTGCCATTGCTCTAGCCAAGGAACCAAGGTTTCACAAGAGGACCAGACACATAAAGCGACGCTTCAATTCCATCCGCGATTCGGTCAAGGAGGAGGACATAAACATTTGCAAAGTACACACGGATTTGAATGTTGCAGATCCGTTGACTAAGCCTCTTCCACGGGCTAAGCATGATCAACACCAAGACTCTATGGGTGTTAGATTCATTACCTTGTAATGCTAGATTATTGACTCTAGTGCAAGTGGGAGACTGTTGGAAATATGCCCTAGAGGCAATAATAAAAGAGTTATTATTATATTTCCTTGTTCATAATAATCGTTTATTATCCATGCTATAACTGTATTGATTGGAAACTCAAATACACGTGTGGATGAATAGACAGACTTTGTGTCCCTAGTGAGCCTCTACAGGACTAGCTCGTTGATCAAAGATGACCGCGGTTTCCAGGTCATAGACATGAGTTGTCATTTGATAACGGGATCACATCATTAGGAGAATGATGTGATGGACGAGACCCAAACGTAAACATAGCTTTTGATCGTGTCAGTTATCGCTATAGTTTTCTGCATGTCAAGTGTAAGTTCCTATGACCATGAGATCATGTAACTCACTGACACCGTAGGAGTGCTTTGTGTGTGCCAAACGTCACAACGTAACTGGGTGACTATAAAGGTACTCTACAGGTATCTCCGAGGGTGTCTGTTGAGTTGACATGGATCGAGACTGGGATTTGTCACTCCGTGTGACGGAGAGGTATCTCCGGGCCCACTCGGTAATACGTCATCTCAATGAGCTCAAAGTGACTAAGTAGTTGGTCATGGGATTATGTATTACGGTAACGAGTAAAGAGACTTGCCGATAACGAGATTGAACTAGGTATAGAGATACCGACGATCGAATCTCGGGCAAGTAACATACCGACGAGACAAAGGGAACTGTATACGGGATTGCCTGAATCCTTGACATCGTGGTTCATCCGATGAGATCATCGAGAAACATGTAGGAACCAATATGGGTATCCAGATCCCGCTATTGGTTATTGACCTGGGAGTGTCTCGGTCATGTCTACATGGTTTCCGAACCCGCAGGGTCTACACACTTAACGTTCGGTGACGCTAGGGTTGTTAGTGAGAAAAGTGTATGGTTACCGAATGTTGTTCGGAGTCCCGGATGAGATCCCGGACATGACGAGGGTCTTCGGAATGGTCCGGAGACGAAGATTGATATATAGGATGAAAGGTTTCGGAGTACCGGAAGTGTTCCGGGGAGCATCGGGAAATCGGCGGAGTACCGGAAAGTGTTTCGGGGGGTCCGGAAGAAGTTCTGGGCCTAATGGGCCACAAGGGGGAACACCACAGCCCTCAGGGGGCTGTGCGCCCCCCTTGGGCCCTCTCCTCATGCGGCTAAGGGGGTGGGACCCCCTAGGGCTGGCCGCACCCCTTGGCCTTGGGGGGCAAGGCACCTAGGGGGGGAAACCCTAGGGCCTGGCCGCCCCCCCCCCTGCCCTGGCCGCCGCCCCCTCCCCTTGCCCTGGCCGCCGGCCCCTAGGGGGAAACCCTAGGGCGCCCTCACCTCTCCACCCCCCTATATATAGTGAGGCAAAGGGAGGGCAGACAACACAAGTTCGTGCCTCGGTGCTGCCCTCCCTTTCCCGTAATATCTTCTTCTCCCGCGGAGCTTAGGCGAAGCCCTGCTGGAGTTCTTCTCCACCATCACCACCACGCCGTCGTGCTGCCGGTTCTCCATCAACCTCTCCTCCACCCCTTGCTGGATCAAGAAGGAGGAGACCTCCCCGAGCCGTACGTGTGAAGAACGCGGAGGCACCGTTGCTTCGGTGCTAGGATCTTCGGCGATCTGAATCGCGGCGAGTACGACTCCATCATCCGCGTTCATAACGCTTCCGCTTAGCGATCTACAAGGGTACGTAGATCACACTCTCCCCTCGTAGTTGCATCTACTAGATTGATCTTGGTGAACGGTAGGAAAATTTTTGTTTCCCATGCAACGTTCCCCAACAGAAATAAGATACATAGGCAACATATTCTTTACCACAATAGTTTTTAAGCTACTTTCCCATGAGCTATGTATTGCAAAGTTAGTTCGCTTAGTACATGTGGAGGTTAGCAAAAGACTGGGAGCGACCAACTAAGAGAGCAATGACGGTCATAATCATGCAGAGCGACAAAGCAATATTGAATCAGGCATGGAAGTTATATCGCTACTCAGAAATAAAAGATCATCAAGGCTTGACAGACTTTCTTTACAGTCTTAAATATGCGTGAGCATACGCCAAGTCAATCAAAATAAATTCTCGAAGGAAGATATTACTAAACCATACCACATCATAGGCAAACAAATCAAGTTGGTACTCCAATAACACATTGGGAAACCCCCAGCTATTTGAGATTAACCATAAGAAAACCTGAACTACTAAGCGCCATTATGCACGTAGCATCTTTATCATAGACATATTAACCAATGCAACGAAAGCAAACTCTCTCAATAAGGTGAGCATGGTAATTAAAGAGAGTTCAAGCAACCAACTAAACAAAAAGATCTTTGAAAAGATAAGCATGAATACTAAGAGCTGAACATGATAGTAGCTATTAAAAGACAAAGAACACACACAACAAAGATAGACATGAAAATTCTATGTTATGTTCTAGGTAGAAGTGGAGCGTGTTTCTCTCCCACATAAAGAACGCTGAGTTCCGACTCGTTATGAAAAACTAAAAAGGAAACTAAAAGCAAGACGCTCCAAGCATAGCACATAACACATGAAGTGAGAAAAATATAGCGGAACGAAAGACGAACTGATAATGTTGATGGAGAAGGGGATGCACGGGGCATCCCCAAGCTTAGACGCTTGAGTCTCCTTGAATATTTCTTGGGGGTGCACGGGGGCATCCCCAAGCTTGAGCGCTTGACACTCCTGAATCTTTTTATCATCTTCCCTCGCACACTTGAAAACTCCCTTCATACATAACTCATCATAATCTGATTAGCGAGGTTAGTACCCTTAATAAAATAATTGTTACTTGCTGGAAATAAATATATTCTTGAAGTTCTACTATTTCTCAAGATTGCCAAAAGGTTTTTGCAAAGAAAAAGCAAGCTCTTGGTTTGCAAAATGAAGGAAAGGCAAAACAGGACAGAATCTGTGAAAAACAGAACAGCAGGTAGTAAATGATTTGTTCGGGGCACTTCTGCAACTCAAATCAAAAAACTCAGAACAGACGCACGAAATACAATTATATAAAGAACGCTGTCGAAAAAATTCAGATCAAAAAGATGACCTGGTGATTTTATACGAATTTTTCTATCCAAGGACAGAATCTGTTTCCTGGACAGCACCTCACAACTTTTGAACTTTCTAGCAATCAGAGGCTATACTTGGCACAAATATGAAAAGCAAAGATACAATGATGATGCTACTGTAGTAAACAATATCAAGACAGAACAAAAGCAAAATATAAAAATTTATTCATGTGGGCTGCCTCCCAAAAGCGCTTTTTTATGCCTTTAAGCTAGGCATAAGACTTTAATGATGCTCTTGTAGGAATAAGAATTGAAGAACAAAAGAGAGCATCAAGAAGCAAATACCAAACACATTTAAGCCTAACATGCTTCCTATGCATAGGAATATTGCAATAGAATAATTCATTGAAGCACAAAGCAATAAGCATAGGAAGACAAAACAAGTGCAGCTTCAAAACCTTCAACATAAAGAGAGGGAACTTATTATTATTGAAATATCTATAACCATATGTTCCCTTCTCATAATAATTTTCAGTGGGGTCACGAATAAACTCAACAATATAAGCATCACATAAAGCATTGTTACCATGATCCACATGCAAAAAGGTACTCCTACTCTCCACATAAGCATCATGAAGAGGATAAAACTTAGTATAAAAGAGAGACATAAGCTCTTGCCAATCAAGCAAGTGTGAGTTATCGAGAAGCTTATACCAATCTGAAGCTTTATCTATAAGTGATACGGCGAACAATGTCCTCATGACAAACTCCCTTGATACACCTGCAAGCTTAAATAATGAACATAATTGTGACAGATATAGCAAGTGTTCACCGGGATGTCTGTCTCCTGCATAACGATTAGCCAAGATATAATCGATAATACCAGCTGGTATTTTATAGGGCACAATTTCAGTAGGGGGAGGAGCAACCACCACAGGTGTGGGGCGTCTTCCCACAAGCAACGATCCAATAGCAAGGTTGTCCATAAGCATAACCAGTGAAAAGACATAAAGAAAACTGAAAGGTAAACTAACAAGACTAAAAGCAAAGGTAAAATATAGCGTGCAACTCCCCTATCCTGAAGAGTGGAGTCCCCGGCAATGGCGCCAGAAAAACTCCTTGATGGGCCTCTAACCCCTCGTTGGTTACCCCAAGTGGAAGGTGTGAGATGCAGTGTTGTGGAAGTTTTTCCCTTAGCAAAGATGCCAAGGATCGAATCCCCAGAGACTCCTAGGTTCAACAAGTAGGTGTCAACTGCTAACGGCGCCAGATATTAGCAATCAACGTGGACCTGCACACAGATACAAATAACTTTGCTCCCAACGAGTACAGAGAGGTTGTCAATCCCTCCGGCCTTGTAGTTCACAAAGGATTAAACGCAAATGATAGTAGTGATAGATAATGTTTGCAATAGTAAATAATAGCGAAAAGTAAATAGCGGATGTGATCAATGATGGTAATATGGACCGGAGTCTCATGATGTTCACTAGTGATGTCTCTCTCCCAAAAGACGATAAAACAGCTATGTTAGGTAAACGAATTACAGCTGGGCAATTGACAGGACCACGAACGCAAACCAATGCCGACTACATTGCAAGAAAGGTTGAGGTTCAAAGCATGGGCGGTACGCCAAAGTAAGTAGACCGAAATCCATCAATATCTACTACTAATCATCCACCTTGAGATATCTATCCAGAACATCTCGCTGGTATTAAGTTGCGAGCCCCACCCATAGTGTAAACTCAAAGCAACAGACAACTGCATTAAAAGAACTTTGCGTAAAGTAAACAATCCTTGCACCCGCGGGCACAAGCACCGTTGTTTTCCCCCTTGTGGCAACATCACATCCCCTAGACTCATGTTTCTGTCACTCAAGCTAGTCATCGAGGGGCATGAACCCACAATCGAGCATAACGTTCCCTCTTGGAGCCACTACCTACTACTTGGCCAAAGCAATAAATAACAACGGAGAACATGCAAGAATTACTTATGAACATAAATATAAAAGAGGTAGATCAAATATATTACTCAATCACAATCTGAACATAATCTCATAATCCATCGGATCCCAGCAAACTCATCATAGCAACAGCATAAGGATTACATATGTGCCTCGATCATGTAGGGCAGCTCACGAGGACTAATTAGTGAAGCACAAGAACGGAAGGAGAACATGACATAGCTACTGGTCATGGACTCATGGTCCAAGGGAGACTACTCACAACTCATCCGGGAGGCGTCCATGGTGGTGGAGAGGCTCCCGATGGTGATCCTCCCCTCCGGCAGGGTGCCGGGAAGAGTTCTCCTGGTGCTCCCGATCTTGGAAGCGGCGGCGGCGGCGGAACAGAGATGAGATCACGAAAAAGAGTTTCCGTCCCGAGGGTTTCGAAGGACGCTCTAAATATATGCCAAAGGGGGGCACCAGACGGGGCTCGGGGGGCCCAGGCGCCCCCCC
>LR738712.1:518404458-518469761 GCA_902687465.1 Secale cereale
GGGCTCGCGGCGGCTACCAAAATGGACGAGCTCGCGGCGGCGAGGCCGACGCAGTAGAGGAGCTCAATTCTCCTTGTCGGAGCTGACGAGGTCGATGTACATCTTCTGCTCCTCGCGGACTTGCCGCCACTCATCGTCATTGTCCTTCGTGGCGAGGTTGGCCGCAATTGCCTGCTAGAAAAGGAGCTCTTGGATCTCCTCGTCATGGCAGCAACGTTCCTCCTCTTGCAAGCTCTGTGCGGCAATCGCGGCCGCGACCGCCTCAACATCGTCGTCGACGTAATCTTCGGCACCGATGACGCTTCGGCGCGGGATCTCCTCCGGCTCCCGCTTGACGACGATGAGCTCGCCCTACTCCGGCTCCCTCTTCATGGGGAGAAGCGCCGCGTCGGAGGTGAGCCACACGGAGGGAATGGGGAATCGCGGGGAAAACGACGACGAGAAAATGCGACGGAGGAATGGGGAATCGCGGCGGCGGGGGGAGGGGGGGTAGGGTTTCGACCCGTATCGGCCGCGCAAACTCGTAGTTATACGGCTTCGGGGGGTAAGTTTTGCGGGCCGCGGTAAAAAAATACGAGCCGGACGAGTATACGGGCTCTGTTTTGGCCAGAAAATTGGGCCGAGCCCGTATACTCGCCGGAATTATGCGGGTTCACACGTTATACTGTGTTTGCTAGAGATGCTCTTAGAGCAACTACAACAGCCCGGTCATCAAATAGTGATCCAGCTAGGCTCATTAAACAGTCCATATACGTCCGGGTCGACCCACACCCCCCATATTTGAAGCGGATATGAGTCTGGGCGCAAGATATGAGGAGGCCAAGCTGCGCCCGGACGTGTTCCTCATGTGGCGAGAACCACGCGAATACACGTCAAAACACATCGGTCCAGTGAGAAATCTGCTCCGGCACATTGCTCGAGGGGCCAAATCCGGCTATTTAAGCCGGATGGTGAGCTCTAACTCTAGCCACTCCCATTTTCACCCTTGTCCTCCCATCCACGTTGTCACTCCCATCGGCTTCGAGCTTGCCGTCCATTCCGAACTCGCTGGTAACCATGGTCCGCCGCCAGATCACCACCTATGTCGTGCTCACTCCACATCGCCGGTCGGAGCTTCTAGCGGACATCCGCTCCACTTGGATTGCAGCCAGCTTGTCTCCAAACTTTTCAGAGCAGGAGGAGGAGGCAGAGCAAGAGGCGCCAGATGTGGAAACAGAGGAGGAAGGCGAGCGCCTCCTGCTGTCGGATTTGGCATGGGCGAGACGTCCTGGCCGAGTTCAAGGTGACCCAAACGAGGAGGTTGTCGAGCAACATGCCATCCTCAACTCCATCCAGTCGAAACTCGAAGTCGCGAGAAACCGCTGCTACCTCCACCAGGCAGACGCGGAGTTGGAGGAAATCTCCGTGGAGTTGACTCCAACGTGGAGCCGGAGTTACGGGCCACAACCAACGACCAGGAGGCCGGTCCGTCCGGGTCGTCGACATCTCCAATAACAAGTAGTAGTATTGTTTTGCACATCACTATGTATCCTTTTAGCTGTTTCTTTGTTTCGTCTTTGTAAGTTGGCGGTCGATGTAATTCTGGTCGGTTGATGGCTTTGTTAATTTAAAGCCGGGCTCGACTTGAGCCTTCGTTTAAAAAAAAAGTATTGTTTTGTCCATATAGTAGTAATACGTAGTTTTGTGTTGCAGGGTGTAGTGTGGATTTAGGGTGTGATACTTGAGATATGTGTTTGTTGCGGACGAAAAATGAAGGGTGTGACCGGGCCCTATCATATGAGGTGTCACTTTTGAGGTATGCGGCTATAGCTCTAACCATGCGGATCTTAAAGGAAACGCATAGGTAAAAGATCATACAATGTGATTGAGTAAACCAGATGCAGGATTCGTCTTGTGAACGGTCATGAAAGCTTCTCCTTGAAAAAAGTGTATGAGACGACACGAGACGACCGATGATAATTTTCTTTAGAAAATACTAGTCCTCTAAAAATCCTTCAAACGTGCTTTATGTGTGGCTTGAGTACCGATAGATTCCAAAGCCGGTATTTCTAAAAGGCGATGTGGCAGTGGCACCGATACCTACCGCTTGCCACTGCTCTCTATCTAGACAGTCGGCGGAGTGGAACCCTGACGCGGCCATCTTTGGTCCGACGAACGAGCCGGCCGTCGGTGGCACTGGCACCGGCAGCATCTCCATTTGCGATCCCAGAGAAAGTATCAACCATCAACCAGACCAGACCCCTCACTGCACACTCGACTCGTGCCAAATACAGTCTCCCTCACATCAGGTAGCAGCTGCACCACAGACGGCGGAGCCATTACCGCACCAGCAACGCTGCCGATGCGGTTGACATATGGATGCGGCAGCCGGAGGTGTGGGTGGCGAGTCCCCTTCGTCGGCGGCCGTCCGAATCGTCTGACGACGGCGACCGGTTGCCGTTGGGCCGTCGCATTCGCATCTTCACGTCCATCGATATATGTTTAGGCTAGTGGAGACAGCTCACACGAAAGCGCCCGTCAGATTCGTCGGTAGGAAGAAACAGTATGGAACTGCTGACGAATCGGCAAAGGGCATAGACCAAATCTTTTTAGCCTCCAGGGGGCCATGGTGCTGTCCATTTATGCCCTATACACTACTACAGAAAAAAGAAACAACATACATATATGTAGAGATGTACAAAGATATCATACAAGGTACCCTAGTTCTGCTGCAAAAGCAACTTCTTTCGGGGTTTTCACCTCTCCAGGGTTTCCCAACCCCTTTTTTCTTTTTTTCTTTTATGTAATAATAAGGAGCAACTATAGAGGTGGTGATCTTCACAAGTTCACCGGATCGCTGCCGCGCCGCTCCGACCATACCTCTCTCAGGAGCTCGAACCTCGCGTTCTCCATGGAAGCTCCTCTCTGCTGAGCAGTGAAAGGCGTGGCGCCGTTTGATGGCGAAGGTGGCGCGCTCTTGTCGAACAGGGACGCCAGGGGTGAGTCCAGGTCATCTAGATCATCGTCGCTGGTGTACCCTCTCCTCTGGACCATTGAGGCTCTCCTGTCCAGCTTTGCGCTGCCTCCGGCTACCGACACTTTCTCTTCGACGTCCAGTCGGGAAGGGGCGCGGTACGCGATAGGAGCAGCGATGCACGGGAATGCGCTGATCGCATGTTTTGCGGTGTGACGCTCCAGCAAGCTCTGCATCATAATATGAAGTGTAGTGTTAACTACCATGTCTGTTGCGCAAATGTTTGATATGTCAGCATGATAATGCTTGTAACTATATAATCCCAAAACGTTTTCGTGAGAGAGAAACAACACCTCAGAATTCAGCTCCTCTAAGACTATGCTAGGGACAGGATCGGGGCAGAACTCGTCAGGGGTGAAGTTGCACAGGATTCTTGTTACAAGTGGAAGCCCGACCGAAGGGCAGATCTGATAGACAGTGCAAAAGCTTAACGACAGCTCAATCCAACATAAAACAGTACGATAGATTCGTCTGGAGCTATGAGCGGACACTGACCTCTTTCCTGATGGATTTTTCAATAAGCATGTCCTTAGGGGTCATCAGGAGATCACTCAGTTCATTAAGCAGCTTAAAAGACTTTGCTTCAGCTGCGCCAATTCTTTCATCATTCCCATTTCCTATGTCGAAACCTTCATCCTCAGGATCATCAGCATCAATGCCCAAGTTATCCGTCAACCATCTCGACCAATTTCCAATCTGCATAGACATTCATTTAACATAAATCGACTAGCACATTCATAAAATGTGAAAATGCACAATAATTTTGATCTCAACCACAATCATCATCCCAACAAACAATTTGATAAAGAAAATATAGGAAAATTATTTCGTGGTGCACTCAAAAGTTGGAATCAGGTACATACAGAATTTTTCAGCTGCGCTCCTGACCCAAAGCTTAGCTCACCAGCTGGGATCGGGAGGACTTTTGGGTCAACGATTGGGTCAGATATAGGGTCAGTTGGTATCTCACTAGCTGATTCACGAAGAATGGCATTAAACATTGCAACATCTAACCGGGCTACACATTGCTCCATCACCTGATAATAGAACACGTCAGATACACAAATTAGAAATAATAAATATGTTTTTTTTTGAACTAGAGATGTCAATGAATACCAGTTTTGCCAATACTGGCAAACAGCCACACTCATGCCCACCAGCACGAAGAGGGCAGAGTCTGCTGTATGCATCGTGAAATGCAGCCTTCCACAAGTTAACAGAGAAGGTGCCTTGCTGCTGATCACCCAAGGAAGGGCCTAACACTTTCCGAGCTTTTGGGGTTGACGAACCTTCTGCCGGGGTTTGCATATGAGGAGTTAATGCCTGGAAAAGAAATATTCTTCAGGAAGTCCACAATGTGGAGAAATAAGACAAATTTAGAGAACAGCAGGTCCGTAAGAGAATCTCTGCAGAGTATTTCTTTGTGAAACACTGAACTAGGAATGCAAGACCAGTTTGGAGCAAGGGATTATATGGCCCAAGGAAAATAGATTACCTGCCACCACACTGTCTCGACAATCCGAGAAAATATCCAAGATTCAATCCTCTCTAATGCGGCCAAAAGTGTACTGGTTTCCTGCCAATTATCTGCTATCTGTATGAAAGCAAGTTCAGTTTGCTTGCCATTGGAGTTGTTTTTCCATGGCACTGGCATGGATCTGGGCGTGGATTTTCCATCAAACCATTGTGCACTGCCATTGAAGTTTTTAGTCGTCATGGTTGGAGTTGATTGACGTGAGATGCCATAAGATTTTGAAATTATCTCTCTGAGAACAACTGTATTGGACAGCCAGTATGTTAACCTACATCAACAGTAGATTGTTAATGGGGGAAGCTTTATTCTTGTGCCACATCTCATACGCTGAATTCGAAATTGGGATCAAGTGTAGTCATATCTTACCTTGAAGCATCATTACTACAGGATTTCACAACGAGAACAAGACCAGAAACAGTATTTTTTGCTGCTGAAGCTCTCCTATCCGGGGACCAAAACTTGGATGCATGAGTGTACAGCCTAGAAAGACGCCGAGCTGGGGTATGCAACTTATGTGCTGAACTTCCATGCTCAGGCAATACAGAGTAAAGAGAAACTTCGAGTGCAGCAACTTCACGAAGTTCCTGCTCCATCTTCTCAAGTTTTGACTGTAGTTCCTCATTTCTCCGATGTAAAACTGCTTTGTCATCATCAACCATCTTTTCTTCAATATCAGCAATTTCATCATCAGTACCAGTACTCTGATCGCAATGTGGAGCTTCGTCTAACACATCGATCTCTTTGGCCTCTTCATTGCCTCTATCATCAATGGTTCCTGCTTCACTAACTATATCATCTGCCTCCTCGGACAGTTCTGATGGAGGGCGAGAAGGGATTTTTACAGTATCTGGTCTTCTAACTTCAATTGCTCTAGCAGCATTAACTGCTGCTTTCCTAGGTTTTGGCGATCTGTTCTGAGTGTTGCTTGGTGCTTTCTGTTGCACCTTGTTTTGAACTTGACGACTGGTGCTGCTTTTGGCCATTCGGGGGCTATTTTCTTTGGTGTCTTTTTTCAAGAGCTTCTTTGGAACTACCGAAACTCTTTTCGATCTATTGTCTTCATTACCATGAGCCTCACCTTGTGAGGAAACAGAAACTCTAGATGGTTCATAATCTGATCTAACTCCCTTCTCATCTCTCACTTCGCCATTCTCTTTGGCACCCATTTCAGGATACCTCTAATTTGTTAATCTGATTCCTGGAGAAATGATAGACACAAATAATTACATAACCACGTTTGCAAAGCAAGCCTGTTCAAATAAGACTGAAAAATGAGAAAAATGTCGATGCCAGAAGAAAACTAGTACATCATTCAAATTCAGGCATAAAGGAACTTAAAGCAAACAGGTCGGAAGAAGAAACGCTACACAAAATGGTGGCTTATACTTGTTTGCAGTAGTAAAAATGCACACCTCCAAGACGTGCCATCTAATTCAAAAAGGTGAAGAGGCAACTTTCTGAACCAAAATAAGCATTCTCATTTCCATATAGGATGTGATGTCGAAATCAAGGAAGGTGCCAAAGGACTCCACTGATAGGAGTACTTGATTATACTGAGGAGGACAGCAGGAGTACTGCAAGTAAACTAAATTCATTTTTCTTTCTTTTTTATAGTATAATAAATAGAGCCAAATTCTGAAAAAAGATCTAAAAGATACGCTGCCTAACTACTTCACACGAAATTAGCAAGTCTTAATCGTTGCCTAAAATTAACAATGATCACCAAGAACAACTCCAGTAATTGCTGCTGATGGCCAATTGGTTCATCCAACATCTTAAATGAAAGAAATTAGTACTACTAGTTCGCTGGACAATATTCCTCCATAAATGCAGATGGTAAATGATCGCCAACCAAACCAAACCGCCGCTCCGAAATTCCTAATACTATTCAAGTCTGCAACCAACCTGCTCGTATCACAGCGAGAGCTCGCCGTGGACGACAAGGAAAAGGCAGGCAAGAGTGCACCGGCAAATCAAGCGGTCACGGGAACAACAGGGCTGCAAAACTCGTGAATGTGGGTCGCAAATTACCACCAGTACACTCCACGACCCCGGAATGCCCAATTCCCATCAGCAAGACAAGAAGGCAGTGCTGAGGAAAGCGAAACAATGCCGCTCAATCAGAGATCACAGTCGCAAACAGAGCGATAGGACTCCAAGCGGAGCCACTCCCAGAAATCTATGATCCACGCAGAGAAATGAACTAATAAAAGAAGCAAATCCGGCGAGGAAGGGTGTTCAAATCAAGAGCCACGCGGCTCAGGAATCCGTCCGGAGATCCGGTGGGGGTATCGCGGAGCAAGGTTCCAGGCTCGGACGAGCGCAGCGGTCGAACGGAATAGAAAATCAGCGCTCACCGACTCCGGCGCGACGGCAGGCGGCGACCGCCCCGGCGTGGCGTTTCGCCGGGAGCCGCGCGGCTCAATGCGGGGGAGCTGGCGCAGGAGAGGAGTTCGCGGCAGCTTCGGCCTTGCTCGAGGTGGGGGTCCCCGCGTCTGGCACCGCGCGCGACCGTCGGCGCGGGAGGCGACGCACGTCGGGCTCGTGGGTGAACTGGCGCTGCCGGTGCGGGCGTGGGAGTGGTGGGCGAAGTGGTCGTCGTGTAGAGAGAGAGGGGGAGGAGGTGGAGTCGCTGCTTATATCGACCGTCCAGTGTGTTTTCCTTTTCCGCTTGAGAAGCATCCGACACGGCCCGGATCCGGTCACCACTGGTGAGGGTACCAACCGGCAAATGGTTTCTCTCTTTCTTTTCTCCAAGAAAAAAAAATGGTTTTTCGCTTCTCATTTTTATCTTTTGTACTGCAGCGTTTTTCTTTAAAAAAACTTTCAATTATCCATCAAACATCATGTCAGTACAAATAACACCGGAAGTAACTAAACTTACATCCATTTTTGTGAACCACCTAGCGACAATTAAAAGCACCGGAATGAGTCTAAGGCGCGTCAACGTCATCGCCTCTTTCTCACCGGAGTTGAAAAAATCTTGTTGTAGTAGACAGTTGAGGAGTCGTCATGCTAAGTCCTCAAAGGGCAAGCGCACCGGAACAACAGCCGTCGTCGATGAAGAAAAGCGTAGATCGAAAAGAGCCAACCTCTAGGCACATGAACGCAAATGAACGAAGACGGGTCCAAGAAGATCCACCAAAGGCAAACATCGACGGGATCTCGCGAGATCAACCGAAGACAAACACCGAATCTCATGAGATACGCTAAAGCCACACCTCTACACGTCCTCGAACAATGTTGGACACATTGTCAGGATGGGGGGTAAGCAGGAAGAACCACATTCCATCTTTCAGGAGTCGTCGCCGCCTCGGCTTTCTGAACAGGACACAACCCATAAACAAACTCTAAAAATACACCTAAAAACAAAACAGTGCCCCTTCCACTCGCAAGGGTTGGAATCCACTGTGCATCCATGGCCCTAAGGTCAGAGAAAGACAAGATAGATCGGCGGAAGTGGCGAGACGTGTGGAAACCCTAGTCGGCTTAAAGGCGCTTGTGGGGAAGGGCCGAGGAGAAAAAAAAACCTCATAGAAACCGAGGAATCGAATTTCGAGGGGAAACAAATAGTAAGAGCTCTCAGTGAAAAACATGCATCTCAATGATATGTAGGTTGTAGTAGAAACATGTGATGCAGAGAAAATGTGGTGCAATGGAACAATGGAGGAGAAACACATGATGCAGCATAAACACGTGGTACAGTGGAATGGTGTAGTAGACAAGATGTATTAGAAACCGTGACATAGTAGATAATTATGTACTCAAATATAAAAAAAACAATTTGACACCCATTGCTGAAACACAAAAGGTATTTATATTTTCTTGTCCAATATCCAAAATAATATTCTCAACTTTCCTTCATACAGAATTGGCAAAAAACAATATACTGCTCAATCATTTACTTTTTGATGATTATTTAGAGAACAACATCTCTGGGCTAATGTGGGATCCACTCAAGGACCCACATGTTCTAGGTAAATATCTAATGTGTTCGTTTTCCCTTTATTTCATTAGCAGTAATTCGTATTCCTACATTTCAATCCTAACATTTTAGAGAGGGTCATTTGATCTTTCGACCCAAATTCATTGAAACTTTGATAGTTGCGAGTTATCATGTCTTTACTTGCCAGTTGATCATTTGCTATTTTAATCATGTTATCTAGACAATGCACCTTTCACCAACATTGCCACCCAATTGCATTTTCGCAACCTCAGTTATGGCCTACCTGTGACGCTCCCGATTTAATCATACACTAAACATTCACGCAAATGTGTACGATCAAGATCAGGGACTCATGGGAAGATATCACAGTATAACTCTAGACACAAATGAAATAATACAAGCTTTATATTACAAGTCAGGGGCCTCGAGGGCTCGAATACATAAGCTCGAATACACAAGAGTCAGCGGAAGCAACAATATCTGAGTACAAACATAAGTTAAACAAGTTTGCCTTCAGAAGGCTAGCACAAAAATAACAACGATCGAAAAGGCAAGGCCTTCTGCCTGGGAGCCTCCTAACTACTCCTGGTCGTCAGCGGTCTCCACGTAGTAGTAGGCACCGTCGGGGTAGTCGTAGACGTCGGTAGTGGCATCTGGCTCCTGGGATCCATCATCTGGTCACAACAACCAGAAAGAAGAAAGAAGGGGAGAAAGGGGTAGCAAAGCAACTGTGAGTACTCATCCAAAGTACTGGCAAGCATCATATCTAGACTAAGTATGCATCAGTATCAATGGAATGAGCTGTATCCATGGACTGAACTGCAGAATGCCAGAATAGAGGGGAAGGCCTAGCCTAGCGAAGACTAGCATCTTCAAGCATCTTGCAGCATCAAAAGAGATAAGAGTAACATAGCATAAGTAATAAGTATGTTGTAGCATCCACGCCCAGAGATCCTTCTCGACTCCCTATGGGAAAGCAATCCCGGAGCCATCATATCCATCTCATGTCTCAAGTATCCATTTCTTGTTGTAATAGATCGCGATACAACTCCGAGCGTCCATTACCGTGGACACGACTATATGAATAGATAACTTCCCTGCAGGGATGCACCACATTACCCAGCACACTTGATTACTCTGGCCTGACACACTTTCCTGGGTCATGGCCGGCCTCGGAAGATCAACACATCGCAGTCCTACCTAGGCTACATAGAGAGTTCCCCGCCGGTCTATATCCTAAGCACCCAGGGGTCTTGGGCCCATCGCCATTTGCACTTCGGGTCATTGTGCGCAAGGTGAATATCAGCGCCACCTCGGTCATGAATGGCGCGACCCGACCGTGCCACAATGTTGAACTGGACATTTGACACAGCTTTCGAAAGAAACGCACGACGCCGAGTGCCCATATTTGTTCCCGCATGGCGGTTAGTGCCTATAGGCCAGTGTCCAACTCAGATCAAATACCCAAACCCTTAGTGTATTGGGAGCTCGCAGAGACAAGCACAGACTCACGATCATGTGACCCCGTCTAAGGAAATACAGCAAGTGCCAGGCCCAACCCTCTCTCTCTAGGGCGGTCTACCTGCCCGGCCGTGCCTCATAATTATCTCGCCGGTACCCTCCAGGTCCACCCGACTTCAGTAACTCTCGCGGGTACCCCTCGGGGCCGACCCGACTTCAACAATGTTTTCAAGTAAAGTACAGGTAATCGTGTGTCCATAACATCAAGGGGGAATTTGAGGAATCACCCTCGATGGAATCCACTTGATGTAATCGTCAAGGCGAACTTAGGAGGAATCACCCTCGAGGTTCACACTTGAGGTGTTGCACGACAGAGTTGTATCGGGAGTTGTGAAGGAGGAATCACCCTCCGTAGACCATGACCAACTAGCTACACTACAGAGATCTCATCAGAAGTGTTGTACGAGGTATCACCCTCCGCAGTCGATAGTAACTCTGCAGAGTGGTGCAACTAAACGATGTGAGGTGATGTGTCGGGCTCCGGACGTCGATCACGTTGATCGAGCCATCAATGATGAAGCAGGGGCAACAGGGACCAATTGGGGGTCACTGATCGATCACTATCCAACCTATACTAAGCAGTTTAGGATAAGCGGGTAAGTAACAATATCAGGTTAGAAAAGCGGGCTATGCATAAGAATAGGAGCAAACAATTACAGTAGCAAAATCTAATGCAAGCATGAGAGAGAATGGAATAGGCGATATCGGAATGATCAAGGGGGTTTGCTTGCGTGGAAGCTCTGCAGATAGATACAGGCCCTCGAAGGTGAAGTAGTCGATCGCCGGATCAACAACGGTCTCGGGGTCTACCGAAAAAGAAGTAACGAAGGGGGGACACAATAAATAACAAAGCAATCAATTGCATCACAAAGCATAACATGGCAATACACTGTGCTAGGGGTGACCTAATGCAATGCTACACGATACAGACGAAGTGGGCTAATAATCGGAGGGGTTTTCTCGACGTTTGGCATTTTCTGGACAGATGAAAGAGAGGGGACGGTTCCATTTTTGCAGTGTTAGAGAGGTGTGACAGGCATGTGGATGGCATATTCGGATTCGTCACATATTTCTGAGCAACTTACATATATAAAAAAAATATCTGAGCTACGGTTTATTTTCTATGATTTTTCAAAGTTTTAAATGATTTTCTAAAACTTTATGGAATTAATTTAATTTGGAAAATATGTTAAATAACAAAAGGCTAGGTACACCTGGAAGTGTACCCTGCCAGCATATGGCAGGTGGGGCCAATTGACTTGGTCAACTACCCAGTCAGCTTTGACTGGTCAAAGTGAAAAGTAAAAGTGGGCCCCGTCTACCGTTGACTAAAACTAAACCATTTTTTATATTTTAATTTAATTAGGCAGTGGGGCCCGACTGTTAGTGTCTACTAGGAGGGGGGTTAGTTCTAATACGTAGTTAGCCCATAACTAATCAAGGGCTTGTCCTACTGGCAGGGGCACAAGCCGGCAGAGGCCATGGCCGGGCATGTGCATTCGCACGGGCGAGCGCCGGTGGCCACGACGCACAGCCGGCGGGCCGCGGCGGAGCCGAGGGCCGACGCGGGCGGCGTGTGGGCGGAGCAGGGGAACGATCGAGAGCGGCCAGGGCGGGTCCAGCGCGAGCGGGGTGAGCTGGACGGCAGCGGACACGACGAGACGACAACGGAGCAGAAGCAACATCAGCACGTGGTAGATGCGGTCAGGGCCGGCGGTGCGTGCTGCGGGCGTGCGTGGGCAGCAGCGGGCGGCGCAGAGAACTCGTGCGGGCGTGGCCTGCGGTGGATGAGCGCGTGCTCAGCGCAAGCACGGGCGCAGGGTGGCGCAGCGACGAGCGTGACGACCACGAGCTAGTCGGGAGCTCAGGTGCGAGGGATGCGGCGGCTACAACAATGGATTGACAGTGGGGTGAGGGGGAGACGGAGGAGGTGCTCACTGATACGTCTCAAACGTATCTATTTTTTATTATTCCATGTTGTTATATTATCATTCTTGGATGTTTTACAATCATTTTCTAGCACTTTTATATCATTTTTTGGGACTAACCTATTGACCTAGTGTCCAGTGCCAGTTGTTGTTTTCTACCTATTTTTTACTTCGCAGAATATCAATATCAAACGGAGTCCAAATGCAACGAAACTTTTTAGAGATTTTTTTGGACCAGAAGACATCCAGAGGGCAAAAGAGTGCACAAGGGGAGGTCCATGGGAGCCACGAGACACCTGGGCGCTCTAGAAGGCCCAGGCGCGCCCAGGTGGACCGTGAGGACCACAGGGTCCTTTCCACCTCCTCTCAGCTCTATAAATTCTCAGATATTCCAGAAACCCTAGAGGAGTTGGAGAAAACTTGTTCCATCCGCCACAAGTTCTAGAACCACGAGATCAAATATAGAGCCCTTTTCCGGCGCTCCGCTGGAGAGGAATACAGTCATGGAGGGGTTCACCATCCTCATTGGTGCCTCTTCGATGATGCGTGAGTAGTTTACCAAAGACCTACGGGTCCGTAGGCAGTAGCTAGATGGCTTCTTCTCTCTTTTTGATCTTCAATACAATGTTCTCTTTGGCAATCTATTTGATGTAACACTTTTGCGGTGTGTTTGTTGGGATCCGATGAATTGTTAGTTTATGATCATCTTTGAAGGAAATATACTCTAGAGGCAATAATAAAGTTGTTATTTTACATTTCCTTATATCATGATAAATGTTTATTATTCATGCTAGAATTGTATTAATCGGAAACTTTATACATGTGTTGATACATAGACAAAACATCGTGTCCCTAGTAAGCCTCTACTGGACTAGCTCATTAATCAAAGATGGTTAAGTTTCCTAAACATAGACATGTGTTGTCATTTGATGAACGGGATCACATCATTAGGAGAATGATGTGATGGACAAGACCCATCCGTTAGCTTAGCATAATGATCGTTCAGTTTTACTACTATTGCTTTCTTCATTTCAAATACATATTCCTCCGACTATGAGATTATGCAACTCCCGAATACCGGAGGAATGCCTTGTGTGCTATAAAACATCGTAACGTAACTGGGTGATCATAAAGATGCTCTATAGGTATCTCCAAAGGTGTTTGTCGGGTTGGCATAGATAAAGATTAGGATTTGTCACTCCGAGTATCGGAGAGGTATCTCTGGGCCCTCTCGGTAATACACATCATAATAAGCCTTGCAAGCAAATGACTAATGAGTTAGTCATGGGATGATGTATTACGAAACAAGTAAAGAGACTTGCCGGTAACGAGATTGAACTAGGTATGAAGATACCAACAATCGAATATCGGGCAAGTAACATACTGCTACTTCTCGAGCTTGCGTTGTATTCCCTCGAAGAGGAAAGGGTGATGCAGCACAGTAGTGTAAGTATTTCCCTCAGTTTTTGAGAATCAAGGTATCAATCCAGTAGGAGACCACGCGCAAGTCCCTCGCACCTGCACAAGCAAACAAGAACTTCGCAGCCAATGCGATAAGGGGTTGTCAATCCCTTTACGGGCACTTACGAAAGTGAGATCTGATAGATATGATAGTTTGATATTTTTGGTATTTTTGGATATAAGAATAGAAAGTAAAAGCGAAAAAGTAAAGTAGATGTAGATTGACATGTTGAGAATAGATCCGGGGGCCATAGGTTTCTCTGGTGGCTTCTCTCATGATAGCAGAATTCTACGGTGGGTGAACGAATTAATGTCGAGCAATTGATAGAAAAGCAAATAATTATGAGACTATCTAGGCATGATCATTATATATAGGCATCACATCCGAGACAAGTAGACCGAAACGATTCTACATCTACTACTATTACTCCACACATCGACCGCTATCCAGCATGCATCTAAAGTATTAAGTTCATAAGAACAGAGTAACGCCTTAATCAAGATGACATGATGTAGAGGGATAAACTCAAATAACATGATATAAACCCCATCTTTTTATCCTCGATGGCAACAATACAATACGTGCCTTGCTGCCCCTACCGTCAATGGGAAAGGACACCGCAAGATTGAACCCAAAGCCGATCACTTCTCCCATTGCAAGAACTATAGATCTAGTAGGCCAAACCAAACCAATAATTCGAAGAGACTTGCAAGGATATTATAATCATACATAAAAGAGTTCAGAAAAGAACCAAATATTTCTCATAAATAATCTTGATCATAAACCCACAATTCATCGGATCTCGACAAACACACCGCAAAAAGAGATTACATCGAATAGATCTCCTCGAAGACCGAGGAGAACTTGGTATTGAGAACCAAAGAGAGAGAAGAAGCCATCTAGATACTAGCTATGGACCTGAAGGTCTATGGTAAACTACTCACAACTCATGGTGAGTCGATGATGATGATGTAGAAGCACTCCGTGGTAGATCCCCCTCCGGCGGAGCTCCGGAATAGGCCCCAAGATGGGATCTCAAGGGAACAGAAGGTTGCGACGGTGGAACTAGGGTTTTCTCTCCGTGTCTGATGTTTTCTGGGTACGTAGGTATATATAGGAGGAAGGAGGGCATCGGGGGCCAGACGTGGGGCCCACGAGGCAGGGGGCGCGCCCCCACCCTCGTGGATGCCACGTAAGCCCTACTCCATGGTTCTCAAGTCTCTCGTGCGTATTTTGCCCCAAAAATATCTCTCCCGAAGTTTCATTCCGTTTGGACCCCGTTTGATATTCCTTTTCTGTAAAACCCTGAAATAGGCAAAAAAAAATAGCAATCTGGACTTGGCCTTTGGGTTAATAGGTTAGTCCCAAAAATAGTATAGAAGTGTATAACAAAGCCCATTAAACATCCAAAACATCATAAATAATAGCATGGAATAATAAAAAATTATAGATACGTTGGAGACTTATCAAGCATCCCCAAGCTTAATTCCTGCTCGTCCTCGAGTAGGTAAATGATAAAAACAAACTTTTTGATGTGGAATGCTAACCAACATAATTTTCAATGTAGTTATCTTTATTGTGGCATGAATGTTCAGATGTGAAAGATTCAAGACAAAAGTCTATATTGACATAAAAATAATAATACTTCTAGCATACTAACAAAGCAATCATGTCTTCTCAAAATACTATGGCTAAAGAAAGTTATCCCTACAAAATCATATAGTTTGGCTATGCTCCCTCTTCATCACACAAAATACTCATATCATGCACAACCCCGATTTTAGCCAAGCACTTGTTTTCATACTCTATTCTTTCAAACCTTTCAACTTTCATGCAATACATGAGCGTGAGCCATGGACATAGCACTATGTGGAATAGAGTGGTGGTTGTGGAGAAGACAAAAAGGAGGGAGTTAGTCTCACAACGACTAGGCGTATCAACGGGCTATGGAGATGCCCATCAATAGATATCAATGTGAGTGAGTAGGGATTGCCATGCAACGGATGCACTAGAGCTAAATATGTATGAAATCTCAACAAAATAAACTAAGTGGGTGTGCATCCAACTTGCTTGGTCACGAAGACCTAGGGCATTTGAGGAAGCCCATCGTTGGAATATACAAGCCAAGTTCTATAATGAAAATTCCCACTAGTACATGAAAGTGACTAAACATAAGACTCTCTATCATGAAGAACATGGTGCTACTTTGAAGCACATGTGTGGAAAAAGATAGTAGCAATTGTCCTTTTTTTCTTTTTTTTTCTTTGGAGGGGCCTTTTCTTTTGTTTGGCCTTTCCTCACATGGGACAATGCTCTAATAATGATGATCATCACACTTTTATTGATTTACAACTCGATATTACAACTCGATACTAGAACAAGGTATGACTCTATATGAATGCCTCCAGCGGTGTACCGGGATGTGCAATGAATCAAGAGTGACATGTATGAAATATTATGCATGGTGGCTTTTCCACAAATACGATGTTAACTACATGATCATGCATGGCAATATGACAATATGAAGCGTGTCATATGAACGGAACGGTGGAAAGTTGCATGGCAATATATCTCGGAATGGCTATGGAATGCCATGATAGGTAGATATGGTGGCTGTTTTGAGGAAGGTATATAGTGGGTGTATGGCACCAGTGAAAGTTGCGCGGTACAAGAGAGGCTAGCAATGGTGGAAGGGTGAGAGTGCGTATAATCCAAGGACTCAACATTAGTCATAAGAACTCATATACTTATTGCAAAAAATTACGAGTCATCAAAACAAAACAATCAACGCGTGCTCCTAGGCGGGAGGTTGGTAGGAGTTAACCATCGCGTGCCCCCGACCTCGACACAAAGGTTGACACTCTACAAATACCTCATGCTCTAACTTCGTCACATAGCGGTTCACCATACGTGCATGCTACGGGAATCACTAACCTTAACACAAGTATTTCTCAATTTCATAATAACTCCACTAGCATGACTCTAATATCACTATCCTCATATCTCAAAACAATTTTCAAGCATCCAACTTCTCCTCATATTCAATGCACTTAGTATGAAAGTTTTTACTACATTCATTTTGGATGCCTATCATGTGAAGGCTAGTTTTATAGCCAAAGTACATTACCATGCTGTTCTAATAGACTCTCAAAAGGATATAAGTGAAGCATGAGAGATCAACAATTTCTACAAAATAAAATTACCACCGTGCTCTACAAGATACAAGTGAAGCACTAGAGCAACTATTTAACTCAAAAGATATAAGTGAAGCACATAGAGTGTTCTATCAATTCCTAGGACATATTTATCTCTCTCAAAAAGGTGTGTCCAGCAAGGATAATTGAGGCAAACTAACAAACAAAGACTCGAATAATACATGACGCTCCAAGTAAAACACATATCATGTGGTGAATAAAAATATAGTCCCGAGTATAGTTACCGATAGATGAAGACGAAAGAGGGGATGCCTTCCCGGGGCATCCCCAAGCTTAGGCTTTTGGTTGTCCTTGAATTTTACCTTGGGGTGCCTTGGGCATCCCCAAGCTTAGGATTTTTGTGCTCTTTGTTCCATAGTCCATCAAAGCAATACTCAAAACTTGAAAACTTCACAACATAAAACTTAGACAAAAAACTCGTGAGCTCCGTTAGTATAAGAAAACAATCCACCACTCAAAGGTACTGTAATGAACTCATTCTTTGTTTATATTGGTGTTAAACCTACTGTATTCCAACTTCTCTATGATTCATACTCCCCAATACTACTCATAGATTCATCAAAATAAGCAAACAACACACGAAAAACAGAATCTGTCAAAAACGGAACAGTCTGTAGTAATTTGTAACTTTCGCATACTTCTGTAACTCCAAAAAAATTGAAATAAATTGGTAAACGTGGGGAATTTGTCTATTAATCATCTGCAACAAGAATCAACTAAATAGCACACTCCATTAAAATCTGGTGATTATTCTAGCGAGCGCTAACAATTCTGTTTTTCACAGCAAGATCATATAAACTTCACACAAGTCTTCCCAAAGGTTCTACTTGGAACAAACACTAATTAAATACAAAACCACATCTAAACAGAAGCTAGATGCAATATTTATTCCTAAACAGAAGCAAAAACAAGGAAAATAAAATTGGGTTGCCTCGCAACAAGCTCTTTCTTTATAGCCATTAAGATAGGCTTGAGAATTCAATGATGCTCACATGAAAGACAAGGATTGAAGCACAAAGAGAGCATCATAAGACATCTGACAACACATCTAAGTCTAACATACTTCCTATGCATAGGCATCTTATATGAGAACAAATTACCAAGACAAGCAAGATCTAGCATAAGCAAGGAAGGAAAAAGAAACAATAGCAATCTCAACATAACGAGAGGTAATTTAGTAACATGGAAATTTCTACAACCATATTTCCCTCTCTCATAATAATTGCATGTAGGATCATGATCAAATTCAACAAAATAGCTATCACATAACATATTCTCAACACGATCCACATGCATGCAAAGTTGACACTCTTCCAAAATAGTGGGATTAACATTAACTAAAGTCACGACCTCTCCAAACCCACTTTCAATATCATTCCAAACACTATTTTCAATCTTATATTCATCACTGGGCTTAAATAAATTTTCAAGATCATAAGAAGAATCACCTCAATCATGATCATTGCAACAAGTAGTAGTCATAGCAAAACTAGCATCCCCAAGCTTGAGGTTTTGCATATCATTAACACAACTGACACTAATAGAATTTATAATAACATCATTGCAATCATTCTTTTTATTTAAGGAACTATCATGAATCACTTTTTCTTTTAACAATTCCTCACAATTTTTAGATTCATGAATTTCAAGCAAAACCTCATAAAGATAATCTAGTGCACGCAGCTCACTAGTAATAGGTTCAACATAATTAGATCTCTTAAAGAGATTAGCAAGAGGATGAGGATCCATACTTTAGCAAGCGAAGATGCAAGCTAATTGAGGGCACATAGCAACACAAGCAAACGAGAGGCAAGAAAACGGTAAACACACGGAAAAAGAAGGGCAAATAAAACTGCAAGGGTGAAGTGGGGGAGAGGAAAACGAGAGGCAAATAAATGTAATGCGAAGGATAAGGGTTTGTGATAGGTACTTGGTATATGAATTTTGCGTAAGCCTCCCCGGCAACGGCGCCAGAAATTCTTCTTGCTACTTCTCGAGCTTGCGTTGTATTCCCTCGAAGAGGAAAGGGTGATGCAACACAGTAGCGTAAGTATTTCCCTCAGTTTTTGAGAACCAATGTATCAATCCAGTAGGACACCACGCGCAAGTCCCTCGCACCTGCACAAACATATAAAAACTTTGCAGCCAACGCGATAAGGGGTTGTCAATCCCTTTACGATCAATTACGAAAGTGAGATCTGATAGATATGATAGTTTGATATTTTTGGTATTTTTGGATATAAGAATAGAAAGTAAAAGCGGAAAAGTAAAGTAGATTGTAGATTGATATGTTGAGAATAGACCCGGGGGCCATAAGTTTTTCTAGTGGCTTCTTTCATGATAGCAGAATTATACGGTGGGTGAACGAATTACTGTCGAGCAATTGATAGAAAAGCGAATAATTATGAGACTATCTAGGCATGATCATTATATATAGGCATCACGTCCGAGACAAGTAGACCGAAACGATTCTGCATCTACTAATATTACTCCACACATCGACCGCTATCCAGCATGCAACTAGAGTATTAAGTTCATAAGAACAGAGTAACGCCTTAAGCAAGATGACATGATGTAGAGGGATAAACTCAAATAACAATGATATAAACCCCATCTTTTTATCCTCGATGGAAACAATACAATACATGCCTTGCTGCCCTTACTGTCACTGGGAAAGGACACCGCAAGATTGAACCCAAAGCCAAGCACTTCTCCCATTGCAAGAACTATAGATCTAGTAGGCCAAACCAAACCAATAATTCGAAGATACTTGCAACGGTATTATAATCATACATAAAATAATTCAGAAAACAACCAAATATTTCTCATATATAATCTTGATCATAAACCCATAATTCATCGGATCTCGACAAACACATCGCAAAAAGAGATTACATTGAATAGATCTCCACGAAGACTGAGGAGAACTTGGTATTGAGATCCAAAGAGAGAAAAGAAGCCATCTAGATACTAGCTATGGACCCGAAGGTCTGTGGTAAACTACTCACAACTCATGGTGAGGCGATGATGATGATGTAGAAGCACTCTATGGTAGATCCCCCCTCCGACGGAGCTCCGGAACAGGCCCCAAGATGGGATCTCATGGGAACAGAAGGTTGCAGCGGTGGAACTTGGGTTTTCTCTCCGTGTCTGAAGTTTTCGGGGTACGTAGGTATATATAGGAGGAAGGAGGGCACCGGGGGCCAGACGTGGGGCCCACGAGGCAGGGGGCGCACCCTGTAGGGGGGGGGCGCCCCCACCCTCGTGGACGCCACGTAAGCCCTACTCCGTGGTTCTCAAGTCTCCCGTGCGTATTTTGCTCCAAAAATATCTCTCCCGAAGTTTCATTCCATTTGGACTCCGTTTGATATTCCTTTTCTGTAAAACCCTGAAATAGGCAAAAAACAACAATCTGGACTGGGCCTTTGGGTTAATAGGTTAGTCCCAAAAATAATATAAAAGTGTATAACAAAGCCCATTAAACATCCAAAACATCATAAATAATAGCATGGAACAATCAAAAATTATAGATACGTTGGAGACGTATCACATACCGATGACAAAGGGAATAACTTATGTTATCATTACGGTTTGACCGATAAATATTTTCGTAGAATATGTAGGAGCCAATATGAGCATCTAGGTTCCTCTATTGGTTATTGACCGGAGATGTGTCTCGGTCATGTCTACATAGTTCTTGAACCCGTAGGGTCCGCATGCTTAATGTTCGATGATGATTTGTATTATGATTATGTGTTTTGGTGATCGAAGATTGTTCGGAGTCCCGGATGAGATCACAGAAATGATGAGGAGTCTCGAAATGGTCAAGAGGTAAAGATTGATAAATAGGACGATGGTATTTGGACACCGGAAGTGTTTCGGGTGATACGGGTCACCGGAAGGGGTTCCGGGCAACCGCCGACAAAGATATGGGCTTAATGGACCAAGTAAGGGAACACACCAGCCCACAAGGGGCTGGTGCGCCCCCTATAGGGTCAGCCACGTGGGGAGGAAGGGAAAGGAGAGGAGGGAAAGAAAAGTATGAAGTAGGATTCCTACTTCCTTCCCCTCCCCCTCCTTCCTTTCCCCCTTGTCCAAATATGGTAAGGGGGGGGGGGAATTGGACTAGGGGCCCAAGTAGGATTCCTCCTACTTGGGCGCGCCCTAGGCTGCCTCCCTCCCTCTCCCTCCTTTATATACGTGGGGAGGCCACCCCTAGAACACAACAGACAATCTCTTAGCCGTGTGCGGTGCCCCCATCCATAGTTTACTCCTCTGGTCATAGCGTCGTAGTGCTTAGGTGAAGCCTTGCGCGGATCACATCACCAACACCGTCGCCACGCCGTCGTGCTGACGGAACTCTCCCTTGACCCTCTAATGGATCAAGAGCTCGAGGGATGTCATCGAGCTAAACGTGTGCTGAACACGGAGGTGCCGTACAATTGGTACTTGGATCGGTTGGATCGTGAAGACATTCGACTACATCAACCGCGTTAATACAATGCTTCCGCTTTTGGTCTACGAGGATACATAGATACACACTTCCCGTCTCGTTGCTATGCATCTCCTAAATAGATCTTGCGTGAGCGTAGGATTTTTTTTAAAATTGCATGCTACGTTCCCAACAGTGGCATCATGAGCCAGGTCTATGCGTAGATGATATGCACGAGTAGAACACAAAGAGTTGTAGGTGATAATAGTCATACTGCTTTCCACCAATGTCTTACTTTGAATCGACAGTATTGTTGGATGAAGCGGCCCGGGCCGACATTACTTGACCGCGTTCATGAGACTGGTTCTACCAACGTGCTTTGCACACAGGTGGCTGGCGGGTGACTATTTCTCCAACTTTAGTTGAATCGAGTTTGACTACGGCCGGTCCTTGTTGAAGGTTAAAACATCACACTTGACGAAAAATTATTGTGGTTTTGATGCGTAGGTAAGAACGGTTCTTGCTAGTGAAAGGAAATATGCCCTAGAGGCAATAATAAAGATGTTATTTGTATTTCCTTATATCATGATAAATGTCTTTTATTCATGCTAGAATTGTATTAACCAGAAACTTAGTACATGTGTGAATACATAGACAAAACAGTATGTCCCTAGTATGCCTCTACTAGACTAGCTCATTGATCAAAGATGGTTATGTTTCCTAGCCATAGACATGAGTTGTCATTTGATCAACGGGATCACATCATTAGGAGAATGATGTGATGGACAAGACCCATCCGTTAGCTTAGCACTATGATTGTTTAGTTTTACTGCTATTGCTTTCTTCATGACTTATACATGTTCCTATAACTATGAGATTATGCAACTCCCGAATACCGTAGGAACACCTTGTGTGCTATCAAACGTCACAATGTAAATAGGTGATCATAAAGATGCTCTACAGGTGTCTTCGAAAGTGTTCGTGGTGTTGGCATAGATCAAGAATATGATTTGTCACTCCGAGTGTCGGAGAGGTATCTCTGGGCCCTCCCGGTAATACACATCATAATAAGCCTTGCAAGCAAATGAGTAATGAGTTAGTCACGGAATGATGTATTACGGAATGAGTAAAGAGACTTTCCGGTAACGAGATTGAACTAGGTATTGAGATACCGACGATCGAATCTCGGGCAAGTAACATACCGATGACAAAAGGAACAATGTATGTTGTTATGCGGTTTGACCGATAAAGATCTTCGTAGAATATGTAGGAGCCAATATGAGCATCTAGGTTCCGCTATTGGTTATTGACCGGAGATGAGTCTCGGTCATGTCTACATAGTTCTCGAACCCGTAGGGTCCGCACACTTAACGTTTGATGGCGATCGGTATTATGAGTTTATGAGTTTTGATGTACCGAAGGTAGTTTGGAGTCCTGGATGAGATCACGGACATGACGAGGAGTCTCGGAATGTCCGAGACGTAAAGATTGATATATTGGACGACTATATTCGGACACCGGAAGTATTCTGGAAAGTTTCGGAATTTACCGGAGTACCGGAGGGGTTACCGGAACCCCCTAGGGGAAAGTTGGGCCTTAGTGGGCCATAGGGGAGAAAGAGGGCATCAGCCAGGAGGTGGCGCGCCCCCTCCCGAGGGCAGTCCGAATTGGAGTAGGGGAGGGGGGTGCAGCCCCCTCTTTCCTTCCCCTTCTCTCCCTCTCTTTCCTTCCCCTCTTGGTGATTCCTACTAGGAATAGGATTGCAATCCTATTCCTAGTAGGATTGCACCCTAGGCGCGCCATAGAGGGGTCGGCAGGCCTCCCCCTTGCTCCTTTATATACGGGGGCAGGGCGGCACCCTAGAACACACAAGTTGATCAGTTGATCTCTCCCAACTGTGTGCGGTGCCCCCTCCACAGTAACACACCTCGGTCATATCGTTGCATCGCTTAGGCGAAGCCCTGCAACGGTAACTTCATCATCTCCGTCACCACGCCGTCGTGCTGACGAAACTCTCCCGTGAAGCTCAACTGGATCAAGAGCTCGTGGGACGTCATCAAGCTGAACGTGTGCTGAACACGGAGGTGCCGTACGTTCGGTGCTTGATCGATTGGATCGCGAAGAAGTTCGACTACATCAACCGCGTCACTAGACGCTTCCACTCCCGGTCTACGAGGGTACCTAGACACACTCTCCCCCTCATTGCTATGCATCTGGTAGATAGATCTTGCGTGATCGTAGGAAAATTTTGAAAATACTACGTTCCCCAACAGTGGTATCAGAGCTAGGTCTATGCGTAGATGATATGCACAAGTAGAACACAAGTGAGTTGTGGACGATACTAGTCATACTGCTTACCAGCATGTCATACTTTGCTTCGGCGGTATTGTGAGATGAAGCGGCCTGTACCGACATTACGCGTACGCTTACGCGAGACTGGTTTCACCGTTATGAGCACTCGTTGCTTAAAGGCTGGCTGGTGTCTGTCTCTCTCACTTTAGCTGAATCAAGTGTGACTACGCCCGGTCCTTGTGAAGGTTAAAACATTACATACTTGACGAAACATCATTGTGGTTTTGTATGCGTAGGTAAGAACGGTTCTTGCTAAGCCCGTAGCAGCCACGTAAAACTTGCAACAACAAAGTAGAGGATGTCTAACTTGTTTTTGCAGGGCATTGTGATGTGATATGGTCAAGACATGATGAGTAATACGGTTTTGTATGAGATGATCATGTTTTGTAAAGTTATCGGCAACTGGTAGGAGCCATATGGTTGTCGCTTTATTGTATGAAATGCAATTGCCATGTAATTGCTTTACTTTATCACTAAGCGACAACGATAGTCTTGGAAGCAATAGTTGGCGAGATAACAACGATGCTACGATGGAGATCAAGGTGTCGCGCCGGTGACGAAGGTGATCATGACGATGCTTTGGAGATGGAGATCAAAAGCACAAGATGATGATGGCCATATCATGTCACATATTTTGATTACATGTGATGTTTATCTTATTATGCTTCTTATTTTGCTTAGTAAGACGGTAGCATTATAAGATGATCCCTTACAAAAATTTCAAGGTATAAGTGTTCTCCCTGAGTATGCACTGTTGCGAAAGTTCGTCGTGCCGAGACACCACATGATGATCGGGTGTGATAAGCTCTATGTTCAAATACAACGAGTGTAAGCCAGTTTTGCACACGCAGAATACTCGGGTTAAACTTGACGAGCCTAGCATATGCATATATGGCCTCGGAACACTGGAGACCGAAAGGTCGAGCGTGAATCATATAGTAGATATGATCAACATGAGATGTTCACCATTGAAACTACTCCATCTCACGTGATGATCGGACATGGTTTAATTGATTTGGATCACGTGATCATTTAGATGACCGAAGGGATGTCTATCTAAGTGGGAGTTCTTAAGTAATATGATTAAATTGAACTTTAATTTATCATGAACTTAGTCCTGATAGTTTTTGCGTATCTATGTTGTTGTAGATCAATGGCCCGTGCTACCGTTCCTTTGAATTTTAATGCATTCCTAGAGAAAGCTATGTTGAAAGATGATGGTAGCAATTACACGGACTGGGCCCGTAACTTGAGGATTATCCTCATTGCTGCACAGAAGAATTATGTCCTTGAAGCACCGCTAGGTGACAAGCCCCCTCCTGCTAATGTAGACGCTTTGAACGTCTGGCAGACGCGGTCTAATGACTACACGATAGTTCAGTGTGCCATACTATACGTCTTAGAACCGGGACTTCAACGATGTTTTGAACGTCATGGACCATATGAGATGTTCCAGGAGTTGAAGTTAATATTTCAAGCAAATGCCCGGATTGAGAAATATGAGATTTCCAATAAATTCTACAGCAGCAAGATGGAGGAGAATAGTACTATCAGTGAACACTTGCTCAGAATGTCTGGGTACTACAATCATATGACTCAACTTGGTTGCCAAGTTGACGAAGATATTGTTATTGATAGAGTTCTTCAATCACTGCCACCAAGCTATAAAGGCTTCGTGATGAACTATAATATGCAAGGGATGTAGAAGACAATTCCCGAGCTCTTCTCTATGCTCAAAGCTGCGGAGGTAGAAATCAAAAAGGAGCATCAAGTGTTGATGTTTAACAAGACCACTAGTTTCAAGAAAAAGGGCAAGGGAAAGAAGGGGAACTTCAAGAAGAATAGCAAGACAGTTGCTACTCCCGCGAAGAAACCCAAGTCTGGAGCCAAGCCTGAAACTAAGTGCTTCTACTGCAAAGGGACTGGACACTGGAAGCGGAACTGCCCCATGTATTTGGTGGATAAGAAGGATGGCAAGGTGAACAAAGGTATATGTGATATACATGTTATTGATGTGTACCTTACTAATGCTCGTAGTAGTACCTGGGTATTTGATACCGGTTCGGTTGCTAATATTTGTAACTCGAAACAGGGACTACGGATTAAACGAAGATTGGCTAAGGACGAGGTGACGATGCGCGTGGGAAATGGTTCCAAAGTCGATGTGATCGCCGTCGGCACGCTACCTCTACATCTACCTTCGGGATTAGTTTTAGACCTAACTAATGGTTATTTGGTGCCAGCGTTAAGCATGAACATTATATCTGGATCTTGTTTGTTGCGAGACAGTTATTCATTTAAATAAGAGAATAATGGTTGTTCTATTTTTATGAATAATATCTTGTATGGTCATGCACCCTTGAAGAGTGGTCTATTCTTGTTGGATCTCGATTGTAGTGATACACATATTCATAATATTGAAGCCAAAATATGCAAGGTTAATAATGATAGTGCAACTTATTTGTGGCACTCCGTTTAGGTCATATTGGTGTAAAACGCATGAAGAAACTCCATAGTGATGGACTTTTGGAATCACTTGATTATGATCACTTGGTGCTTGCGAACCATGCCTCATGGGAAAGATGACTAAAACTCCGTTCTCTGGAACTGTGGAGCGAGCAATAGATTTGATGGAAATCATACATACTGATGTATGCGGACCAATGAGTGTTGAAGCTCGCGGCGGGTATCGTTATTTTCTGACCTTCACTGATGATTTGGGCATATATGGGTATATCTACTTAATGAAACACAAGTCTGAAACATTTCAAAAAGTTCAAAGAATTTCAGAGTGAAGTAGAGAATCATCGTAACAAGAAAATAAAGTTTCTGCGATCTGATCGTGGAGGCGAATATTTGAGTTACAAGTTTGGTCTTCATTTGAAACAATGTGGAATTGTTTCACAACTCACGCCACCCGGAACACCACACGTAATGGTGTGTCCGAACGTCGTAACCGCACTTTATTGGATATGATGCGATCTATGATGTCCCTTACCGATTTACCACTATCGTTTTGGGATTATGCTTTAGAAACAGCTGCATTCACGTTAAATAGGGCACCATCTAAATCCATTGAGACGACACCTTATGAACTATGGTTTGGCAAGAAACCAAAGTTGTCGTTTCTTAAAGTTTGGGGCTGCGATGCTTATGTGAAAAAGCATCAACCTGATAAGCTCAAACCCAAGACGGAAAAATGTGTCTTCATAGGATACCCAAAAGAGACTGTTGGGTACACCTTCTATCACATATCCGAAGGCAAGATATTCGTTTCTAAGAACGGATCCTTTCTAGAGAAGGAGTTTCTCTCGAAAGAAGTGAGTGGGAGGAAAGTAGAACTTGATGAGGTAATTGTACCTTCTCCCGAATTGGAAAGTGGAACATCACAGAAACTAGTTCCAGTGATTCCTACACCAATTAGTGAGGAATCTAATGATGATGATCATGAAACTTCAGACCAAGTTTCTGCTGAACGTCGTAGATCAACCAGAGTACGTTCCGCACCAGAGTGGTACGGTAACCCAGTTCTGGAAGTCATGTTACTAGACCATGATGAACCTACGAACTATGAGGAAGCGAAGATGAGCCCAGATTCCGCAAAATGGCTTGAAGCCATGAAATCTGAGATGGGATCCATGTATGAGAACAAAGTGTGGACTTCGGTTGACTTGCCCGATGATCGGCAAGCCATCAAAAATAAATGGATCTTCAAGAGGAAGACCGACGCAGACGGTAATGTTACTATTTACAAAGCTCGACTTGTTGCAAAAGGGTTTTGACAAGTTCAAGGAGTTGACTACGATGAGACTTTCTCACTTGTAGCGATGCTTAAGTCTGTCCGAATCATGTTAGCAATTGCCGCATTTTATGATTATGAAATCTGGCAAATGGACGTCAAAACTGCATTCCTGAATGGATATCTCAAAGAAGAGTTGTATATGATGCAACCAGAGTGTTTTGTCGATCCAAAAGGTGCTAACAAAGTATGCAAGCTCCAGCGATCCATATATGGACTGGTGCAAGCATCTTGGAGTTGGAATATACGCTTTGATGAGGTGATCAAAGCATATGGTTTTATACAGACTTTTGGAGAAGCCTGTATTTACAAGAAAGTGAGTGGGAGCTCTGTAGCATTTTTGATATTATATGTGGATGACATATTGTTGATTGGAAATGATATATAATTTCTGGATAGCATAAAAGGATACTTGAATATGAATTTTTCAATGAAAGACCTCGGTGAAGCTGCTTACATATTAGGCATCAAGATCTATAGAGATAGATCAAGACGCTTAATTGGACTTTCACAAAGCACATACCTTGATAAAGTTTTGAAGAAGTTCAAAATGGATCAGTCAAAGAAAGGGTTCTTGCCTGTGTTACAAGGTGTGAAGTTGAGTAAGACTCAATGCCCGACCACTGCAGAAGATAGAGAGAAAATGAAAGTCATTCCCGATGCCTCAGCCATAGGATCTATCATGTATGCAATGCTGTGTACCAGACCTGATGTGTGCCTTGCTATATGTCTAGCAGGGAGGTACCAAAGTAATCCAGGAGTGGATCAGTGGACAACGGTCAAGAACATCCTGAAGTACCTGAAAAGGACAAAGGATATGTTTCTCGTGTATGGAGGTGACAAAGAACTCGTCGTAAATGGTTACGTCGATTCCAGCTTTGACACTGATCCGGATGACTCTAAGTCACAAACCGGATATGTATTTTTATTAAACAGTGGAGCTGTCAGTTGGTGCAGTTCCAAGCAGAGCGTCATGGCGGGATCTACGTGTGAAGTGGAATACATAGCTGCTTCGGAAGCAGCAAATGAAGGAGTCTGGATGAAGGAGTTCATATCCGATCTAGGTGTAATACCAAGTGCATCGGGTCCAATAAAAATCTTTTGTGACAACACTGGAGCAATATCCTTGGCGAAGGAATCCAGGTTTCACAAGAGAACAAAGCACATCAAAAGACGCTTCAATTCCATCCGCGATCTAGTCAAGGAGGGAGACATAGAGATTTGCAAGATACATACAGATCTGAATGTTGCAGACCCGTTGACTAAGCCTCTTCCACGAGCAAAACATGATCATGAACAGGACTCCATGGGTGTTAGGATCATTACTTTGTAATCTAGATTATTGACTCTAGTTCAAGTGGAAGACTGAAAGGAAATATGCCCTAGAGGCAATAATAAAGATGTTATTTGTATTTCCTTATATCATGATAAATGTCTTTTATTCATGCTAGAATTGTATTATCCGGAAACTTAGTACATGTGTGAATACATAGACAAAACAGTATGTCCCTAGTATGCCTCTACTAGACTAGCTCATTGATCAAAGATGGTTATGTTTCCTAGCCATAGACATGAGTTGTCATTTTATCAACGGGATCACATCATTAGGAGAATGATGTGATGGACAAGACCCATCCGTTAGCTTAGCACTATGATCGTTTAGTGTTACTGCTATTGCTTTCTTCATGACTTATACATGTTCCTATGACTATGAGATTATGCAACTCCCGAATACGCAGGAACACCTTGTGTGGTATCAAACGTCACAACGTAACTGGGTGATCATAAAGATGCTCTACAGGTGTCTCCGAAAGTGTTCATGGTGTTGGCATAGATCAAGAATAGGATTTGTTACTCCGAGTGTCGGAGAGGTATCTCTGGGCCCTCTCGGTAATACACATCATAATAAGCCTTGCAAGCAAATGACTAATGAGTTAGTCACGGAATGATGTATTACGGAACGAGTAAAGATATTTGCAGGTAACGAGATTGAACTAGGTATTGAGATACCGATGATCGAATCTCGGGCAAGTAACATACCGATGACAAAAGGAACAATGTATGTTGTTATGCGGTTTGACCGATAAGGATCTTCATAGAATATGTAGGAGCCAATATGAGCATCCAGGTTCCGCTATTGGTTATTGACCGGAGATGAGTCTCGGTCATGTCTACATAGTTCTCGAACCCGTAGGGTCCGCACGCTTAACATTTGAGGGCGATCGGTATTATGAGTTTATGAGTTTTGATGTACCGAAGGTAGTTCGAAGTCCCGGATGAGATCACGGACATGACGAGGAGTCTCGGAATGTCCGATACGTAAAGATTGATGTATTGTACGACTATATTCAGACACCGGAAGTGTTCTGGAAAGTTTCGGAATTTATCGGAGTACCGGATGGTTTACCTGAACCCCCCGGGGGAAAGTTGGGCCTTAGTGGGCCATAGGGGAGAAAGAGGGCAGCAACGAGGAGGTGGTGATACGTCCAAAATGCATCACTATTTTGTATCATAATTCATCTTTATTCATTGATATATTTCACGTTATGATGATGTTCTTATGTTGTTTTGGTCTATTTTACACAGTTTGCAACTTTCCGGTGCCGAAACAGCAGACGCAGGATTCAGCAGGAAAAAAGTGGATGCTGAGTTGCTGAAGAAGAACACCTCCAAATTACCTGAAAATTGACGGGAGGTATTTTTCAGAAGAATAACGAAGACACGCAAAAGGGGAGTCAGAGGGGGGCCACAGGGTGCCCATGCGGCCTGGGGGCGCGCCCCCTGGCCGCGCCGGGGGGGCGCCTGGAGCCCCTGGCCCACCTCTGGTCGCCCCCTTTTGCATATATGTTCCCCGTCCTCCGAAAACCCTAGGCACGAGACTTTTTATGGAGTTTCGCCGCCGCTTTGAGGCGGAAACCTACAGAGAAGAAAAGGGCATCTCCGGCGGGCAGATTCCGCCGGGGAGATCACCTCCCGGAAGGGGAGATCGTCGCCATCGTCATCACCATCATCACGGGCATCATCGAGATCATCATCAACATCATCCCCAACACCAGCACCATCTCCATCTTCATCCAAATCTCATCTTTCCATCGCAACTCGTGTTGTAACTTGTACTACCTATCCTCTCTACTCCATCGGTGTTGATTACTACCTTGTGGTGAATGCTATTGAGTTTTGTTGGAGAAATATTATTATGTCCAGATTGTTTATCACATATTTATCCCCACTGATCATGATCTCTTTTATGTCTTGTGAGTAGTTACCTTAGTTCTTGAGGACATGGGGAAAGTCTTGTTGTTAGTAGTCATATGCTGTTGAAGTAATATGTGTTGTTTGATACTTAAGTTGTGTTGTCATTCTACTAGTGGTGTTGTGTGAGTCGAACACCCAACACTTCGCCTTATTAAGGACCTAGGGGAATGCATTGTGTATAAAGAATGCTTATGGTGGGTTGCCGGAGTGACAGAAACCTGAACCCCAGTTCGCACGCTTTTGCATAAGGGAATAATGGATCCTCGATCGTATTGCTATGGTTAGGCTTTTGCCTTAAATTCTATCTTGTATTTGCGGATGCTTGCAAGGTGTTTAATCATAAGAGTGCATTCATCTTAGTCTAGAGAGTGCACTAGCATAGATCCACCCACCAACACTTATCAACACATAACATAGTATCGATACAGAATATGGCGAAAGCACATGACTACCTCTCCCGTGTGTCCTCAAGAACGCTTTAGTCTTTATAAGTTCAGTTGCTAGGCCTCTCCTTTGCTAAGAAAGGATTGGGCCACTTGTTACTCTCAGTACTTTTACATTACTTGCCTTTACATTCCTGTTACTTATATCGAGAAAACCCCTAAAAGTTATCTTTCAGTGCTTGCAGTAATTTCTTGCTCAGAATCGCTTATCAATACCTTCTGCTCCTCGTTGGGTTCGACACTCTTACTTATCGAAAACGCTACAACAGATACCTTACGGTTGAGGGTCATCAAGTACCGTTTTCTGGCGCCGTTGCCGGGGAGCGTAGCGCTATTGGTAAAGTGAAACTGGTAAGAAAGTCTTTTTATAATTCTGTTTTTATTTTTGCTATTGCTGCTCTTTGTCCTTATGGATAACCCTATTATTGGAGCGTTGCTTGCGGGAAGACGCCCCACACCTATGTTGGTTGATCCTCCCCCTACTGAAATTGTACCTTATAAAATACCAGCTGGCATTATCAATTATGTTTTGGCTAATCGTTATGCAGGAGACAGACATCCCGGTGTACACTTGCTATATTTGTCACGACTATGTTCATTATTTAAGCTTGCAGGTGTATCGAGGGAGTTTGTCATGAGGAAATTGTTTGCCGTATCCCTTATAGATAAAGCTTCAGATTGGTATGGGCTTCTCGATAACCCACACTTGCTGGACTGGCAGGAGCTTATGTCTCTCTTTTATACAAAATTTTATCCTCTTCATGAAATTCATCGAGACAGGAATTATATCTATAACTTTAGGTCTCGTGACGGAGAAAGCATTGCTCAAGCTTGGGGGAGATTGAAGTCCCTAATGCTCAAATGCCCTATTCATAAGCTTCCCAAGGAAATTATACTTACAAATTTTTATGCCAGGCTTTCTCGTCAGGATAAGGAGATGCTGGATGCCTCCTCTAGTGGGGTATTTCAGAAGAAGAGTGTTGAAGAAAGGTGGGATCTCCTTGAAAGAATCCAGAGGAATACTGAAGATTGGGAAATTGATAAAGGTATTGAACTTGCTATAAATTATGAACATGATTATATTGAGAGCTATGTGGAAACTGATTACTTCAATACTTTTTGCTCTAAGATTGGTCTTGATTCCCATCTAGTAATTGATTTATGTAAGAATTTTGCCTCTCATGTTGATTCTTTTAAAAAGAATAGAGACCAGCACCATGCACCTTTTAAAGAACCACCTATTGATATTTATGTTGCTGAGCCTATTTTGCCTGCAGTCATATATGAAAAGCCTCCTTTTCCCACGAGGATAAAGGAACACTCTCTTGTGACAAGCATAATAAATAAAAGTGAGAGAAGAGTTGATGAACCTGAGGAGCAGATCAGGGTCGATCCTCGAGTTGCCTTGATTAAAGACCTTGTTACTGATGATGTTTTGGATTCCAATATAACTTTTTGTGCTGTTTCCACTAACCTTGTCACAGCCAAGAACAAAGGCCCAATTTCAGGTACTCCAGTGGTATCTGTTAAAATAGGAGATCACAATTATTATGGGCTATGCTATTTGGGATCGAGTGCAAGTGCTATTCCTTATTCACTTTATGAAGAAATCATCGGTGAGATTTCCCCTTGTGAACTTGAAGAAGTTGATGTTACTATTCATCTTGCAAATAGATCAACTATCTCTCCTATCGGAATTGTGAGGGACGTTGAAGTCCTATGTGGAAAGGTAAAATACCCTACCGACTTTCTGGTACTTGGTTCAGCCAGGGACAATTTTTGTCCCATCATTTTTGGTAGACCTTTTCTTAGAACTTGTGGAGCTATAATAGATTGCAAGAAAGGTAAAGTTTCTGTTGAATTCAATGGTGAGCCATATGAATTTAATTTTTCTAAGTTCTCTAAGCAGCCTCATGGTACTGATTTACCTAGTAATGATAAAATTATTGAAAGTATTGCCTCTGTTGCTATTCCCCCTGATGATCCTTTGCAGCAATACATGGAGGACCACGAGAATGATTTACATATGCAGGAAAGAAATGAACTAGATGAAATATTCTTGAGGCAGCCTGCTATCCTGAAGCACAACCTTCCGGTTGAACCTTTGGGAAATTTATCAAAACCGAAAGAAGACCCGGTGTTCGATCTTAAACCTCTTCCCGATACGCTCAAGTATGCTTATTTAGATGAAAAGAAAGTATATCCTGTTATTATTAATTCTAACCTTTCAGGATATGAAGAAGAGCGATTATTGGAAGTACTTCGTAAACACCGAGGCGCAATTGGCTACACCCTTGATGACCTTAAGGGGATTAGTCCATCTATCTGTCAACATACTATCAACCTTGAGCCTGATGCTAAACCAGTTGTTGATCATCAACGACGGTTGAATCCGAAGATGATGGATGTCGTGAGAACTGAGATTCTCAAGCTTCTAGCCGCACGTATTATCTACCCTATAGCTGACAGTAAGTGGGTAAGTCCGGTACATTGTGTTCCTAAGAAAGGAGGTACAACTATGGTTCCTAATGATAAAAATGAACTAATACCTCAGAGAATTATTATTGGATATAGAATGTGTATTGATTACAGGAAGTTGAACAAGGCAACCAGGAAGGATCACTACCCATTGCCGTTCATCGACCAAATGCTTGAAAGGTTATCCAAAAACACCCACTTTTGTTATCTCGATGGTTATTCTGGCTTCTCTCAAATTCATGTTAACACTGTCGATCAAGAGAAGACCACTTTTACTTGTCCTTTTGGTACTTATGCTTACAGACGTATGCCTTTTGGTTTATGTAATGCCCCTACTACTTTTCAAAGGTGTATGTCTGCTATCTTTCATGGTTTCTGCGGGGATATTATGGAAGTCTTCATGGACGATTTCTCCGTCTATGGAACTTCATTTGACCATTGTCTTCACAACCTTAATAAAGTTTTGCAGAGATGCGAGGAGACAAATTTGGTACTCAACTGGGAGAAGTGCCACTTTATGGTTAATGAAGGAATTGTTCTTGGTCACAAGATTTCCGAAAGGGGAATTGAAGTGGACAAAGCCAAGATCGAAGCTATTGAGAGGATGCCCTATCCAAGGGACATCAAAGGTATTCGCAGTTTTCTCGGTCATGCAGGTTTTTATAGAAGATTTATTAAAGACTTTTCTAAAACCTCGAGAACCCTCACTAATCTTCTCCAGAAGGATGTTCCTTTTGCGTTTGATGAAAATTGCAAGGAAGCTTTTGAAATCCTTAAGAAAGCTTTAATAACTGCTCCTATAGTACAACCACCTGACTGGAACTTACCTTTTGAAATTATGTGTGATGCAAGTGATTTTGCTGTTGGAGCTGTTTTAGGACAAAGAGTTGACAAGAAATTGAATGTTATACATTATGCTAGTAAGACCCTTGATAGTGCTCAAAGAAATTATGCTACTACTGAGAAGGAATTCTTAGCTGTAGTTTTTGCTTGTGATAAGTTTAGACAGTATATTGTTGATTCCAAAGTTATTATTCATACTGATCATGCTGCCATTAAATATCTTATGACAAAGAAGGATGCCAAGCCAAGGCTTATCAGATGGGTACTCCTTCTTCAAGAATTTGATTTGCAGATTGTTGATAGGAAAGGGGAAGACAATCCGGTGGCAGACAATCTTTCAAGAATGGAAGATATACCGCATGACCCCATTCCAGTTAACGATAGTTTTCCAGACGAGCAACTTGCCGTTGTAAAAATACAACCTCTTTCCGACCCTTGGTATGCAGATTATGCTAATTTTATTGTTGCGAAGTATTTGCCTCCAGGTCTAACATTTCAGCAGAGGAAGAAGTTCTTTCATGATTTGAGGCACTACTTTTGGGATGACCCACATCTTTTCAAAGAAGGTCCCGACGGGATCATGAGAAGCTGCATTCCGGAACATGAGCAGAAGGACGTTCTCAGACGGTGCCATGACAGCCCCTATGGAGGACATCATGCCGGCGAAAGGACTGCACATAAGGTTATTCAATCATGTTTTTATTGGCCTACTCTCTTTAAAGATGCTAGAAATTATGTTTTAGCCTGTGATAAATGTCAGAGAGTTGGTAACATTAGTAGAAGGAATGAGATGCCTATGAATTACTCACTAGTGATTGAACCTTTCGATTGTTGGGGTTTTGATTTTATGGGTCCTTTTCCTTCTTCGCACAAGTACACTCACATTTTAGTAGCTGTTGGTTATGTGACCAAGTGGGTTGAAGCAATCCCCACTGAAAGTGCTGATCACAAAACATCTTTGAAAATGCTTAAAGATGTAATTTTTCCTAGGTTTGGTGTACCAAGGTATCTCATGACCGATGGAGGATCTCACTTCACGCACGGAGCTTTTAGAAAAGCTTTGGCTAAATACGATGTTAATCATAGAATTGCTTCACCTTATCATCCTCAAACTAGTGGGCAAGTTGAGCTCACCAATAGAGAGATTAAGTTGATCTTGCAGAAAACAGTAAACAGAAATAGGAAGGATTGGTCAAATAAATTGGGAGATGCTTTGTGGGCATATAGAACTGCTTACAAAAACCCCATGGGCATGTCTCCCTATAAGATGGTGTATGGCAAGGCTTGCCATTTGCCATTAGAGTTAGAGCACAAAGCTTTCTGGGCTGTTAGAGAGCTTAACGCTGACCCAAAACTAGCTGGTGAGAAGCGTCTCATGAACTTGACTTCTCTAGATGAATGGAGGAGTGAAGCTTACGAGAGCGCTAAAATGTTCAAAGAAAAGGTAAAAAGGTGGCATGATAGGAAGATTCTGAAACGTGAATTTAATATTGGTGATAAAGTTTTGTTGTTTAGATGCCGTTTCAGGTTTTCTCCAGGTAAACTACTTTCCAGGTGGGAAGGACCATTTCATATTGAAGAAGTTTATCGGTCTGGTGCAATTAAGATTAATAATTTTGAAGGCACCAAACCTCAAGTTGTGAATGGGCAAAGACTTAAACATTACATAGCAGGAGACCCTGTCGATGTTGATGTGAATATAATATACACGACAACCCACGAAGAACATGTTGCAGCCCTATTTCAGACGCCAGCAGAAGCAGAATAAAGAAAAGGTATGTAGTACGGTAAGAAAACACCGCAAAACATCATAAAAGTTTCGTATTATGAGTTTTTGCAAAATTAGTAAAATTCCGAGTCGAAGTGGAGCCGGAGACGACCACCAGGGAGTCCAGGCGCCCCCCTGGCGCGCCCCCCTGGGCCGCGCCGGCAGGCCACCTGGACACCCTGGAGCCCGTCTCCGACCCCGCTTTGGTCCGTTACCTTCCTTTCTGTGCATAAATTTTTCCTATATATTTGCCCGGGTTGTTCCGGCAACGTATCTTGCGATTTCGCGTGTTTTCTCTTCGATCTGTTTCTGCCAGGAAATCTTTCAGCTAAATTTAGGTGCCATGGCTTCTCCAAGTTCCCCCAAGGACACGTTCGTCGTCAACGTCATCAACCCTTACCTCGCTGAGGTGAAGAAGCACCCTCAGGTGGCTCAGATGAAGGAAGGTGTCCTTCATCAAGAAGATCTGAAGGGACCTATCAAGGAGGGGAGTGTCCTGGCCAGGCTGGAAGAAGTGGAGCAAGAAGTCTTCAAGTACAAGAAGATGACCGAGCGTGGTGTCGAAGCTAACTTTGACATCACCAACGAGCTGAAGAACTACTTCCTGAAGGAGATGAAGGAGATGTGGGAAAGAATCACCGCGTCTGAAGACAGAATTATAGAACTCCAAGGGCAAATTAATGATTTACATAACCAGAACTGTGAGTATGAACTAAGGTTTCTACGCATGGGTTTGGGTGCTGAATGCAGGATCCAGGAGACGAGCTTCTCATATGAGACTGGAGAACCCCTTCCATGGAAGAGTTTCGCCAAGAACTACTTGATCGACGCCAACAAGGATGATGAGTGAAACCTCCGTGGTAATGGCATTCCCTTGGCTTGTCCCAAGCTTGGGGGAGTGCCCGACATCTTTATCTTTTACCTTTTGTCTTTCAGAAGTCAAGTAGAGTCGTATCATGTCTAGGGAAGTTATTATATGAGATAGGTGTGTGCATTGAGGTCTATCGCCCCCTTGGTGAAGAATTGTATCCGTGTGTGTGGAGTCGTTTATGATGGAATATTAATGAGAAGTTTATCGGTTCCTTTTTGCTGCACTCGGTATTCTCTCCACGCAATCGACCTTATATGATGATTCTTATGGGGAGTATTGACCTTATGTCAGGTATGGCTATGAAACTTTATTTAATCTTGGCAAATATAGCTTTGGTCATAACAACAAGCATGGTTTTCTTAAAGTATCAACATAGCCAAAACCTTTATGTTATTATGCTTGAAGTGTTATGTTGACAAGGAAGACAACTTGATGTGTTATGCTTATTTCAACGTTCATGCTTTATATTGCTTTGCATCTTAGTCAACATCAATTGTCTACTCTCTTAAAACCTTTGCTAGCCTAACTCTGTACTAAGCGGAATTCTGCTTGTGCATCCATACCCTTAAGCCAATACCTTCCATATGAGTCCACCATACCTACCTACTCGTGGTACTCCACTACCACCTCCTAAAAGTATATAATTTATGTGTTATCCTTAAATGTTCAAAATCTTTTATTTTGTGCCTCTGATTTAGCTCATGAGGAAGTAGTAGCTAATTCATGACCTTTTTGAGTTGGACAAGCTTCACCCCAGGATTGCATGTATAATGTGCAAACCCATAATACGAAAAGGAATTGGCATTGAGTGCGCCCGGCTTAATAATAATATAACAAACAAACCCTCCTTCACGCTTTGTTCATGAGAAATCAGAAAACTTTGGCAGTGATAAACAAAGGAGAATAAGAGGATGTTATCGTCCTCATACGGGAGCCGTTCCTCGAAACTTGTCCAGTTCAAGAAGTAATTGAGTTATCTATTAGCATTCGTTGACGAATCATGCACCTCTCAAAAACTTGTTTTCATTCTGTTTGATTTGAGGATAGCACATGAGTTTTCCCTACTACCCTAGAGCAGGGCCCATCTTTTACTTTTAAGTGGAGTCAGTTATTTCTACTTCCCTCTATTTCTCAAAGAGAGCAGACGTTTGATGTTGATAAGGATTCATTCATATAAAGCTGCATTAAGATTTGTCATATCATATCATTGTTGACATTATCATTTGATAAGTAAGTTGTTTGTCATGCCCAGCTAAGGCAAATATCTTCCTTTGTGTTAACACTTTCACTTCTTGCTTATTAACATGTTATTTCAAAGAGCTTCAATTAATCCCATCAAAATATAAGAGCAAAAGTTAAAATTATTTGTTGTTCTTTGACCAAAGGACATGTTTGCCATGATATAATGAGTTTCCATTGGTCCTACTTTCAAATATAAGTGTTAACACTCTTTCATAAGAGCCTTATGAGTTGAAGATTGCTGCTGAGGATATTTGAGTTGGTGAAGAGACTATGATGCTTCTTGTCCGTATTCTATTTATCGACACTTCACTCTCTAAACTTGTGGACAGGTTTACCGAGTTCATATTCGCTTGGGGACAAGCGAGGTCTAAGCTTGGGGGTGTTGATACGTCCAAAATGCATCACTATTTTGTATCATAATTCATCTTTATTCATTGATATATTTCACGTTATGATGATGTTCTTATGTTGTTTTGGTCTATTTTACACAGTTTGCAACTTTCCGGTGCCGGAACAGCAGACGCAGGATTCAGCAGGAAAAAAGTGGATGCTGAGTTGCTGAAGAAGCACACCTCCAAATTACCTGAAAATTGACGGGAGGTATTTTTCAGAAGAATAACGAAGACACGCAAAAGGGGAGTCAGAGGGGGGCCACAGGGTGCCCACGCGGCCTGGGGGCGCGCCCCCCCTGGCCGCGCCGGGGGGGCGCCTGGAGCCCCTGGCCCACCTCTGGTCGCCCCCTTTTGCATATATGTTCCCCGTCCTCCGAAAACCCTAGGCACGGGACTTTTTACGGAGTTCCGCCGCCGCTTCGAGGCGGAAACCTACAGAGAAGAAAAGGGCATCTCCGGCGGGCAGATTTTGCCGGGGAGATCACCTCCCGGAAGGGGAGATCGTCGCCATCGTCATCACCATCATCAGGGCATCGTCGAGATCATCATCAACATCATCCCCAACACCAGCACCATCTCCATCTTCATCCAAATCTCATCTTTCCATCGCAACTCGTGTTGTAACTTGTACTACCTATCCTCTCTACTCCATCGGTGTTGATTACTACCTTGTGGTGAATGCTATTGAGTTTTGTTGGAGAAATATTATTATGTCCAGATTGTTTATCACATATTTATCCCCACTGATCATGATCTCTTTTATGTCTTGTGAGTAGTTACCTTAGTTCTTGAGGACATGGGGAAAGTCTTGTTGTTAGTAGTCATATGCTGTTGAAGTAATATGTGTTGTTTGATACTTAAGTTGTGTTGTCATTCTACTAGTGGTGTTGTGTAAGTCGAACACCCAACACTTCGCCTTATTAAGGACCTAGGGGAATGCATTGTGTATAAAGAATGCTTATGGTGGGTTGCCGGAGTGACAGAAACCTGAACCCCAGTTCGCACGCTTTTGCATAAGGGAATAATGGATCCTCGATCGTATTGCTATGGTTAGGCTTTTGCCTTAAATTCTATCTTGTATTTGCGGATGCTTGCAAGGTGTTTAATCATAAGAGTGCATTCATCTTAGTCTAGAGAGTGCACTAGCATAGATCCACCCACCAACACTTATCAACACATAACATAGTATCGATACGGAATATGGCGAAAGCACATGACTACCTCTCCCGTGTGTCCTCAAGAACGCTTTAGTCTTTATAAGTTCAGTTGCTAGGCCTCTCCTTTGCTAAGAAAGGATTGGGCCACTTGTTACTCTCAGTATTTTTACATTACTTGCCTTTACATTCTTGTTACTTCTATCGAGAAAACCCCTAAAAGTTATCTTTTAGTGCTTGCAGTAATTTCTTGCTCAGAATCGCTTATCAATACCTTCTGCTCCTCGTTGGGTTCGACACTCTTACTTATCGAAAACGCTGCAACAGATCCCTTACGGTTGAGGGTCATCAGGTGGCGCGCCCCCTCCCAAGAGCAGTCCGAATTGGACTAGGGGAGGGGGCGTAGCGCCCTCTTTCCTTCCCCTTCTCTCCCTCTCTTTCCTTCCCCTCTTGGTGATTCCTACTAGGAATAGGATTGCAATCCTATTCCTAGTAGGATTGCACCCTAGGCGCGCCATAGAGGAGCCGGCCGGCCTCCCCCTTGCTCCTTTATATACGGGGGCAGGGGGGCACCCTAGAACACACAAGTTGATCAGTTGATCTCTCCCAACTGTGTGCGGTGCTCCCCTCCACAATAACACACCTCGGTCATATCGTTGCATCGCTTAGGCGAAGCCCTACGACGGTAACTTCATCATATCCGTCACCACGCCGTCATGCTGACGAATCTCTCCCGTGAAGCTCAACTGGATCAAGAGCTCGTGGGACGTCATCAAGCTGAACGTGTGCTGAACATGGAGGTGACATACGTTCGGTGCTTGATCGGTTGGATCACGAAGAAGTTCGACTACATCAACCACGTCACTAGACGCTTCCGCTCCCGGTCTACGAGGGTACATAGACACACTCTCCCCCTCATTGCTATGCATCTGGTAGATAGATCTTGCATGATCGTAGGAAAATTTTGAAAATACTACGTTCCCCAACAGCTAGAAGCCCGTAGTAGCCACGTAAAACTTGCAACAACAAAGTAGAGGACGTCTAACTTGTTTTTGCAGGGCATGTTGTGATGTGATATGGTCAAGACGTGATGAGTTATATCTTATTGTATGAGATGATCATGTTTTGTAAATTATTGGCAACCGGCTGGAGCCTTATAGTTGTCTCTTTATTGTATGGATTGCGAACGCCATGTAATTGCTTTACTTTATCACTATGAGTTAGCGATAGTAGTAGAAGCAATAGTTGGCGAGACGACCACGACGCTACGATGAAGATCATGGTGTCAAGCCGGTGACGATGGAGATCATGACGATGCTATGGATATGGAAATCAAAAGCACAAGATGATGATGGCCATATCATGTCACATATATTTTGATTGCATGAGATGTCCATCTTTTTATGCATCTTATTTTGCTTAGAACGACGGTAGCATTATAAGATGATCCCTTACAAAATTTCAAGGTACAAGTGTTCTCCCTGAGTATGCACCGTTGCGACAGTTCGTCGTGCCGAGACACCATGTGATGATCGGGTGTGATAAGCTCTACGTTCACATACAACGGGTGTAAGACAGTTTTGCACGTGCATAATACTCGGGTTAAACTTGACGAGCCTAGCATGTACAGACATGGCCTCGAAACACTAGAGACCGAATGGTCGAGAGTGAATCATGTAGTAGATATGATCAATAAAAGATGGTCACCATTGAAAACTACTCCATCTCACGTGATGATCGGACACGGTTTAGTTGATTTGGATCACATGATCATTTAGATGACTTGAGGGATGTCTATCTAAGTGGGAGTTCTTTAGTAATATGATTAATTGAACTTAATTTATCATGAATTTGTCCTGATAGTTTTTTTATATCTATGTTGTAGATCAATGGCCCATGCTACTGTTCCCTTGAACTTTAATGCGTTCCTAGAGAAAGCTAAGTTGAAAGATGATGGTAGCAACTACACAGACTGGTTCCGTAACTTGAGGATTGTCCTCATTGCTGCACAGAAGAATTATATCCTTGAAGCACCGCTAGGTGAAAGGCCTGCTACATGAGCAACTCCAGATATTATGAATGTCTGGCAAGCTCGATCTGATGACTACTCGATAGTTCAGTGTGCCATGCTTTATGGCTTAGAATCGGGACTTCAAAGACGTTTTGAACGTCATGGAGAATATGAGATTTTCCAAGAGTTGAAGTTAATATTTCAAGCAAATTCCCGAGTTGAGAGATATGAAGTCTCCAACAAGTTCTATAGCTGCAAGATGGAGGAGAACAGTTATGTTAGTGAACACTTACTTAGAATGTCTGGGTACCATAATCACTTGACTCCGCTTGGAGTTAAAGTTGATGATGATAGTCTTATTGATAGAGTTCTTCAATCACTGCCTCCAAGCTATAAAGGCTTTGTGATGAACTATAATATGCAAGAGATGGAGAAGATTATTCCCGAGCACTTCGCAATGCTCAAAGTTGCGAAGGTAGAAATTAAAAAGGAGCATCCATTGTTGATGGTTTACAAGACCACTAGTTTGAAGAAAAGGGGCAAGGGAAAGAAGGGGAACTTCAAGAAGAATAGCAAGCCAGTTGCTACTCCCGGAAAGAAACCCACGTCTGGAGCCAAGCCTGAAACTGAGTGCTTCTACTACAAAGGGACTGGTCACTGGAAGCGAAACTGCCCCAAGTATTTGGCGGATAAGAAGGATGGCAAAGTGAACAAAGGTATATTTGATATACATGTTATTGATGTGTACCTTACTAATGCTCATAGTAGCGCCTGGGTATTTGATACTGGTTTGGTTGCTCATATTTGTAACTCGAAACAGGGGCTACGGATTATTCGAAGATTGGCTAAGGACGAGGTGACGATGCGCGTGGAAAATGGTTCCAAAGTCGATTTGATCGCCGTTGGCACGCTACCTCTACATCTACCTTCGGAATTAGTTTTAGATCTAAATAATTGTTATTTGGTGCCAGTGCTGAGCATGAACATTATATCAGGATCTTGTTTGTTGCGAGACGGTTATTCATTTAAACCAGAGAATAATGGTTGTTCTATTTATATGAGTAATATCTTTTATGGTCATGCACCCTTGATGAGTGGTCTATTTTTGTTGAATCTCGATCGTAGTGATACACATATTCATAATATTGATGCCAAAAGATGAAAAGTTGATAATGATAGTGCAACATATTTGTGGCACTGCCGTTTAGGTCATATCGGTGTAAAGCGCATGAAGAAACTCCATGCACATGGACTTTTGGAATCACTTGATTATGAATCATTTGATACTTGCGAACCATGCCTCATGGGCAAGATAGCTAAAACTCCATTCTCCGGAACAATGGAACGAGCTACTAACTTATTGGAAATAATACATACCGATGTATGCGGTCCGATGAGTGTTGAGGCTCATGTCGGGTATCATTATTTTCTGATCTTCAGAGATGATTTGAGCAGATATGGGTATATCTACTTAATGAAACATAAGTCCGAAACATTTGAAAAGTTCAAAGAATTTCAGAGTGAAGTGGAGAATCATCATAACAAGAAAATAAAGTTTCTATGATCTGATCGCAGAGACGAATTTTTGAGTTACGAGTTTGGTCTTCATTTGAAACAATGTGGAATAGTTTCATAGCTCACGCCACCTGGAATACCATAGCGTAATGGTGTGTCTGAACGTCGTAACCATAATTTATTAGATATTGTGCAATCTATGATGTCTCTTACCGATTGACCACTATTGTTTTGGGGTTATGCTTTAGACACTGCTACATTCACGTTAAATAGGGCACCATTTAAATCCGTTGAGACGACACCTTATGAACCGTGGTTTGGCAAGAAACCCAAGTTGTTGTTTCTTAAAGTTTGGGGCTGTGATGCTTATGTGAAAAAGCTTCAACCTGATAAGCTCGAACCCAAATTGGAGAAATATGTCTGCATAGGATACCCAAAGGAAACTGTTGGGTACACCTTCTATCACAGATCCAAAGGCAAGATCTTTATTGCTAAGAATGGATACTTTCTAGAGAAGGAGTTTCTCTCGAAATAAGTGAGTGGGAGGAAAGTAGAACTTGATGAGGTAATTGTACCTTCTCTCGAATTGTAAAGTAGCTCATCATAGAAAATCGTCCCTGTGATGCCTACACCAATTAGTGAGGAAGCTAATGATGATGATCATGAAACTTCAGATCAAGTTACTACCAAACCTCATAGGTCACCCAGAGTATGTTCCGCACTAGAGTGATACGATAATCCTGCTCTGGAAGTCATGTTACTAGACCATGACGAACCTACAAACTATGAGGAAGCGATGATGATCCCAGATTCCGTGAAATGGCTTGAGGCCATGAAATCTGAGATGGGATCCATGTATGAGAACAAAGTGTGGACTTTGGTTGACTTGCCCGATGATCGTTAAGCCATAGAGAATAAATGGATCTTCAAGAGGAAGAAAGACGCTGATGATAATGTCATTGTCTACAAAGATCGACTTGTCGCAAGTTTTTGACAAGTTCAAGGAATTGACTATGATGAGACTTTCTCACCCGTAGCGATACTTAAGTCTATTCGAATCATGTTAGCAATTGTCGCATTTTATGAAATATGGCAAATGGATGTCAAAACTACATTCCTTAATGGATTTCTGAAAGAAGAGTTGTATATGATGCAATCAGAAGGTTTTGTCGATCCTAAATGTGCTAACAAAGTGTGTAAGCTCCAGCGATCCATGTATGGACTAGTGCAAGCTTCTCGGAGTTGGAATATACGCTTTGATAAGGTGATCAAGGCATATGGTTTTATACAGACTTACGGTGAACCCTGTATTTACAAGAAACTGAGTGGGAGCACTACAACATTTCTGATAAGTATATGTGAATGACAATTGTTGATCGAAAATGATTTATAATTTTCTGGAAAGCATAAAGGATTGTTTAAAAGGAGTTTTTCAATAAAAAACCTCTGTGAAGCCGCTTATGTATTGGGCATCAAGATCTATAGAGATAGATCAAGACGCTTGATGAGACTTTCGATGAGTACATAATTTGATAAGATTTTGAAGTAGTTCAAAATGGATCAGTCAAAGAAGGAGTTCCTGCCTGAGTTGTAAGGTATGAACTTGAGTAAGTCTCGACCACATCAGAAAAATAGAGAGAGAATGAAAGTCATTCCCTATGCCTCAGCCATGGGTTCTATAAAGTATGCCATGCTATGTACCAAACCTGTTGTGTACCTTGCCATGAGTTTGGCAAGGAGGTACAATAGTGATCTAGGAGTAGATCACTGGACAACGGTCAAAATTATCCTTAGTAACTGGAGGACTAAGGAAATGTTTCTCGTTTATGGATGCGTATTGAAAGTGGGAGCAATCCAGATGCAAGCTTTGACACTAATCCAGATGACTCTAAGTATCAATCTGGATGCGTATTGAAAGTGGGAGCAATTAGCTAGAGTAGCTCCATGCAGAGCATTGTAGACATAGAAATTTGCGAAATACATATGGATATGAATGCGACAGACCCGTTGACTAAACTTCTCACAAAGCAAAACATGATCACACCTTAGTACTTTTTGGGTGTTAATCACATGACGATGTGAACTAGATTATTGACTCTAGTAAACCCTTTGGGTGTTTGTCACATGGCGATGTGAACTATGGGTGTTAATCACATCACGATGTGAACTATCGGTGTTAAATCACATTGCGATGTGAACTAGATTATTGACTCTAGTGCAAGTGGGAGACCGAAGGAAGTATGGCCTAGAGGCAATAATAAAGTTGTTATTTTATATTTCCTTATATCATGATAAATGTTTATTATTCATGCTAGAATTGTATTAATTGGAAACTTGATACATGTGTGGATACATAGACAAAACATCGTGTCCCTAGTAAGCCTCTACTAGACTAGCTCGTTAACCAAAGATGGTTAAGTTTCCTAACAATAGACATTCGTTGTCATTTGATGAACGTGATCACATCATTAGGAGAATGATGTGACACACAAGACCCATCCGTTAGCTTAGCATAATGATCGTTCAGTTTTACTGCTATTGCTTTCTTCATGTCAAATACATATTCCTTCGACTATAAGATTATGTGACTCCCAAATACCGGAGGAATGCCTTGTGTGCTATCAAACATCACAACGTAACTGGGTGATCATAAAGATGCTCTACAGGTATCTCCAAAGGTGTTTGTTGGGTTGGCATAGATCAAGATTAGGATTTGTCACTTCGAGTATCAGAGAGGTATCTCTGGGCCCTCTCGATAATACACATCATAATAAGCCTTGCAAACAAATCACTAATGAGTTAGTCACGGGATGATGTATTACGGAACGAGTAAAGAGACTTGCCGGTAACGAGATTTAACTACGTATGAAGATACCGACGATCGAATCTCGGGCAAGTAACATATCGATGACAAAGGGAATAACGTATGTTGTCATTACGGTTTGACCGATAAAGATCTTCATAGAATATGTAGGAGCCAATATGAGCATCCAGGTTCCCCTATTGGTTATTGATTGGAGATGTGTCTCGGTCATGTCTACATAGTTCTCGAACCCGTAGAGTCTGCACGCTTAACGTTCAATGACGATTCGTATTATGAGTTATGTGTTTTGGTGACCGAGGATTGTTCGGAGTCTCGGATGAGATCACGGAAACGACGAGGAGTCTCAAAATGGTCAAGAGGTAAATATTGATATATACGATGATGATATTTGGATACCGGAAGTGTTCTAGGTGATACTGGGTCACCGAAATGGGTTTCGGTCAACCCCCGGCAAAGATATGGGCTTAATGGGTCAAGTAAGGGAACACACCAACCCACAAGGGGCTGGTACGCCCCCTATAGGGTCAGCCACATGCGGAGGAAGGGAAAGGAGAGGAGGAAAAGGAAAGTATGAAGTATGACTCCTACTTCCTCCCCCCCCTCCTTCCTTTCCCCCTTGTCCAAATATGGTAAGGCAGGGCCGAATTGGACTAGGGTCCCAAGTAGGATTCCTCCTACTTGGGCGCGCCCTAGGCTGCCTCCCTCCCTCTCCCTCCTTTATATACGTGGGAGGGCACCCGTAGAACACAACAGACAATCTCTTAGCTGTGTGCGGTTCCCCCTCCACAGTTTAGTCCTCTGGTCATAGCATTGTAGTGCTTAGGCGAAGCCCTAAGTGGATCACATCACCAACACCGTCGCCACGCCGTCATGCTGACAGAACTCTCCCTTGACCCTCTACTGGATCAAGAGCTCGAGGGACGTCATCGAGCTGAACGTGTGCTGAACACGGAGGTGCCGTATGTTCGATACTTGGATCGGTTGGATTGTGAAGACATTCGACTACATCAACCGCGATAATACAATGCTTCGGCTTTTGGTCTACGAGGGTACATAGACACACTCTTCCCGTCTCGTTGCTATGCATCTCCTAGACAGATTTTGCGTGAGCGTAGGAATTTCTTTGAAATTGCATGCTACGTTCCCAACTGCCTCGTATTTCTTCTTAGATATTTTGGTTTTATTTGGCCAACTTGATTGATTTATCTTGCAATGGGAATAGGTGCTTTGTGGTGGATTCATCTTAAGGTGCTCAATCTCAGTGACACAAGGAGACATGACACGTGTGTATCGTTGCCATTAAAGATAAAATGACGGGGTATATTCCTACATGAATAGATCTTGTCTACATCTTGTCATCGTTCTTAAGGCATTACCCCGTTTCTTTTTGGAACTTAATACACTAGATGCATGCTAGATAGTGTTAGATGTGTGGAGTAATAGTAGTAGATGGAGGCGGAGTAGGTCTACTAATCTTGGATGTGATGCCTATGTACATGTTAATTATTTTGGATATCATCATAACTATTCACTTTTCTATGAACCGTGCAACAGTAATTTGTTTACCCACGATGTGCTATTTTCTCAAGAGAAGCCACTAGTGAAACCTACGCCCCTTGGGTCTATTTCTCATCATACACTTCCAGATCTATATTGTTATTCATGTTTTCCATTATTTGCCTCTTTTATTTTAAGATCTATATTATCAAAAACCAAAAAAATACCTTGCTGCGTTTTATTTGTTTTTATATTATTTTCATGTATCAATCTATCTTTTTACCATACTACCTTACCCAAAGATGGATTAATAGCCCCTCTATGCGTCGGGTTGCGACGATTTGTTGTTTGTGTGCAGGTGTTGCTTACATAATTTCTTTGGTTCTCCTACTCGATTGATACATTGGTTTCATAATTGAGGGAAATACTTACTGTTGATGTCCTGCATCATCCTCTCCTCTTCGGGAAATTTACTACGCAGATCACAAGTAGCAGGAATAATTTCTGGCGCCATTGCCGGGGAGGATCAAGTCACATCTATCAGGTTCCCACACATAAACTTTCATCTCCTTGCAATTTACATTATTTGCCATTTGCCTCTAATTTTCATCTCCCCCACTTGTAAAACATGTTTTTTTTACAAAAACACAAAAATATTTGCATTTTATTTGGCTTCTTTCCGTTTGCCTTTTTCGTGTCAGATCTCTTGCTTTGCCATTATGACGGGCACATCCGTACCTCCTTTGTCTCTAGAATTTGAAGTCCTTTACTTCAAACAGAAACAAGGAGAAAATCTTAAAGATGCTTGGTACAGGCTACTACAATCTTATCGTGCTTGCTCTATTAAAGGAGATGCAAAAAAATTGCTTCGCAATTTTTATGTTGGTTTAAGTGTGTCACATAGACAACTTTTGGATTTTGCCGCTAAAGGGAATTTTGTTGAGATTGATGCTAATCCCGCTTGTGAGTTGATAGAGGGTATATTGGGAGTTCTGCCATCGCAAAAAGGATTTATTTTCACTCAAGAGGGGATTCAAATATTAGACAAACTAGGTGCATGTAGAAAAAATTAATGGAATTGCAAAAGTCTAATGAACCTCTCAAGAATATTAGTGGGAACCTCAATCACACGAACACTTTGATTGCTCTTTGTAATAAGCGTCTTGATATATTAGATCTAAAGATGGTTTCTTCTCCGAAAAATGATGGGAAGCAAAAAGAGCCTCCTAGGATTTGAGAAAACTCTTGCAAAGATCCCCAAAACTAAAGATGACAATACTTGAGATCTTTGCATTATGCCTAGCTAGGGGCATTAAACAATAGCGCTTGTTGGGAGACAACCCAACATCTATCTTTTTGCTTTTTATTCCGTTTTTCAATAAATACACATTATTACTTATATAATGATTGGTTTTTGGTGTTTTAATTAGTGTTTGTGCCAAGCAAAGTTTTTGGGATTAATTTGGGTGAGAGTTGATTTGGTTCGGTCAATAGAAATATTCGCGTCAAGTGGCAGAATTGTTGTCAATTGTGTAGGGGAACGTAGCATGCAATTTCCAAAAAAATTCCTATGCTCACACAAGATCTATCTAGGAGATGCATAGCAACAAGAGGGGGAGAGTGTGTCTACATACCCTCGTAGACCGAAAGAGGAAGCGTTTGACAACGCAGTTGATGAAGTCGAACTTCTTCTAGCTCCGACCGATCAAGCACCGAACGTACGTCACCTCCGAGTTCTGCACATGTTTAGCTCGATGACGTCCCTCGTCCTCTTGATCCAGCAAGGCGTCGAGGAAGTAGATGAGTTCCATCAGCACAATGCCATGATGACAGTGATGGTGATGTGATCCGCGCAGGGCTTTGCTTAAGCACTACGAAGATATGACCGTGGGAGTAATCTGTGGAGGGGGGCACCGCACACGGCTAACAGATGTTGTTGTGTGTATTCTAGGTGCCACCCCACATATATATAGGTTGGAGGGGGGAAGAGGCAGCCAAGGGGGGCACCCCAAGTAGGCCGAATCCTACTTGGGGTTCCACCCCAATTCACCCCTTCCTTATTTTGGGGCTAGGAGAAGGAAGGAGGAGGTGGCGCCCCCCTTTCCTTTCTCCCTTGAGGAGGGTAAGGAAGGAGGGACTTTCCCACCTCCCTTTCCTTCCCTAGGGTTGGTCGGCCTAGTGGAGGGGCGCACCAGCCCCTCATGGGCTGGTCTGTCCCCCCATGGCCCATGCTCATACCTTTTGCTGGGGGCACCTCGAACCCCTTTTGGTGACCCGATATATACCTAGTACCCTCTGGAACACTTCTAGTGTCTGAATACCATCATCATATATATCAATCTTTACATCTCGACCATTTTGAGACTCCTCTTCATGTCCGTGATCTCATATGGGACTCCGAACAATATTCGGTCACCAAATCACATAACTCATATAATACAATATCGTCATCGAACGTTAAGCGTGTGGACCCTATGGGCTCGAGAACTATGTAGACACGACCGAGACACTTCTCCGGTCAATAAACAATGGCGGAACCTGGATGCTCATATTGGTTCCTACATATTCTACGAAGATCTTTATAGGTCGAACAGTAATGACAACATACGTTATTCCCTTTGTCCATCGGTATGTTACTTGCCCGAGATTCGATCATCGGTATCTTCATACCTAGTTCAATCTCGTTACCTACAAGTCTCTTTACTCGTTGCATAATACATCATCCTGAGACTAACTCATTAGTCATTTGCTTTCAAGGCTTATTATGATGTGCATTACCGAGAGGGCCCAGAGATACCTCTCCGGTACTCAGAGTGACAAATCCTAATCTTGATCTATGCCAACTCAACAAACACACCTATAGAGTATCTTTATAATCACCTAGTTACGTTGTGACATTTGATAGCACACAAGGTATTCCTCCGGTATCTGGGAGTTGCATAATCTCCTAGTCGGAGGAATATGTATTTGACATGAAGAAAGCAATAGTGGTAAAACTGAACGATCATTATGCTAAGCTAATGAATGGGACTTGTCCATCACATCATTCTCCTAATGATGTGATCCCGTTATCAAATGACAACTCATGTCCATGGTTAGGAAACCTTAACCATCTTTGATCAATGAGCTAGTCAAGTAGAGGCTCACTAGGGACATAGTGTTTGTCTATGTATTCACACATGTATCGAGGTTTCCGATTAGAACAATTCTAGCATGAATAAGAAACATTTATCATGAATAAGAAAATATAAAATAACAACTTTATTATTGCTTCTAGGGTATATTTCCTTCCGTCTCCCACTTGAACTAGAGTCAATAATCTAGATTACACTGTAATGATTCTAACACCCATGGAATCTTGGTGCTGATCATGTTTTGCTCGTGGAAGATGCTTAGTCAATGGGTCTGCTATATTCAGATCCGTATGTATTTTGCAAATCTCTCTGTCTCCCTCCTTGGCTTGATCACGGATGGAGTTGAAGCGCCTCTTGATGTGTTTGGTTCTTTTGTGAAATCTGAATTCCTTCGCTAAGGTAATTGCTCCAGTATTGTCACAAAAGATTTTCATCGGATCCGATGCACTAGGTATTATGCCTAGATCGGATATGAACTCCTTCATCCATACTCCTTCATTTGCTACTTCCGAAGCAGCTATGTACTCCGCTTCACACGTAGATCCCGCCACGACGCTCTGCTTGGAACCGCACCAACTGACAGCTCCACCATTCAATAAAAGTACGTATCCGGTTTGTCACTTAGAGTCATCCGGACTCGTGTCAAAGCTAGCATCAAAGTTTCCATTTACGATGAGCTCTTTCCCACCTCCATAAACGAGAAACATATCCTTGGTCCTTTTCAGGTACTTTAACATGTTCTTGACCGCTGTCTAGTGATCCACTCCTGGATTACTTTGGTACGTCCCTGCCAGACTTATGGCAAGGCACACATCAGGTCTGGTACACAACATAACATACATGATAGATCCTATGGTTGAGGCATAGGGAATGACTTTCATTTTCTCTCTATCTTCTGCAGTGGTCGGGCATTCAGTTTGACTCAATTTCACACCTTGTAACACATGCAAGAACCTTTCTTTGACTGGTACATTTTGAACTTCTTCCAAAATTTATCAAGGTATATGCTTTGTGAAAGTCCTATCAAGCGTCTTGATCTATCTCTATAGATGTTGATGCCCAATCTGTAAGCAGCTTCACCGAGGTCTTTCATTAGAAAATTCTTATTCAAGTATCCTTTTATGATATCTAGAAATTCTACATCATTTCCGATCAATAATATGTCATCCACATATAATATCAGAAATGCTACAAAGCTCCCACTCACTTTCTTGTAAATACAGGCTTCTCCAAAATTCTGTACAAAACCATATGCTTTGATCACTTCATCAAAGCGTATATTCCAACTCCGAGATGCTTGCACCAGTCCATAGATGGATCACCGAAGCTTGCACACTTTGTTAGCACCTTTAGGATCGACAAAACCTTCTGGTTGCATCATGTAAAACTCTTATTTAATAAATCCATTAAGGAATGCAGTTTTGATGTCCATTTGCTAGATTTCATAATCATAAAATGTGGCAATTGCTAACATGATTCAGACAGACTTAAGAATCGCTAGGGTGAGAAAGTCTCATCATAGTCAACTCCTTGAACTTGTAGAAAACCTTTTGCGACAAGTCGAGCTTTGTAGACAATAACATTACCATCAGCGTCGGTCCTCTTCTTGAAGATCCATTTATTCTCTATGGCTCGCCGATCATCAAGGAAGTCCACCAAAGTCCATACTTTGTTCTCATACATGGATCCTATCTCAGATTTCATGTCCTCAAGCCATTTATCAGAATCCGGGCTCATCATAGCTTCTTCATAGTTCATAGGTTCATCATGGTCTAGTAACATGACTTCCAGAACAGGATTATTGTACCACTCTGGTGCAGATCATGCTGTGGTTGATCTACGCGATTTGGTAGTAACTTGATCCAAAGTTTCATGATCATCATCATTAGCTTCCTATCTAGTTGGTGTAGGCATCAGGGGAATGGTTTTCTGTGATGAGCTACTTTCCAATTCGAGAGAAAGTACAATTACCTCATCAAGTTCTACTTTCCTCCCACTCACATCTTTCGAGAGAAACTCCTTCTCTAGAAATGTTCCATTCTTGGCAACAAAAAACTTGCCTTCGGACCTGTGGTATAAGGTGTACCAAATTGTTTCCTTAGGGTATCCTATGAAGACGCACTTCTCCTATTTGGGTTCGAGCTCATCAGGCTGAAGCCTTTTGACATAAGTGTCGCAACCCCAAACTTTAAGAAACGATAGCTTAGGTTTCTTGCCAAACCACATTTCATACGGTGTCATCTCAACAGATTAGATGATGCCCTATTTAACGTGAATGCAACTGTCTGTAATGCATAACCCCAAAATAATAGTGGTAAATCGGTAAGAGACATCATAGATCGCACCATATCCAATAAAGTATGGTTACGATGTTCGGACACACCATTATGCAGTGGTGTTCTAGGTGGCATGAGCTGTGAAACTATTCCACATTATTTCAAATGAAGTCCAAACTCTTAACTCAAATATTCGCCTCCGCGATCAGATCGTAGAAACTTTATTTCCTTGTTACAACGATTATCTATTTCACTCTGAAATTCTTTGAACTTCTCAAATATTCTAGACTTGTGTTTCATTAAGTAGATATACCCATATCTTCTCAAATCATTTGTGAAGGTTAGAAAATAACGATACCTGCCATGAGCCTCAACACTTCTCAGACTGCATACGTCGGTATGTATTATTTACAATAAGTCATTGGTTCACTCCATTGTTCCAGAGAACAGAGGTTTAGCCATCTTGCCCATGAGGCATGGTTCGCAAGTATCAAATGATTCATAATCAAGTGAGTCCAAAACTCCATCTCTATGGAGTTTCTTTATGCGCTTTACATCGATATGACCTAAGCGGTAGTGCCACAAATATGTTGCACTATCATTATCAACTTTGCATCTTTTTGCATCAATATTATGAATATGTGTATCACCACAATCGTGCTTCAACAAAAATAGACAACTCTTCAAATGTGCATGACCATAAAAAATATTACTCATATAAATAGAACAACCATTATTCTCTGATTCAAATGAATAACCGTCTCGCACTGAACAAGATCCAAATATAATGTTCATGCTCAACGCAGGCACCAAATAACAATTATTCGGGTCTAAAACTAACCCTGAAGGTAGATGTAGAAGTAGCGTGCCGACGGCGATCACATCAACCTTGGAACCATTTCCCACGCGCATCGTCACCTCGCCTTAGCCAATCTTCGTTTAATCCGTAGCTCCTGTTTTGAGTTACAAATATGAGCAACCGAACCAGTATCAAAAACCAAGGTGCTACTACGAGCATTAGTAAGGTACACATCGATAACATGTATATCAAATATACCTTTGTTCACTTTGCCATCCTTCTTATCCGCCAAACACTTGGGGCAGTTCTGTTTCTAGTGACTAGTCCCTTTGTAGTAGAAGCACTCAGTTTCAGGCTTGGGTCCAACTTTGGGCTTCTTCCTGGGAGTGATAGCTTGCTTTCCATTCTTCTTAAAGTTCCCTTTCTTTCTGTCGCCCTTTTTCTTGAAACTAGTGGTATTATTAACCATCAACACATGATGCTCCTTTTTTATTTCTACCTCCGCAGCTTTGGGCATTGCGAAGAGCTCGGGAATAGTCTTCTCCATCCCTTGCATATTATAGTTCATCACGAAGCCTTTGTAGCATGGTGGCAATGATTGGAGAACTCTGTCAATAACACTATCATCTCGAAGATTAACTCCGAGCTGAGTCAAGTGATTATGATATCCAAACATTTCGAGTATGTGTTCACAAACATAACTGTTCTCCTCCATCTTGCAGCTATAAAACTTGTTGGAGACTTCACATCCCTCAACTCAGGCATTTGCTTGAAATATTAACTTCAACTCCTGGAACATGTCATATGCTCCATGACGTTCAAAACATCTTTGAAGTCCCGATTCTAAGCGGTAAAGCATGGCGCACTGAACTATCGAGTAGTCATCAGATTGAGCTTGCCAGCCATTCAAAACATCAGCATATGCTCCTGCAGCAGGCCTGTCACCTAGCGGTAATGAAGGACATAATTCTTCTGTGCATCAACAAGGATAATCCTCAAGTTACGGACCCAGTCTGTGTAGTTGCTACCATCATCTTTCAACTTAGCGTTCTCCACGAATGCATTAAATTTCAAGGGAACGGTAGCACGGGCCATTGATCTACAACATAGATATGCAAATACTATCATGACTAAGTTCATGATAAATTAAGTTCAATTAATCAAATTACTAAAGAACTCCCACTTAGATAGACATCCCTCAAGTCATCTAGATGATACGTGATCCAAATCAACTAAACCATGTCCGATCATCACGTGAGATGGAGTAGTCATCAATGGTGATCATCTCTATGTTGATCATATCTACTATATGATTCACGTTCGACCTTTCGGTCTCTTGTGTTCCGTGGCCATGTAAGTACATGCTATGCTCGTCAAGTTTAACCTGAGTATTCCACATGTGCAAAAATGTCTTGCACATGTTGTATGTGAACATAGAGTCTTTCACACCCGATCATCACGTGGTGTCTCCACACGACGAACTGTAGCAATGGATGAGGTACTGGAGTTTGTTTCTCCTAGTCATTCTAAAATAGAATGGATTGACGGACCACAGGAGTAAAAGGCATCGATGAACACGAATGCACAACTACTCCTGACTATCAACTGATAGACAGGGGTCATAATACAACTAAAAGGGGACAACTCAAAGGAACATATAACTTTCTGAGTTGTGGATGCATAAATTAATATGTCGAACTAGTCCAACATATTTCTTCCGGACAACCCATGCAGAAAGGTAGGACTGGCAGAATCACAATATTAATAGAGTACTACTCGAGAGCACTTTGGTTGTGATCTTTTGGTTCAGAAGAACTTCTGCCATGACGGTTCATGGTATTGGAAGAACGTTAACCACGGACCTCGAGGACTATCACAAGGTTACTAATATCGTAAAGGAATGAGCAAATACTATCAACATGAGGTAAGTGGAGTGAATCTTGGGTTCAAGAACCCAGGAGGAGAATGCCTACTAACTAAATGGCATCTCGGGATGCTTTCGAGAATGATGGCCAGAATGATCACACTGGGAACACAATACATGGCTAGATCACTAGGTGATACTCTAGACACCTAGGGTCATAATAATAACTCCAACATATGTGTCGAGGTAACAGAGTACCTCAACACACTGGTTAGTGTGGTAATCTGGCGCAAAGGAGCTTCGGGAACAGGAAGAAGGGATTTGCAATTACATCAAACTATTTAGAAACCTGGGATGACTCGGACAGCATAACGGCTGTAAATGCTCGAAAAGACTTTTGAGACTTAGGCACAAGATGGCATAACCACTCAACATCATGATGTCAAGGTTGTGAGACTAATAGTTTAACAAACAGAAGTAATAGGAAATGACCTGAGGGTTGAATCCACAATTAACGTGATCCTGATAAATAGAATGAGAATCCTAGTTTCTTAACCCCGTAGAAAAGAAGAGGGTGACTCAGATCAGAAGGTCATAAGGTAGAGAAGTAAAAAGAGCCTTATGTTCCCTTCCACAATCAATTCCCTTAATATAACTAAAGAGTTTCTAGACACAACTTCGACTAGTTTGACTTACTAATCCTACAGGCAGTCAGGCTCTCATACCAAAGCTGTCAGGACCCCGATCCTAAGTCACACAGGTCTAGCCTGTAACACATCATATCACTTTGTGGCCTCACGCACGGTATCCCCACGAGTGCCACCTTACCTGGCCCGAGACCGTTTGCGCATTTTGGCACACGTATATGATAGTGTCGCTAGCATCCATATGACAGAGAACCCGGGCCGACATGACTAGTTATAAACCAGAAGTGGCGCTAAATTACAGAGACAGGCATACATGAACCAGCAACGAACGTGTCGGTCATCAACGTATGAACCCAAGTCGAAGCAAGCTACAAGGACTTAAAGGAACAACGTGTGAAATTTCCCCTAAGGTACAGACACAGGAACGAAGAAGGACACATGCCGGCCAGCCTAAGTGTTCTGGAGCAGTAGCAAGCTACCAAGGCTCAGTGGAAGCACTAGGAGACATTTCCCTGTAAGATAGGCTACCAGAGGTAAACAACTAGGTGTCGGATCCCACACATAGCAATACACATTACACGTACGCATAACATGCAAGTATGTGCTGTACAACATGGCATCACAACATAACTCAACAACTCATATAGATAAGGCCCAAAAGAGCCATCATAACATTTATTACAAACAGAGGTCACATGACCCAACATACAGAGCATACATGCAACATAAGCATAACATGTCTGAGTACAGACAACTACAAATGAAAAAGGCTGAGAAGCCTGACTATCTACAAGACCCTCCCAAGGGTACAAGTTCGTAGCTGAGGTAACAAGCTAAACGTCGAAGTCCACGCGGAACCACTAGTGAGACTGAAGTCTCTCTCTACAAAAACATAAATTAAGCAAACGTGAGTACAAAGGTACTCAGCAAGACTTACATCAGAACTAGCTACATATGCATCAGTACCAACAAAGGGGTGGTGGAGTTTGACTGCAGCAAGCCAGCTTTGTCTCGGTGGCTATCCTGAACTACGACTGCAAGTAACTCTTTAGAGGTGGCGCACATGAGTCCACATATTCACCAATCAATACACCACTATGGATCCGCTCCCGTCTCCCTACGAGAAGGCCATCCATAGCACTCACGCTTATCTTGCGTGTTTTAGAGTATCCACTTCCACTTGTCTATGAACTGTACAGGTAACCCAGAAGTCCATTACCGCGGACATGGCTATTCGAATAGATCATATGTAACCCTGCAAGGGTGTACTTCTTCACACATGTTTCCACCACTTAGCGTCTGCACACAACATGTGCTCGGCAGACTTCAAGCGAAAGCCGACATGGGTGTAGACCACGACCTAACCAACCACTCAAGTCTCTAGTCCAGGTTTGAAGCCTATTTGGGTTCCATCCGTGGGGAGATCCGGCTGGGGTGTTGCTCACGGCCCGAAACGATGTGTACAGGGTTCCCCGAGTCACCAAACGGGCGCTCGGTACACCCGGCCACGTACCTGCCGTGTCACAGCCCACCCCGAGGGTCAGCGCTGCGCACGACCTCCAGTAAACTACAAACACCAGAAACTAGTTGCAACTCCTGGACAGAGGACATGGGCAGTCAAAAGTCGAGCGGGTCATATTTCAGGGCCCAATGTGTGTTAGTAGCTGATTCATGGATCACAAACACAGAAGTCAGTTCCTGAGGACGGCTGCAACGAGACAACCCACCATGTACTTCTACATGGCCTCTCATCGCTACCTTTACCAAATCGTGTTCACACACTTAGCTCTCAACAGTAGGACATGTTCACCACATTCCAATTCATCCCCGATGAATCAGACCTGACACAACTCTAAGAAATAGCAGGCATAACCAGAAAGCATGAATGAGTAGGCACAACATGGCTCAAACAACTCCTACTCATGCTAGTGGGTTTCAACTATTTACTATGGCAATGACAGGTCATGCAGTGGAAAGGGTTTCAACTACTGCAGCAGGTAACAGTTGAAGCATTGTTGTCCTAATGCAATAAAAGAGAGCAAGAGCGAGAGAGTGGGATTGTATCGGAATGCTCAATGTGGTTTTGCTTTCCTGGCACTTCTGAAGATAGCACTGTGTCTTCATCAGTGTCATCGATCGCATCGTCGGAACAACGTCTACTGAGAGGGGACAAACACCGGCAAACAAGAGAGAACACAATCAATGCAATGCGACAATATGATGCATGATCATGACATGGCTATATGATGTTGATTGAGCTAATGCAACTAGCAATGATTTAAATGAAGTTGATTTGAACCAAAGGTTCAAATTCAAACTCCATATGTGATTATTCAAATGCCATTTAATTGATTTGACCTAATCTGCATGTTTAACTTGTTCAAACATGCATGAAAATGCCATAAACAGATTCCTTGAATTTTTCTGATCATTTTTCATATATAAATTATTTTCATTGGAGTTATAGATTATTTTCTGTGATTTTTAGAAGTTTTGGCTATTTTCTGAAATAAATAAATCATTTAAGATTTATTTTAAATTCCAGAAAACATTACTGCGTCAGCATGACGTCACTGTGATGTCAGAAGTCAACAGGGGCTGGTCCAGGTCAAACCTGACCAGTGGGTCCCACAGGTCAGTGTGATAGTGCTCGCCTGAGTCACAGACAGGTGGGACCAGTCAACAGCCATGTCAGCAAAGTCAATGTTGACGTGTGGGTCCCACTGGGTTAAGAACTGAACTAAACATAAAATTAAATTAAACTAAACAGGCACGGGGCCCACATGTCAGTGTCTAGGAGAAGGAAGGAGGAGGTGGCGCCCCCCTTTCCTTTCTCCCTTGAGGAGGGTAAGGAAGGAGGGACTTTCCCACCTCCCTTTCCTTCCCTAGGGCTGGCCGGCCTAGTGGAGGGGCGCACCAGCCCCTCGTGGGCTGGTCTGTCCCCCCATGGCCCATTAAGCTAATATCTTTTGTCGGGGCCACCTAGAACCCCTTTTGGTGACCCGATCTGTACCTAGTACCCTCCGGAACACTTCCGGTGTCTGAATACCATCATCATATATATCAATCTTTACCTCTCGACCATTTTGAGACTCCTCGTCATGTCCGTGATCTCATATGGGACTGCGAACAATATCCGGTCACCAAATCACATAACTCATGTAATACAATATCGTCATCGAACGTTAAGCGAGCGGACCCTACAGGTTCTAGAACTATGTAGACATGTCCGAGACACTTGTCCGGTTAATAACCAATAGCGGAACCTAGATGCTCATATTGGTTCCTACATATTTCATGAACATCTTTATCGGTCGAACCATAATGACAACATACGTTATCCCCTTTGTCCATCTTTATGTTACTTGCCCGAGATTCGATCGTCGATATCTTCATACCTAGTTCAATCTCGTTATCAGCAAGTATCTTTACTCATTCCTCAATAGATCATCCCAAGACTAGCCCGTTAGTCATTTGCTTGCAAGGCTTATTATGATGTGCATACCGAGAGGGCCCAGAGATACCTCTCCGATACTCGGAGTGACAAATCGTAATCTCGATCTATGCCAACTCAACAAACACCTTCAGAGATACCTATAGAGCATCTTTATAATCACCCAGTTACGTTGTGACGTTTGATAGCACACAAGGTATTCCTCCCGTATCTGGGAGTTGCATAATCTCATAGTCGGAGGAATACGTATTTGACATGAAGAAAGCAATAGCAGTAAAATTGAATGATCATTATGCTAAGCTAACGAATAGGTCTTGTCCATCACATCATTCTCCTAATGATGTGATCCCATTATGAAATGACAATTCATGTCCATGGTTAAGAAACCTTAACCATCTTTGATCAACGAGCTAGTCAAGTAGAGGCTCACTAGGGACATAGTGTTTGTCTATGTATTCACACATGTATCGAGGTTTCCGATTATAACAATTCTAGCATGAATAATAAATGTTTATCATGAATAAGAAAATATAAAATAAAAACTGTATTATTGTCTCTAGGGCATATTTCCTTCAAAATCTTGGAGCGTGAATGATTGCTAATTTTTTTTACAGATAATTTATATGAAAATTTCCCATGTTTTCCTAATTTTTCAAAGAAATTAGAGTTACACTAGTACGCGTCAGTGCTATACAAATGTTTTTTAACCCCTTTCCACGACAACATTTGGAACCGTCGGGGCCCCGGAGGGGTTCTTTGGCAAGCCCTATTAAAGAAGCTAAGTGACTTTCGTCACTCAAGTAGAATCACGCAAGTGGTACCGCTCCCCACGGTAAGGAGAAAGACCTTAAGGCATAAACGTAGAGCGAATGAATTGAACCAAACTACGGAAACTGTGGTTGAGCTTGCCTGTCATCAACGAAGGATGGTTGTGAAGTTGGTGGTCGCCTAGTGAGTGATGGCGATATGGGGGTCCTTCCCACACGACCCAAAAACCGTCGGGGATAGGGACCTTACAGTACTCGTACTCGTTTCTGCTCGCATTGTTATCGCAGTCGGTATTCTGTGGTGCTACGTTTATGATGCATGGCCCATCACAAATGGTTCACTATTATAGAATGTGTATGATAAGCATACAGTCAGACATATTCGCTTTTCCCAAACAGTATGCAATAACTAATTAAGAAGATTAGCTAATCGTCGTATGAGTATCGGACAGGATTACGAAACGTCGGATTGTCGTAACATCGTCGTACACGACAACTATTGCACACGCTATTCTGTGGTGCAACGTTTACGATGCATAATTCATCAGAAACAGTTCATGGTTGCGAATCGTGTACAATAAGGCAACTAACACAAACGTTTAGATTTCCCGCACCGTTTGTGATATTGTCTGACATTGCACACGCTTTGCAAATGGCAACTGTGTGCTTGCTTGCACACATTTCCTCTTTGTGAACCATCTCGGATTATGGTGTATATTGCAAATGTTTGTGTTTTACCAATCGTGTGTGCCGTAACAACCTGGAGAGCGTAATTTCACCGTAGTTTAATTGCTGCTATTTCAAATTGTACCGGATTTGAATTTTAATTTAAATGTATGCTATAGCTTTATTCATATCCATCAGGTTCAAACAACCAATGCATTATTTGATTCATAGGTACATATGTTCAAAAATTACATAAGAACCAAATAAAGAATGCTGAACCACAGTTGTATACTTGTACTATTAAAGATGGTAAAGAAATAGGCAAAATACATTCTGGTTGCTGAACAAGGTGAAGCAGAATGCCCATATTGTGCCCTCCTCCATGCAGAAGGCACGCACGACTCTAGTCCAACCCCTTGTGATGGCCGACCGGCCATCCTTCACGGTCTTGATGAAAACATCTAGATAAGCATCATGTTGTGGTAGAAATACTTTAACCTTTGCATGCCCACCAATCATGTAGTTTGAGAGGTAATCTTGAGTAAACTGCTTTGGCAACCACTGCAAAGGAAAAGATTCAGACATTGTCATCTAACACAACTCATGATGGGCAGTAAAAAGAAGGCTGCAGAGTTCTTACTTACCATCCTGCAAATCGTTGTTGTGTTGGATAAAGTATAAACAAATAGTTTAATTGCCATCTTTGGACCCATTTTCTTAACAATCTTTATCAGCTTCCTCACTTGATGCTGGTTCATCGATATCTCGGTGCCCCATACGCATAAAGGGTCGAAGCGCGGATCTTTACCAATGACATATGTACCTAAAAGCACCAAGTTAATATCAGAAGCTAAACAACAATTGCACAATGATGTAGTACAACACTCTTTTATAATACTCCCCCATTCCTAAATATTTGTCTTTGTAGCGATTTCAACAAGTGACTACATATGGAGCAAAATGAGTGAATCTACACTCTAAAATATGTCTATATACATCTGTATGTGGTAGTCCATTTGAAATCTCTAAAAAGACAAATATTTAGGAACGGAGGGAGTATATTATAACATCTTATATTATGGGTCGGAAGGTGTTTAGTGCATTCTTACAAATTATTGGCTGATTAACTTCTGCTGTATCCATGGGTTACAGTTAGTTTGAGATAGTTCGGGCTCAAATAGTCCTAAAGTATATCTAAACATGAGGGCTAGTTTGAGCTAGTTGCATCTATAACCCACCCAAAAACACTATCCAACCCAAGAGGCGCTAATTGGAGCTAGTTCTCCAAGTGCATTTATTGTCAATCTAATCCTGACATCCAAACAGCTCTTTGGATTGAGTTAGTTCAGGGTTAGTCATGAGCTAGAAACTAACTCTAACCTCTAGCTAAGTTGAGTATCCAAACATGGTCGTGTTGTTGTTGTTGTTGTTGTTGCTGCTACTCTTCTACGTATATCTAGACATCATTAGAACACTAAGGTAACACTCTTCCTTGTTGCTATGTAGCCCAGGATTGCAAATTTAGACATTAAGTACAGTGCATGTTGCTATGTAGCCTCAGATATATTACATATGGCCCTAGTTAACCTAACAATAAATGGGTTGCAGATATATTTAGTTGAAAGTCCGATTCACCGATTAGTCCCTTATCAGCCCCCGGCCTATATGGTACCGGCTGCCGATTTCCTGAACAGTGAGCAGGTATAAGCCATGGGATGAAACTAACCTCGATGGAAAATGACAGTCGTTCCCAAAATTGTCCTGTGTAGGTACATCGAGAAGCATGTTATGGACAACAGGCTAAACATCAACCAAAATTATCCATGGCATACAAAATAATCTCCAAAAGATAACTTCAGTGTGTTGGTTTAAGCGCGCTAGCAAAGCAAAACAAGTGGAAAGGTGTGTTAACTGAAACAGGCCTAACATTTAACAACAAGCAAACATAGTCATTCAAACTGGTATTGTGCCGGTCGGTCTAAGTACACTGGTTAATGTTAAATAAAAATGGAAAGCCGTGTTAACTACAAGATACAGCAACCAAATGTAGTCATTCATAGTGGTATTGTTGAAACTCGTACTGATGAAATTGAACTGCACAGTTCATACTTGCACATATAGAACATCACGTTGTGAATAACTGGAATAAACAAGGCATACTACGAACAACCAAAGATAGCATTTGAAACTGGACATATGCTAACTACAAACAACCCAACAATCAAAAAACTTTAAAACAAGAATATGCTAGCTATAACATGCTTAACAGCAAGCAAATATATGCATTCCTATCAATATGTTTAAAACTGGATTGATGAAATGTACTGCACGGTAAATAATTGCACATATAGAGCATCACATTGTGAACAACTGAAATAAACAAGGCATACTGCAAACAACCAGATATAGCAATTTAAACTGGGCATATTCTCACTACACTACAAAAGGGACTCGACAAAACAAATCATGGGTTTCCCCCTATGAAGAGGCACGGTAAAACAAATCATGGGTTTCCTCACTTGTCACAGATGGGCTCGTTCCCATGGGAAGAGCATGGACCCTGGATGCGCTCCATGTTGTCGTAGATGGGCTTCTTCCCCTTGGAAGAGCACGGGTGTAGGGTGCCCTCCCTGATGTCGCAGACGGGCGTTTTCCCCATGGAAGAGCAAATGGGCTCCTTACACTTGGACGAGCGGGAAAGGGTGCCCTTCTCGTAGTCGCTGTCGATGAGGTCTGACTTGGAAGCTGTGGATCCCAAGCCAGCGTCGTAGAACGTGTCCTTTAGAAATGACAAAAGGGGCTCCATGGCTATGTAGGATGGCAAATTGTTGACAGCGAGCTAGAGGAGATTAGTGGCGGGGCCATGGATGAGATCGATGGTGGTTGAACCTGAGGGGTTGGGGGTGGGCCACTTAACATGTGACATAGCCCGCCTCAGGACATCGATGTCGATGAGCTCGATGTCGTAGCCGGCGGCCAAGACATGCCCGCATATTCTATCCCGCAGCTTGAGTGCCTACCGCCAGTAATGGTCGTCAACTTCCTCAGCGACGTTGAGCGAAGAGACCGCGATACACCTCTTTTGGGCCAGTCGCTCCTCGAGCTCCGCGTTAAGCGTAGCCGGGCTTAGGTTGCGACGCTCTAAAGCGGGGGATGGGGATGGAGATCTATGGGAAAGGGGGCGTTTGGCAGGCGTCATCTAAGAAACTCAGGGCGATCTGGGTATGGAGATCGGTGGGTAAGCTGCATGGGCAAACCAGCAGATGTTGACAATGGAGGTCTTGCGGCGGCGGCAGGGACCTTGCTAGGGTTTCAAGCGAGGGAGAGGGTGTGTGTGTGTGTGCGCGCACACCCAAGGAGGTTTCGGGGGGGTGTGCGGAGGGGGGGAGTGTTTGAGGAAATGTTGCGGGTACTGAAATTTTTACTACGCGGGAGTCAAACGCGGGAGTGAAATGCCGGGGCTATTGAAAATTTTGGTGATAGTGCATCGCACACGGTCCGGACATAACGACCGTGTGTTATGAAACATAAAAACCCTCGAGGTGTGCAGATATTTTCTAGGGATGTAGGCGGGATTGAGAACAAGAAACATCGCACACGGTCCAGAGATAACAACCGTGTGTTAAGAAACAGAAAAACCCTTGAGGCAGGTAGATATTTTCTAGGGATACATGCGGGATTGGGAACAAGAAACATTGCACATGGTCCGAGATAACAACTGTGTGTTATGAAACAGAAAAAACCTCGAGGCGGGCATATATTTTTGAGAGGGGGAGCCTCGTGGAGCCCAACGTACTGTGCGGATGTGTGCGTGACAGAGGCACCGCCATGGCACGCGGTTAGTTTGAGTGAACCGTGTCTGTTGCGTCATCTGACTTGTCTAAAATGTTCATAAATTTGGCGAAAAAATGACGCGGGAGAGGGTCAGAACACGGACACAATTACATGTGGACCAAATTTATGTATGAAAAGGGTGGTTTGATTTTCAAATACCAAATGCAACTTCGATGTGGCACACCTATCTCGCAAAGCGCACAGTATTGCTTGCCCCCACCCCCTAGTGTCGGCACAAGGGAATCCTAATCTATGAATGCAGGCCCCTCCCCCCCAACCGAGCTTCACCTAGCAAAGTGCAAAGTAGCTAGCAGCCCCCTCCTTCTCGTGTCGGCACGAAGGGAATCCTAAGCTATGAATGCATGCC
>LR738712.1:518478760-518525518 GCA_902687465.1 Secale cereale
TCTTTTCCCTTTTTTTAAAATTTACCTTATCTGCTTTAATTATCTACCACAATAATTTAGCTTAGTTAAAACACAAAAGTAGTTTCTAAATTAGTATTGCTACTTCTACCTCTGTCACAAAAGTTCCACACACAAGTGAAATAGTTTAACCTTTTAGAATTTACAAAAGGCATTTAATTGATTGCTTAAGCCACTATTATATTCTCAAAATGGCACCTAAATACTTTAGACAAATGTTGGGTCACCACCATAATTAGTTATGGAATAATTGTCACACTTTGAACATTTTAATTTGCTTGTTTGAGAAATTTGAATTTGAGCTTTAATTTGAATTTGATTTTGAACTAAGGTTTGGATCAAGCGAGGATTAGCAACAGTAATGTGATTACATGGCACCATTAATGGGGGATTACTGTAGCTTAATTATCCGGGCGTTACAAATCTCCTCCACTACAAGAAACTTCGTCCCGAGATTTTAGGAGGTAGAGTAAGGGGGAAAACTCGGGAAGGACGGAGCTCAACACAAGATAGGTTCCTGGGGACTATCTCAGTGAACGTGGCATAGATGCATCTCTCGAGTTGAAATACAAGAAAGCCATCGAGAGAAAAGTAATGAGTGCAATTAGAAGATTCAACCGGGTAAGCAATTGTTCGTTGCCTGAAACGGAGGTTGAAATGGGTTCAGAGCAATGGAAATAAGTATTGCATCTGATGCCTAATTAGATCACTAGGAATGTGGCTCGTGATTTACATACTAAGCCAAGTGTGAGGAACAATTAAAACCACCACCGTGCTCTAAAATATATAAGTGAAGCACTAGAGCAAAATGTATCTAGCTCAAAAGATATAAGTGAAGCATATAGAGTGTTCTAATAAATTCCGATTCATGTGTGTCTCTCCCAAAAGGTATGTACATCAAGGATGATTGTGGTAAACTAAAAATCAAATACTCAAATCATACAAGACGCTCCAAGAAAAACACATATCATGTGGTGAAAAAAAATATAGTCTCAAGTAAAGTTACCGATAGACGAAGACGAAATAGGGGATGCCTTCCCGGGGCATCCCCAAGCTTAGGCTTTTGGTTGTCCTTGAATTGTACCTTGGGGTGCCTTGGGCATGCCCAAGCTTAGGCTCTTTCCACTTTTTAATCCATAGTCCATCAAATCCTTACCCAAAAACTTGAAAACTTCACAAAGCAAAACTTAACAAAAATTCTCGTGAGCTCCGTTAGTATAAGAAAACAAACCACCACTTTAAGGTACTGTATTTAACTCATTCTTTATTTATATTGGTGTTAAACCTACTGTGTTCCAACTTCTCTATGGTTTGTACCCCCCGATACTACTCATAGATTCATCAAAATAAGCAAACAGCACACGAAAAACAGAATCTGTCAAAAACATAACAGTCTGTAGCAATCTGTAACTTTCAAATACTTCTGTAACTCTAAAAATTGTGAAATAAATTGGTGGAAGTGAGTAATTTGTCTATTAATCATCTGCAAAAAGAATCAACCCAAAAGCACTCTACAGTAAAAAAAAATGGCAGCTATTCTCGTGAGCGCAAAAGGTTCTGTTTTTATAGCAAGATCGCAAAGACTTCACCCAAGTTCTCCCAAAGGTTCTACTTGGCACAAACACTAATTAAAACATAAAAGCACAATCATAGCAGTAACATGATGAATTATTTATTACTAAACAGAAGCAAAAGCAAAGAAAATAAAATTGGGTTGCCTCCCAACAAGCTCTATCGTTTAACGCCCCTAGCTAGACATAAAAACAAGAATAGATCTAGGTATTGTCATATTTGGTATGCAATCCATAAGTGGCTCTCATAATAGATTCATAAGGAAATTTAATTTTATTTCTAGGAAAGTGTTCCATGCCTTTCCCTAATGGAAATTGGAATCTAATATTTCCGTCTTTCATGTCAATAATTGCACCAATCGTTCTAAGGAAAGGTCTACCGAGAATAATAGGACATGTAGGATTGCAATCTATATCAAGAACGATGAAATCTACGGGCACATAATTCCTATTTGTAACAATAAGAACATCATTAATCCTTCCCATCTTAATGGTGGAATCCGCAAGATGCAAATTTAAAGAACAATCATCAAATTCACGGAAACCTAACACATCACACAAAGTTTTTGGAATCGTGGAAACACTAGCACCCAAATCACATAAAGCATATCATTCATGATCCTTAGTATTAATTTTAATAGTAGGTTCCCACTCATCATAAAAAGTTTTCTCGGGATGGAAACTTCTAATTCAAGCTTTACTTCATAAGATTGAATTAAAGCATCAACGATATGTTTAGTAAAAGATTTATTTTGATCATAAGCACGAGGAGAATTTAACACGGATTGCAACAAGGAAATATAATCTATCAAAGAGCAATTATCATAATTAAATTCCTTGAAATCCAAAATAGTGGGTTCATTGCTATGTAAAGTTTTGACCTCTTCAATCCCACTTCTACCAATTTTTGCATCAAGATCTAAAAAATCCGAATAATTGGGATGCCTTTTAACCAAAGTTGACTCATCTCCAGTCCCATATTTATTAAGATTCATATTGGAAAACAAAGATTTAATAGGAGACACATCAATCACTTTTAGATCCTCATCATTATTATCATGAAAACTAGAAGGGCACGCTTTAACAAAGCAATCTTTTTTAGCACGCATCCTAGCGATTATTTCTTTGCACTCATCAATGGAGATTCTCATGGCTTTGAGAGTCTCATTGATGTTATGCTTAGGTGGGACAGATCTAAGTTTCAAAGAATCAACGTCAAGATAAATTCTATACACATTCCTAGCCAAATCATCAATCTTAAGCAATTTTTCTTCAGTCATAGCATTAAAAATCTTTTGCGAAATCATAAATTCATTAACACTATTCTCAAAATCAGAGGGTATCTTATTATAATTTCCATAGGAATTGTTGTAGGAATTTCCATAATTATTGGAGGAATTACTAGGAAAAGGCCTAGGAGTAAAGTTTCCTCTATAAGCATTGTTACCAAAATTATTCCTATCAACGAAATTCACATCCATAGATTCATTATATTATCAATCAAAGTGGATAAGGGCACATCATTAGGATCAACATTAGCACCCTTAATAGATTTTTTTTGATAAGTTCATCCATCTATCCACTCAAAACATTAATTTCTTCAATAGCATGCACTTTTTTACTAGTGGAAGATCTTTCGGTGTGCCAACTAGAATAGTTAACCATTATATTATCTAGGAGTTTAGTAGCTTATCCTAAAGTGATTTCCATAAAAGTACCTCCCGCGGCCAAATCTAAAAGATTTTATAGAAGCAAAGTTCAGACCGGCATAATTAGTTTGTATAATCATCCATAGATTCAAACCATGTGTGGGACAATTTCTTATCATAAGTTTCAGCCTCTCCCAAGATTGTGCTACATGCTCATGATCAAGTTGTTTGAAATTCATAATATCATTCCTAAGTGAGATGATCTTAGCGGGAGGAAAATACTTGGCAATAAAACAATCTTTGCACTTATTCCATGAATCAATACTATTTTTAGGCAAAGAAGAAAACCAAGTTTTGGCCCGATCTCGTAGTGAGAAAGGGAAAAGTTTTAATTTAACAAGATCATTATCTACATCTCTCTTCTTTTTCATATCGCATAAATCAACAAAATTATTCAGAAGAGATGCGACATCTTCACTAGGAAGGCCGGAAAATTGATCTTTCATAACTAGATTCAATAAAGCAGCATTGATTTCACAAGATTCCGCATTAGTAGCGGGAGGAATCGGAGTGGAAATAAAGGCATTATTATTGGTGTTGGAAAAGTCACATAACTTGGTATTTTCTTGAGCCATCGTGACAAACAAACAATCCAACACACAAGCGCAAAAAAGCAAGCGAACGGAAGAGAGGCGAACGGAAAAAAGGGCGAAGAAAACGACAAAGGTGAAGTGGGGGAGAGGAAAACCAGAGGCAAATGGCAAATAATGTAATGCATGTGAGAAGAGTTTGTGATGGGTACTCGGTATGTCTTGGCTTGAACGTAGATCTCCCCGGCAACGATGCCAGATATCCTTCTTGCTACCTCTTGAGCACGCGTTGGTTTTTCCCTTGAAAAGGAAAGGGTGATGCAACAAAGTAGCGTAAGTATTTCCCTCAGTTTTTGAGAACCAAGGTATCAATCCAGTAGGAGACTACACGCAAATCACCTAGTACCTGCACAAACAATCATGAACCTTGCAACCAACGTGATAAAGGGGTTGTCAATCCCTTCACAGCCACTTGCAAAAGTGAAATCTCATAAAGATAGTAAGATAAATATTTTTGGTATTTTTGTTGTATAGATTGAAAAATAAAGATTGCACAATATATAGTAAACTAGAATTGTAGATCGGAGACTTATATGATGTAAAGTAGACCCGGGGGCCATAGGTTTCACTAGTGGCTTCTCTCATGATAGCATATTACGGTGGGTGAACAAATTACTGCCGAGCAATTGATAGAAAAGCGCATAGTTATGGGAATATCTAGGCATGATCATGAATATAGGCATCACGTCCGTGTCAAGTAGACCGAAACGATTCTGCATCTACTACTATTACTCCACACATCGAGCGCTATCCAGCATGCATCTAGAGTATTAAGTTCATAAGAACGGAGTAGCGCCTTAAGCAAGATGACATGATGTAGAGGGATAAACTCAAGCAATATGATATAAACCCCATATTTTTATCCTTGATGGCAACAATACAATACGTGTTGGTTCCCTTTCTGTCATGGGATCGAGCACCACAAGATTGAACCCAAAGCTAATCACTTCTTCCATTGCAAGAAAGATCAATCTAGTAGGCCAAACCAAACTGATAATTCGAAGAGACTTGCAAAGATAATAAATCATGCATATAAGAATTCAGAGAAGAATCAAATATTGTTCATAGATAATCTTGATCATAAACTCACAATTCATCGAATCTCGACAAACACACCGCAAAAAGAATTACATCGAATAGATCTCCAAGAACATCGAGAAGAACTTTGTATCGATAACCAAAGAGAGAGAAGAAGCCATCTAGCTAATAACTATGGACCCAAAGGCCTGTGGTAAACTACTCACACATCATCGGAGAGGCTATGGTGTTGATATAGAAGCCCTCCGTGATCGATTCCCCCTCCGGTGGAGCGCCGGAAAAGGCCCAAAGATGGGATCTCTTGGGTACAAAAGGTTGCGGCAGTGGAAAAGTGGTTTCGTTGCCCTCATGGATGTTTTTAGGGTATAGGGGTATATATAGGCGGAAGAAGTATGTCGGTGGAGCTACAAGGGGCCCACGAGGGTGGGGGCGCGCCTGCCCCCCTGGGCGCGCCCTCCTACATCGTGGCCGCCTTGTGGCTTCCCAGACTTCTACTCCAAGTCTTCTAGGTTGCGTTTGTTCGAAGAAAGATCCTCGCAAAGGTTTCGTTCTGTTTGGACTCCGTTTGATATTCCTTTTCTGCGAAACACTGAAATAGGCAAAAAAAACAGCAACTGGTACTCGGCCTCCGGTTAATAGGTTAGTCCCAAAAATAATATAAAAGCGCATATTAAAGCCCATTAAACATCCAAAACAGATAATATAATAGCATGGAACAATCAAAAATTATAGATACATTGGAGACGTATCACGGGCCCACAGATGGAAAGCATCGATATCGCTGATAACCGCTTAAGTGTGTGCGAGAGGACAACCACCACCGCTTTGCATGTGGGCCAAACATATATATGTTGAATACCCAAAATGCAAAACTTTGATGTGCCACATGCCTCAAAAACCGTAAACCATACACCCACATACAGCGAGGTTCATGAAGCGTACTACATATGATGGTCCCCTTCCCCCCTCTTCACCGCATACTATATGCTCCTGCCGTAATATGTATAATCCAAAAGAATCCTCATCGATGGTGAAATTAATTAACCTCTCCCGATGTAGGTCAAAGTGATGCATGCATGCATCGACGATGGCCTCGTAGGCCCACAGATGGAGGCGTCACACGTGAGTGTTCTAGCTAGCTAGGATAACCACCGCGTAAATGCATGTGGCCCAAAGAGGTGTTGTGTGATGTTGAATAGCCAATTTCACAATTTTGATGTGAAACGTGCCTCGGAAACCAAAAAGTCCCGACACTGAGTGAGGTGTGTACTTGTTCACGGACGCGTATGTATAGTATATATGCTAGTCCCCTCCCACCTCTTCGACGCGTACTATATCCCACCATAACACAAACAAAAAAGATTCTACCTTGCTGGTCAAATTAACCTCACTGCCGGCTGTTCGTCAAAGTGATGGACGACGACCTCGCGGGCCCACAGAAAGCGTCACACGCGAGTATCGAGTGTCGTGTAGGACAACCATCGACTGCATGTGGCAAAAACAAGTATGTATGAAAGGGTTGTGTAATATTTTAAATAACGATTTCACGACTCTGATGTGGCACCGGCCTGCCAAACAAAATGGCCAACCCGCACGGTGACTCACAACTCTGTACTGTGACCCACCCGCCACCCCCAGACGCACACACCCACACACACACCGTGAATCCCCACCGTAACTACGACGCATGTTAAATTAATTGTCCCGCGATGAACATATGTTACCAAAGGAGGGACGTTTTAATTTCGAAAAAATCAAAGAGATCATTAAGACGTTTTAGTACATTAATTGATTGATTTTCTACGGGTATAATGTGCAAAAATCAAATTTGAGCTACATGCACACGTGACAGTGCACCTAAATGGATTGCAAAAACACATGTGTCTCACTAGGTACATGTTTACTCCGCGTGCAACAAATTTCAAACATTGAGAATCTTGATTTTTAAATTCTAGTACATCCGAAACTTATTTGAAGTTCATGAAACTTATCGTGTTGTCATATGGACACCAATACAAAGTGACATTGTACTTTTTTTGTCAAATTTGAGACCAGTTTTGATGTAATCTTTATCGAATTACAAACGGGAGATTATTAATAATTGGGGACCAATATCCCAAACGGGTTATTTATTCGAACCGTGAGCGTAAGACCAACAATGGATACATGCCATGCTTCGTTAAGCAATAAAGCGGCAACATGAATCATCCAAATAGAAAAAAAAATATGTGTCGCCGCGCGACCCGTGTGCCGTGTGAGCAGGCATGAGTTGACGAGACGCATGCGAGCAGTCCGCAGCGCAGGAAGACGAGAAAGCGTGCGTGCAGGTGTGTGATACGTCTCCAACATATCTATAATTTTTATTGTTCCATGCTATTATTTATGATGTTTTGGATGTTTAATGGGCTTTGTCATACACTTTTATATTATTTTTGGGACTAACCTACTAACCCAAAGGCCTAGTCCATATTGCTGTTTTTTTGCCTGTTTCAGGGTTTTACAGAAAAAAGGGATATCAAACGGAGTCCAAACGGAATGAAACCTTTGGGAGAGATATTTTTAGAGAAAATCACGCATGGGAGACTTGAGAACCATATAGTAGGGTCCACGTGGTGCCCACGAGGGAGGGGGGCAGGCCCCCCTAGGGCACGCCCCTGCCTCGTGGGTCCCACGTAAGGCCCCCGGTGCCCTCCTTCCTCCTATATAAGCCTACGTACCCCAAAACCATCTGAACAACAGAGAAAACCCTAGTTCCACCGCCGTAACCTTTTGTTCCCGTGAGATCCCATCTTGGGGCATGTTCCGGAGCTCCGCCGGAGGGGGGATCTTCCACAGAGTGCTTCTACATCATCATCATTGCCTCACCATGAGTTGTGAGTAGTTTACCACAGACCTTCGGGTCCATAGCTAGTATCTAGATGGCTTCTTCGCTCTCTCTGGATCTCAATACAAAGTTCTCCTTGGTCTTGGAGGAGATCTATTCGATGTAATCTCTTTTTGCGGTGTGTTTATCGAGATCCCATGAATTGTGGGTTTATGATCAAGATTATCTATGAGAAATATTTGGTTCTTCTCTGAACTCTGTATGTATGATTATAATATCCTTGCAAGTCTCTTCGAATTATTGGTTTCGTTTGGCCTACTAGATCTATAGTTCTTGCAATGGGAGAAGTGCTTGGCTTTGGGTTCAATCTTGCGGTGTCCTTTCCCAGTGATAGTAAGGGCAGCAAGGCACGTATTGTATTGTTGCCATCGAGGATAAAAAGATGGGGTTTATATCATTGTTATTTGAGTTTATACCTCTACATCATGTCATCTTGCTTAAGGCGTTACTATGTTCTTATGAACTTAATACTCTAGATGCATGCTGGATAGCGGTCGATGTGTGGAGTAATAGTAGTAGATGCAGAATCGTTTCGGTCTACTTGTCTCGGACGTGATGCCTATATATAGTGATCATGCCTAGATAGTCTCATAATTATTCACTTTTCTATCAATTGCTCGACAGTAATTCGTTCACCCACCGTATAATTCTGCTATCATGAGAGAAGCCACTAGAGAAACCTACGGCCCCCGGGTCTATTCTCAACATATCAATCTACAATCTACTTTACTTTTCCGCTTTTACTTTCTATTCTTATATCCAAAAATACCAAAAATATCAAACTATCATATGTATCAGATCTCACTTTCGTAAGTGACCGTAAAGGGATTGACAACCCCTTATCGTGTTGGCTGCAAAGTTCTTATTTGTTTGTACAGGTGCGAGGGACTTGCGCGTGGTGTCCTACTGGATTGATACATTGGTTCTCAAAAACTGAGGGAAATACTTACGCTACTGTGCTGCATCACCCTTTCCTCTTCGAGGGAATACAACGCAAGCTCGAGAAGTAGCAAGAAGAATTTCCGGTGCCGTTGCCGGGGAGGCTTACGCAAAAGTCATATACCAAGTACCTATCACAAACCCTTATCCTTCGCATTACATTTTTGGCCTCTCGTTTTCCTCTCCCCCACTTCACCCTTGCCGTTTTATTTGCCCTTCTTCTGCTGTGTGTTTATCGTTCGCTTGCTTCTTGTTTGCTTGTGGGTGTTGGATTGCTTGCTTGTCACTATGGCTCAGAACAATACCAAATTGTGTGACTTATCCAATACCAACAATAATGATTTTATTAGCACTCCGATTGCTCCTATTACCGATGCTGAATCTTGTGAGATCAATGCTGCTTTGTTGAATCTTGTCATGAAAGATCAATTCTCCGGCCTTCCTAGTGAAGATGCCGCTACCCATCTAAACAACTTTGTTGATTTATGAGATATGCAAAAGAAAAGGAATACGGATAACGATATTATTAAATTGAAGTTATTTCCGTTTTCACTTAGAGATCGTGCTAAAACTTGGTTTTCCTCTTTGCCTAGAAATAGTATTGATTCGTGGAATAAGTGCAAAGATGCTTTTATCTCTAAGTATTTCCCTCCTGCTAAGATCATCTCTCTTAGAAACGATATTATGAATTTTAAGCAACTAGATCATGAGCATGTTGCACAAGCTTGGGAGAGAACTAAACTAATGATATGTAATTGCCCTACACATGGTTTGAACATATGGATGATTATTCAGTACTTTAATGCTGGCTTGAATTTTGCTTCTAGAAATCTTTTAGATTCGGCCGCAGGAGGCACTTTCCTGGAAACTACCTTAGGAGAAGCTACCAAACTCCTAGATAATATTATGGTTAATTATTCTCAATGGCACGCCGAAAGATCTACTAGTAAAAAAGTGCATGCTATTGAAGAGATTAGTGTTTTGAGTGGAAAGATGGATGAACTTATGAAATTATTTGCTGCTAAGAGTGCTTCTTCTGATCCTAATGATATGCCTTTGTCCACTTTGATTGAAAATAACAATGAATCCTTGGATATGAATTTTGTTGGTAGGAATAATTTTGGTAACAATGCTTATATAGGGAATTTTAATCCTAGGCCTTTTCCTAGTAATTCATCTAATAATTATGGTAATTCCTACAACAACTCTTATGGAAAGATGCCTTCTGAATTTGAAACTAGTGTAAAGGAGTTTATGATCTCGCAAAATAATTTCAATGCTATGCTTGAAGAGAAATTGCTTAAGATCGATGAATTGGCTAGAAGTGTGGATAGAATTACTCTTGATGTTGATTCTTTGAAACTTAGATCTATCCCACCTAAGCATGATATCAATGAGTCTCTCAAAGCCATGAGAATTTCCATCGATGAATGCAAAGAAAGAACCGCTAGGATGCGTGCTAAAAGAGAGAATTACATAGGAGGGTGTTCTTCTAGTTATCATGAAAATAAAGATGAAGATCTGAAATTTATTGATGTGTCTCCTAGTAGATCCTTGTTTTCTAGTATAAATCTTGATGAAGATAGGATTGGAGATGATTCTACTTTAAGGTTTCCCGATGATTCGTAGTTTTTAGACCTTGATGATAAAATTGTTAAAAGTGGGAGTGAAGAGATTAAAACTTTGCATAGTAATGAACCCACTACTTTGCATAGTAATGAACCCATAGTAAAGAAACCTATGGGAAGGATTAATGATGTTCTTATTGTTTCTAATATGAATTATGTGCCCGTAGATTTCATTGTTCTTGATATAGATTGCAATCCTTCATGTCCTATTATTCTTGGTCGACCTTTTCTTAGAACGATTGGCGCAATTATTGATATGAAGGAAGGAAATATTAGATTCCAAAGGAAAGGCATGGAACACCTTCCTAGAAAGAAAATCAAACTACCATATGAATCTACCATGAGAACCACTTATGGATTGCCTTCCAAAGATGGCAATACCTAGATCTATGCATGTATCGTGCCTAGCTAGGGGCGTAAAACGATAGCGCTTGTTGGGAGGCAACCCAATTTTATATTTTTTGTTTTTTCTTCTATTAGGGAATAAATATTGCATCTAGCTTCTTTTTAGATGTGGTTTTGTGTTTTGTTTAGTGTTTGTGCCAAGTAGAACCTTTGGGAAGACTTGTGTGAAGTTTATGTGATCTTGCTGTGAAAAACAGAATCGTTAGCGCTCGCTAGAATGGTCATCAGATTTTACTGGAGCATGATATTTAGTTGATTATTTTTGCAGATGATTAATAGACAAATTCCTCACTTTTACCAATTTAGTTTGAATTTTTTGGAGTTACAGAAGTATGCGAAACCTGCAGATTACTACAGACAGTTCTGTTTTGACAGATTCTGTTTTTCGTGTGTTGTTTGCTTATTTCAATGCATCTATGAGTAATATTGGGAAGTATGAACCATAGATAAGTTGAATACAGTAGGTTTAACACAAATATAAACAAATAATTAATTCATTGCAGTACCTTTGATTAGTGGTTTGCTTTCTTATACTAACGGAGCTCACGAGATTTTTGTCTAAGTTTTGTGTTGTGAAATTTTCAAGTTTTGAGTATTGCTTTGATGGACTATGGAACAAAGAGTAGCAAGGGCCGAAGCTTGGGGATGCCCATGGCACCCCGAGTAAAATTCAAGGACAACCAAAAGCCTAAGCTTGGGGATTCCCCCGGGAAGGCATCCCCTCTTTCGTCTTCATCCATCGGTAACTATACTCGGAGCTATATTTTTATTCACCACATGATATGTGTTTTGCTTGGAGCGTCTTGTATAATTTGAGTCTTTGCTTGTTAGTTTGCCACAATTATCCTTGCTGGACACACCTATTTGAGAGAGTTAAATATGGACAATGAATTGTTAGAACACTCTATGTGCTTCACTTATATCTTTTGAGTTGAATAGTTTTTGCTCTAGTACTTCACTTATATCTTTCAGGGCACGGTGGTGGTAATATTTTGAAGAAATTGTTGAAATCTCATGCTTCAGTTATATCCATTTGAGAGTCTATTAAAACAGCATGGTAATGTGTTTAGGCTATAAAACTAGTCTTCACATGATAGACATCCAATATCAATGTTGTAAAAACTTTCACACTAAGTGCATTGAATATGATGATAAGTTGGATGCTTGATAATTGTTTTGAGATATGAGGATAGTGATATTAGAGTCATGCTAGTGGAGTTATTATGAAATTGAGAAATACTTGTGTTAAGGTTAGTGATTCCCGCAGCATGCACATATGGTGAACCGCCATGTGACAAAGTTAGAGCATGAGGTATTTGTAAGTGTCAACCTTTGTGTGGAGGTCGGGGGTGCGCAATGGTTAACTCCTATCAACCTCCCCCCTAGGAGCATGCGTTGATTGCTTTGTTTTGATGACTCATAGATTTTTGCAATAAGTATATGAGTTCTTATGACTAATGTTGAGTCCATGGATTATACGCACTCTCACCCTTCCAGCATTGCTAGCCTCTCTTGTATCGCGCAACTTTCGCCGATACCATACACCCACTATATATCCTTCCTCAAAACAGCCACCATATTATTCCTCAAAACAGCCACCATACCTACCTATCATGGCATTTCCATAGCCATTCCAAGATATATTGCCATGCAACTTTCCGCCGTTCCGTTCATATGACACGCATCATATTGTCATATTGCCAAGCATGATCATGTAGTTGACATCGTATTTGTGGCAAATCCACCATGCATAATTTTTCATACATGTCACTCTTGATTCATTGCACATCCCGGTACACCGCCGGAGGCATTCATATAGAGTCATACTTGTTCTAGTATCGAGTTGTAATATCGAGTTGTAATTCAATGAAAGTGTGATGATCATCATTATTAGAGCATTGTCCCATGTGAGGAAAGGCTAAATCAATAAAGCCCCTCCACAAAAAAAGGCCAAAAAAAGAAAGGCCCAAAAAAAAGAAAAAAAAGGAAAAGAAAAAGGGACAATTGCTACTATCTTTTTCCACACTTCTGCTTCAAAATAGCACCATGTTCTTCATGATAGAGAGTCTCATACTTAGTCACTTTCATATACTAGTGGGAATTTTCATTATAGAACTTGGCTTGTATATTCCAACGATGGGCTTCCTCAAATGCCCTAGGTCTTCATGAGCAAGCAAATTGGATGCACACCCACTAGTTTATTTTCTTGAGCTTTCATACATTTTTAGCTCTAGCGCATCCGTTGCATGGCAATCCCTACTCACTCACATTGATATGTATTGATGGGCATCTCCATAGCCCGTTGATACACCTAGTTGATGTGAGACTATCTCCCTCCTTTTTGTCGTCTCCACAACCACCTCTCTATTCCACCCATAGTGCTATGTCCATGGCTCACTCTCATGTATTGTGTGAAAGTTGAAAGGTTTGAAAGAATAGAGTACGAAAACGAGTGCTTGGCTAAAATCGGGGTTGTGCATGATATGAATATTTTGTGTGATGAAGAGGGAGCATAGCTAGACTATATGATTTTGTAGGGATAACTTTCTTTAGCCATAGTATTTGGAGAAGACATGATTGCTTTGTTAGTATGCTTGAAGTATTACTATTTCTTTTGTCAATATAGACTTTTGTCTTGAATCTTTCAGATCAGAACTTTCATACCACAATTAAGAGCATTACATTGAAAAACTATGTTGGTTAGCATTCCACATAAAAAATTCTGTTTTTATCATTTACCTACTCGAGGACGAGCAGGAATAAAGCTGGGGGATGCTTGATACGTCTGCAACGTATCTATAATTTTTTTGATTGTTCCATGCTATTATTTATGATGTTTTGGATGTTTATGGGCTTTGTCATACACTTTTATATTATTTTTGGGACTAACCTACTAACCCAAAGGCCCGGTCCAGATTGTTGTTTTTTGCCTGTTTCAGGGTTTTACAGAAAATGGATATCAAACGGAGTCCAAACGGAATGAAACCTTCGGGAGAGATATTTTTGGAGAAAATTACGCACGGGAGACTTGAACCACGGAGTAGGGTCCATGTGGTGCCCACGAGGGTGGGGGTTGCCCCCCTAGGGCGTGCCCCTCCCTCGTGGGTCCCACGTAAGGCCCTCGGTGCCCTCCTTCCTCCTATATAAGCCTACGTACCCCGAAACCATCTGAACAACAGAGAAAACCCTAGTTCCACCGCCGTAACCTTCTGTTCCCGTGAGATCCCATCTTGGGGTCTGTTCCGGAGCTCCGCCGGAGGGGGGATCTTCCAAGGAGTGCTTCTACATCATCATCATCGCCTCACCATGAGTTGTGAGTAGTTTACCACAGACCTTCGGGTCCATAGCTAGTATCTAGATGGCTTCTTCTCTCTCTGGATCTCAATACAAAGTTCTCCTTGGTCATGGAGGAGATCTATTCGATGTAATCTCTTTTTGCGGTGTGTTTGTCGAGATCCGATGAATTATGGGTTTATGATCAAGATTATCTATGAGAAATATTTGGTTCTTCTTTGAACTCTTTATGTATGATTATAATATCCTTGCAAGTCTCTTCGAATTATTGGTTTGGTTTGGCCTACTAGATCTATAGTTCTTGCAATGGGAGAAGTGCTTGGATTTGGGTTCAATCTTGCGGTGTCCTTTCCCTGTGATAGTAGGGGCAGCAAGGCACGTATTGTATTGTTGCCATCGAGGATAAAAATATGGGGTTTATATCATATTGCTTGAGTTTATCCCTCTACATCATGTCATCTTGCTTAAGGCGTTACTCTGTTCTTATGAACTCAATACACTAGATGCATGCTGGATAGCGGTCGATGTGTGGAGTAATAGTAGTAGATGCAGAATCATTTCGGTCTACTTGTCTCGGATATGATGCCTATATATAATGATCCTGCCTAGATAGTCTCATAATTATTCGCTTTTCTATCAATTGCTCGACAATAATTTGTTTACCCGTCGTAGAATATCGCTATCATGAGAGAAGCCACTAGAGAACACTATGGCCCCGGGTCTATTCTCAACATATCAATCTACACCTACTTTACTTTTTTCGCTTTTACTTTCTGTTCTTATAAACAAAATACCAAAAATATAAATTATCATCTCTATCAGATCTCACTTTCGTAAGTGACCGTAAAGGGATTGACAACCCCTTATTGCGTTGGCTGTGAAGTTCTTATTTGTTTGTGCAGGTGTGAGGGACTCGCGCGTGGTCTCCTACTAGATTGATACCTTGGTTCTCAAAAACTGAGGGAAATACTTACGCTACCGTGCTGCATATCCCTTTCCTCTTCGAGGGAATACAATGCAAGCTCAAGAAGTAGCAGTGTGTGAATTGACGGAGGCATGCTCGCTGCATAGTGTTATCGGGAGGTGCGAGTAGCTGTGGGAAACTTTGGTAGGCATGCCAGCAGTCCGGTGCGTAGGCTCACCGGGAGGCGAGCCATCGGTTTAACCACCGCCCGCCTCTCTCCCACAACTCCCACTACTCCATATTAATGGTGCGCCCGAGCGGCCGCACCCCCATCCTCGCCACACACACACACACACAATACTCTCTCTCCGCTTGCATCCTCGACGCCGCAGTCCTCAAAGCCGTCAGTGTATGAGGATGCCGCCGAAGCGCCCCGCCGGAGGGGGTAGCGACGCCGGGGCTGCTAAATCACTGGAGCACGGCGTGTAAATGGAGACAGAGGTTGCCGTCACCACTGGCGAGTTATCGTTGCACCCCGACGTCGTCGACGGCGTCTAGCTTCCACAGCCAGAGGCGGAGTTCCACACCGACTCCAATGACCACTCCGGCGACGACTTCGACGACCACTCCGGCGACGACTCCGACGACCACTCCGGCGATGACTCCGACGACGACGAACAGCTGGTTAGTAATCTATACCCATTTCTGTATCAAATAGATCATATGATTTCTCTGGTTACTCCTGCCTCCCTCTTTTTGGGATAGAAACCCTGTGGTTATGTTCTCCCAATCCATGAAACCTGAGTAAGTTTCGTTAGATCCGTGTAGTGTATTGATTGTTTTAAAGGTACAGGTGATAAGTGATTAGTTGTTTCATCTGTGCAAATGATTTCTGCTAGTAATCCCACTAGGGTTAGTATTCATGCTAATAATTCCTAGCCATGACTTGACAATTGATTTTGAATGACCTACATATGTTTGTGCCATTATTTTCTTCAAGATTGCTCTATACATGGACAAATGTGCTTAAAAATCGAACCATAGTCTCTGGATATGTATAAATAAATAGCCATATATTCCTAATCCTACTTCACAGCATGTAATTGTTGATTTGATGCCAATTTTTGGCAACTGCCAAATGTTCGCTAGAATTTAGTTTGTAGCCATTAATTTGACGCTATTTTTTTTACTATTTGTATATGTGATGTCTGACGATGTGGACAACGAGGATGATGATGTCTAGAGGAGGTACAAGAGGCAAATCATGATGGAGCTTTGTGCGAGAATGCACAACAGGCGTATTAGGACCTGGAACGGCGGCTAATGATGTCCATTTTGCTACCACAAGCTTCATGACGCGTATCAAAGTGTTCTGGCGCATGCAAGAGGACGGGCCGTTGGCTCCTTCAAGCAGAAGTATTCTCGCAGGATGGAGCACGGCGCCTACGCCGAGTACCTGGAGAAGCTTCAGGATCATGCCGGCATGTGAGATGAGATATGGGATCGAACTAAGTACCCTTGAGCAATGTTTAATGACGGTTGAGCTATGTACTTATGGTTGAACTATTCTTGTGTACGTGTACGCCTATTATCTATGTCTGAGTATGTTTAATGTATGTTTACATATGTCTAGCCATGGGATATGGATGCAACCAGTTCGGTTGATGGAATCTACATCTGTCTTGGTTTATTGGTCCCCTTTGTAATTTGTGTTAAATTTTGATCAAATGTTTAACTAACAAAATGTTAGTTCAGGTCAACAAATATTATATCGTTGGATGGGTATTTGAGCATAGTGTTCAATGATATAATTTTTGGTGACATGCAAAAATATTTTTAGATTAATATTAGGTCAAAATTTGGTAAAAATTACAAAGGGGGGCCACTAAACCAGGACGGAGGTAGTACGTCAATCACACACGGTTCCCAAAACTGGAACCGTGTGCAATGACTTTCATTTTGCCTGTTGCGTAAATCACACACGGTTCCCAAAAATGGAACCGTGTGCCATGACTTTCATATTGCATGTTGCGTCAATCACACATGGTTCATTCTAGCAAACCGTCACCTCCAAAATTCTTTGTGGGACGGAAAACCCTTACCACCCAATTCAAAAAACAAAAAAAGAAAACCCTTACCATCCACACGTCACAAAAACCCTAACCCCCGCCCGCCACCCCCTCCGGTCCCCATTCACACCTGCACAAGCTCCTTCGCGTCTATGCCATGGCACCGCCTATCGCGGCGGTAAACACTAAGCCCATTGCATTTTGCCACTTCCGCTTGCCATCACCTATCGCCATCGACTTTCTCGACGCTGCTTGCGGTCGACCCAGCTTAGCTCGGTTGGGGAATCTACCGTACTAAGGGTTCTTTCTCATGGATGACAAGGTAACTATTTTAATGAGATATTATCTCATCTCTTATCCCAGTTCATCTGCCTCCTTTAATCACCCGGCAAAAATCGCCATGAATTCATTTTTATTCGAGCTGATTTGAGGGTTTTCTTTCATTCATAGAATGTACAGTGCACCGACACATCAGGACTTTGCGACCTCTGTGAGAGATTCCATCTCACCGTACTAGATCACTTGATGACACGCGCGGTATGTTCAGTCTCACCCTAAATTGCTTGGCATGGCCTACTTTCCTGAACATATTCTAAATATTGCTACATTTGGATAAAAGGTGCCACATGCACCATATACGGCAAAGGGGATTTCCCCCCTCTTCTTTCTATATTAGGCAAATTAATGATGTATTGTTCTTTCGATTACTCTCATGACATCATGTTTACCCTATCTGTTTAATTATAGATTTTTTCCCTTCTATTCCAACAGCTGCACAGTTTTTCAAATTGGGCCCATATTTGCATGTTACCATATTTTCTTTAATAATCCTACCATTTTCTGCAGCGCATCCCTTGCTATGCAACAGATTATCTCGTGCACAATCTTTCCCTTTACATAGATCAAGGCTGCACGGATGTCATACTGCACACAAACCATGGATTTATAATCGTTTCTACTGTAGGACTTGATGAACATGGTGACTCCTATTTTGACACTGGCTTTTGGAATGAAATTTCGAAGTTTTATGTACTGAAAGCTGGCAATAAAATTGCACTACACATAAAAGGGCCTGGTCATGAGATATATGCTAACTTCCCCGACAAAATCATCCGTCCAGACTTTGTTCGAAGTAAGTTTTCTTTTCAACTATCTGCATGTTGACTTACCCAGCAATGTCAAATGAATTTTGTAGTATTTAAGCAACCAATTGTTATTCCCTTTTCTTACTATATTCCTACCTAATAACTTCTAGTTACCAATATACTTTTATGTTGCCCTATTATAACTAAATATTCCCTGTACTCCCATTTCTATCAGAAAGCGCCGCTGACAAGGAGACTCCAGAGGTGGAGAACGGGGCTGCTAACAAGCGGAGGCGGGGCGAGCTAGAACCGCAAGCGACTCCAGCAGGCCTAGACTTCACCAGCAGCCTCCCCGATGATATGTTGACAATCATCATATCCCTCCTCCCTATCAAACATGGGGCGCGGACAACCGTCCTTTCGTGGCGGCGGTGCCCCCTATGGAAATCCAGCCCTCTCGACCTCATCGACACCCACGAGCTATGCCATGGCTATCGCAAAAGCTTGGATGCGTTCTCCAAGATCCTCGGCAGTCACCTTGGCCCAACCAGAGGCCTTAGAATGGGCAAGCTCCATTCCAACGGGAAGGACCGAGCCAAGCTTGATGACTGGTTCCGATCCCCCGCCCTAGATCAGCTCGAGGAGCTCACTTTTGATGATGGGCATATGCGGTCGCTGCCAATGTTCGCACTCCGCCTTGCACCCACGCTGCACGTTGCCAAGTTCAGGAACTGCCACCCCCCCTTAATAACGCGCCCACTCTTATTCTACCATGACTGAAGCACCTCAAGCTCGTCGTCGTCTGCCTCTCAAATGGTGACATGGAGCGCCTGCTTCGTGGTTGTACTGCACTTGAGTACCTTCGTCTTCAGCCGATCAATGGGTTGAGTACCTTCCACATCACCTCGAGGACTCTCCAGACTATTTATGTGTGTTGCTGGTGCGGCAGGAAGACATCACAAAATGTGTACCACGGTATGGTCATTGAGGACACACCTGCACTTGAGAGATTACTTGTAGTTGATCAAGAAGGTCCAACAAGAAGCAATGTCATTTCTGCGCCAAAAATGACAGTGGTGGGCTACTCGTCCGACAAATACTCTGAACTTGTTATTGGATCCACACCCGTTCAGGTACAACAGCCACCTTCTACCTCTCCTTCTACAAATTAACATTATTTGTAATTTTGAAGATGTTTGTTCATCTGTCATTCAGAAAATGATTCCGACAAACTTGATCCCAAAACTGCGCACAGTGAAGGTCTTGGCACTAGAATCTATCGGCCCCAACCTAGAGCAAGTTGTTAGTTTCCTGACATGCTTTCCGTGCCTGGAGAAGCTATATATCAAGGTGATGTTCCTTTCCTGTTAAATGTTAACCATAAGGGAGCTCAATTTGTGACACCTTTTTCCAAGTTTACAATGACAATGTACTACGATTTCTGAAGGATTCTTTTGGGGGATTTCAGTACATACATGTTCCACCCCCCATATTGGTTGCTTGATTGATGGCTTCTCGCCCCTCGTTGGTTACCCCAAGTGGAAGGTTTGAGATGTAGCGTAACGGCAAGTTTCCCTTGGCAAAGATACCAAGGATCGAATCCCGTGAGACTCCGAGGGTCGACAAGTAGGTGTCAACTGCTAACGGCGCCAGAAACTTAGCGGTTGACAGGACCTGCACACAGATACAAATAACTTTGGTCCCAACGAGTACAGAGAGGTTGTCAATCCCTCCGGCCTTGCTTGTTTACAAAGGATCAAACACAAGAGGTAATAATGATAGCTATGACTGCAACTAGGGAATAAAAACAGGAAGTAAATATAAGGTGTGATCAGTGGTGGTAATATGGACCGGGGTCCCATGATGTTCACTAGTGATGTCTCTCTCCCAAAAGACGATAAAACAGCTAAGCGAGGTAAACAAATTACAGCTGGGCAATTGACAGGATTATGTGCGCAAACCAATGCTAACTATGATGTAAAGAAAGGTAGAGGCTCAAAAGCATGGGCGGTACACCAAGGCAAGTAGACTGAAATCCATCTGCATCTACTACTAATCATCCACCTTGAGATATCTATCCAGAACATCTCGCTGGTATTAAGTTGCGAGTCCCACCCAAAGTGTAAACTCAAAGCAACAGACAACTGCATTAAAAGAACTTTGCGTAAAGTAAACAATCCTTGCACCCGCAAGTACAAGCACCGTTGTTTTCCCCCTTGTGGCAACAACACATCCCCTAGACTCATGTTTCTGTCACTCAAGCTAGTCATCAGGGGGCATGAACCCACAATCAAGCATAACGTTCCCTCTTGGAGTTACTACCTACTACTTGGCCAAAGCAATAAACAGCAACGGAGAACATGCAAGAATTACTCAAGAACTAAAATATAAAAGAGGTGAATCAAATATATTACTCACACACAATCTGAACATAATCTCATAATCCATCGGATCCCAGCAAACTCAGCAGAGCAACAGCATAAAGATTACATATGTGCCTCGATCATGTAGGGCAGCTCACGAGGTCTAATCCATGAAGAACAAAGAGGGGAGGAAACATCACATAGCTACTGGTCATGGACCCATGGTCCAAGGGGGACTACTCACAACTCATCCGGGAAGCGTCCATGGTGGTGGAGAAGCTCCCGATGGTGGTCCTCCCCTCCGGCAGGGTGCCGGGAAGAGTTCTCCTGGTGCTCCCGATCTTGGAAGCGTTGCGGCGGAGGAACAGAGGCGAGATCGCGAAAAAGGGTTCCGTCCTCGAGGGTTTCGGGACGCGAGGAATATATATGCGAAGGGGGGTCACCAGAGGCGGAGAGGGGGCCCCAGGCGCCCCCCTGGGCGGCCAGGGGTGGGGCCGCCCCGGGTGGCCGCCTGGGCCGCCCCTGGCTCCCCTCTGGCCCCACTTTGGTTTTTCTCGAAGCTTCCTGTACGCTGATTTTTTCTGTATTTTTCCCGGAATTTTTGGAGCACTTTTAATATGGGGGAAATCTGAAATAGAAAAATAGCAGAAAACAGGAACTGGCACTGTGGTGCACTGAGTTAATAGGTTAGTCCAAATATGATCAAAAGTGTATGGAAGTGCATAAATATCATAGCAATATCACACAAAAGAAGCATGGAGCAAGCAGAAATTATAGATACATTTTGGACGTATCATTGATCCATATGGTTACAATCAATAAGCATTTCTCCTTTGGATTCATCTGTACTAGTTTTCTTAGGGAACTTTTCATCCACTCCAACCTCTTGTGAAGAAGGCTACATTTTTCTAGAATGTAATCAAATGCCCATGTTAATCATGTAAGATTGAAGATGGCTTGTTAGTGCATTTTACAAATCATGCAAACCAAATAGGCACTAACATGTTTTCTTCTTTCGCAGATAAGATTAGGCCCAGTGGTGGATAATGTGATAGAATATAACAATTATGTCGAATGCCTAGATCTGCATCTCTCAGAAATTACTTTGAACTCCTATCGAGGGACCTTACCAGAGATTATATTCGCTAGGTTGTTTGTTCTCAGACCAAGGGTGCTGAAGGAAATGAGGTTTGCCCTACATTTATTTCGCAAAAATGAATGGTTTGTTGATCAGCGCCGGCGCCTGTGGCAGAATGGAATAGGCTCCAAAAATGCTAAATTTCATTTTGGAACATCAAATGAAATAGTAATCGGAAGTCAATGTGTCAACCCCATACATGACTTCTCAGTGGCTGACCCCTTTGCAAAAACAAGACTCAGAAGTGGTAATATTAGTTTGAACCTCTCTAATATCCATGTTCAGCGGATCAGCGCGAGCGTTTGCAGCTGATGAGCCGAATTTCATTTCTAATATCAGTTTGAACCTTGTAATCTTCGAATTTGACCCATATAACTCTGGAATTTGAACCTTGTAATATTTCGAGCTTTTGTGGTACAATCGTTGAAATGGCATCGTATGAGACTCGTATATTGGTAGCACTATTTTGACCTTAATATGCAATGGTCTTAGATTTTATTAACCATTCTTGAATCTGTTTACCTTGTCGATCTCACAGCACACGATCTGTATAGCTAACTCGACTGCGATCTTCGACATTGTTGCACACAGTTGGTTTCTTCCATCGTGTGCCCTGTAGAGGGCAGAATTAATTGTCGCACTCGAGTGTCCATCATCACCCTGCTACTTCTTGAGCTTGCGTTGTATTCCCTCGAAGAGGAAAGGGTGATGCAGCATAGTAGCGTAAGTATTTCCCTCGGTTTTTAAGAACCAAGGTATCAATCCAGTAGGAGACCACGCGCGAGTCCCTCGCACCTGCACAAACAAATAAGAACCTCGCAGCCAACGCGATAAGGGGTTGTCAATCCCTTCATGGTCACTTACGAGAGTGAGATCTGATAGATAGGATAGGATAATATTTTTGGTATTTTTGGTATAAGAACAGAAAGTAAAGAATGCAAATAAGCAACGACAACAGAAATTAGCTAGTTGACGGGAAAGTAATATGATAAAAATAGACCCGGGGCCATAGGTTTCACTAGTGGCTTCTCTCCTGATAGCAGAATTCTACGGTCGGTGAACAAATTGATGTCGAGCAATTGATTGAAAAGCGCATAGGTATGAGAATATCTAGGCATGATCATTATATACCGGCATCACGTCTGTAACAAGTAGACCGAAACAATTCTGCATCTACTACTATTACTCCACACATCGACCGCTATCCAGCATGCATCTAGAGTATTAAGTTCATAAGAACAGAGTAACACCTTAAGCAAGATGACATGATGTAGAGGGATAAACTCAAGCAATATGATATAAACCCCATCTTTTTATCCTCGATGGCAACAATACTATACGTGCCTTGCTGCCCCGACTGTCACTAGGGAAGGACACCGCAAGATTGAACACAAAGCCAAGCACTTCTCCCATTGCAAGAACTATAGATCTTGTAGGCCAAACCAAACCAATAATTCGAAGAGACTTGCAAGTATATTATAATCATACATACAAGATTTCATAGAAGAATCAAATATTGTTCATAGATAATCTTGATCATAAACCCACAATTCATCGGATCTCGACAAACACACCACAGAAAGATTACATCGAATAGATCTCCTCGAAGATCGAGGAGAACTTCGTATGGAGATCCAAAGAGAGAAAAGAAGCCATCTAGCTAATATCTATGGACCCGAAGGTCTATGGTAAACTACTCAAAACTCATCGGAGGGGCTATGGTGTTGATGTAGAAGCCCTCTGTGATCGATGCCCCCTCCGGCGGAGCTTCGGAATAGGCCCCAAGATAGGATCTCACGGGAACAGAAGGTTACAATGGTAGAATTAGGGTTTATTCTTGCTCCCCGATGTTTTCAGGGTATGAGGTTATATATAGGAGGAAGAGGGGCACCGGTGGAGCCAGAGGGGGGCCACGAGGGTGGGGGGGCGCCCCCTGCCCTTGTGGCCACCTCTCTCGTTCCCTCGCGTGTAGTCTAAGTCTTCTGTGTTGGTACGGTCCAAAAATAACTCTCCCGAATGTTTCATTCTGTTTGGACTTCGTTTGATATTCTCTTTGTGCGAAACACTGAAATAGGCAAAAAAAAATAGCAATCTGCACTGGGCCTTGCGTTAGTAGGTTAGTCCCAAAAATAATATCAAAGTGTATATTAAATCCCATTAAACATCCAAAACGGAATATATACTAGCATGGGACAATCAAAAATTATAGATACGTTGGAGACTTATCAAGCATCCTCAAGCTTAATTCTTGCTCGTCCTCGGGTAGGTAAATAATAAAAACAGAATTTTTGATGTGGAATGCTAACCAACATAATTCTCAATATAATTCTCTTTATTGTGGCATGAATGTTCAGATCCGAAAGATTCAAGACAAAAGTCTATATTGACATAAGAATAATAATACTTCAAGCATACTAACAAAGCAATCATGTCTTCTCAAAATAACATGGCCAAAGAAAGTTATCCTACAAAATCATATAGTCTGGCTATGCTCACTCTTCATCACACAAAATATTTAAATCATGCACAACCCCGGTTTCAGCCAAGCAATTGTTTCACACTTTAATTCTTCCAAACCTTTCAACTTTCATGCAATACATGAGCGAGAGCCATGGATATAGCACTATAGGTGGAATAGAGTGGTGGTTGTGGAGAAAAAAAAAGAAGAAGATAGTCTAACATCTACTAGGCGTATCAACGGGCTATGGAGATGCCCATCAATAGATATCAATGTGAGTGAGTAGGGATTGCCATGCAATGGATGCACTAGAGCTAAAAATGTATGGAAGCTCAACAAAAGAAACTAGTGGGTGTGCATCCAATTTGCTTGCTCATGAAGACCTAGGGCACTCTCTATCATGAAGATTATGGTGCTATTTTGAAGCACAAGTGTGGAAAAGGATAGTAGCATTGTCCCTTCTCTCTTTTTTTTATTTGGAGTTTTTTTTAGCCCCCCTCTCTTTTTTTGGGCCATCTTTTTTTATTTAGCTTTTTTCTCTCTCTTTTTTTATAGTTCCTCACACAGGACAATGCTCTAATAACGAAGATCATCACACTTTTATTTACTTACAACTCGAAGCTAGAACAAAATATGACTCTATGTGAATGATGATGAAGCATGGCATCCGAACGGAACAGTGGAAAGTTTCATGGCAATATATCTCAGAATGGCTATGGAAATGCCATGTAGGTAGGTATGGTGGCTGTTTTGAGGAAGGTATATGGTGGGTGTATGGCATCGGCGAAAGTTGCGCGGTAGAAGAGAGGCTAGCAATGGTGGAAGGGTGAGAGTGCGTATAATCAATGGACTCAACATTAGTCATAAAGAACTCATATACTTATTGAAAAAATTTACGAGTTATCAAAACAAAGTATTCAACGCATGCTCCTAGGGGAAGAGTTGGTAGGAGTTAACCATCGCGCAATCCCAACCTCCACACAAAGGATGACACTCAATAAATAAATCATGCTCCAACTTCATCACATAACGGTTCACCATACGTGCATGCTACGGGAATCACAAACTTTAACACAAGTGTTTCTCAAATTCACAATTACTCCACTAGCATGAATCTAATATTACCATCCTCATATCTCAAAACAATCATCAAGTATCAAACTTCTCATAGCATTCAATGCACTTATATGAAAGTTTTTACCATATTCATCTTTGAAGTCTATCATATTAGGACTAATTTCTAACAAACGCACATTACCATGATGTTCTAAAAGACTCTCAAGAGGACATAAGTGAAGCATGACAGATCAATAATTTCTACAAAATAAAACCACCATCGTGCTCTAAAAGTTATAAGTGAAGTACTAGAGCAAAACTATCTAGCTCAAAAGATATAAGTGAAGCACATAGAGTATTCTAATAAAGTCTGAATCATATTTATCTCTCTCAAAAAGGTGTGTCTAGAAAGGATGATTGTGGCAAACTAAAAGGTAAAGACTCAAATCATACATGATGCTCCAAGCAAAACACATATCATGTGGTGAATAAAAATATAGTCTCAAGTAAAGTTACCGATAGACGAAGACGAAATAGGAGATGCCTTCCCGGGGCATCCCCAAGCTTAGGCTTTTGGTTATCCTTGAATTTTACCTTGGGTGCCTTCGGCATCCCCAAGCTTAGGCTCTTGCCACTCTTTGTTCCATAGTCCATCAAATCCATACTCAAAACTTGAAAACTTCACAACACAAAACTTAGCCAAAAATCTCGTGAGCTCCGTTAGTACAAGAAAACAAACCACCACTCAAGGGTAATGTAATGAACTCTTTCCTTGTTTATATTGGTGTTAAAACTGCTGTATTCCAACTTCTCCATGATTCATACCCCCGATACTACTCACAGATTCATCAAAATAAGCAAACAACACACAAAAAATAGAATCTATCAAAAACAGAACACTATGTAGTAATATGTAACTTTCGAATACTTCTGTAACTCTAAAAAAATTGAAATAAATTGGTGGACGTTAGGAATTTGTCTATTAATCATCTGCAAAAAGAATCAACTATAAAGCACTCTCCAGTAAAAAATGACAGCCAATCTCATGAGTGCTAAAGTTTTTTGTTTTTTACAACATGATCGCATAAACTTCACACAAGTCTTCCCAAAGGTTCTACTTGGCTCAAACACTAACTAAAAGACAAAACCACATCTAAACATAAGCTAGATGTAATATTTATTCCTAAATAGAAGCAAAACCAAATAAAATAAAATTGGGTTGCCTCCCAACAAGCTCTTTCTTTATAGCCATTAAGATATGCTTGAGAATTGAATGATGCTCACATGAAAGATAAGAATTGAAGCACAAAGAGAGCATCATATAGCATGTGAAAATTACATCTAAGTCTAACATACTTCCTATGCATAGGCATTTTATAGGAAAACAAATTAGCAAGACAAGCAAGATCTAGCATATGCAAGGAAGAAGAAAGAAACAAGATCAATCTCAACATGAAGAGAGGTAATTTAGTAAGATGAAAATTTCTACAACCATATTTTCCTTTCTCATACTAATTGAATGTAGGATCATAAGCAAATTCGATAGTATAGCTATCACATATCATATTCTCAAAATGATCCACATGCATAAGAAGTTGACACTCTTCCAAAATAGTGGGATCAATATTAACTAAACTCATGACCTCTCCAAACCCACTTTTATAAAAAAATCATAATATTGAACATTATCCAAATATGTGGGATCTAAAGTTGACAATATTTCAAACCCACTTTAAATATTATTGTAAACATGATTATCAATCTCATATATATCATGGGTCTTAAATAAGTTTTCAAGATCATAAGAAGAATCACCCCAATCATGATCATTGCAACAAGTAGTAGACATATCAAAACTAGCATCCCCAAGCTTAGGGTTTTGCATATTGTTAACACAATTGACATCAATAGAATTTATAATAACATCATTGCAATCAAGTTTTTCATTCAAAGTGCTATTGTGAATCACTTCATAAATTTCTTCTTTCAACACTTCATCACAATTTTTAGATTCATGAATTTCAAGCAAAACCTCATACAGATACTCTAGTGCACGCATCTCACTAGCAATTGGTTCATCATAATTGGATCTCTTAAAACGATTAGAAAGTGTACGAGGATCCATAATTTAGCAAGCAAAGATGCAAGCTAATAAAAGGCACATGGCAACACAAGCAAACAAAAAGGCGAACGGAAGAAGGGCGAAAAAACGACAAAGGTGAAGTGGGGGAGAGGAAAACGAGAGGCAAATAATGTAGTGCGAGGGATAAGGGTTTGTGATAGGTACTTGGTATATGACTTTTGCGTAGATCTCCCCGGCAACGGCGCCAGAAATTCGCTAGTTGCTGGCAGATCAAATCTTGACTTGACTTGGCGTGAGTCTCCCCAGCAACGGCGCCAGAAACTTGCTACTTCTCGAGCTTGCATTGTATTCCTCGAAGAGGAAAGGGTGATGCAGCAAAGTAGCGTAAGTATTTCCCTCAGTTTTTTAGAACCAAGGTATCAATCCAGTAGGAGACCACGCGCAAGTCCCTCGCACCTGCACAAACAAATAAGAACCTCGCAACCAACGCGATAAGGGGTTGTCAATCCCTTCACGGTCACTTACGAGAGTGAGATCTGATAGATAGGATAGGATAATATTTTTGGTATTTTTGGTATAAGAACAGAAAGTAAAGAAAGCAAATAAGCAACGGCAACAGAAATTAGCTAGTTGACGGGAAAGTAATATGATAAAGATAGACCCGGGGGCCATAGGTTTCACTAGTGGCTTCTCTCTTGATAGCATAATTCTACGGTGGGTGAACAAATTACTGTTGAGCAATTGATAGAAAACCGCATAGTTATGAGAATATCTAGGCGTGATCATTATATATAGGCATCACGTCCGTAACAAGTAGAGCAAAATGATTCTGGATCTACTACTATTACTCCACACATCGACCGCTATCCAGCATGCATCTAGAGTATTAACTTCATAAGAGCAGAGTAACGCCTTAAGCAAGATGACATGATGTAGAGGGATAAACTCAAGCAATATGATATAAACCCCATCTTTTTATCCTCGATGGCAACAATACTATACGTGCCTTGCTGCCCCTACTGTCACTGGGAAAGGACACCACAAGATTGAACCCAAAGCCAAGCACTTCTCCCATTGCAAGAACTATAGATCTAGTAGGCCAAACCAAACTAATAATTGGAAGAGACTTGCAATGATATTATAATCATACATAAAAGATTTCAGAGAAAAATCAAATATTGTTCATAGATAATCTTGATCATAAACCCACAATTCATCGGATCTCGACAAACACACCGCAAAAAGATTACATCGAATAGATCTCCTCGAAGATTGAGGAGAACTTTGTATTGAGATCCAAAGAGAGAAAAGAAGCCATCTAGCTAATAGCTATGGACCCGAAGGTCTATGGTAAACTACTCACAACTCATCGGAGGGGCTGTGGCGCTGATGTAGAAGCCCTCCGTGATCGATGCCCCCTCCGACGGAGCTCCGGAATAAGCCCCAAGATGGGATCTCATGGGAACAGAAGGTTACGGCGGTGGAATTAGGGTTTCTTCTTGCTCCCCGATGTTTTCAGGGCATGAGGATATATATAGGAGGAAGAGGGGCACCGGGGGAGCCAGAGGGGCCCCACGAGGGTGGGGGGCGCGCCCCTGCCCTCGTGGCCGCCTCTCTCGTTCCCTCGCATGTACTCCAAGTCTTCTGTGTTGATACGGTTTCAAAAATAACTCTCCCGAAGGTTTCATTCCGTTTGGACTCCGTGTGATATTCCTTTTCTGCAAAACACTAAATAGGCAAAAAAACGCAATTTGCACTGGGCCTTGGGTTAGTAGGTTAGTCCCAAAAATAATATAGAAGTGTATAATAAAGCCCATTAAACATCCAAAATAGAATATATAATAGCATGGAACAATAAAAAATTACAGATACGTTGGAGACGTATCACACCCTTCTGTGTAACTTTGACCTTATCACCCACGTGTAAACTTATGACTGAAGTCATTCCACACACTTCGTTTTTACAAAGCTTTTTGCCAATAAACGCCCACGTTTGTCCTTCTTCAAGCCGACGCGTGGCCAAACTAGTCGGGCGGGAACCTTCGCGGTAAACTGAGCGGTAGCGCGGGAACATGCTCACTAACGATACATTTGGCGCCTCTTCGAGCCCACGCGTGCGGTGCGGTGTTGTCAAGCATGCACTGGAATCCTCCGCTATGAACGCCGTGACATGACGTGTCGATTATAGGCCGGCCGGCCCCATTTATTACAGCGGCCAATCTTTCTATTGTGCCCCACCATTTCAAGAAGCACACCCACAACGAAAAAATCTTAGAGGGTATCCTGCGCGGATCCAATGGCGCTCCGAGCGGCTGCCGACGACGAGCAGCAGTTCACCATGCGTGCCGTGGTGGACACCCACAGAAGGTTCATGGACCTCTCGATGGTATACACTAATGAACCAGTCTGGGTGGAGCACTCCATCCACATCATGGAGCTGTTGCTTGCCGATGAGAAGTACAAGGTGGTTGGGTTCGACCTCGAATACACCCGCGCTCGTGCCGGGTCTCGTACCAAGGTAACCGTCGCCCAAATGTGCGTGCACCACCATGTCCTTGTCTACCACTACTGCCTGGCCACAAGGCCTTGCGAGCGTTTCGCCAGGTTTGTCAACAACCCCCACTACATGTTCGCTACGGTGGACATCACCAACGATGTAGAGGCGCTCGAGAATTCGGGCATCGCTTGCCAGAATCTTGTCGACATCCAGGGCCAATACAAGATCTGGGGCAGCAAGGAGCATGAGAAGGACTCACTGGTTCACCTCGTCGAGCCCATCATCGACCCCTACTACAAAGACATGAAGGATTCGTGCAACAAGGACAAGCGTGCCTGGCACTCGGCCTGGATGGAGAAACTCGATGAAGCTCACGTCGTGTACGCGGCCAAGGAGGTGTACACGAGCCATGACATGTACAGGCGGATCGTTGACATGAGGAAGTGCCTCCTTCCCCAAAACGGCCAGGGATCCAGCCGGAAGCAGAGAAATGGCAAGCGTCATCACAACAATAAGTAGATGATTAGATCCTCGTTTCTCCTACGTTAGTATGCATGTAATTTCTTACTTTGGTGTGTGGAAATGTTATGTGTGTAGTCACTTGTGTAATTGTATGCTTAATTTGGTTATGCAATGCTGTCTTTTTAAGTATATATGTTGATGCTCTGTAAACAGAGCGTAGATGTTGTGTGAACAAAGAAAATCACATCGCACACGGACTAAACAATGGAACCAGTCGGCGATGTTTTCATCAATCACTCACAGTTTTATACCAGCAATCGTTTGCTCGCAACACACACGTCTTGTTAGCAGTGATCGTCTGTGTTGTTATAGGTCTTCACACATGATTCCGATTTCAGACCTGTTTGCCGCGTATCACACACATCTTGTTAAGTTGAACCGTTTCTCATCTCATCTCTCAATGCAAACAGTTCATCCAAGTGAACCACATGCCATATATCGCACACACCTTGATCTGGCTGACCGTTTCTTTTGTGTTGCCTAATCACAAACAGTTCATCCGAGTGAACCGTATGCTATATATCGCACACACCTTCATCTGGCTACCCGTTTCTTTTGTTTCTCCTCATCGCAAGCAGTAAATTGAATTGAACAGTATGCCCTACATCGCACATGCAACTAAAATCTGAACAGTGTTTGATGCATCCTCCATCGCAAACATTTTGCACCTTTTTTGACGGGGGTTTTTCACCCCCGTTTGCGATTATGGCATATCACACAGTTTCGCCGAAGGGTCTCTAATCGTAGTGTCGCGTTGGCAGCATCCTGCAGTAGTGTTAGAGAAGTATGATTAAAAAATACATCTTTACAGACTGTTCTATTTTTGTCAGATTCTGTTTTCGTTGCATTATGTGCTTATTTTGATGAATCTATCAATATGGGGGTATTAGCCATGGTAAAGTTAGAATACAATAGGTATAATTGAATGGGGTTTCTACATTACTTATAGTAAATGTGATTTCTATTATATTAATGAATCTCACGGGGTTTTGTTAAGTTTTGTGTGATTGAAGTTTGCAAGTTTTGGGTGAGATCACGATGGATGAAGGAATAATGAGTGAAAATATCCTAAGCTTGGGGATGTCCATGGCACTCTAGGGTAATATTCAAGAAGTATCAAGCAACTAAGCTTGGGGATGCCCCGGTAGGCATCCCCTCTTTCTTCTAACGACCATTGGTAATTTTACTTTGAGCTATATTTTTATTCGTCACATATCATGAGTTTTGCTTGGAGTGTCTTGTATTATATGTGTCTTTGCTTGTTTTTATTTTTAGTTTTTCACAATCATCCTTTCTGGACACACCAACTTGAGGAAGCCAAAATTATGCATGATTTATTAGGATCGCTCTTTATGCTTCACTTAATTTTTTAGAGTTATGGAATAGCTCTAGTGCTTCACTTACATCTTTTTGAGCACAGTGGTGCTGTTATTTTGAAGAAATACGCTCTCATGCTTTGCTTAGATTATTTTGAGAGTTAGTAGAAATTTTGAAGAAATCCTCTCGTGCTTCACTTATATTATTTTGAGATATGAAACTTTCAAGTAACTTGTGCTCTTGTTCTTCACTTAAATTTGTTTGAGAAATTGTTATTTGCAATGGCAATATGCTTTAAAATAATTTGGTCCCAAAGTGATAGATATCCAGGGAAGATGTAATAAAAACATTCATGAAGATCATTGGACATTAAACTTGATTCCTTGCAATAGTTTTGCGATATGATGATAGTGATATGTGAGTTATGTTGATGAGTAATTATGCTTTAGTAAGAATATTGGTGTTAAGGGTTGTGATTCCCTATGAAATCACATTAAGTCAATAGTTATGCAATGAAATTACATCCTACTTGTGTCGCATTATTCGGTGTTAGTTATGTTTAATGTTCTTTTATGATGGTTTTCGTTCCTTGGTTGGTCGCTTCTCAATCTATTTGCTAGCCTTCACTTGTACTAAGCGGGAATGCTGCTTGTGCACCCAAATCCTAAAGCCCAAAGTTGTTCCAAATGACTCCACCATACCTACATATATGCGGTATTTCCATGCCATACAAAATAAATGTGTATGTGCCAACTCTAATTTTCAAAATAAACTTCTCTTTTGTGTGCACGTACCGCTCATGAAGCGGCAAGGGGTGGCCGATATTTTCCATGCTAAGTAGGTTATTCTCAAGATGAGTGTTTATTCACTTGTCATTGCACGAGAGTGTGGCGGTAATAGGGATGCCCAGTCCTGAAATGCAAAAAAAAATACTACAACTAAATTCCTTGGTATGTGTTGGTATGGAAGGCACCCGTGGATATGGCTAGCCATGGATTGTGAAAGAACGGTGAAAGAAAATAAACTTTATTTTTATGTTTGAGAATCACCTATGATTTATTTAGCATGGAAGATATTGGGAACTCTTAGTTGTTTTTGTTGACTAGAAAAGCATGTCACCCAAAAAAATTATCTCTCAATTTAAACTTTGAGCTCTGGCACCTCTACAAATCCCTAATCCCTTATACGAAGGGCCTATCTATTTACTTTTATGCAATTTTTGATTGTTGAGTTCCCATCTTCTCTTATAAAGTACCAACTACGGAACACTATTATCACACTTGAGCATTGGATGTAGCTAATATTTGGATGTGTTGCATGAATGGATTAATGAATGAGCATATTACGCTAGGGATAACTTTCTTTAGCGTTGATATTTTGAAAGACATGGTTGCTTGTTGATATCGCTTGAGTATTAAAGTCTTCATGTCAATTTATAGACTATTGATTTGAATCATCTAAAAAGTCATATGTCCATGCTACAAAGAAAAGAATATGATGAAGATGTTAGGTAGCATTCCACATCACAAATTCTGTTTTTATCATTTACCTACTCGAGGATGAGCAGGAATTAAGCTTGGAGATGCTGATACGTCTTCAACGGATCTACAACTTTTTGTTGTTCCATGCTGTTATATTATCATTGTTTGATGTTTTACAATCATTTTCCAACAATTTTATATCATTTTTTTGGACTAACCTATTGACATAGTGCCTAGTGCCAGTTGATGTTTTCTGCTTGTTTTTTTACTTTGTAGAATATCAATATCAAATGCAGTACAAATGCAACAAAACTTTGTCGAGAATTTTTTTGGACCAGAAGACATCCAGAGGGCCAAAGAATTCCATGAGAGAAGGCCCATGGGCCCACAAGACACCAGGGCACGCCCCAGCCCCCTAGCGCGCCCTGGTAGGTAGTGGGGCCCACGGGGGTCCTCTCGACTGCCTCTCAGCTCTATAAATACTTAGATATTCCAGAAACCCTAGAGGAGTCGGAGAAAAAATGTTTCAGCCGCCACAAGTTCCAGAACCATGAGATCCAATCTAGAGCCCTTTTCTAGCACTCTGCCGGAGGGGAACCTGATCACGGAGGGGTTCATCTTCCTCATTGGTGCTCCTTCGATGATGCATGAGTAGTTTACCATAGACCTATGGGTCCGTAGGCAGCATCTAGATGGCTTCTTCTCTCTTTTTGATCTTCAATACAATGTTCTCTTCGGAGATCTTTTTGATGTAACTATTTTGCGGTGTGTTTGTTGGGATCCGATGAGTTGTGAGTTTATGATTAGATCTATTTGCATTCATATCCATACATGATTATTATAGCCTCGTATTTCTTCTTTGATATTTAGGTTTTGTTTGGCCAACTTGATTTATTTATCTTGCAATGGGAAGAGGTGCTTTGTAATGGGTTCGATCTTGCGGTGCTCAATGTCAGTGACAGAAGGAGGCATGACACACATGTATCGTTGCTATTAAGGATAAAACAATGGGTTCTATTCCTACATGAATAGATCTTGTCTACATCATGCCATCGTTCTTAAGGCATTACATTGTTCTTTCATGAACTTAATACACTAGATGCATGTTGTATAGCGGTCGATATGTGGAGTAATAGTAGTAGATGCAGGCAGGAGTCAGTCTAGTCATCTTGGACGTGATGCCTATATACATTATCATTGTCTTGGATATTTTCATAACTATTCACTCTTATATCAATTGCCCAACAGTAATTTGTTTACCCATCGTATGCTATTTTCTCGAGAGAAGCCACTAGTGAAACCTATGCCCCCGGGTCTATTTCTCATCATATACTTGCAGATCTATATTGCTATTCGTGTTTCCCATTTATTTTCTTCTTTTATTTCAGATCTATACTATCAAAAAACCCAAAAATACCTTGCCACGTTTTATTTTATTTGCATCTATCAATCTATTTTTTTATCATACGACCTTACCCAAGAGGGATTGACAACCCCTCTACGCGTCGGGTTGCAAGGATTTGTTGTTTGTGTGTAGGTGTTGCTTACATATATTGCTTGGTTCTCCTACTGGATTGATAACCTTGGTTTCATAACTGAGGGAAATACTTACCGCTGCTGTGCTGCATCATCCCCTCCTCTTCGGGGAATTTACTCATGCGGTTCACAAGTAGCAACAACAATCTACTCGAGTGAGGCTAGTCCTTCGTGGGCATAAGCCATGATGAAATAGACAAGGTTGCTTCTTCATGGACCCTTTGTGGGCGGAGCCCTCCATGGACTCGCGCAACCGTTACCCTCCATGGGTCGAAGTCTCCATCAATGTGGATGTACGATAACACCACCATCGGAACCACAACAAAAATCACGGTGTTCTACGTTTGATTTCTCTGGTTCCTCCTTTACGTTCATATGCAAAGTCTTTACTTTCTGTTGCTCTACTCTTAGACTTGTAGGTGTAGGGTGTTCTTAACTAGGTAGAATTGCTAAAACTTGCCTACAACTAAAACTAGGAAAATGATAAGTTTTATTTGGTCAAGTAGTCTAATCACCCCCTCTTGACATACTTTCGATCCTACAAGTGTTATCTGAGCTTTGGTCTCCATTGCATTGGTTTCACAACCTAGGAGAGTATGTCGTCTAGAGAGGTTAACTATCACCGTAGAGGTCCATATTTCGATGGTACAAACTATGCTAGTTGAAACATAAGGTGAAAATACATATTCTTGGTCATAACGTTGCCGTTTGGGTTGTTGTTTGTGTTGTCTTGCAAGGTGAATTCTTTGAGGATGGTAACTGGATCGTGAAGCAACCGCAAAAGAATTGAAGATGTTTCAATACAACGCTCAAGCATGTGACATTCTCTTTAACAGTTTGTGCCATGAGAAGTTCAACAACATTATCCACCTCGAGAATGCAAAGGAATTTGGGATACTTTGGTTGATATGCACGAAGGTACATAGTCCGTCAAGGAATCCAAGTTGGATATGCATTGAAGTCAACTTGAAAAGTTTAAGATGGAGGATGGTGAAGGAGTCGCCAAAATGTAGTCTAGGCTCGCTCTTATCACAAATGAGATTTCCGTCTTAGGAAATGAAGAGATGACTAACAAGTTCATCATCAAGAAGATCCTTAGAGCCTTGGATGGAAAATATGATACTGTGCACACATTAATTCAAATGATACCCAATTACAAAGATCTCAAGCCCGCGAAAGCCATTGGAAGGATTGTTGCTCATGAGATGTCACTTGAGGACAAGGAGAGCTCCACAACAAGTCAAGTGGTGCATACAAAGCCTCAAGCGATGCTCCCACAACATCGAGTGACAAGCTAGTATCCAATGAGGAGATGATCCTGATGGTGAATAATTTAACAAGTTATACAAGAATAGAAGCAAAGAGAGAAGCTCTATCTCAAGACACTATGAGCAAAGAGCATCAAGTCGTAATCGAAATTTCTACAATTGTGGAAGACCCGGACACTACTCCAATGAGTGTACGACACCTCACAAGAAAAGAGATGAATCACCTAGAAGGAAGAGTAGAAGAGATGAATCACCTCATAGAGAGAGAAGGAGTAGAGATGATCGTTATGAACGAAGACCTTCTCGAAGAAACAAGGATTCGGAATGGAAAGACAAATCAACCAAGAGGTATTCTAGAAGGAGACATCAAGCTCATTGTGTGAATGGGTTTTCGGCTCCGACTCTGGCAACAACTACGATAGAATTTATCATTCCAACCCCGACTATAGTTTAGATGAAGGTGTTGCCGAACTTGCTCTCGTATCCTCCAAACTCCTATGACCTATTTGATTCACCAAATGAAGGAATTGGGGGATGCTTCATGGCTAAAGGCCCCAAGGTATCACACCCCAGGTATCTTGATTTCAATAGTGATGATAATGATTTGCTAGGTGAGGATGATTTGCTTGTTGATAAAACTAGTGATGTGATCTATAATGAACTTATCGATAATCATGATAGTCAGGATGAAATGAATGACAATGCTAAGAAGGAGATTGAGCGTCTAACTAAAGAACTAAATACTCTTAAGTTAGCTCATGAAACAACTCAAAAGGATCATAGAGAGCTTCTAAGAACTCATGAAAAGCTATGCTTCGAGAAGCTAAATTTAGATTAAGAGCATGAGCTTCTAAAAGCAATCAATGATGATCTTTGAAAGAAGAGTTATTCTTACATTACCAAACATATTATCTTGTCTACTTTTATGCCACAAGTTAAATCTACTCAAACTAGTAACAAGAGTAAGAAATGTCCAACTCCTAGTAGTAACAATAACAATGCTAAACCAATGTTGTTGCTTCTAGTAGTTCTATTGATTCCACTAATGATTCTCTTAGCCAAGTTATACTTGAGAAAGAAAACAATTTGTTTAAAGGAATTATAGAAAAGGGTGTCTAAAAAATCCTTGCCGGGAGTAAACAATGTGAAGAGATTGTACGTAAGCAAGGAAGGCACCGAAACAACCAATGTATTGGTTTTGAACGAAAGTTCAATGCCAATGGAGTTGAGTGGGAAAAAGATCAATACCCCAAGACGAAGTTTGTTCCTCAACAAGAGAAGTATGATCCTACTTATTTTGAGGGAACACAAGCTCAAGATGATATTACACCACAAGACCACAAGCTAAAAGGCAAGTACAAGCTTCAAAAAGAGATTGACTCATTTGAAGAACCACCTCAAGCCTTGGTCAAGTGGGTTCCCAAGACTTCATCAAGTTCTAATTTATCAAGTACAACTACAACTCCAAGGATTCACATCAAGTTGATGTGGGTCCCAAAGAAGAAGAACTAGAGAGTTCTTGAGGGTGACTTCGCCAAAAAAGTTCACTCATATTCAATTATTCACCGATGGTAAGAACTTGTGCAACCAACTTCATGAAGTCACAAACCCTCTTGTTGGTAAGACAAGGGACAAGGTATTCAATGCACTTATGGACATCATTTTGTGTGCATTTCACTCTATTTCTATAGATATCCTTGTTTGTTCCTTGTGGGACTAACCCATGTATGTATTGAAAGTGCATAATTCGAAGGATTGCTCCCAACTCTTGATGGTCTACATGAACTTTGAGCATCCACATCTACGACATTACATGAAGTCATCATTGACAAAACCCAAGGTTAGTTCATCCCTCCTTGGGGGGTATCACATCTAGGGGGGCTTTGCTCTAAGACTTAAACTAAAGGAACTGTAATGGTGTGAACACATTAATGCTTTATGTAAAAGTGGCAACCCACTTGTGCTTAAACGATGAGTATGACCTATGATCAAATGTTCTCATTTGGCTCCTAAGTCAATATACTCATATATAGATGACTATGTCATCGCCCATTGCTTGATAGTTGCTAAATTTGGTTGTGCATGTTTGACACATATTTTTTTTGCTATCTTATTGTGTGAGCATGTTGCTATGCATATTTATCAGTCAAGGACACCCAATTGCGCTTTGATTGATTTAGTTTTATTTGATCAATTGGATGCGCAAGAATGCCAAAGTACCTCCTCTGGCTATTTATCTTAACTTGTCTCAAATTCATTCTTGTTATATCACAAAACTTGGACAAGTTTGTATCGGACCCTCTGGGTGAGGAGCATTCGGATCCACCAATCTAATTAGGGCCGACCTCCAAAACCTTCTATGTGTATTTCAGTTGGGCCAACCCAGTCCAATTCGGTCTCACCAATTGCTTTTAGATTGATCCAAACGTCCACCTCGGTAAGACCGATATGAAAATCTCAGTGTCACCGATGCTCTTTGTCTTTGGCAGTTACACATCTTCGTGAGACCGACTCGTTTTCTTTACTATCGACATCACACAGGTATATATATCATGCGGACCACACATTGAAAATTCCTAACTCCTTCAACTGTTCGCTCCCGCACCCCATTGCTGTCGTCGCCCTGGTCTTCGGATCGCCGCTGTTGTCTCCAGCACGCCCTTGCCGCTGGATTTCAGAAAAATTATCTATCAAATTTTATCGTGTTTGGACTTTGTTTAGTATGGATTTTCTACAAAACAAAAAACATGCAACGAACAGTGACTGACACTGGGCGTTGTATCAATATGTTAGTCCAAGAAAATCATATAAATTATTGCCGAAAGTATGTGAAAGTAGTGAAATATTAGCATGAAACAATAAAAAATCATAGATACGACGGAGACGTATCATTGAGCTTCCTCGTTGATTCTTTCTTCCAGTATATTTTATATATTCCAAAATAAATCTTCGTAATTTTTCTACTTCATTTTAAGCTCCAAAGAATTGTTATCTTTGTTGTAGTTTTTTCAAGTCAGAATTTCAGCGGCCGGTAATCCCTCTCCTTTGTTGTATCTTGCATAAAGAGAGAAAAGACATTAGAATTGCTTCATAATATGAAATATAACTTCAAATTAAGATAAATAACCGTAGAAAATAATGATATAAAATGGACATATCAATATCTCCTCTCTCTCCTCCCACCCACAAATCACACCACAATATCCCATCACATGCATGTTCAACTCTACACTCTCTCCTTCCAACCAGATTAATTTATGGATTTTATTTGAAACTATAATGTTTTATAGCAGATTCAGAAACTATATGACCTAATGCATTAAAATCAAAATTATGCCCCCGTCGGCCTCCTGTTGGCCGAAGATGGGCTTTTCGGCCAACTCTTGGCCGAAGAAGGGTCTTCGGTCTAGTTTTGGCCGAAGAAAGGTGGATCAGGGCCGAAGAGCTCATTTTTTAGGCCGAAGAGCACTCTTTGATCATCTGAAGGCTGAAGAGTGGTCTAGGACCCACCTCTTCGCGTAAACGATGGGCTGAAGTGCATGAGAGCTCTCTTCAGCTTATGTTAGGCCTTTTTTTTACAAATGAACATGACATGATTTAAACTACCGTGAAGTGTCTAGTTGTCTGCATAGACATTTGTAGCATGCGAGTTCATGGATCAGGTCAGCTCCTAGTAGTACTTTCGTCTTGTTTGAAAACCAGACATGCAGGAACTACTACATTACCTAGGGAGTAAAGTAAAGTACTACAAATAAGTATGCATCTTTTTCTCGAAAAAGTCCTACAAACAAGTGTCTGCCAGTTGGTCCATGAAATTGATTTTCGGTCAGTGTGAGGAGCCAACTTACTAGTCAAATGGCAAATTTACCCGGTTCGTATTGTCCTCCACTTCATGCACATCAGCATGTGGCTCCAGTTCTTGCATCTCTGTGAGCTTGTTTATACGGTACATAAATACATTATTTCACATGTCAGCCTTGTGCACACCTGATATATATACACATTTTTGACACCCTTGGGATGAGCCCTCGATTAATCGAGCAAAGATACATGACAAGCCCACAACCAAATAGAAGACACATACACATCACACATGTACTCCGAATGAGTGGTACCAGGAAAGGGTTGGCAGGAAAGAACGGCGAAAAATGATTTGCGGGATTGAGTTGGCGTGATTCAGTTGGATTCATAGGTGAAATTGCAAAGAAAAAAACTTCGGTCTAACATAAGCCGAAGAGAGCTTCCTTGCAACTTCGGCCCATCGTTTACGCAAAGTGGTAGGTCCTAGACCACTCTTCGGCCTACAGATGACCAAAGAGTGCTCTTCGGCCTAAACGAAGCTGAAATAAGCTCTTTAGCCCTGGTCCACCTCTCTTCAGTCAAAACTAGACCGAATACCCTTTTTCAGCCAAGAGTGGCCGAAAAGCTCATCTTCGGCCACCGGGAGGCCGACAGAGGCATAGTTTTGATTTTTATGCATTTAGACGTATAGTTTTTAAATTTGCTATAAAAACATCATAGTTTAAAAATAATAATCTAATTTGTGAATAGCTTTGGAGACTCCCTTCTGCGTCATGTCCGTATAGTAACGGAGCTTAGTGTGGCGAACCAACCTGTGGTTGAGATGATTAGGTGGACAGTGGTATCCTCAACCCACCAGGGTTCAAATCCTGGTGCTCGCATTATTCCTGAATTTATTTCAGGATTTTCGGCGATGTGCTTTCAGTGGGAGGAGACGTTCCCGTCGATGACGAGGCGCCTATGGTGGCTTCATAAATCTCAAGATGATATGCCGGCTCAGTCTTTCGAAAGTGCTCATAGGGGTAGGATGTGTGTGTGCGTTCATAGGGGTGAGTGTATACGCGTGTATATGAGCGCTTGCGTATGTACTGATGCTAAAAAAACGGAGCTTAGTGTAGACCAACAGGGCCTGCCCCCCTTGATTTCTTGCATCTATATACAAACATGCTATATTTTAGGAGTAATTAATATTTAAACAAGAGATTAGCCCCCCCCCCTCCAATTATTTTGGTTCTCTTTGAGTAATGGCCCCCTCTTGAATCATGCTCAAGATCCATCACTATGTCCGTGGTTTATACATAAAAACAGATATTTGCCGTGTCCATTTACCGTCAGTGTTGGAGGTGCCGTAAGGCCCCTCCCAATGCTCCATCTTATACAGATGCTAAGGCTGTCATGTAGACAAAAATTCTGATGTGGCAAGGTAATTAAGAGGAGAGAGATGAGTGTGGTGACCCCAGGAAGAAACAATGATAAGCGCGAGAATCTAGGCAAAAGACTTAAATGGAAGAATCCAACCAATGCATGAAGAACTTTAGTTGCAAAATTATTAAATGAAGCATGCTTAGCACCAACAAGTTAAGCACCTATGCATTGGGGGCTTTAGTTGCTAAAGTTTTTAATGTGCTTAGCACCTTATGTTAGTACCGATGCATTGGAAGTAGCCTAAAGAAACAAGGATATTTGTGATCTGAGGTGGGTCATAACTTCTCTTCTCCTTTAATGATCATCACTCTCTTTTATGCGTTCGCTGGCCCCTTTATTCTGCAGCAAATATGTATGCGTCTAGAGTACACGAGTCTAGCCAACTACAGTAGTAGTATACTTTTCTCTTACTACGTATATACTCTTCTCAAGCAATACGCATGGTTATATTAGTACTCCCTCCGTCTGAAAATACTTGTCATCAAAATGAATAGAAGGGAGCTTCTATCAACACAGAGTAGTGAGAAAAACAAGGGTGCCCTGTCCCCGGCGTCGCCTCTAGGGGCGACACGGGTGGAGCTCCAACTCGAGCCGCCGCCCGGCCTCCCTCGTCTCCTACCTCCCCTCGTCGTCGCCGGATGAGGTCGCCGGACTAAGTCCTTGCGGCGGACGGCGGCGGCGGGGCGTTTCGTTTCGCTGCGCAGCGGCGTGGCCCTCGGTGGTGGGAGGCGCTCGTCTTCCCCAACTCGGTGGCGCATCATCGGCGGCTCCCTGCGCGAATCTCGCGCTCTAGCTCCCGGATCCGACCAGCGCGGGTATGGAGGAGTGGCGGCCCTCCCTCCTTTGGTCGGGGGTGGCTTGGCGGCTTCGGCGGCCCGATGGTTGGCTTCTCCGCGGATGCCTCATGTGCTGCGGCGGCGGCTCCCTGTGTGCAGCGGCGGCGGCTCCCGGCGCGATCTCGCGCTTCCGGATCCGGCCGGCGCGGGTGCGGAGGGGTATCGGCCCTCCTGCCCCTGCTCGTGGGCGATGTACTCGCCTACGTGGTGGATGCCTGCTGGAAGTGGTCCCTTTGGCTGCCTGAGATGAGGGGATGCAGATCTGACAGACGGCCAGATCTGGCTTGCCGGTGCTGCTCTGGCTGCCGGTGAGTAGTGGTTTGTGGTGGCTCTTCGATGTTCCTGGCGCGGCATATTCGTGGAGGTGGGTGGGCCAGTGGAGGTGTTGTGCGTGGGGGTGCCGGTGGTGACGGGTGCTTCGGGCGAAAGTTTGTCGGACTCTTACCGGCCGGCGGTGTCGGCGTCCGTGGGCGTCGTTTCACCTCCTTGGAGGCGCCGTAGTGGAGCCCAGTGTCCGCCACCCTCGGACCTTGCACTTCGGGTGAAAGCCTAAGGCCCGGCCGGGTCGGGCGACGGCGTCGTCATCGTCGCTTCCCCCTTGGGGCGTCGCCTTGAAGAGCTTTGGTTCCCGGTTGCATGCTCCATGGGCTGGACGCTCGCGACATTGCGGTTGGTTGGTGTCCGTCCAGTGATGTGGATGTTTGCGCGGCTTCTTGTGTGGCAACGATGGCGGCTTCGAGCGGAGCTGGCTTGCTGGTGGGTCTTGGTAGCCGGTCTCTTCCGGCGTGTTCGAGGGGTCGACGTGCCCCGCTTTGTCTTCCTGAAGTCGGAGCTGCTGAGGAGGGGCCCTTGCGGCGACGATGACACGAGACGAGTGGTCGGCTCTGGCGCTGGCTCGGCGCAAGCCCAATGCTTTTCTCCTGCAATGCTCGTCGATAGAGTCGGAGCTGCCTGGTCACTGGCGCGTGTGGCTGACTGTTTGGCATCGGCCGGCGCAGGCCTCGACGCTTGTTCGCGGTGAGGGCTTCTTCGGTGGTCATCGATGCTGGAGTCGGAGTCGCCCTTGCGGAGGTGTGATGACGATGACGCCGGGATGCAACCTCGACGACGCTTTTCTCCTTGTCGGCGTGTGTGCGTTCTTGTGTGGGTTGTCAGGTTGCCCTGTGTGCCTTGTTTTTACGGGCGTGTTGCAATGATTTTGGCCCGGTTTTCCATTAATTAACCGGACAACTCTCTTCTTCTTTATTAATGAGACGACGCAAAGTTTTTGCCTCCGTTTAAAAAAATAAAATGAATAGAAGGGGATGTATCTAGACTTATTTTAGTTATAGATATTTTTTTTGTTTATTTTGATGACAAGTATTTTCGAACTAAGGGAGTATTATATATGCACCGGCGGAAAGACATTCTCTTCCATAACGTGCTCGGCAGATTCACCCACGACGATCTACTCCACTTACCATCCCAATACCCAAAGTAGACCTTCCCTATATATGGCCTTGTTTAGTCATCGCCTCATGGAACACGACCCATTTGAACACGTTCGTGGCCAGGTACGGCGTTGACAATGCCAACCCTTGCGACGTGCGTTTCCGCCAAGTACAATTACTCCGCGCAGAAGCTACGTATAGTAGGAGTACATGCAAAATATATTCATGGGGTTAACCATGAATTTCTTCTCCAAGCTCTGAATGGCCGTGGGAGCAAGCGGACGGTACATGGGACGGGACTACCTACGGTCCTGCCGGGTGGTTTCGCCGCGCTCGGCAACGCGGCGTTTCTCCATGTTCCATGTTACCCTACTTGCCCGTGCTGCAGTGCATCGTGCATATTATATTGCGCGGCGCCCATGTAAAGAGCAAGTCTGCCGTCCCGATTGATTATTCCACCAAAAATTAAAGGACGGACATATTCTCCGCACTCGCACAAAAGAAGAAACCAAGCAGACGTGAGAAAGGAAAGCCTTTTCCGGCTTCCGATTTTATTCGAGGGCGGTGACCGGACCCTGGTGGAGAAGCTGTCGGTGGACACTCCGGTCACCACGGCGTATCCGAAGTTTGGCGTATGCTACGGACGGCCCACGCCACGGCCAGTGGGGACGCTCGACACCTGCTGCTCTGCTTCGGAGTGTGTGCCACCGCCTCACAGCTGTATAGATACGGTATACGGCGCAAGTCAGCTACCAGCGTGGTGGTGGTACACAGGACGGTACAACGAAAAACATGAACGAACGCCCTACCAACGACCTTCTAGTACATCGTACTTGTACTCCTGAATGGCTCTCTTTTTCTTTTGTCACGAGACTCGTCCTCCATTTAAAGATATATATTTATGTTTCAAAAATGTCTTTTTGATTCACAAGTTTTCCAAACACAGTAGAGAAACAAAGGATTTTATTGACGTGTCCCACTTAATTCTACTCCATCCGTCCCGAAATGTAAGACGTTTTGATAATATGATAGTGTCAAAAAACGTCTTACATTTTAGGACGGATGGAGTAAGTAACTAGAAAACTATTGAATTTAGCTGCCTCCTCCCCATACAAAAGTTAGGATTCCTTTGCCTCCCGTCGACGTTGCGTCGGTCCGCCTCATCTTCAATGGTCTTAGGGCCATGGGAGCACGGTGGATCCCGGCCTTTGCCCGCAGGAGGAATTCGTTTTTAGATGTTTCTTCGTGCTTTTTTGTTGTTAAGGTTTGTGTCCTGCTCGGAAGACGAGATGACGACGGCTCTCTGACGATGAAATAAGGTTCTCCTCGCCTAACCCCCATCCCGATGGTGCGTCTAATATTGTCGATGGGTGTGTGGAGTTGTGTTTCCGGCAGATCTGTCTTTGGTGAATTTGCTCGTCATTCGTCTACGTTTGTGTGTTTTCAGATTGGATGCTTATAATCTACGCTACTCCTCATAGGCGACGGTTGTTATTCTAGTGCGCTGGTTCTATGAGGCCTTAGTACGGCTACTTCCTGAGTGTTCACTTCAACAAGTTTTGTCCGGCTTTGACAAGGGAGGGGCGATGACGGTGGTCCATCCTCGGCTCGCATCAGTGATTGTAGTCGTAGCTAGATGATCTACGGATCTTGATGTAATTTTTATTATTTCTGATTCGTCGAACTGTCATGATAGAAGATGAACAGACTACAAGTTTTTCCAAAAAAACTATGAATTTTTAGATTAAAGAGTGTATGACAAAGAAACAAAGAGATTGTATGATGAGATTTGAGTTGATGTTTTTCTCTCTCTTAAATGGACTGTAAAACAATTCTTAGGAATTTCCTAAGAATACTAATCCTACCGATCGAACAATCTGATAGAAAAATCCTAAGAACATAAATTAAGTCCTCTGAAATCTCTTTGAATCAAGAAAGTCCCGAGTTACATTTGGAAAACGGGGAGCAGAAATCCTCGTGGACATCTTGCAGCGCGGCATATGCTTCTGTTCACATGGAGTGTACCCGGGCAACAACGTTAGAGCATCTTCAGCCGTTGGCCTCTCAGGTGGCGATTAAAATGGCCGTCTGGGGCGTACCGGCGTTAAAATCAGCGTGGTGGCTTTCGGGCCCCCAATCGCCGGCTCCAGGGTCGTTCCCAGGAGGTGCAATTTTTTTCAATACAAAATAGAAATTCGTCTAAAGTGCGGCAAAAAACATTTTATAGCATAGTTTTTATTATATAAACATTTTAACGCCGTTCTACGGCGCGAAGAACGCGGTGAAGTCGTCGGCGGCGGCGGCCTTCTCCTCCTTGACGCGGACGCCGTCCCTGCTGGACCCCTAGCCGACGTCTCTCTGACGGACCGGTGCCGGTGGTGCGCCATCGTTGATGTCGTCGTCGAGGACGAGGACGCCTCCCTCGTCGCGGCCTCGCCGGTGCCGGTGCCGTGCGGCGAGCTCTTCATAGGCGCGACGCTGGTGCTCCATCTCTGTCAGCGCCCAATCGTCACGCGCCCACTTCATTGCCGCCGCATCGTCGAGCGTCTCCTTGTCGCCGCCGGCGAGCCCGGGCTCCGTCTTCACGGAAGCGAGCCCCGGTTCCTTCTTCACGCCGTCGAGTCCCGGCTCCATTTTTGGCTTGACGAAGCGGGGAGGAGCCGAGGAGGAAGCGTGCCCGCCTTCGTTGATGACGATGCCGGCCGAGCGGGTGCGCCGACCAAGCGGGGTCTCTGCCGCGGGCTCGGCCTTGACGCCGAACACCCCCGCTGAGCCGGAGGAGTGGGAGGAGGAGGACCGGAGACGAACCTCCGTGGCATCCACTGCTCGCGCCGCGGTAGGGGACCGGGGCGGCGGCCGGGCATGTGAACGGCGGGTCATTGCCGCCCTCGATGTACGCGAGAACCTCGTGGAGCGTCCAGCCGGGGGCGGCCCACCACAGGTGTTGCCCCTCGCTGTTCCACCGGCCCCCCACCACCGGCGCCCCGTTGGTGGAGGCGAGGCGCTGCTCCTGCCGACGCTGGAAGTATGTCGCCCACGCCCCGTGGTTGTCGACGACGTATTGCGGGGAGACGCGCTGCCCCTCGGTCAGCGACGACCAAACGCGGTCGACCTAGCCGGCGAAGTAGTCAAGACGCGCGTCATCGTCCGGCAGTGGGGGGACGGGGACGCCTCCGGCGCTGAGCCTCCATCCTTACGGCCCAGCGCGCATGTCTGGAGGCGCTGGGATGTTTGCCTCGGAAAGCAGGTGCGCCTCCCACGCGTGCAGCGAGCGGCGTCCGAAGCTGTTGGCCGCTGCTCCGTCGTCGGGAAACCGCTCGCACATCGTCGCGGCTGGGCTAGACAGAGGAGAGGGGAGGTGCATCAGCGGCGGAGAGAGAGATGCAGAGAGCACGACGTGTGTGGCCAGCGAC
>LR738712.1:518534872-518590968 GCA_902687465.1 Secale cereale
CGCCACCAGGGCGCCTGGAGCCCTGGTGGCCCCCCTCCGGCTGTGCTTCGGGTGCCTGGTAGCTTCTGGAATGCTGATTTTTTATATAATTTTTCCGGGATTTTTCTGGCAGTTCTCGTAATGGGAAAACCTGAAATACAAAAACAGCCGAAAACAGAAACTGGCACTGGGGTGCACTGAGTTAATAGGTTAGTCCAAATATGATCAAAAGTGTATGGAAGTGTATAAATATCATAGCAATATCACCCAAAAGAGGCATGGAGCAAGCAGAAATTATAGATACGTTTTGGACGTATCACCAGGATGGGACTATACCTCCTACGTGTCGAGGCACACCTTAAAGGTATAAGCCCATTCTGGAATGATCGCAAGTTCGGTATCTTTGCACATCTCATGTAAAAATAGGGATGAAAGGGAAAAAAAGATAGTTGGCTTACACTCGCCACGTCACACAATTCATTACATAGCAAAACATCATTCAATTAACATCACAACCCGTCTACGGGTGAAGATCGAAATGAAAGATACCAAACACACATAAAGCCACAGGTCTGAATCGCCCCTAGTAGAAACCACTACTGATCGTCGGGATAGTGCACATAGTAACGGCTACGTTCCTCATCGTACTCTCAGTATAGCTCGGTGCCGTCACCTGAATAGCTCACCATAGTACCTGCATCTGGTGTGGTGTAGAAATCTGTGAGCCACAGAGGACTCAGCAATCCCGTTCCCGGGTAACACAACTATCCAAGCCTTGGGTGTGGAACAAGGCTGAAGAAAGAATAAGAGGGCTGCAGCAGCACTAGCACTAACTTACGTAAATAAGAGCGAGAAGAGAAATGCCTCGGACGATAAGATGATCACGAAGTGATCCTAACTAAGCATGTCAAACATAACCCCACCGTGTTCACTTCCCGAACCCCTTTCGGAAAATGACCGTCACGGTACTCACGCTGGTAGTGTGTTCTGAACATGGTGTCAAGTTTTCTACAACCGGATATTAACAAATTCCCATCTGCCACATAACCGCGGGCACGGCTTTCGAAAGTTCATAACCCTGCAGGGGTGTTCCAACTTGGCCCATGACAAGCCCACGATCCGCGGAGTCGCAACTCCAAGGTGGGAAGGCCCGAGTATCCTCGGAATCCCATGCTCAAGATACTCCGACTAAGGTAAGGCTAATCCAGCAAATCCTCTCAGCGTGCCGACACCCTGATAGTAGCCACGTGTATCTCGTCTCAGGCCACGACCGGATAAGTCATCCTACAGGTTTTTACCAGACCTCGAGTTTCCTTGAGGTGGCCCCACAGTCTGCTCATTTCAGACCAACAGTCATGTGGAGCACTGGCCCGGGGTTGTTGATTAAGAAGAGGGATAATTACTCCCTATGCAAGTTTTTAGTTATTAGGCAAATAGTACCAATTTTGGGACTTGCTGGAAAAGACTTAGCGCTAAGCGGTTTATAGAGGGGGTCCCATAACCCCAACCGTGTGAGGAACGCAAAAATCAAGGAACATAACACCAGTTTATACGGTTCCTAGGGCGGCATGAGTGGAACAAAACACCAAGCAAAAGGCTTAGCCTTCCACCCATTACCAATATATAGATGATTTCATTTAAGAGTTAATATAGTGTGATATCCCAACAAGCTTCAACATGAAGCAAGAATCTTCAAATCTTCTCCTGCAATTAGCAATGCTATAAGAGGGGCTGAGCGAAGCTTACTTAGCCAATCAAAGGTTTGCATAGGTAGGGTGGTTAGACAGATTCATGGTTACAATAGGAGGCAGACAGGAAAACATGGACATCGAGGCAATAAGCTAAAGAGCGAGACTTCTAGCAATAGGCAAAGATAGTAATGTTATCTGGGCCAGGTCATCTTGCCTGTCGAGTCGTCGATGGGATCGTAAGAGGGCTCCTCGTTCTCAACCTCGGTAGTAACCTCGTTCTCGTACTCGTTCTCGGCTTCCGGCTCTACTCAACACAAAACACATGAGGCACGAAAATCAAACAAGATGCAATGTGCAAACTACAAGATGCATGGCTGATGCACTAAGGAAGCACTGCAGATTTACTTAGGATGCACAGAAAGTCAACATAGGAAACATAGGAAACACAATATGCATAAAGCAAGATACATCAAAACATGTTAACAAGAGGATATTATGAATCTAAATGCAAAATCACCCAAGTTTCATATAGGACTTGCTCAAAACGGAGCAACGGGCTAAAAGATACACCCGAAACAAGAAACAATGCAAAGCTGAAATTAATAGCCACATAGCAACTTCGGAGTAAGAAATATATACTCTAAAGCACTCAAACATCATGACAAGAAGCATGGACATGAAGTATACATATCCTACAGCAAACAACTCCATTGGAGCATCTCCATAGGAGGCATGGATCAATAGCAACAAGCTACAACATTTTGATCATGACAACAAAAACCTGACAGCAGTATTTTATAGCAACTTGGGAGCAAGAATTAAATATGCTACAACCACCCAAATGAGCATGTGAGAGCATGAATGGATACTCAATAACATATACAGCAAGGAAACATCAATAGTCACCCCAAAACTAGCATGGATTTGCCTAGAACAACAAGCAAACATGGCATCTGGAAATTACAGATTCCAGACTTAGTGAAATTTCACTAAGTGTTAAAATAGCAGTATTATCATGGCATGTTTGTGAGCAAGTTTAAGTCACCTCAAAGCATAACATGGCAAGTGGTTTGCACCACAGCAAAGTACACATGATGGGGAGTCCAAAACATATAAGCATGCAACAAGGGGACAACCACATCAATAGCAACGAGCTCCTCAACTAGGCATCTCGTAACAAGTTTAACAACCTAACAGCCACAAGCACTTTTGCAAAGGAGATAAACATGGCAATATGAATTCTATCATGCAAGCTAAAGCAACCAACATGTAGAGCATCTCATGATGAACATGTGGACATATCATTTGCTTCATTTGGATAAACATGCATCAAGTTATCACATATAAAACATGGCATGAAAACAACTAATAGCAGCAGTTTATAACAAGTAGCACTCTTCTCATGAAGATTAAGACATCTAGATGGACTCAAACATGCATGACACAATGGAACAACACATAGTACATGTCACCACGATCATTTTGGACATATTATATGCACAAAACGGACATGCAAAATAAAAGATATTGCTATCACAAGAATGCATCAGACACTGAAAAACTAAACACTTAGAAGAAAAAAACGAGGTCAACCTCCTGCGGGTCGGGTCTGGCGGAGCGGTCAAACGGGCGGTCAACGGGCGCCGGATCTGGATCGGGTCGCGGGTCGGGCGGATTGGGCGGATCCGCTAGGGTTCCAGCGGCCCAACTGGATCGGCTGGATCGAGCGGGATCGAGGCCGGCGGTTCCCTTCGATCGGGGCGGCGGCTTGCTCCTCCGGCGAGGCGGCCGGCGGCGAGGGTCGGCGAGGCCGGGCGGCGGCTGGCCGGCGGGACGGCGGGGCGCGGGCCTGGCCGGAGGCGGCGGCGGCTGGCCGGCGGGACGACGGGGCGTTGAGGAGTGGTGAGGAGTGGTGAGGGCCGGCGGGGTGAGGAGCTCCGGCGGCGGGGAGCTCGGGCGGATGAAGACGAAGGGCGGCCGGCTGGGGACTCGGCCCAGATCTGCGGCGGGAGCGGGCCGGCGCTGGGCCCGGCGGGCCCACGCGGTGGGAGCGGCAGCGGTGGAAGCACTGCACGGCGGCGGTGGAAGCACTGGGCGACGGCGGTGGAAGCACTAGGGTTTTGGACGCAAAATTGGAGGGGGTAGACGTTTATATAGGCACAAGGAGCTAGGGGAGTCCAAATGAGGAGAGGTTTTCAGCCACGAGATCACAATTGAACGGCCTAGATGATGGGAAGGGTTTGAGCTGGGTTGGTGGGCTGTTGGAGGGGGGTCTTGGGCCTCAAGAGGAGGTACTTTTAGCCCACGAGGATAACTGTTGGAGTATCATACGAACTCCAAACGCGACAAAACTTGACAGGCGGATTACACGTCTCAAAACAACATCGCACGACAAGTCTCACGCCACTCCGGAAACGTTACACGACCAAACACGAAAGAAGGACTCCGGGAAGCCTCGGGCACATGTGAGAGCGTCGGAACTCGAAACGGACAACGGGAAGGAACGAGTGGGACCGGATGCAAACGACAACACAAATGCAATGCAATGCACATGACAACATGACATGGATGAAAAGAACACACGCACACAACAAAACGACGAAACCCGAAAAGAAGAAGAACCCGGAATGGAATTGATGAAGCCAGAGTTATATATTGCCAAAAAGGGAAAGTATTACATCCGGGGCATTACAAACTCTCCTCTACTATGAAAAGATCTCGTCCCGCGATCTAGGACTGGAAGAAGGAAGGGTACTCGGAACGAAGGTGATCTTCTCGTTACCACGTAGCTTCTCGGTCGGTATGGTGTGACCACTTGACTTTCAAGAACTTGATTGACTTGTTGCGGGTCTTGCGCTCGGTTTCTTCGAGAATAGCAACGGGGTGCTCTCGGTAAGACAAGTCTTGTTGAAAATCAATCTCCTCAAACGGAATGGTGCATTCAGGTGTCTTGAAGCACTTGCGGAGTTGAGACACGTGAAACACATCAAGAACATGGGCGAAGTTGGAAGGGAGCTCAAGTCGATAGGCTAGATCGCCTCTTTTGCCAAGGATCTTGAAAGGGCCCACGTATCTAGGAGCAAGCTTTCCTTTGATACCGAATCTTTGGGTGCCTTTCATAGGAGAAACACGGAGATAGACACGATCCCCAATGTTGAAGGCCAAATCACGATGCTTGCCGTCATAGTAGCTCTTCTGACGCGACTGAGCGGCCTTGAGATTCTCACGTATGACTTTGCACATTTCTTCGGCTTCTGAGATCAAGTTATTACCAAGAAGTTGACGTTCACCAGTCTCGGACCAGTTGAGAGGAGTACGGCACTTTCTGCCATAGAGGATTTCAAACGGAGCTTTGCCGACACTTGCTTGGAAACTGTTGTTGTAAGAGAACTCGGCAAACGGAAGGCAATCTTCCCATTTCATGCCAAAAGATATGACACAAGCTCTGAGCATGTCTTCTAGAATCTGATTCACTCTCTCGACTTGACCACTAGTCTGAGGGTGAAATGCAGTGCTGAAACGGATCTTAGTGCCCATGGCAGACTGAAAGGAGTCCCAGAACTTGGATGTGAACAAACTTCCACGGTCTGAGGAGATAACTTGAGGAATGCCATGTAAGGACACAATTCTGGAAGTGTACAACTCTGCCAGTTGAGCTGCATTGATGGATTCTTTGACTGGAAGGAAGTGAGCGACTTTGGTAAGCTTGTCAATCACCACAAAGATAGAATCATTCCCTTTCTTGGACTTAGGACAGCCAGTGACGAAATCCATTTCAATGTGGTCGAATTTCCACTCGGGAATAGGAAGAGGTTGGAGAAGACCGGCTGGACGTTGATGCTCTGCGTTCACTCTTCTGCAGACATCACATTCATTCACGAATTGGGCAATCTCCCTTTTCATGCGAGTCCACCAGTAAGATTGCTTGAGGTCTTGGTACATCTTGGAACTTCCAGGATGAATCGATAGGAGGGAGTCATGTGCTTCGTTCATTATGAGCTTCCTGAGATCACCCATGGGAACCACAAGTCTGTCCTCAAAGAACAAGGTATCTCTCTCATCAACGCGATAGCACTTGTATTTTGGAGTGCCCTTTGCAATACCATGTTTCACTTTCTTCACCATAGCATCACTGAATTGGGCCTCACGAATCTGATCTTCCAAGGTAGGAGCAACTTGAAGATTTGCAAGAAAGCCTTGCGGAACCACTTGGAGGTTGAGCTTCCTGAATGCTTCACAAAGCTTAGGCTGAAACGGCTTGATAAGGAGACTGTTGCAATATGCCTTTCTGCTCAAAGCATCTGCAATGACATTTGCCTTGCCAGGTGTGTATTCAATGCTTGGATCATACTCTTGGATCATTTCGACCCAACGAGTCTGGCGGAGGTTCAGATTCGGCTGTGTGAAGATGTACTTCAAGCTCCTGTGATCGGTGAAGATGTCGACTTTTCTGCCCAACAGAAGGTGTCTCCGCGTAATCAAAGCGTGTACCACAACTGCTAGCTCGAGATCATGTGCGGGGTAGTTCTTCTCACTTGGCTTCAGTTGACGAGAAGTGTATGCCACAATCTTCTTGTCCTACATTAGCACACCACCAAGTCCTTCAAGAGAAGCATCACAGAATACTTCGTAGGGCTTGGACTCATCTGGAGGGGTAAGAACTGGAGCAGAGATGAGCTTTTCTTTGAGAGTTTTGAATGCCACATCACAATCTGGAGACCAGTTGTACTTGACATTCTTCTGCACCAAGTTGGATAGAGGCTTGGCAATCTTGGAGAAGTTCTCAACGAACCTTCTACAATAGCTAGCAAGACCAAGGAAGCTTCGGAGTTGCTTGACGTTCTGAGGAGGTTCCCAGTTGACAATTGCTTCAACTTTCTCGGGGTTCACAGCAATACCGTCAGCGGAGATGATATGGCCCAGATACAAGACCTTATCGAGCCAGAATTCGCACTTAGAGAACTTGGCATAGAACTTATGTTCACGGAGTCTGTCGAGAACCAGACGGAGGTGCTTTTCGTGATCCTCTTCATTCTTAGAGAATACCAAGATGTCATCCAGATACACAAGCACAAACTCGTTGGTGTAGGGGTTGAAAATGTAGTGCATCATTCTCGAGAAGGTAGGTGGAGCATTAGCGAGGCCAAAATACATGACTATATACTCATAGGAGCCGTAGCTCGTTCTGAAGGCAGTCTTGTGGATATCTTCTTAGCGAAAGCGAATTTGGTGATAACCCATTCGGAGATCAAGCTTAGAGAACACTTTAGCTCCTTTGAGCTGCTCGAACAATTCATTGATGTTGGTGAGCGGATACTTGTTCTTTATTGTCTTCTTGTTCAATGGTCGGTAATCAACGCAGAGGCGCTCCGTGCCATCCTTCTTCTTGACAAATAAGACACCACAGCCCCAAGGAGACATGCTAGGCCTGATCAGACCCATACGCTCTTGTTCATCAAGCTGTTTCTTCAACTCCTTCAACTCTTCAGGGGAGAGCTTGTATGGACGCCGGCATGCTGGCTCAGTACCAGGCTCGAGTTCAATGACGAATTCAACTTGACGATGCGGAGGCATGCCTGGAAGCTCTTCAGGAAAAACGTCTTCGTATTCGTTAACCACCGGAATTTGAGAGATGGCATTAATCTCGCCCTTGTCATGGAGAAAGAATAGCCTGATTGTGTTATCCCGAGAGGCAAAGATAATCACGTCTTCGTTAGGATGAGTAATCTTGACTTCCTTATTTGCACAATCAATGTGAGCATCATGCTGAGAAAGCCAATCCATCCCAAGAATGAGATCAATGTCGGAATTGCCGAGAACAACCGGAGAAGCCAGAAAGCGGTAATCACCCATGCGAATAGAGACATTCGGAGCCCTCAAATTTGAAGTCATGCACTTGCCCGGAGAAATAATTTGCAACTTCTTATCAAGAAATGCCGAAGTGAAATTATGCTTGGTAAAGAATGGCCTTGATATGAAACTGAGAGATGCACCAAAATCAAACAATACTTTTGCAGGAATAGAGTTAACTGAGAGGTTACCAAGTATCACATCTGAAGAATTCTCTACTTGAGCTGCATTCATCAGATTCACTCTTGTTTGCTTGGGATTGTGTTTGACAATAGCAGTGCTGACAGGTGGAGGAGGCGGAAGGCGCCTTGGGTTCGGGCACTTGTTAGCATAATGACCCTTCCGAGTGCACTTGTTGCAAACCACTTCTGAGAGAGGACGGTAATGAGGAGCACTTGACTTGGAAGCTTGAAACTGATTCTTTGACTGGTTGCTTGGGTTGGGTGGGTGGGAGAAAGCACGGCCACCAGAGTTCTTGTTGTTGTTGTAGGGAGCTTGGATCACTGGAGGAGGTGGAAGCCAAAACTTCTGTTGCTTCACGACCACTTGAGAAGATGAGGAGGAGTGAACATCGTCTCTGATCCTCTTTTTGGAAGCTTCCATCTTGAGCTGGGCTGTCTCTTGCTTAAGTGCCATGTTATAGAATTTGTCAAACTCATCAGGCTCGAACAAGGTGAGAGCAAGTTGGAGTTCATCCTTCAGACCACCACGGAACTGATAGATCTTGCTCTTGGCATCTTGGATGTCTTGCTTTGCATAGCAGGCAAGGTTCTGGAACTTGACATTATATTGGTAGACAGACATAGAGCCTTGCTTTAGGTTGCGGAATTGCTCACGCATACCCTCGATGACACTTGTTGAAATGTGGTGAGAGCGAAAGTCCTTGCAGAAGTCATCCCAGGAGATTACACGCCCTTCTCTGGAGTCTTTGTACTGCTGTCACCAATCAGCTGCTTGGTCCTTGAGTTGGAAGGCTGCAAACTTCACATAGTCCTCGGGCCTTACGTTATTGCACTCAAAATGCTTCTTGATATCTGTTATCCAGTCTTCAGCATTGAGAGGGTCCACGCAGTAACTGAATGCCTTTGGTTGATTTGCCAAGAACTGGTTGAGCGTAGCAAAGTGCTGTTGATTGAACAAATTGCCTTGGTTCCCATGAGCACCCTGATTTGCTTGATTTGCTTGAATTTGCTGCATCATCTGCATAAGCATCTGGGTGTTCTGGTTCGTAGTTTGCATAATTGCTCTCCAGGCCTCAGACGGAGGAGGGGAAGGAGGACGATCAGGAACCTCTTCACCCTCTGGGTTAGCATTGGGAACCTTTTTAGGAGCCATCCTGAAAGAGATGACCACCATTAGCCATTTGATTGAAAGAAGATATAAGCTGAAACAACGGCTAGAAATTGCAACGTAGCCTTCACAAGAATCATTCGAACAAGAGGAACGAATGAAATTCTCAGCTTAATGATAACAAAAATCTTCACGAGAAACCACTTGGAAGACAAAAGGTAAATAAGAAAAACAACAAGGTGCAGATAGAACAAATACAAGATAGAAGCTTCGTTCGACATATTCATGCTGAAAGCTTATGGAACGTGTTACAAAAGGGTTTTGCAATCCCCTTATCAGCATAGCAAAGGACCCTTTAAGATGCAACTCCCGATCGGAACAACAGCCATAAAACCACTTCACTCAATGTAGAACCCCGAACTCCATATCATGCATTCGTTGGAAGAATGCCTACGATCTACTAGATGAACCCACCTATTAATTTCCGAAAGTTTCCAGTTATGCAATCAGGTGTTGGGGATAGAGGGGAAGCATCACGCACTCAACTCTAATCCTACATCCAGCTGTATCCATCCTTCAACACATAACCAGTTATTTTTGGAAACCGTCTACCTCGGACCTTCGAAACGCATCTACTATACAAGCTATGGCAATACTCCCGAACTACCTCCCCAGTACTGGGTGATGTCGGGGTTATCTTGCCACTAACCTCATAGGAGAGTTTTCGATGTCGGCCATCTTAAGTATTCTAGAACTGATGCGATATATTTGTGACGACAACACCTCGGAGCTCAACTCCCCGGGACACTGCCACAACCCCTAATGACAGGAGTCATCGAGAACAATGTTCTCATCACAAAGACATCGGAACAATCCAAACAATACTCGCGAGATTCCTAAAAAAATTTGGTGCAATTTTTGAGAGTAGAAGAGGCAAGAGTAATCGTCAGGAGTCCTCACCAGAGTGAAAAGAGATGAGGAGCAAAAGAAATCCTACTCTCCAATATATATATAGGACTCAAAAACATTTTAAGTGTGTGCCTAGACTCAACCGTCAATGATTCGATCAATCAGTGGGGGCTTCTAGGTCGGAGAAGGCTCTGAATACCAACTTGTAATGCCCAGGATTGGACTATACCTCCTACGTGTCGAGGCACGACTTAAAGGTATAAGCCCATTCTGGAATGATCGCAAGTTCGGTATCTTTGCACATCTCATGTAAAAATAGGGATGAAAGGGAAAAAAAGATAGTTGGCTTACACTCGCCACGTCACACAATTCATTACATAGCAAAACATCATTCAATTAACATCACAACCCATCTACGGGTGAAGATCCAAATGAAAGATACCAAACATACATAAAGCCACAAGTCTGAATCGCCCTAGTAGAAACCACTACTGATCGTCGGGATAGTGCACATAGTAATTGCTACGTTCCTCGTCGTACTCCCAGTATAGCTTGGTGCCGTCACCTGAATAGCTCACCATAGTACCTGCATCTGGTGTGGTGTAGAAATCTATGAGCCACAGAGGACTCAGCAATCCCGTTCCCGAGTAACACAACTATCCAAGCCTTGGGTGTGGAACAAGGCTGAAGAAAGAATAAGAGGGCTGCAGCAGCACTAGCACTAACTTACGTAAATAAGAGCGAGAAGAGAAGTGCCTCGGACGATAAGATGATCACGAAGTGATCCTAACTAAGCATGTCAAACATAACCCCACCGTGTTCACTTCCCGAACCCCTTCCGGAAAATGACCGTCACGGTACTCACGCTGGTAGTGTGTTCTGAACATGGTGTCAAGTTTTCTACAACCGGATATTAACAAATTCCCATCTGCCACATAACCGCGGGCACGGCTTTCGAAAGTTCATAACCCTGCAGGGGTGTTCCAACTTGGCCCATGACAAGCCCACGATCCGCGGAGTCGTAACTCCAAGGTGGGAAGGCCCGAGTATCCTTGGAATCCCGTGCTCAAGATACTCCGACTAAGGTAAGGCTAATCCAGCAAATCCTCCCGGCGTGCCGACACCCTGATAGTAGCCGCGCGTATCTCATCTCAGGCCACGACCGGATAAGTCATCCTACAGGTTTTTACCAGACCTCGAGTTTCCTTGAGGTGGCCCTGCAGTCTGCTCATTTCGGACCAACACTTATGTGGAGCACTGGCCCGGGGTTGTTGATTAAGAAGAGGGTTAATTACTCCCTATGCAAGTTTTTAGTTATTAGGCAAATAGTACCAATGTTGGGACTTGCTGGAAAAGACTTAGCGCTAAGCGGTTTATCGAGGGGGTCCCATAACCCCAACCGTGTGAGGAACGCAAAAATCAAGGAACATAACACCGGTTTATACGGTTCCTAGGGCGGCATGAGTGGAACAAAACACCAAGCAAAAGGCTTAGCCTTCCACCCATTACCAATATATAGATGATTTCATTTAAGAGTTAATATAGTGTGATATCCCAACAAGCTTCAACATGAAGCAAGAATCTTCAAATCTTCTCCTGCAACTAGCAATGCTATAAGAGGGGCTGAGCGAAGCTTACTTAGCCAATCAAAGGTTTGCATAGGTAGGGTGGTTAGACAGATTCATGGTTACAATAGGAGGCTGACATGAAAACATGGGCATCGAGGCAATAAGCTAAAGAGCGAGACTTCTAGCAATAGGCAAATATAGTAATGTTATCTGGGTCAGGTCATCTTGCCTGTCGAGTCGTCGATGGGATCGTAAGAGGGCTCCTCGTTCTCAACCTCGGTAGTAACCTCGTTCTCGTACACGTTCTCGGCTTCCGGCTCTACTCAACACAAAACACACGAGGCACGAAAATCAAACAAGATGCAATGTGCAAACTACGGGATGCATGGCTGATGCACTAAGGAAGCACTGCAGATTTACTTAGGATGCACAGAAAGTCAACATAGGAAACACAGAGATACAACACAAGGAACATGACAATATGCATCAAGCAAGATACATCAAAACATGTTAACAAGAGGATATTATGAATCTACATGCAAAATCATCCAAGTTTCATATAGGACTTGCTCAAAACGGAGCAATGGGCTAAAAGATACACCCGAAACAAGAAATAATGCAAAGCTGAAATTAATAGCCACATAGCAACTTCGGAGCAAGAAATATATACTCTAAAGCACTCAAACATCATGACAAGAAGCATGGACATGAAGTAGACATATCCTACATCAAACAACTCCATTGGAGCATCTCCATAGGAGGCATGGATCAATAGCAACAAGCTACAACATTTTGATCATGACAACAAAAACCTGACAGCAGTATTTTATAGCAACTTGGGAGCAAGAATTAAATATGCTACAGCCACCCAAATGAGCATGTGAGAGCATGAATGGATAGTCAACAACATATACAACAAGGAAACATCAATAGTCACCCCAAAACTAGCATGGATTTGCCTAGAACAACAAGCAAACATGGCATCTGGAAATTACAGATTCCAGACTTTGTGAAATTTCACTAAGTGTTAAAACAGCAGTATTATCATGGCATGTTTGTGAGCAAGTTTAAGTCACCTCAAAGCATAACATGGCAAGTGGTTTTCACCACAGGAAAGTACACATGATGGGGAGTCCAAAACATATAAGCATGCAACAAGGGGACAACCACATCAATAGCAACGAGCTCATCAACTAGGCATCTCGTAACAAGTTTAACAACCTAACAGCCACAAGCACTTTTGCAAAGGAGATAAACATGGCAATATGAATTCTATCATGCAAGCTAAAGCAACCAACATGTAGAGCATCTCATGATGAACATGTGGACATAGCATTTGCTTCATTTGGATAAACATGCATCAAGTTATCACATATCAAACATGGCATGAAAAAAACTAATAGCAGCAGTTTATAACAAGTAGCACTCTTCTCATGAAGATTAAGACATCTAGATGGACTCAAACATGCATGACACAATGGAACAAAACATAGTACATGTCACCACGATCATTTTGACATATTATATGCACAAAACGGACATGCACAATTAGGGATGGCACCCGCAGGGTATGGGTATGGGTGTAGCCACCCCATACCCTTACCTGTCCCATTTGAGCTGGCCCATCACCCATACCCATACCCGCTAGTGGGTACAATTTTTTCCCATACCCGTAACCCGACAGGGTAAATGGGTACCCGCGGGTAAAAATACCCATGTTTGAATAACATTAATTTGAGCATAATATAATTATAAACAACGATATATAATCATAATTTATAAACAATAACACATAATAACATCAATACATACTTATAAACAACAACACATTCTATAAAAATCGAACACTTGTAAATAAAACATCAAGACATGGTCATAAAAAGTAGCACATAGGCATACATTTTAAATTTACAAACTCACAAGAAACTATAGAGGCAATTTTTCCATATTCGTTAGATTTTATGAGAGTACATGGGTACGCGGGTATGGGTTATGTGATCCCATACCCGTACCCGCTCTACCCGGTGGATTTGAGATTTGCCTATTTATATACCCATGGGTATCGTTTTGTCTCATACCCTTACCCTAATAGGGTTTTTACCCGCAGGGTACATGGGTAATGGGTACCCATTGCCATCTCTATGCACAATAAAAGATATTGCTATCACAAGAATGCATCAAACATTGAAAAACTAAACACTTAGAAGAAAAAAAACGAGGTCAACCTCTTGCGGGTCGGGTCTGGCGGAGCGGTCAAACGGGCGGTCAACGGGCGCCGGATCTGGATCGGGTCGCGGGTCGGGCGGATCGGGCGGATCCGCTAGGGTTCCAGCGGCCCGACCGGATCGGCTGGATCGAGCAGGATCGAGGCCGGCGGTTCCCTTCGATCGGGGCGGCGGCTTGCTCCTTCGGCGAGGCGGCCGGCGGCGAGGGTCGGCGAGGCCGGGCGGCGGCTGGCCGGCGGGACGGCGGGGCGCTGAGGAGTGGTGAGGAGTGGTGAGGGCCGGCGGGGTGAGGAGCTCCGGCGGCGGGGAGGAGCTCCGACGGCGGGGAGCTCGGGCGGATGAAGACGAAGGGCGGCCGACTGGGGACTCGGCCCAGATCTGCGGCGGGAGCGGGCCGGCGCTGGGCCCGGCGGGCCCACGCGGTGGGAGCGGCGGCAGTGGAAGGAGGGTGCGGCGGCGGTGGAAGCACTGCGCGGCGGCGGTGGAAGCACTGCGCGGCGGCGGTGGAAGCACTGGGCGACGACGGTGGAAGCACTAGGGTTTTGGACGCAAAATTGGAGGGGGTGGACGTTTATATAGGCACAAGGAGCTAGGGGAGTCCAAATGAGGAGAGGTTTTCGGCCACGAGATCACAATTGAACGGCCTAGATGATGGGAAGGGTTTGAGCTGGGTTGGTGGGCTGTTGGAGGGGGGTCTTGGGCCTCAAGAGGAGGTACTTTTAGCCCACGAGGATAACTGTTGGAGTATCAAACGAACTCCAAACGCGACAAAACTTGACAGGCGGGTTACACGTCTCAAAACAACATCGCACGACAAGTCTCACGCCACTACGGAAACGTTACACGGCCAAACACGAAAGAAGGACTCCGGGAAGCCTCGGGCACGTGTGAGAGCGTCGGAACTCGAAACGGACAACGGGAAGGAATGAGTGGGACCGGATGCAAACGACAACACAAATGCAATGCAATGCACATGACATCATGACATGGATGAAAAGCACACACGCATGCAACAAAACTACGAAACCCGAAAAGAAGAAGAACCCGGAATGGAATTGATGAAGCTAGAGTTATATATTGCCAAAAAGGGAAAGTATTACATCCGGGGCATTACAATTTAGTTGTGTGATGGAGTAGCCGGACGATGCGTGTGCGTCGACGTAGTTGCATGAGTTTGTATGAATTTGAGATATGGTAATTGAGGTGCTCGGATGTGTATTGCATTTTTTGAGGAGTGCCTAGTCAGAGTCCGTGGACGCGTCCGGACACATCCGCGTGGGTTTGAGTGGCCGGATTTGCCAGGTCTGGTTGTAGATTTAAAATCCTAGTACTCATACTTAAAAGGTCATATGCATCCCTAGTTGGTGCAGAGGCTGGGAAGTGAAATTCTCCCCCAATTTAAGGGGAGTCACAGGACCACATTGAAACAGGATCTGGCGATGCGGGCGAGGAAGCCCGCTATGACCGCGGCGATCCGGCCGCGGGCTTCTGTCGACCCTCGACTAGGGCAAGTTGGCGGCAGGTTCTGGGCACTTGCGGAGACTGACGAAGAGGGCGACGATGACGGGGACATCGCCAGAGACTCGCCGGAGTTGTACTCGCCATCGCCATCGGATGTGATCTGCGAGGCATTCAATCCCGGATATTCAGAGGAGGAGATTGCTACGATTGTTGATGACGTCGTTCTGTTAGACGATCCGGCTCAGCATGGATTGCATCCTGAAGACAAGGTGGAGGTGGTTCGCCGGATAGTTCGCCAGAGGACGGCGACGTCCGTGACCCGGCCATGGAAAGGACCTCTACCCAAGGTATGTATTAAGCCTATTGCATTTGCAGATTTCTTTCCGTCGGAGTCCTGGACAAGAGTAACCAGAAAGAAGAGAGGGAAGGCCAGGCCGGTGACGCAGCCACCGGCGTCGATGGCCATAACCGCGGAGGGAGAGCTGAAAGCTGGTAAAACTGTTTCTTAGTGAATAGGCTGAGATCCGGGCGGCCAGAGCATCCCGCTTGAACCAGCTCTTGGGTCAGGGTGGGCCTGAGGTTGAGCGGGCTAACATGGTTTCTTACAAAACTGGGTATGTGGCCCAGCCTCTGACGGTGGGCGCGACGAGCTTGGGCCGGAGCACGACTGGGTTTTTGGCCCAATGTGAATCGATTTTGAGTGGACTGGGAATAGCTCGGTATGAGGCCTAGACAAAACCGGCGTCTACTGCTTGCGATTACGTAGCTGCATGCAAGATCCTATCGACGTGATCGTACTCCGTCCCGCCACTGCCTAGGGTTCGTCCGACCTGTGCCACACCTGGTTTTCCTGCATGCAAGCCGGGACGAGCGACGCGTATCCCGCCCCTTGCAACGGCCATGGAAGGACGCGACGGTGGTGGACCGCCGGGACCGAGACCTCCGCCTCCCGTGCCAGCTCCTGTGGCACCTCGGGCGCAGCCACCCAAGGGGGCCCCGCCGCCGCATGTAGTGGCTCAGCCTCAGCCGCACAGGGAAGCTCCGGCGCCAGCGCCGCTCGTAGGTCAACCCCCTACCGCGGCTAGGCCAGGCCCCCTGCCGCGCCGTGGTGGAGGCAGTGGTGGTGGCGCGGGTCATCAACGCAATCAGTCTTACCGCGGCAGAGATGCCGGCCATGCCGGTCGCAATCCTCCCCAGGGCCAATGGGGATATGATGCTTATGTCGACGGTTAGCATCATGGTTTGTCATCCTCGGGTGGAGGTCGCGGTTATGCTTGGCAGGGTGATGGACGATGGAGCGTCCATTTTATGCCCCCCTAGAGGCTTCGTGGAGGGGGCAACTGGCCCGGACTATTAACATAGAGGTGCTTTTAGAGGCTTTCAAGCTGGCTGCGGTGGCAAGCACCGTTACCGTCAGCCTCTGCCACTAGCCACTACCATCTTCGACGCTGCTGAGCCAACGGTGTCCTCGGAGGTGGTTGCGGTGCAGACACCGGCGTTATCTGGGCAGGTTTTGGCCGCGGTTTTGGCCCTGGCTAACGTGGATATGCCCGCGAGGGACCCGGCGGTGGCCAGTGCCGTCGGAGCGGTTGACAAGCCAGATGGTGAGCGAGCCTCCAAGTGGGCCCGCAAGAAAGAGAAAATGATTTGCTATCGTTGTGGTGAATAGTGGCACTTTATTGCTGAATGTACTGTTGAACTTTGTGACACGTGCTCCAAACCGGTGCATGCTACGGGGGAGTGCCCGTTATTGCATGAACCGATGCCTGGTGTTACAAGCTATGGTGTGTGCTGTGCTGAGCTGATGTTCTTCGAGTCTCCTACTGCTATGGAGATCCCAGATGTGCCTCAGAGTGAGACCACAGGGGTGGTGAAAGTGACTAAGGGTGACTTGACTGAAGCTCAGATCATGCACATGCTAAATAAGTTGGCTCCAGGTAATCTTCGGTGGGAGCTGATTAGGCTTGAGGCAAATGTGCACAAGGTTGATTTTCCCTCATCGGAAGACCTGCAGCGGTTACTGAGTTTTGGGTTGTGCAAAGTTCCTGGTACTCAGTGTATCCTCGAGTTTCATGAGTGGAAGAAGGTTGGGCCCAAGGGCACGCCTCTCACTCAGGTTTGGCTTCAATTCTCAGGGGCACCTTCGAAGCCGTTGAGTGATGTGCGAGTCGCGGCTTGCTTCGGGACACTTGTTGGGAAGACTAAGAGAGTGGATATGGCCTTTACCAGAGCAAACGGGGTGGCCATATTGCTTGTTAGTGTCCTAGATCTCGAGTACGTTCCTGATGTGGTTAAGTGGACTCATAGAGGCATGATTTACAATCTCGAGATAGAGTTTGAGGATCCCGGGCTTTTCTCTGAGGCCTTGGCAGGGAATGATGTGGACATGCTAGATAAGGATGATGGCTCGGGTAGCAAGGAGGTGCGAGAGGATGACCGTGGGCGCGATGCGTCTAACATCCTGGGTTCTGACATGCCGGCACCCGTGAAAGAGATTGCACCTTCGACTGAGGTACCCATGAACACCTTGAGATTTGTTTCGTTCGAGCCTGCTTCTGCTCCTCCTCAATTGTGGAGCAATCGGTTGGAGTGTGATAATTTGCATGAGAGGTCGCTTCCTTCTCTGGATTTTGCTGATGCTGATGTACCAATGGATGGTTGTACTAACGAGTTTGCTGCTGCGATAACCTTGGAGGAGAGTCTGCCGACACTACCGGCAGCAATTGACCTGGGTGCCCAGTTAGGCCTAGATGATGGGGATGATCTTGGGCAGGCGGCCATACGATCTCCCTCACCGAGGGGTGCTTCCCTGCTGGCGAGGATTCCGACGATGACTGGTGCGGTGGTGGTCGTACCGCGGGCCAGCGGGGCAGCCGGACAGGGAGGGTGCGTGGGCAGGAGGCCTCCGCTCCTACCTCTCATGTGGCTCGCTCGGCTACGGTGGCCGGACTGGGAGGGGCGCGGTCAGGAGGCCACCGCCCCTGTCTCTCCTGTGGCGATCTCATCTACAGCGGCAGGACCGGGAGGGGGTGCGGGCAGGAGGCCCCCGCCCATGCTTCTCCCTTGGTGCACACGGCTACGGCTGTGTCCGCGGCATCGGACTTGCCTCGAGTGTTAAGCCCGGTGTTGACCTTGCCACATACCGGCATTGGGTACAGGTCAGGAGGGGGGCGCGGGCACGTGGCCTTCACCCCTACTTCTCCCGTGGCACCTTCGGCCAGTGGGGCCCCCGTGGCATCCCCGGGATCCGGACATAGGTAGCTGCCGCGGGAGGCTTCGGTGCGTTCTAAGACTCACGGTGGTACCTCTGTTGCATCAGTTCAGTTGGGCTCTGTTGGGGGTTGGGCAGGAGGCCACACCCCAAACGGAGCCACACGGGAGGAGATTATTGCTTTTGGAGGGATCCCGGATTCTGTTTCTGAAGGACGAAGGATGAGTAGTCGCTTCCAGGATAAGCCGGATGTTGATGACATGCAGCTAAGGTGCGCTATGAGGGCGGCCAAGCATCATGACATGGAGGTCACTACTGGTATGTCGGTCAATACGTCCAATTCTATTTTGCATTTTTTCAATGATGAGATTGTTCAAAATGCAAATCAACTAGGGGTTTCACTAGGTAGTAATGACAGTGAAATTACTAGATCAATTAATGATATCCTGGATCTCGAAGCGGAACGCGCATTAGAAATGATTCGTAACTTAGCAGCCATTAAACCCATGAACTATTCCGACATAGATGCGTTGGGAGTCAGGGATCTTGATAGTTTCTGTGCGGATCTTGCCCCTTCATTCCATGAGACAAAAGAGGAAGAGGGATGCAGTTCCCCAAGGGACTCTACCCATGTAGATGTTCCGGAGGTGAAGTCCACGGAGCCCGGTTGTGAGGACCGGATGGAGGAGCAAAATAAGCCTAAGCGGAAGTGGACACGGAAGATTTATCCAGCTTCGGCTGTGCATAGAAGCGCTAGGATCCGTACCTCTAAAAAAATTCACGATGAAATATGAGATGAATTTTTTGGAATAGCAGAGGTCTTAAAGACTTGGCTAAAAGAAGATTTCTAGCGGTTGCGTCCATTGAACACCAGTTGGATTTTATCGCTCTTTCAGAAACTGGAAGGGATAATTTCACCCCCTAGTTCATTAGCACTCTATCTGGAGGTATCGATTTTGACTGGCATTGCCTACCTCCAAGAGGGAGGTTCGGTGCAATCTTACTCGGGGTTAAATGCGATTCTTTGGAAGTCCGAGGTGTGGTCATGGGAGATTTTGCGGAAAAGTTTCGGGTCAGATCATAGTACGATGGGTTTGATTGGGCATTGGTGGCGGTGTATGGTGCCGCGCAACAACTCAAACCAGATTTTTTGGCTGATCTTGTCCGTATATGTGGTAGCGAGGAGCTCCAAATCCTTGTTGGGGTGATTTTAATATTATTATAAGGAGGGAGGAAAAGAATAATGAGAATTTTGACGACAGATGGTCGTTTATGTTCAATACCATTATCGAAAGCTTGGATCTTAGAGAGATAAAGCTTTCTAGTAGGAAATTCATTTGGGCTAATACGTTGCCAAACCCGGCATTTGAGAAGCTAGATCGAGTTCTCTCTAGCGTCGAATGGGAGCAGAAGTTTCCCCTGGTAACTGTCCAAGCGTTATCGCGCGCAATCTCGGACCACACCCAGTTGCTCGTTGATTCTGGCAAGGCAACTCATGTGGGGAATAAAAACAATTTTTCTTTCGAATTAGCGTGGTTTGAAAGAGAAGGGTTCCTGGATCTGATAGCAAGGGAATGGGCTAAAGATTCAGGAGGGAGGTCTCCTGTGGAAAGATGGTAGAATAAGGTTAGGCATCTACGAAGATTTCTTTGTGGATGGGCTAAGCATATGCATGGGATTTATAAGGTTGAAAAGGAAAGGCTCCTTGTACTTATTCAGTCCCTAGATTTAAAAGCCGAGTCCACTATCTTAGATACCAACGAGATGGAAGCTAAAGTGGATGCGGAGGTGAGACTGAAAGATCTCCTTCGAGAGGAGGAATTGAAGTGGGCTCTGCGAGCAAAAGTTTGCAAAATCATCCAAGGGGATGACAACACTGAATTGTTTCATATGATTGCTAATGGCAAGCACCGAAAGAAGAGATATTTCATCTTGAGCAGGATGAGGGGCGATTTTAGGACAAGAAAACCTAAAGGTTTATATAAGCAATTATTATAAACAGCTGTTTGGGCCTCCGAAGGATAACTTTGTATCCTAGGATGAGTCCCGGGTTGAGGATGTCCCTCAACTCTCGGCGGATGAGAATGATATTTTGACCGCCCCATTTTCAGAGAAAGAGGTGTTTGAAGCCATTTCACAAATGAAGAATAATAAGGCTCCAGGATCGGATGGTTTTCCGGCGGAGTTTTATAAAAAATGCTGGCATATTATCAAAGGGGATTTGTTACCGATGTTCCATGATTTATTCTCATGCCAGCTTCAGTTGTTTCAGTTAAATTTTGGAACGATAACTTTGCTTCCTAATAAAACAGAGGTTTTTTGTATTGAGCAGTTCAGGCCTATCTGTCTTCTTAATTTAAGTTTCCAAATTTTCACCAAGGTTGGGACTAATAGGCTCACGCAAATTGCGGACACTGTGGTGCAGCCGTCCCAAACTACTTTCATGCCGAACAGAAACATCCTAGAAGGGGTTGTCGTCCTGCATGAAACGCTCCATAAAATCCATATGAAAAAACTAGATGGAGTTGTTTTGAAAGTGGACTTTGAGAAAGCGTACGATGAGGTCAAATGGCATTTCCTTCAACAGGCTTTGCATATGAAAGGTTTTGATCAGGCCTGGAGACACCAGGTAGACTCTTTCATGCAAAAAGGAAGTGTTGGGATTAAAGTGAATGATGACATAGGTCACTACTTCCAAACACACAAAGGTCTTAGACAAGGAGATCCGATGTCACATATTCTATTCAACATAGTGGTCGATATGTTGACAATTCTAATAGGAAGGGCTAAGGATGCGGGTCAGGTAGGTGGCCTCATTCCGCACTTAGTTGACGGATCCTTCAGTACGCTGATGATACTATCATCTTCATAGAGCATGACTTGGCAAAAGCGTGAAACATGAAGCTGGTGTTATGCTTATTCGAACAATTGTCAGGGTTAAAGATTAACTTCCACAAAAGCGAACTATTTTGTTTTGGAAGAGCTAGGGATGATCAAGTTGCATACAAACAATTGTTTGGGTGCGAATTGGGGGCTTTACCATTCATGTATTTAGGTATACCAATCCACCACCGCAAACTAACAAACAGAGAATGGCAGTGCATTGAGGATCGATTTGAGAAGAAACTGAGCTGCTGGAAGGGCAAGCTGATGTCATACGGAGGCCGACTAATTCTCATTAATTCGGATCTCACGAGTATACCCATGTTTCTCCTCTCCTTTTTCGAGGTACCAGCTGGAGTCCAAAAAAGGCTGGACTTCTATCGATCACGCTTCTTCTGGCAGAATGATGAACTAAAACGAAAGTACAGACTCGCTAAATGGGATATCATTTGTAGGCCGAAAGACCAAGGGGGTCTATGAAGGAAATATGCTCTAGAGGCAATAATAAAGTTGTTATTTGTATTTCCTTATATCATGGTAAATGTTTATTATTCATGCTAGAATTGTATTAACTGGAAACTTAGTACATGTGTGAATACATAGACAAAACAGAGTGTCCCTAGTTTGCCTCTACTAGACTAGCTCATTGATCCAAGATGGTTATGTTTCCTAGCCATAGACATGAGTTGTCATTTGATCAACGGTATCACATATTTAGGAGAATGATATGATGGACAAGACCCATTTGTTAACTTAGCAACTTGATCGTTTAGTTTTACTGCTATTGCTTTCTTCATGACTTATACATGTTCCTATGACTATGAGATTATGAAACTCCCGAATACCGGAGGAACACCTTGTGTGCTATCAAACATCACAACATAACTGGATGATTATAAATATGCTCTACAGGTGTCTTCGAAGGTGTTTGTGGTGTTGGCATAGATCAAGAATAGGATTTTTCACTCCGAGTGTCGCAGAGGTATCTCTGGACCATCTCGGTAATACACATCAAAGCCTTGCAAGCAAATGACTAATGAGTTAGTCACAAGATGATGTATTACGGAATGATTAAAGAGACTTGCCGGTAATGATATTAACTAGGTATGATGATACTGACGATCGAATCTCAGGAAAGTAACATACTCATGACAAAGGGAACAACATATGTTGTTATGCGGTTTGATCGATAAAGATCTTCGTAGAATATGTAGGAACCAATATGAGCATACAAGTTCCGCTATTGGTTATTGACCGGAGATTAGTCTCGGTCATGTCTACATAGTTCTCGAACCCGTAGGGTCTGAACGCTTAACGTTTGATGATGATCGGTATTATGAGTTTATATGTTTTGATGTACCGAAGGTAGTTCGGAGTCCCGGATGTGATCACGGGCATGAAGAGGAGTCTCGGAATGTCAGAGACATAAATATCCATATATTGGAAGCCTATGTTTGGACATCGGAATGGTTCTGGATGAGTTCGGGCATTTACCGGAGTACCGAGGGGCTACCGGAACCCCCCGGGAAGTTAATGGGCCTTAATGGGCCATAGTGGAAAAGAGGAGGAGGCGGCCAAGGTGGGGGCGCGCCCCCCACAAGCCCAATCCGAATTGGGAAGGGGGGCGGCCCCCCTTTCCTTCTTCTTCCTCTCCCCCTTCCTTCCTCTCCTACTCCAACTAGGGAAGGGGGGATCCTACTCCCGGTGGGAGTAGGACTCCCCTAGGGCGCGCCATAGAGAGGGCCGACCCCTCCCCTCCTCCACTCCTTTATATACATGGGGAGGGGGCACCCCATAGACACACACGTTGATTTTAGCCGTGTACGATGCCCCTCCCCACAGTTACACACCTCGGTCATATCGTTGCAGTGCTTAGGCGAAGCCCTGCGCCAGTAGCTTCATCATCACCGTCACCACGCCGTCGTGCTAATGAAACTCTCCCATGACGCTCAACTGGATCAAGAGCTCGTGGGATGTCATCAAGCTGAACGTGTGCTGAACGCGGAGGTGCCGTACGTTTGGTACTTGGATCGGTTGGATCGCGAAGACGTTCCACTACATCAACCGCGTCACTAGACGCTTCCACTTTCGGTCTATGAGGGTACGTAGACACACTCTCCCCTCTCATTGCTATGCTTCTAGTAGATAGATCTTGCGTGATCGTAGTTTTTTTTTTGAAATACTATGTTCCCCAACAGTGGCATCATGAGCCAGGTCTATGCGTAGATGATATGCATGAGTAGAACACAATGAATTTTGGGCGATAATAGTCATACTGCTTACCAGCATGTCATACTTCGAATCGGCGGTATTGTTGGATGAAGCGGCCCGGACCGACATTACGTGTACGCTTACGCGAGACTGGTTCTACCAACGTGCTTCGCACACAGGTAGCTGGCGGGTGTCAGTTTTTGCAACTTTAGTTGAATCGAGTGTGGCTACGCCCGGTCCTTGTGAAGGTTAAAACAGCACACTTGACGAAAAATCGTTGTGGCTTTTTTATGCGTAGGTAAGAACAGTTCTTGCTAAGCCCGTAGCAGCCACGTAAAACTTGCAACGGCAAAGTAGAGGACGTCTAACTTGTTTTTGCAGGGCATGTTGTGATGTGATATGGTCAAGACGTGATGAGTTATACATTATTGTATGAGATGATCATGTTTTTTAAAGTTATCGGCAACCGGTAGGAGCATTATGGTTGTCTCTTTATTGTATGAATTGCAAAGTCCATGTAATTGCTTTACTTCATCACTATGAGTTAGCGATCGTAGTAGTAGCAATAGTTGGCGAGACGATCACGACGCTACGATGAAGATCATGGTGTCAAGCCGGTCACAATGGAGATCATGACGATGCTTTGGAGATGGAGATCAAAAGCACAAGATGATGATGGCCATATCATGTCACATATTTTGATTGCATGTGATGTTTATCTTATTATGCTTCTTATTTTGCTTAGTACGGCGGTAGCATTATAAGATGATCCCTCACAAAATTTCTAGGTACAAGTGTTCTCCCTGAGTATGCACCGTTGCAAAAGTTGGTCGTGCCGAGACACCACGTGATGATCGGGTGTGATAAGCTCTACGTTCAAATACAACGGGTGTAAGACAGTTTTGCACATGTAGAATACTTGGGTTAAACTTGACGAGCCTAGCATGTACAGACATGGCCTCAGAACACTGGAGACCGAAAGGTCGAGCGTGAATCATATAGTAGATATGATCAACATAAGATGTTCACCATTGAAAACTACTCCATCTCACGTGATGATCTGACATGGTTTAGTTGATTTGGATCACGTGATCATTTAGATTACTAGAGGGATGTCTATCTAAGTGGGAGTTCTTTAGTAATATGATTAATTGAACTTTAATTTATCATGAACTTAGTCCTAATAGTTTTTGCATATCTATGTTGTTGTAGATCAATGGCCCGTGCTACCGTTCCCTTGAACTTTAATGCCATCCTAGAGAAAAGCAAAGTTGAAAGATGATGGTAGCATCTACACGGACTGGGTCCGTAACTTGAGGATTATCCTCATTTCTGCACAGAAGAAATATTTCCTGGAAGCACCGCTAGGTGACAGGCCTGCTGCAGGAGCAACTCCGGACGTTATGAATGTCTGACAAGCTCGTTCTGATGACTACTCTATAGTTCAGTGTGCCATGCTTTACGGCTTAGAATCGGGACTTCAAAGACGTTTTCAACGTCATGGAGCATATGAGATGTTCTAAGAGTTGAAGTTAATATTTCAATAAATGCCCGAATTGAGAGATATGAAGTCTCCAATAAGTTCTATAGCTGCAAGATGGAGGAGAACAGTTCTATTAGTGAACACTTGCTCAAAATGTCTGGGTACTACAATCATATGACTCAACTTGGTTGCAAAGTTAACGAAGATAGTGTTATTGGTAGAGTTCTTCAATCACTGCCACCAAGCTATAAAGGCTTCGTGATGAACTATAACATGTAAGGGATGCAGAAGACAATTCCTGAGCTCTTCGCTATGCTCAAAGTTGCGGAGGTAGAAATAAAAAAGGAGCATCAAGTGTTGATGGTTAACAAGACCACTAGTTTCAAGAAAAAGGGCAAGGGAAAGAAGGGGAACTTCAAGAAACCAAGACAGTTTCTACTCCCGTGAAGAAACCCAAGTCTGGAGCCAAGCCTGAAACGAAGTGCTTCTACTGCAAAGGGACTGGACACTGGAAGCGGAACTGCCCCAAGTATTTGGCGGATAAGAAGGATGGCAAAGTGAACAAAGGTATATTTGATATACATGTTATTGATGTGTACCTTACTAATGATCGTAGTAGCACCTGGGTATATGATACTAGTTTGGTTGCTAATATTTGTAACTCGAAACAGGGGCTACGGATTAAACGAAGATTAGCTAAGGACGAGGTGACGATGCGCGTGGGAAATGGTTCCAAAGTCGATGTGATCGCCGTCGGCACGCTACCTTTACATCTACCATCGGGATTAGTTTTAGACCTGAATAATTGTTATTTGGTGCCAGCGTTGAGCATGAACATTAAATTTGTATCTTGTTTGTTGCGAGACGGTTATTCATTTAAATCAGAGAATAATGGTTGTTCTATTTATGTGAGTAATATCTTCTATGGTCATGCACCCATGAAGAGTGCTCTATTCTTGTTAGATCTCGATCGTAGTGATACACATATTCATAATATTGAAGCCAAAAGATGCAAGGTTGATAATGATAGTGCAACTTATTTGTGGCACTACCGTTTTGGTCATATTGGTGTAAAGCGCATGAAGAAACTCCATACTGATGGACTTTTGGAATCACTTGATTATGAATCACTTGGTGCTTGCGAACCATGCCTCATGGGCAAGATGACTAAAACTCCGTTCTCCGGAACATTGGAGCGAGCAACTGATATGCTGGAAATCATACATACTGATGTATGTGGGCCGATGAGTGTTGAGGCTCGCGGCAGGTATCATTATTTTCTGACCTTCACTGATGATTTGAGCAGATATGGGTATATCTACTTAATGAAACACAAGTCTGAAACATTTGAGAAGTTCAAAGAATTTCAGAGTGAAGTAGAGAATCATCGTAACAAGAAAATAAAGTTTCTCCGATCTAATCGTGGTGGCGAATATTTGAGTTACGAGTTTGGTCTTCATTTGAAACAATGTGGAATAGTTTCACAACTCACGCCACCCGGAACACCACAACGTAATGGTGTGTCCGAACGTCGTAACCATACTTTATTAGATATGGTGCGATCTATGATGTCTCTTACATATTTACCACTATCATTTTGGGGTTATGCTTTAGAGACAGCAGCATTCACGTTAAATAGGGCACCATCTAAATCGTTGAGGCGACGCCTTATGAACTGTGGTTTGGCAAGAAACCAAAGCTGTCGTTTCTTAAAGTTAGGGGCTGCGATGCTTATGTGAAAAAGCTTCAACCTGATAAGCTCGAACCCAAGTCGGAGAAATGTGTCTTCATAGGATACCCAAAGGAAACTGTTGGGTACACCTTCTATCACAGATCCAAAGGCAAGATATTCGTTGCTAAGAATGGATCCTTTCTAGAGAAGGAGTTTCTCTCGAAAGAAGTGAGTGGGAGGAAAGTATAACTTGATGAGGTAATATACCTTCTCCCGAATTGGAAAGTAGCACATCACAGAAACTAGTTCCAGTGATTCCTACACCAATTAGCGAGGAAGCTAATGATGATGATCATGAAACTTCGGATCAAGTTACTACTGAACCTCGTAGGTTAACTAGAGTACGTTCCGCACCAGAGTCGTACGACAACCCAGTTCTGGAAGTCCTGTTACTAGACCATGATGAACATATGAACTATGAGGAAGCGATGATGAGCCTAGATTCCGCAAAATGGCTTGAGACTATGAAATCTGAGATGGGATCCATGTATGAGAACAAATTGTGGACTTTGGTTGACTTGCCCGATGATCGGCAAGCCATTGAAAATAAATGGATCTTCAAGAGAAAGACAGACGTCGATGGTAATGTTACTGTCTACAAGGCTCAACTTGTTGCGAAAGGTTTTCGACAAGTTCAAGGAGTTGACTATGATGAGACTTTCTCACCCTTTGCGATGCTTAAATCTGTCTGAATCATGTTAGCGATTGCCGCATTTTATGATTATGAAATCTAGCAAATGGATGTCAAAACTGCATTCCTTAATGGATACCTCAAAGAGGAGTTGTATATGATGCAACCAGAAGGTTTTGTCGATCCTAAAGGTGCTAACAAAGTGTGCAAGCTCCAGCGATCCATCTATGGACTGGTGCAAGCATCTCGGAGTTGGAATATATGCTTTGATGAGGTGATCAAAGCATATGGTTTTATACAGACCTTTGGAGAAGCCTGTATTTACAAGAAAGTGAGTGGGAGCTCTATAGCATTTCTGATATTATATGTCGATGACATATTGTTGATTGGAAATGATATAGAATTTCTGGATGGCATAAAAGGATGCTTGAATAAGAATTTTTCAATGAAAGACCTCGGTGAAGCTGCTTATATATTGGGCATCAAGATCTATAGAGATAGATCAAGACGCTTAATTGGACTTTCACAAAGCACATACCTTGATAAAGTTTTGAAGAAGTTCAGAACGGACCAGTCAAAGAAAGGGTTCTTGCATGTGTTACAAGGTGTGAAGTTGAGTAAGACTCAATGCCCGACCACTGCAGAAGAAAGAGAGAAATTGTAAGTCATTCCCTATGCCTCATTCATAGGATCTATCATGTATGCAATGTTGTGTACCAGACCTGATGTGCCCCTTGCTATAAGTTTAGCAGGGAGGTACCAAAGTAATCCAGGAGTGGATCACTGGACAGCGGTCAAGAACATCCTGAAGTACCTGAAAAGAACAAAGGATATGTTTCTCGTTTATGGAGGTGACAACGAGCTCGTCATAAACGGTTACGTCGATTCAAGCTTTGATACTGATCCGGATGACTCTAAGTCACAAACCGGATATGTATTTTTATTGAACGTCATGGCGGGATCTATGTGTGAAGCGGAGTACATAGCTGCTTCAGAAGCTGTAGGATCGAAAGTATGTCTAGAGGGGGGGTGATCAGACTACTTGACCAAATAAAAATCTAGCCTTTTCCTAATTTTAATTCTTGGAAGATTTTAGAAACTTAGCACAAGTCAAGCAATCAACCTACACATGCAATTCTAAGAGTATAGCAGCGGAATGTAAAACAATTGCATATGAAGGTAAAGGGAGGAGTTTGGAGGAGCAAACACAAGTGTAGACACGGATGTTTTTGTCGTGGTTCCGAAAGGTGGTGCTATCGTACATCCACGTTGATGGAGACTTCAACCCACGAAGGGTAACGGTTGCGCGTGTGGCGTGTCCACGGAGGGCTCCACCCACGAAGGGTCCACAAAGAAGCAACCTTGTCTATCCCACCATGGCCATCGCCCACGAAGGACTTGCCTCACTAGGGTAGATATTCATGAAGTAGGCGATCTCCTTGCCCGTACAAACTCCTTGGTTCAACTCCACAATCTTGTCGGAGGCTCCCAAGTGACACCTAACCAATCTAGGAGACACCACTCTCCAAAAGGTAAGAGACGGTGTGTCGATGATGAACTCCTTGCTCAAATGCTTCAAATGATAATCTCCCCAACACTCAAACAGCTCCTCATAGATTTGGATATGGTGGAAGAATGATTTGAGTGGAAAGCAACTTGGGGAAGGCTAGAGAATAAGATTTATGTGATAGGAATGGAATATCTTGATCTCAACACTTGAGTAGGTGGTTCTTTCTCAGAACATGTATGTTGGAAGTGTAGGTATGTTTTGATGGCTCTCTCTCGAGTGAAGAGTGGGTGGAGGGGTATATATATAGCCTCCACACAAAATCTAACTGTATTGGCTTTCCTATGGACTCAATGTGACCTTGGATCACTAAAATAGAAAATGTAGAGTCTTGAGAATGAGCCAATATGTGTCCTTAGCATTTTGAGGGGTCCACATTCCTAGTCCATGCCATGCCAATCACTGAACTTTCTGAAATAATCATCTTGAAAGAGCATTAGTTCAATGAGCTATTTATTGTTAGTAATTACCAAAACCACCCAGGGATAGTTGCACTTTCAATCTCCCCCTTTTTGGTAATTGATGACAACATATAGGTCAAAGCTTCGACAAAAGATAATAAGATTTAAATACATCGTCGCTTTGAGAAGTATGTGATAAACAAGAGCTCCCCCTAAATTTGTGCATTATTTAAAATTTGCGTTTGAATGAAAATGCACAATCGATTAGGATCATGGGTTACCCTTCCATGTCACATACATCTTGGTGGAGAGCTCAGAATGATATAAACTGAAAACATGCACTCATCACCAAGCAAAGTGAATGATCATATAGAGATATAAGAGATAATATCATCCAAGCAAGCATTAAGGTAGCATATGATCAATCACATGATCAAACAAGTATCTCACACACGGACATAGAGTATCAAGCAAACATGCAAATGAAGTTCAACCAAAAGCAAGAGAGACCAAGAAGCAAAACACTCACTCTCTCGAGGCCTATGATCTGTACATATTTCTCCCCCTTTGGCAACAATTTACCAAAAAGTTTGAAAATGCAAAGTGCTATGCGTCTCTCAGGCTCGATCTTCGGGAGGCGGTGTAGAGAGAACTCCAAGGACGAAGGCTTCAGATGATGTGGTTGGAGTTGGTGGAGTGGCTGCTGGAGGTGGCACTGAAGCTGTGGCTGCTGGTGCTGACGTAGTAGCTCTAGAATCAGGTACTGGCACTGCAGCAGATCTCTGACCTCGAGGCACTCACTGAAACGCATATGTGGTAGTCTGCCCTCTCCTCTCCTCTGCTTCATCCTTGAGCTGCTCAACTGCAGACTGTATCTCAGTCACCTTCAAATCAAGATCATAGAACTTTGTTTCAATGATCCTTTCCAAGCTCTCCTAATTCTGAGTCTAGGTGGCCAATCCCTTCTCAATCCTCATAGTTGCTTGAATCAGATATGCCATTTGATCTTGTTTGGACTTGAGGGATACTTGAGATGCTTCTGCATCACTTGGCATCTTGGCAACTTTCTCAGCTCTAGCTTTCTCTCTCTTCTCATGTGCTTGCATTGAAGATGGATCATTCTCATCCATGACAACAGTGCTGTCCTCAAAGTCAGGATATAGGGGCAGATGTTTCTTGTCCAACAAGTATATGCCTATGCCCATCTTGGAGTTGATGAGCTCCTGAATATGTGGAGCATACCCACATGATCTCTTCTGATATGCAGCAGTCCTCTCTATTGTTTCAACAATCAGACTCATGACTTTGAACTTTTGAGGCACATCAAAAATATGCAGCAAGTTGATTGAATGACCTCTGATCATCTTGTGATCTCCTGACTTGGGCAACAATGTATGCCTCAAGATAGTGTTGATAGTTGCTAGACCAGACAACAAGTGATGTACAGATCCAAACTTATGTGTCTCCAAGTCATCATCAGGGATCTCCTTGTACATATTGGCCATAGAGTTGTGGTTTTGCTTCTTCTTGGCATACACATCCAAATCATCCTCATGCTCTTCGGGGGCTTTGATCAGCTTGGCCCACTCATCAACAGTCGACTGGTACCTTGTACCTTCAGACATCCATACATTTCTACCATCCGGATAAAATTGAGCCATGGAGTAGAATTGCATGATGAGTTCATCATTCCATTTGGTTAACTCCTGACCTACAAACTTGTCAACACCACATGCTTTGAAGCTTTCAATCACATTTGGAAAGTGATCTTCATTGTCCTTGATGTAGTCCCAGTCAACCCATCTCATATCACACACTATGGGCTTCTTGTCAAGCAGAACTGTCTCATAGAAGTCTTGATGTTCTTTGGTATGAAACATGTAGTCCACAGCAGTACTTCTCCTTACGGCATATGGGTCACTTTGTATCCATATTCTAAGACCTGCATCCTTCCCCAGCTTCATATCCTCAGCAACAATATGAGTATTATCATGATCAGGGATCTTGGGCTTGAGCTTCCTAAGCACTTGGACCTCAGCATCTTCATCAATCTCAGGCACTAGGGCCTTATTCTTCTATGAAGCTGGAATGTTTCTAGTGCTTCTCTTGGGTGCAGACTTGGTGGCTTGAGCAGCTTTGGGAGCTGTCTTGGGCTTTGAAGGAGCAGCCCCTTACTTGATAGCATCTCCCATGAGCTTCTGAGCTTTGGGTGCTGGTGCAGCAACCTCTTCTTCTTCTACTTCAGCCTCATCATCATCATCCTCTCTCATGGATGGCTTGCCAATCACTCTGGTTGTTGTCTTTCTAGATCTCTTCTTAGTGCCTCCAAGCTCATCATCTCTGGTTTCAAGTGTGAAAACCATAGTCTCTTGAGTAGATGATTTGGCCTTTGACATAGGAACCCTCTTGGTAGGTGCCTTCTTTTTCAGACCTGGCTTTGTTGCAACAGTTGTGCCATACTCCTTCCTGAGCACCTTCTTCTTTGAAGTGGCCTCATCAGCAACAAAATCCTCATCATCACTGTTAGAGGCTTTCTTCTTCCTGGTCTTGGTAGCTGCCTTGGGCAAGTTACTAGGTGTGCTCCTGCTACCCTCATCAGAGCCACTAGAGGGACTAGTGCCCTCACTCAAGTTGACTTGCTCCTCAGACAAATTATGGCTATCACTCTGGTCAGACATCTTTGCACTACAAACTGAAAACTGACCCAGTGAATAGACGTAGATGAGGTAGAGTGGATGAGCATCACAAAGTGCAAATTTTTTGCAAAATAGGTGACTTAAAAACTTAGTTTTAGTTCTCTATAGAAAGCATTTTGGAGCTACCTATTTGTTAAACTCGGTGATATCGAAGCAATTCTGGAACCTAAACTAGTGAACTCGGTCAGACCGAGTCACAGTTCGGTGGCACCGAGATTGCTAGGGTTGCACATAGAGTTGAACTCGGTCACACCGATTTGCAATTTTCGGTCAAACCAAAAATCACTTGTGCAATGGCCTAAGCCAAATCGGTGAGACCGATTTCTACAACTCGGTTGGTCCGAGATGAGTCCGGCGGAGACCTAACCCTAATTTTCCTAATCAAAACTAGTTTCTACGGAGTTTCTGCTGGATAGGATGATTTCAATCGTGGCAAGAATCATGGAAAATCAATGTGCTACGAATCAGAGTTAAAGAATAGCACAAAGGATCAAGTTCATACCCTAACTCGGCGGTGAACTTGCTACGGCGGCAACGGTGGAGGAGATTGCCGTTGACGATGATGGAGACCAGCGGTGGGAGGTCACTGGCGGCGAGAGGATGATCCGGAGACCCGAGGAGGCAGAGCAGGTCACACACGGGCGAAGGGTTTTGGAAAGTTTTCCAAAATTCAACCCGTTGGTATATATAACCTGACCCTATCGGTGTGACCGAGTGGAACAACTCGGTGGCACCGAGATGCAAAACTGCTAGCAGTTACTGCAACTCGGTGTGACCGAAAAGTTCAAATCAGTTGCACCGAGATTGAAAACCTAGATCAACTTAGTGAACTCGGTCATACCGAAATGCACAAAGAGGTTTTGGAAGTTTAAGTCTATGACCAATCGGGGACTCCGAGTGCTCCTCACACAAAGTGGTTCGAATCTAACTTGATCAAACTTTGTGATGTAGCATGAATGGAGTTTGAGATGAGAAAAGCATAGATAGCTAGAGGGGGTTCTTAGGCATTCTTGTCCATCCATTTGGAAAAAGAAAAAGAGCCAAACAATCAAAGCAACAAATGGATGTCCTCGAACAGAAAAATATGCATTCAACATGCTCACACAATAAGAAAGCAAATGAAACATGTGGCAAAGCATGCACAACCATTCCAGCATCTATCAAGCAATTGGCGATGACTAGGTCATCTATATATGAGTACATTGACTTAGGAGTCAAATGAGAACATATGATCATAGGTCATACTCATCATTTAAGCACAAGTGGGGTTACCACTTTTACATAAAGCATTGTTGTGTTCAGATACGTCTCCAACGTATCTATAATTTTTTTATTGTTCCATGCTATTATTTATGATGTTTTTGATATTTAGTGGGCTTTGCTAGACACTTTTATATTATTATTGGGACTAACCTATTAACTCAAAGGCCCAGACCAGATTGCTGTTTTTTGCCTATTTCAGGGTTTTACAGAAAAGGATTATCAAACGGAGTCCAAACGGAATGAAACCTTCGGGAGAGATATTTTTGGAGCGATATCTTCATGGGAGACTTGAGAACCACGAAATAGGGCACACGTGGCGTCCATGAGGGTGGGGGGGCGCACCCTACAGGGCGCGCCCCCTGCCATGTGGGCCCCACGTTGGTCCCCCATTGCCCTCCTTCCTCCTATATATATCCATGTACCCCAAAAACATCAGAAGAGGAGAAAAAACCCTAATTCCACCGCCGCAACCTTCTATTCCCGTGAGATCCCATCTTGGGGCCTGTTCCGGAGCTCCGCCGGAGGGGGGATCTACCACGGAGTGCTTCTACATCAACACCATCGCCTCACCATGATTTGTGAGTAATTTACCACAGACCTTCGGGTCCATAGTTAGTACCTAGATGGCTTCTTCTCTCTCTTTGGATCTCAATACCAAGTTCTCCTCGGTCTTCGAGGAGATCTATTCGATGTAATCTCTTTTTGCGGTGTGTTTGTCGAGATCCGATGAATTGTGGGTTTATGATCAAGATTATCTATGAGAAATATTTGGTTTTTTCTGAATTCTTTTATGTACGATTATAATATTCTTGTAAGTCTCTTTGAATTATTGGTTTGGTTTGGCCTACTAGATCTATAGTTCTTGCAATGGGAGAAGTGCTTGGCTTTGGGTTCAATCTTGCGGTGTCCTTTCCCAGTGACAGTAGGGGCAGCAAGGCATGTATTGTATTGTTGCCATCGAGGATAAAAAGATGGGGGTCATATCATATTGCTTGAGTTTATCCCTCTACATCATGTCATCTTGCTTAAGGCGTTACTCTGTTCTTATAAACTTAATACTCTAGATGCATGCTGGATAGCGGTCGATGTGTGGAGTAATAGTAGTAGATGCAGAATCGTTTCGGTCTACTTGTCACGGACGTGATGCCTATATATAATGATCATGCCTAGATATTATCATAATTATTCGCTTTTCTATCAATTGATTGAAAGTAATTCGTCCACGCACTGTAGAATTATGCTATCATGAGAGAAGCCACTAGTGAAACCTATGGCCCCCGGGTCTATTCTCAACATATCAATCTACAATCTACTTTAGTTTACCGTTTTTACTTTTTGTTCTTATATCCAAAAATACCAAAAATACCAAAGTATCATATCTATCAGATCTCACTTTCGTAAGTGACCGTAAAGTGATTGACAACCCCTTATCGCGTTGGCTGCGAAGTTCTTATTTGTTTGTGCAGGTGCGAGGGACTTGCGCTGGTCTCCTACTGGATTGATACCTTGGTTCTCAAAAACTGAGGGAAATACTTACGCTACTGTGATGCGTCACCCTTTCCTCTTCGAGGGAATACAACGCAAGCTCGAGAAGTAGCAAGAAGAATTTCTGGCGCCGTTGCCTGGGAGGCTTACGCAAAATTCATATACCAAGTACCTATCACAAACCTTATCCTTCGCATTACATTTATTTGCCTCTCGTTTTCCTCTCCCCCACTTCACCCTTGCCGTTTTATTTGCCCTTCTTTTTGCCGTGTGTTTACCGTTCGCTTGCCCTCATGTCTGAGATGGGGGAATATTTTATCGAGAAGGGTAGTAATGTTGAGGGAAACTTCTATGTGCTGGTGTTGTGCCACTTTACATATTAAGAAGTTCCGGATTGGCAGTGGTAATATCATTGGAAAAGGAGTTCTTCAAGACTTCTTTACTTGTGCTGGTGCTTTGCCTACTTTGGGTGGTTCTATTCTTCATAGAACTAGTAGCCTTGCGGATGCCATATCTATGCTTGTAGTTGAAATTGAAAGGCAATTTATCCATATGCATCCCTGTATTCAGAGAAACTTCTGGAATTTTCCAATATTGAGCATTCTTCTGTTATGCGTGCCGCTACTATCTTTTTGGCTCATGAATTCAGATTTATCATGAAAGGGGCCAAAGAAATCTTTGCTCATTACAGGGTAGATGTTGGTCGACCTCCCATAGAGGCTATCTTATTTAATCATGAAGACATAATGCGGTTGTGATCTCCTGATCATGTTGCTTTTAATGAAAACCTTAGAAAAAAGGTTCCTACCGATATCTTGGTTGATAGAATTTCTGAGTTGAATGATAATTTTTCTATTCAAAACAATGGGTTAGGTGTTTTCCTCGAGCGAAGGTTTATGACCTTCTGCAAAAAGAATGCCTATAATGATGAATTGGTCGTACATTATAAAGGGCCAAAAGAGGAACCTATGCCTCATGAGCTTGATGTGGGGGACTTTTGTCCCATTAAATTTAGTCCTTTTGATTACTTTTGCTTACTACAAAGAAAACTTGCTGCTGAACGTAGGGAATATGAGATGAGTTTTCGCGATATATCTTATCACTATGGCAATACTTAGATCTATCCTTATATCGTGCCTAGCTAGGGGCGTTAAACGATAGCGCTTGTTGGGAGGCAACCCAATTTTATATTTTTTGTTTTTGCTTATGTTTAGGAATAAATATTGCATCTAGCTTCTGTTTAGATGTGGTTTTGTGTTTTAATTAGTGTTTGTGCCAAGTAGAACCTTTGGGAAGACTTGTGTGAAGTATATATAATCTTGCTGTAAAAAATAGAATCGTTAGCGCTCACTAGAATAGTCACCAGATTTTACTGGAGTGTGCTATTTAGTTGATTATTTTTGCAGATGATTACTAGACAAATTCCTCACGTTTACCAATTTATTTCAATTTTTTGGAGTTACAGAAGTATGCGAAAGTTACAGATTACTACAGACTATTCTGTTTTTGACAGATTCTGTTTTTCATGTGTTGTTTGCTTATTTTGATGTATCTATGAGTAGTATTGGAGGATATGAATCATAGAAAAGTTGGAATACAATAGGTTTAACACCAATATAAACAAAGAATGAGTTCATTACAGTACCTTTGAGTGGTGGTTTGTTTTCTTATACTAACGGAGCTCACGGGATTTTTGTCTAAGTTTTGTGTTGTGAAGTTTTCAAGTTTTGAGTATTGCTTTGATGGACTACGGAACAAAGAGTGGAAAGTGCCTAAGCTTGGGGATGCCCAAGGCACCCCAAGGTAAAATTCAAGGACAACCAAAAGCCTAAGCTTGGGGATGCCCCGGGAAGGCATCCCCTCTTTCGTCTTCATCTATCGGTAACTATACTCGGGACTATATTTTTATTCACCACATGATATGTGTTTTACTTGGAGCGTCATGTATGATTTGAGTCTTTGCTTGTTAGTTTGCCACAATCATCCTTGCTGGACACACCTTTTTGAGAGAGATAAATATGGCCTAAAATTTGTTAGAACACTCTATGTACTTCCCTTATATCTTTTGAGCTAAATAGTTTTGCTCTAGTGCTTCACTTATATCTTTTAGAGCATGGTGGTGATTTTATTTTGTAGAAATTGTTGATCTCTCATGATTTATCCTTTTGAGAGTCTGTTAGAACAGCATGGTAATGTGCTTTGGCTATAAAACTAGCCTTAATGATACGTCCATTTTGCATCATGCTTATAAGTTGATATTTATTGCATTATGGGTTGTTCATACATGTTTTGTCACAATACTTATTCCTTTTCCCTCTTATTTTGCAATGTTTACATGAAGAAGGGGGAATGCCGGCAGCTGGAATTCTGGGCTGGAAAAGAAGCAAACTCTGGAAACCTATTCTGCACAACTCCAAAAGTGTCGAAACTCCACCGAACATTTTTTCGGAAAATATAAAAATTACCTAGCGGAAGAAATCCACGAGGGGGGCCACTGGCTGGCCTCAAGGGTGGGGGGCGCCCCCCCTTCCCAGGGCACGCCCCCCTGCCTCGAGGGCCAGCCGGTGGGCCCCAGGTGACCATCTTCTCCTATATGAAGCGTTTTGACCTGGAAAAAATCAGGAGGAGGCTTTTGGGACTAGACGCCGCCGTCTTGAGGCGGAACCGAGGCGGAAACCAATCTAGGGCTCCGGTAGAGCTGTTCTGCCAGGGATACTTCCCTCCGGGAGAGGGAAATCATCACCGCCGTCATCACCAACAACTATTCCATCTTGGGGAGAGCTATCTTCATCAACATCTTCACCAGCACCATCTCCTCTCAAACCCTAGTTCATCTCTTGTTGTCGAATCTTTGTATCCAAACCTCAGATTGGTAACTGTGGGTTGCTAGTAATGTTGATTACTCCTTGTAGTTGATGCTAGTTGGTTTATTTGGTGGAAGATCATATGTTCAGATCCATTTTGCATATTAATACCCCTCTGATCATGAACAATATTATGTCTTGTGAGTAGTTGCTTTTGTTCCTGAGGACATGGGAGAAGTCTTGCTATTAGTAGTCATGTGAATTTGGTCTTCGTTCGATATTTTGATGAGATGTATGTTATCTCTCCTCTAGTGGTGTCATGTGAACATCGACTACATGACATTTCACCATTATTTGGGCCTAGAGGAAGGCATTGGGAAGTAATAAGTAGATGATGGGTTGCTAGAGTGACAGAAGCTTAAACCCTAGTTTAGGCGTTGCTTCGTAAGGGGCTGATTTGGATCCATATGTTTCAGGCTATGGTTAGGTTTACCTTAATACTTATTTTCTAGTTGTGGATGCTTGCATTAGAGGTTAATCAAAAGTGGGAGGCTTGTCCAAGTAAGGACAATACCCAAGCACCGGTCCACCCACATACCAAATTATCAAAGTACCGAACGCGAATCAGACAATCGTGATGAAAACTAGCTTGACGATAATTCCCATATGTCCTCGGGAGCGCTTTACCTTGCATAAGAGTTTGTCCAGGCTTGTCCTTTGCTACAAAATGGATTGGGCCACCTTGCTGCAGCTATTTACTTTTACCGATTGTCACTTGCTACCAATTATCTTATCACAAAACTATCTGTTACCTATAATTTCAGTGCTTGCAGAAAATACCTTACTGAAAATTGCCTATCATTTCCTTCTGCTCCTCGTTGGGTTCGACACTCTTACTTATCGAAAGGACTACGATAGATCCCCTACACTTGTGGGTCATCAAGACTCTTTTCTAGCGCCGTTGCCGGGGAGTGAAGCGCTTTTGGTAAGTGGAATTTGGTAAGGAAAAATTTATATAGTGTGCTGAAATTTATAGTCACTTGCTACTATGGCTCAAAATCCTTTGAGGGGCTTGTTCGGGGTATCTTCACCCCGAGCAGAAGAGGAAAGAGTTGCTCCTCAACCTACTTCACCTATTGAAAATGTATGCTTTCAGATTCCTTCGGGTATGATAGAGAAACTGCTTGAAAATCCCTATACAGGAGACAGGACACTTCACCCCGATTTATATCTAATCTATGTGGATGAAGTTTGTGGATTGTTTAGGCTTGCAGGTATGCCCGAGGATGTTATCAAGAAGAAGGTTTTCCCTTTATCTTTGAAGGGAGATGCATTGACATGGTTTAGGCTATGCGATGATATGGGATCTTGGAACTATAATCGTCTGAAGTTGGAATTTCATCAAAAGTTCTACCCTATGCACCAGGTTCATCGTGATCGTAATTATATTTATAATTTCTGGCCTCGCGAAGGAGAAAGCATCACTCAAGCTTGGGGGAGGCTTAAGTCAATGTTATATTCATGCCCCAATCATGGGCTCTCAAGAGAAATGATCATTCAAAATTTTTATGCTCGGCTTTCTCATAATAATCGCTCCATGCTCGATACTTCTTGTTCTGGCTCTTATATGATGAAGACTATTGACTTTAAATGGGATTTATTGGAAGGAATTAAACGTAACTCCGAAGATTGGGATCTCGATGAAGGTAAGGAATCAGGTATGACCCCTGAGTTTGATTGTGTTAAAGCTTTTATGGATACCGATGTTTTCCGTGAGTTTAGCACTAAATATGGACTTGACTCTAAGATAGTAGCTTCTTTCTGTGAATCCTTTGCTACTCATGTTGATCTCCCCAAGGAGAAGTGGTTTAAATACCACCCCCCCTATTGAAGTAAAAGTATTTGAACCTATTAAAGTTAAAGAAAAGACTATCACTTATAATGTTGATCCAGTTATCCCTACCGCTTATATCGAGAAACAACCTTTCCCTGTTAGGATAAAGGATCATGCTCAAGCTTCAACTGTAGTCCGTAAGAGTAATACAAGAACACCTACACCCTCTGAGCAAATTAAAGTTGAATCTAGTGTTGCTATGGTTAAAGATCTCTTGGTAGAAGATTTAGATGGACATGTTATTTATCTCCAAGAGGAGTCTGCTAGAATAGCTAAACCCAATGCTAGGAATAGACATAAACCTGTTGTAGGCTTGCCTGTTATCTCTGTCAAGATAGGAGATCATTGCTATCATGGTTTATGTGACGTAGGTGCTAGTGCAAGTATTATCCCTCTTGACTTGTATAACGAAATTATGCATGATATTGCACCAATTGAGTTAGAGGGGATTGATGTTACTATTAAGCTTGCTAATAGAGATTCCATTTCACCAGTTGGCATTGTTAGAGATATTGAAGTTTTATGTGGGAAGGTTAAATACCCTGCTGACTTTCTTGTTCTTAGTTCCTCACAAGATGCTTTCTGTCCCATTATATTTGGTAGACCCTTCTTGAATACCGTTAATGCCAAGATAGACTGTGTGAAAGATATTGTCACTGTCGGATTAGGGGATACGTCTCATGATTTTTACTTTGCTAAATTCCGTAGATAACCCCTTGAAAAGGCACCACCTAGTAAAGATGAAATTATTGGTCTCGCTTCTATTGTCGTACCACCTAATGACCCTTTAGAACAATACTTGCTAGACCATGAAAATGATATGCATATGAATGAGAGAAGGGAGATAGATGAAATATTCCTTACACAGGGACCTGTATTGAAAAATAACTTGCCTGTTGAAATCCTAGGGGATCCTCCTCCACCCAAGGGTGATCCTGTGTTTGAACTTAAACCCTTGCCTAATAATCTTAAGTATGTTTATCTTGATGAAAAGAAGATATATCCTGTTATTATTAGTGCTAACCTTTCAGAGCATGAAGAAGAAAGATTATTGAAAACTCTGAAGAAGCACCGAGCTGCTATTGGATATACTCTGGATGATCTTAAGGGCATTAGTCCCACTATACGTCAACACAAGATAAAATTGGAAGAAAATGCTAAACCAGTTATTGATCATCAGTGACGGTTAAATCCTAAAATGAAAGAAGTGGTAAGGAAGGAAATTCTAAAGCTTCTAGAGGCAGGTATTATCTATCCCATTGCTGATAGCCAGTGGGTAAGTCATGTCCATTGTGTTCCTAAGAAAGGAGGTATGACTGTTGTCCCTAATGATAAAGATGAATTGATCCCGTAAAGAATAGTTATAAGTTATAGGATGGTAATTGATTTCCGTAAGTTAAATAAAGCCACTAAGAAAGATCATTACCCCTTGCCATTTATTGACCAAATGCTAGAAGGATTATCCAAACATACTCATTTCTGCTTTCTAGATGGTTATTCTGGTTTCTCTCAAATACCTGTGTCAAAGGGGGATCAAGAAAAGACCACCTTTACTTGTCCTTTCGGTACCTTTGCTTATAGACGTATGCCTTTTGGTTTTGTAACGCACCTGCTACCTTTCAAAGATGCATGATGGCTATATTCTCTGATTTTTGTGAAAGGATTGTTGAAGTGTTCGTGGATGATTTCTCCGTTTACGGAACTTCTTTTGATGATTGCTTAAGCAACCTTGATCGAGTTTTGCAGAGATGTGAAGACACTAACCTTGTCTTGAATTGGGAGAAGTGCCACTTTATTGTTAATGAAGGCATTGTCTTGGGACATAAAATTTCTGAAAGAGGTATTGAAGTTGACAAAGCTAAAGTGGATGCTATTGAAAAGATGACATGCCCTAAGGATATCAAAGGTATACGAAGTTTCCTTGGTCATGCCTGGTTTTATAGGAGGTTCATTAAGGACTTCTCCAAAATCTCGAGGCCTCTGACTAACCGTTTACAAAAAGATATTCCTTTTGTCTTTGATTATGATTGTCTAGAAGCATTTGAAATAATTAATAAAGCATTGATCTCTGCACCTATTGTCCAGCCTCCTGACTGGAACTTACCCTTTGAGATTATGTGCGATGCTAGTGATTATGCTGTAGGAGCTATTTTAGGGAAAAGAGTAGATAAGAAATTGAATGTTATCCAGTATGTTAGTAAAACTCTAGATAGTGCCCAAAGGAATTATGCTACCACTGAGAAAGAATTTCTAGCAGTTGTGTTTGCTTGTGATAAGTTTAGACCCTATATCGTTGATTCTAAAGTAACTATTCACACTGATCATGCTGCTATAAAATACCTTATGGAAAAGAAAGATGCTAAACCTAGACTTATTAGATGGGTCCTCTTGCTGCAAGAATTTGACTTGCATATTATTGATAGAAAGGGAGCTGAGAACCCCGTAGTAGATAACTTGTCTAGGTTAGAGAATATACTTGATGACCCACAACCTATTAATGATAGCTTCCCTGATGAACAACTAGATGTCATAAGTACTTCTCGTACTGCTCCACGGTATGCTGATTATGCTAATTACATTGTTGCTAAGTTTATACCTCCTAGCTTCACATACCAGCAAAAGAAAAAGTTCTTCTATGATTTGAGACATTACTTTTGGGATGACCCACATCTTTATAAAGAAGGAGTAGATGGTATTATTAGACGTTGTGTGCCTGAGCATGAACAGGAACAGATCTTACGCAAGTGCCACTCTGAAGCTTACGGAGGACACCATGCGGGAGACAGAACTGCACACAAGGTATCGCAATCCGATTTTTATTGGCCTACTCTCTTCAAGGATGCCCGTAAGTTTGTCTTATCATGTGATGAATGTCAAAGAATCGGTAATATTAGTAGACGTCAAGAAATGCCTATGAATTATTCACTTGTTATTGAACCATTTGATGTTTGGGGCTTTGATTATATGGGACCTTTTCCTGCCTCTAATGGGTACACATATATTCTAGTTGCTGTTGATTACGTTACTAAGTGGGTAGAAGCTATTCCAACTAGTAGTGCTGATCATAACACCTCTATTAAGATGCTTAAAGAAGTTATATTTCCGAGGTTTGGAGTCCCTAGATCACTAATGACTGATGGTGGTTCACACTTTATTCATGGTGCTTTCCGTAAGATGCTTGCTAGGTACGATGTCAACCATAGAATTTCATCACCTTATCACCCACAGACTAGTGGTCAGGTAGAACTAAGTAATAGGGAGTTGAAATTAATCTTGCAAAAAATAGTTAATAGGTCTAGAAAGAATTGGTCCAAGAAACTAGATGATGCATTATGGGCCTATAGAATTGCATACAAAAATCCTATGGGCATGTCTCCATATAAGATGGTATATGGAAAAGCTTGTCACTTACCTCTTGAGCTAGAACATAAGGCATATTGGGCTATCAAAGAGCTCAATTATGATTTCAAACTTGCCGGTGAAAAGAGGCTATTTGATATTAGCTGTCTCGATGAATGGAGAACCCAGGCCTACGAGAATGCCAAGTTATTTAAAGAAAAGGTTAAAAGATGGTATGACAAAAGGATACAAAAGCGTGAGTTCAACGTAGGTGATTATGTTTTGCTATTCAACTCCCGTTTAAGATTTTTTGCAGGAAAACTTCTCTCCAAGTGGGAAGGACCTTACGTTATCGAGGAGGTCTATCGTTCTGGTGCCATAAAGATCAACAACTTCGAAGGCACAAATCCAAAGGTGGTGAATGGTCAAAGGATCAAACATTATATCTCAGGTAATCCTATAAATGTTGAAACCAATATTATTGAAACCATAACCCCGGAGGAACACATAAGGGACACTTTTTAGAACGATTCAGCCTCCGAAAAGGAAGAGGTACGTGATACGGTAAGTAAACCGACTCCAAACAGTTCTAAAGGCATTTTTTCTCCGTTTTGGAATATTTAGAAAAATACAAAAATAAACCGCAGTCCGGAGGAGACACGAGGTGGCCTCGAGGGTAGGGGTGCGCCCCCCTTCCCAGGGCGCGCCCCCTGCCTAGAGGGCACCCCGTGTGTCCCCTGGACTCCGTTTTCTTGTGGGTTACTCCTTTTGTTCGGGAAAAACTCATTATATATACTCCCGAAGGTTTTGACCTCTGTATCACGCATAATTCCTCTGTTTTCGTTTCGGGCTATTTTCTGCTAGGGTTTGGGAAGCTAGGCATCATGTCATCTCCCTCCTCCAACAACGAAGGCAACGATGCTTGGCTAATGAAGATAGATCTTAAGAGAGAAGGACCCGAGGAGATCCACAAGGAGAAGAAGATCAAGATGGAGGTGGAGGATCCGGCTCCGGCAGCGGGAGAAGAAGACACCTCTAAATCCCGTCCTAATCTCTTTACCTCAACTGAGCTAGAAGCTTTCAGGATGCTTGAGTTAACTCAGATCCGCAACAAGCATCTCACAAGTGAAAATCTTTTGTTAAATGATTACATAGTTGCTCTCGAAGGTATTATCCGCAAGCTGGAAGATCTCCTGCGCTCAATATATTAGGATCCCCCGTCACTACTTGCAACTCCATCATCACCAACCCCGAAGAAGGAGACATAATCCCATGGGTATGGGCACTCCCCTTGGCAACTGCCAAGCTTGGGGGAGTGACCCCGGTATTGTATCACCATCACTCCTATCTTTACTGTTTTACTTAGTTCGATCCTTTTGGTAGTATCTTGATCTATTAGAATAAAGTTAGCATGATCTAGTTGTGAACTTTTGCTTTGTGAGCTTTATCCTTTGTAATCGAGTCCGTGAGCTATATAATGAAGATTAGTGTTGAGTCAAGGGCTTGATTTTCTCACTTGGGTCATGATAAAAGAAAGAAAACAAAAAGAGAATCAAAGAGATCATATCGATCTTATGGGAAGTAATGACTTCACATATAAGAGTATGATAAATAAAAGTTGTTGGGAGGTAACAAACATAGTTTTGGTCATCGTTGCAATTAATAGGAAGTAATAAAAGAAGAGAGGCTTCACATACAAATATACTATCTTGGACATCTTTTATGATTGTGAACACTCATCAAAGTATGACATGCTAAAGAGTTGATGTTGGACAAGGAAGACAACATAATGGGTTATGTCTTCTTATATCCGAAATAAAGTATATTGTCATGGATCTTCCAACATGTTGAGCTTGCCTTTCCCTCTCATGCTAGCCAAAACTCCTCGCACTAAGTAGAGATACTACTTGTGCTTCCATATATCCTTAAACCCAGTTTTGCCATGAGAGTCCACCATACCTACCTATGGATTGAGAAAGATCCTTCCAAGTAAGTTGTCATGTTGTAAACCTGCTAATATATGCATGATTTATTAGTGTGGGAGAAATTAGCTTTATACGAGCTTGTGATATGGAAGTAATAAAAGAGACGAACTGCATAATAAAGGTCCTTATCACAAGTTGCAATATAAAGCGAAGTTCTTCTATGCTAAGAATTTGTGCATCCAACCATAAAAACACATGACAACCTCTGCTTCCCTCTGCGAAGGGCCTATCTTTTATTCTTATCTTATAAGTGTCAAGGTGAGATCCACCTTTCCTTTTTCATTTTATCCTTTGGCAAGCACATTGTGTTGGAAAGATCTTGATATATATACCCACTTGGATGTAAGTTTTCATGATCTATTACTGTTGACATTACCCTTGAGGTAAAAGGTTGGGAGGCAACACCATAAGCCCCTATCTTTCTCTGTGTCCGATTAAAACTCCATAAACATAAGTATTGCGTGAGTGTGAGCAATTGTGAAAGACTATATGATAGTTGAGTATGTAGGCTTGCTGAAAGCTCTTATATTGACTCTCTCCGATGTTACGATAAATTGCAATTGCTTCAATGACCGAGACCAAAGTTTGTTAGTTTCCAATGAAGTTTATGATGCATACTTGATATTGTGGATGAATTGTTACCTTTGCATAATGATCATATGACTATATTCATATAAGTTGCTATTATAAGAATGATCATGATGCCCTCATGTCCGTATTCTGTTTTTATCGACACCTCTATCTCTAAACATGTGGACATATTTTTCGATATCGGCTTTCGCTTGAGGACAAGCGAGGTCTAAGCTTGGGGGAGTTGATACGTCCATTTTGCATCATGCTTATAAGTTGATATTTATTGCATTATGGGTTGTTCATACATGTTTTGTCACAATACATATGCCTTTTCCCTCTTATTTTGCAAGGTTTACATGAAGAAGGGGGAATGCCGACAGCTGGGATGGAAAAGGAGCAAACTCTGCAACCTATTCTGCACAACTCCAAAAGCCCCGAAACTCCACAGAACATTTTTTCAGAAAATATAAAAAATACCTGACGGAAGAAACCCACGAGGGGGGCACGGGCTGGCATCGAGGGTGGGGGGGCGCCCCCCTTCCCAGGGCGCGCCCCCTGCCTCGAGGGCCAGCCGGTGGGCCCCAGGTGACCATCTTCTCCTATATGAAGCGTTTTGACCTGGAAAAAAATCAGGAGGAGTGTCGGAGATATGGACCAAGGGTACCCCCAGCGCCTACCCTTGGTATTTTAAGACAAATAAGCAGCCGCTTGGTCCATTACGGCCGTCTGCTCCTCGAGCCGCCTCCTGGGGTAGCCTGCCCCAGGGGCCAGCTGCCAGCAGGCGGCAGGGACCCAACAAGCGGCAACACCAAGCACCAGCCAGCAGACGGCCCCGCATCCCACCCTCAGGGAACACGCTGAGGTGGGTCCCGGCGGGGCGGGGGCATGGCTACAGGAGAACATGTCCTTAGAATATCCATAAGGGCATGGCTACAGTGACCATGTACTTTGGGAATATCACCTAAGCGGCGGAACGCTGTAGCCACGAGGCCCGTGACCAAGCAGCGGTCAGAGGAGGCCATGATCCCACTACCCGCAGACGGCGGGGCCAGCAGGCGGCTGGCCCCATCGGTCAGCGAGCAAGCTCAAGAACAAACCGCCTCTGGCAGGCGGCTGAGGGAGACGGCTGCCCGGTGGCAGACGGCACACCCCGCCCTAGAAGTCCGAACCTCATCAAGATGATGGGACGGGGCGAGGCGGCAGCGTACGGCGAGGGACGATGGCACTGTAGCCATCTCCTTCCCAACGAGGCCGTCGTCAGCAAAAGCACCCCCATAGTAAAAGGCAATCACGGGGGGCCCGCAGGCAGGCGGCGAGGCCGGCCCCAGCAGACACTGACGGCTGGGGGTCAGGACGTCGAAGTTACCATTGTACCCCATGGGGGGTAGGCCTATATAAACCCCCCAGGGTCCTCCATGTTGAGAGCTGGAGGGTTGTTAGTTGGAAGATCACAAGACAAAATCCTAGATAGAGGGGTGAAGTGAGCTAGCCTTGTTCATCTTCTTCCTCAATACCTCACAGCTCAAGGAGCAGCCCTGTAGCTACTCTAGTGCTATCAGTGATGACGCGGAGTCCCCGTGGAGCAGGATTAGGGGTGTTATCTCCGCAGAGAGCCCCGAACCTGGGTAAAATTCGTAGGCGTCCTAAGTATCGCTTTATCCCGCTTCCCGAGCCCGGCGACGTTCTATTGACCCCATGCATGATAAGCCATCCTTTGGCATATGTCGTCCCAAAACCCTGACATTTGGCGCCCATCGTGGGGCTAGGTGCACCGTCGTCCGGAGACATGTTTTGGACGGGAACCTTGTTCCTTCCTGGCGAGAGTAGCCAGCCCGGCACGCCCGCTGGCGTGGAGATCAGGATGCTTCGCAGCGCTGAGGCTGCATGCGCCGTGAGCGGGCTCGCCGATCTGCTCGGCGCCGCTCGCGTCCACGACGAACCTTCTCCGGCGGCCGAGCCAGTGGCGCCGGAGAGCTTCCTCGTCGAGCTCCTCGACAAGCTCCACCTCGTCGACGAGCGCGCCTCTGACGTGGAGTCAGTGGGCTCTTCTGACCCACCAGTCGACATGATCGTCGACCCCGACGACTCCTTCCCCGAGCACGTGGAGATCGTCAATGACCATCTTCCCGTTCTTCCGATCTGCGGCACCATTGGCATCGTCACGTAGGTGCTCGTCACCAACCACGGCGAACCATCGTGCCGAATGGGCCCAGACTCGCTCGAGGCCGCTCTGCAGCACCTCGCCGCCCCTGTCGCGGCGGGGGCAGACGGTGCGGAGTTGGAGGCACTCCGCGTCTCGCTCCTCGACAGCGCCAACAAACTGGCCGCCACTCGACGCCTCACTGAATCTTACCGTCGCGAAATGGACCGCGCCATCTATGGCACGCTGGCTGCTGGCGAGCCTAGCCGAGCCGGCGTTGTCCGTGATCGCGGCGGGCTGCTAGCGGATATGCTAGGAGCCCCGTGGCCTGTGTACTGCACTCCATCAGAGAACCTAAGGGCTGCCCAGGCGGCAGTCGATGAGATGGGCCACTTGGAGGGAGACGAACTCCGTTGCATGACCCAGCGTGCCCGCCAGCTCCTCGACGCTGCTGCCGCGCTGCAGGAGGCCCGACGCCGGGTGTCAGAGGAGGCTGCGTACGCCGGCAACCGCCCTCTTCGGCGGGAGCAGGGAGCCACGTCCCGCTCTCCAACAGTCGGCGCTACCAACCGGCGAGACTTAGAGCCCGCTGCCAGCCGCAGCCGGCAGACGCGCTTCACCATCCAGCGCGACGAGGACGACCGCCCAAGGGCCGTAGAACGACGAGGGGAGCAGCCGCCCCCTCCCAGGCGGGAGAGGTGCGTGTCTCCTCCGCCTGTTGACCACCCCTCTCTGGCAGGCCGCCTGGGCCGCCGCGAGGGGGTTGGGGAGAGCGACGCCCGCCACCGTCTGGACCGTCTGGCTCGCTCCCAGGCGGTTGAAGAAGAAGATGACCTCGGTCCGGCCTGCTTCGCCCCCCGCATCCGCAACGAGATTTTTCCCAAGGGCTTCTCACTCCCCAGAGACACCCCCAAGTACAACGGATCAGTGAAACCAGAGGACTGGCTGGTGGACTACTCCACGGCTGTTAGCATCGCCACCGGCAACAGGCGTGTCGCGGTGAAGTACGTGCCTCTCATGCTCCAGGGCACGGCACAGACGTGGCTGAACAACCTCAAGCCCAACAGCATCAACGGCTGGTTAGACTTCACCGACGCCTTCACGCGCAACTTCACCAGCACCTACAAGCGCCCGCCCAAGCCGCGTCAGCTCTCCCTGTGCGTCCAAGGCCCGGACGAGTCGGCTCACGACTATTTGACGCGTTGGGCGGAGCTGTGAAACTACTGCGAGGGAGTGCACGAGGTACAAGCCATTGAGTATTTCACGGCCGGGTGCAGAGAGGGCACCTTGCTCAACACCAGCTCCTGTGCGACGAGCCGGCCATGTTGGATGAGCTGCTAAGCATAGCGGACAAGTACGCCACCGCTGACTCCTCCATGAAGACCGAGCTGCAAGTAGATGCTTCTGGCAAGATGACCCCTCCAAAGACGCCGGCGGGAGAATCCAGCCGGCGCCAGCAGAACAACGACCAGAAGCACAAGGCCCAAGCGCCGGCTGCCAACAGCCGGCTGGTGGCAGCGGTCGACGGACAGCAGCCAGAAGCCCAAGCAGGACCCAAGCGCTAGAAGGGCGGCAAACCGGTGTGGCATCTGGCCTTCTCCTTCGATCAAGCCCTGGACGCCCCTGCAAGTTCCACAGCGGCGCGAAGCCCTCCAACCACACCACATGAAAGTGTCACTGGCTCATAAGGATTGCGAGGGGAGAAGCTCTGCCTCCGCCGCCTGCTGGACCGCCGGCTCCGCCTCCTAATCCGCCGGCTGCTCGTCCAGGCGGCCAGGTCCAAGATGAGTTCCCAAAAGAAAATGGAGCCTATGTTGTCTTCACCAGCCAGACGGATGATAGGCACAGCCGGCGCCAGCAGCACAGAGAAGTCAACACTATTGTCGTCAAAAGCCCGTGTTCATGCACTGGTCTGAAAGGCCTGTCAGCTGGAGCCGAGAGGATCACCCGGCTGTCATGCCATCTCCAGGGGCCTATGCCTTGGTCCTGGACGCCACTCTCTCCACTGACAGACGGGCCTGCCGTTTCTCCCGAGCCCTGGTAGACGGCGGCAGCAGCATCAACATCATGTACCAAGACACCATGGAGAAATTGGGCATCAAAGAGAAGCAGCTTCAGCCCACCAGGACTGTGTTCCATGGCATTTTGCCAGGCCTCTCTTGCTCACCAATCGGCAAGGCCAGGGTCGATGTCCTGTTTGGTGACAAGACGCACTTCCGGAGGGAGCCGGTCTGGTTTGAAGTGGTGAACCTGGAAAGTCCCTATCACGTGAGCTTGGGCCGGCCTGCTCTTGCGAAGTTCATGGCAGTCCCCCATTATGCCTACCTCAAGATGAAGATGCCTGGTCCCAAGGGAATAATCACCATAACCGGAGACTACGAGAAGTCCATTGCATGTGCAACAGCCAATAGTCGCCTGGCAGAAACCCTTGTTGTGGCTGAGGAGAAGCACCGCCTGGAGCGGCTGGTGGCAATGGCTGGCGAGCAGCCGGCCATACCAGCCGATCCCAAGGAGGCGGAGCCGCAAGGCTCGTTCCAGCCCTCCAAGGACACAAAGAAGATTGCCTTGGACCCGTCTCACCCGGAGCGATTTGCTATCATAGGGTCAAGCCTAGACAGCAAATAGGAAAGCGAGCTCGTCGATTTCCTCCGTGAGAATCGAGACATCTTTGCATGGTCCCTCAAGGACATGCCTGGTGCTCCAACGGAATTCGCCGAGCACAAGCTACACGTGAGAGAAGATGCAAAGCCTGTCAGACAGCCGTTGCGCCGCCTGTCAGAAGAGAAGAGAAGAGTCGTTGGGGAGGAGGTCGCCTGCCTGCTAGCAGCCGGCTTCATCACGGAAGTTTTTTATCCCGAGTGGCTAGCAAATCCAGTCCTGGTACTAAAGAAGAACAATAAATGGCGCATGTGCATTGATTACACCAGCCTGAACAAAGCTTGCCCCAAAGATCCGTTTGCTCTGCCACGAATAGATCAAGTGATTGACTCCACAGCCGGATGCGAGCTGCTGTCTTTCCTCGATGCTTATTCGGGGTACCACCAAATCAAGCTTGATCCAGCCGACCGTCTGAAGACTGCCTTCCTCACGACGTTTGGGGCCTTCTGCTACCTGACCATGACGTTCGGCTTGAGAAATGCCGGCGCCACCTTTCAGCATTGCATGCAGAAGTGTCTCCTCAAGCAGCTTGGCAGGAATGCCCACGTTTACGTGGATGACATTGTGGTGAAGACGGAGAAGAGAGGAACCCTTTTGGAGGATCTCCAAGAAACATTTGAGAATCCGCGCCGCTTTTGGATTAAGCTAAACCCGGAGCAATGCGTCTTCGGGGTACCAGCAGGCCAGCTCCTTAGCTTCCTGGTATCCGAACGCGGCATTGAGTGCAATCCTGCGAAGATCAAAGCCATCGAGAAGATGGAACGACCGACCCGTGTGCGAGATGTCCAGAGGTTCACGGGGTGCCTGGCATCTCTCAGCCGCTTCATCAGCCGACTGGGAGAAAAAGCACTCCCCCTGTACCAATTGATGAAGAAAACCACTTGCTTCGAGTGGAATGACCAAGCAGATGAAGCCTTCCAGCAGCTCAAGCGACTGATGTCCACCCCGCCCATCCTGGCGGCGCTAGCAGACAAGGAACCCATGTTCCTTTACATATCCGCCACCAGCCGGGTGGTCAGCACTGTCATTGTGGTCGAGCGCCCAGAGGACGGCAGAGCCTTGCCTGTCCAGCGACCCGTCTACTAGTTGAGCGAAGTGCTATCAGCGTCCAAGCAAAATTACCCCCATTACCAGAAGATGTGCTACGGCGTGTACTTCACCGCCAAGAAACTCAAGCAGTACTTCCAAGAGCATTCTGTCACGGTCGTCTGCACGGCCCCACTTGCTGAAATCATGGGGAACAAACATGCCTCAGGAAGAGTGGCCAAGTGGGCCATCGAGCTGGCCCCCTTCACCATCTTCTACTAGCCGCGCACCACCATCAAGTCGCAAGCATTGGCCGACTTCCTCGTCGACTGGGCCGAAACCCAGTACCTGCCGCTTGTGCCAGACTCAACCCATTGGCGGATGCACTTTGATGGATCAAAGATGCGCACCGGCCTGGGAGCCGGCGTCGTCCTCACCTCCCCCAAAGGCGATAAGCTCAAGTACACCCTGCAGATCCACTTTGCCGCTTCCAACAACGTGGCGGAATATGAGGCACTTATCCATTGGCTCCGGATGGCCAAGGAGATTGGCATCCGTCGAGTGTTGTGCTAGGGTGACTCAGACTTGGTTGTCCAGCAGTCGTCCGGGGACTGGGATGCCAAGGATGCAAATATGGCAAGCTACCGCTTCCTTGTCCAGCAGATCAACGGACACTTTGATGGCTGCGAGTTCCTCCATGTGCCACAAGCTGATAACATGCAAGCGGACACCTTGGCACGAATCGGTTCCACCCGCCAAGCAATACCAGCCGGCGTATCTCTCCAGTGCATGCGAAAACCGTCTATCAAGCCTTCACCAGAGTCGGAGTCAATCTTCGTACCAGCCGACCCCGGGGCACGCGGCCTCGCGGTTTCGGTTGCTGGCCAAAAGACTGCCCCAGCAGACGGCCACGGCACTCCAACTCCAACAGACGGATCACCTGGAGCCGCGCCAGCTCCTGGCCCGGGGACTGCTCCAGCAGACGGCAAGGAGGCGCCGGCTCTAGCAGACGGCTCGGGTACTTCGGAGACATAGCAGGCGGCTCAGCCCAGCCCTCCACCTCCCAGCCCAACCACCCTGGTATCTCTGGCCGAAGCAACTGGAGTCTCAGCGCTGTCTTGGGCACAGCCAATCCTCACATTTCTGCTCAAAGGAGAGCTGCCAGCAGAAGAAACCTTGGCACGGCAAGTTCAACGTCGAGCCTGAGCTTATACCATTGTCAACAAAGAGCTCGTCAGAAGGAGTGCCACGGGCGTCTTCCAGCGCTGTGTAGAAGCAACAAAAGGGCTGGCCATCCTGAAGGACATTCACCAAGGGGAGTGCGGCCACCACGCGGCCTCAAGATCTCTCGTAGCCAAAGCTTTCCGCCACGGTTTCTTCTGGCCGACTGCTTTGGACGATGCCAAAGATTTGGTGAAGAAGTGCAACAGCTGCCAACGCTTTAGCTCCAAGCAACACTTGCCGGCTTCTGCACTCAAGACTGTTCCGATCACTTGGCCATTTGCCGTCTGGGGTTTGGATATGGTGGGACCTTTCAAGACTGCCAGAGGAGGCCTAACACACTTACTTGTGGCAATAGATAAATTTACCAAGTGGATCGAAGCAAAGCCAATCAAAAAACTCAATGGCCCAACTGCTGTGACATTCATTGCAGACATCACAGTCCGGTATGGTATACCGCACAGCATCATCACCGACAACGGCACAAATTTTGCCAAAGGCGCACTTGCCTGTTTCTGTGCAACTCAGGGCATCCGGCTGGACCTAGCGTCCGTTGCCCACCCACAGTATAACGGCCAAGTCGAGCACGCCAATGGCCTTATTCTATCTGGCATCAAGCTCCGACTGGTCGAGCCTTTGGAGTGGTTGGCCGGCTGCTGGATCGAAGAGCTGCCGTCTGTCCTATGGAGCCTCAGAACCACTCCTAACAAACTGTGACGCCCGAAGACCGACGTCCCAGAAGATTCCAGAAGATTCCAGAAGATTCCAGATGTTCCGGGTTGCCCGTGTGTTTCTTTTGTGCTTGTGTTTTTATTTTTGCATTGCATCATGTCATCATGCCATCTTCTCATTAATTTTTTGCAACCAAATAAATTGTGTGGACTTTCGGTCCATTTAAATCGAGGGAAGAATGTCTTCTCTTTATAACATATAAAAGTCTCTCAATATTTAGGGAGCTATATTTATTAATTATTCCATTGCTTCGGAATCACCATAACACACTTGCATAATTTCCCCATGTCTTTTCACTTCGAGTTTCCCCGTCAAAACCTTGCCAATATTTCTTTTCCGTTGTTTCGAGGTTCCTCCAAAAATTCGAACATTTTTTTGGACACTTCAATATTCAAGTCTTAGTTCAAATCTATTTGAATTAAATTCAAATATGTTTGAATTATTTTCCGATCACGCCTTTTCTATTTTCTCGGACAATGCTCTTTTTATGATGCCCGAGAAAAATACTCCCTTGTGCTAACTTTTCCCTAATCCCCCTTTTCCCTTCTTCCTTCTCTTTTGTTGTTTTCTGTTTAAAAGTTAAAAAGGAGGGAAGAGAGGTCCCAGCCCATCTGGGCTCCCAGCCTTTTTCCTCCCTAGGCCATGGGCCTCAGCTTCCCACCAGCGGCCCAGCCTCCCTCCCACCAGCAGCCGGCCCACATCTCCTCCTGGCCCAACTCCAGCGCACCGAAACCCTAATCCTTCGCTCCTCTCGTTCCCCCTACAGCGCCGCCGCACCCTCTCGCTTTCTCCCTCGACGCTCTCTTTCTTCCCCGACCCCAGAACCCTCTTGATCTCTCTCCTCCATTGAACCCTCTCCCTCGTCGCCCCGAGGCCCCCCTCCATCGCCAGAGGCAGGGCGCCGCCCTTCGCCCCGCGGTCCACCGTCGGGCGCCTCGCCCCTGGCGCCCCGCAAGAGGGCCGCGCCCAGCGAGCCGACGGGCCGGTCGGGAGCCCTCGACCTGACCTGCCTCGAGCGTCCCCGTCTCCAGAAGCCTGGCCAGCCGCGCCCGCCTTCCCTCCGCCTCCCTTCGGTCTCCAGGCCGAGCCCGCCTTCGCCAGCGGCCAGCAGCCGGCCAGGCCCGAGCGCTCCGTCCGCTGGCCAGGCGCCCCTCCGTCTCCAACCGCGACCGGCTCCCGTGCTGCGCCAGAGGAGCTCCCCAGCGTACCGTCGTCCGTCCTCGAGTCCAGGCCATGGCCCCCCTCCAGCGCCTCGTCCCTCCCCGTTCCAGGCGTCCAGCACTTCGTCCCCATCTCTGCAGCGCCCCGTGCTGCTCCGGCCGGCCAGGAACTACCGTTGCCCCGCAGCCGTCTCCCTCCGTCCAGCGCGCGCGCCGGCGCCCGACCTCGCCTCTGCAGCCTCCTGGCCTTGTCGCCCCTTTGCTGTTTTTGTTTGTTTTTGTGTGTTGACTTGCACTATTAACTTGTCAGATGACCCGTGTACGAGTAAACCCGGCAGTGCGACAAGAACCTCTACATGACGGCTTGAACCCCTACGGCAAGTACCACGACCGCGACAAGTACCTCGACGAACCGAACATCTACGGAAAAACGAGCTCGTGAACGGCTACGGAACAAGTACCACTACATACGTGAACAACTACCGTCGCCCGAACATCTACCGTCGCCCGAACGTCTACCGTCGACATGTACATCTACGAGAACGTCTACTTCCACTACCGCTATGTGAACCACTACTTCCTCTTCGGGAACGTGAACGCCTTCTTCCTCTATGTCTCGAACCGCCCCGAAACGCACGCTTCGAAGGTATAACCCCGAGACGACCCCGTGGATGAACGCTTGTGCTTGTGTGTTGTATGAGATGTTTCCCGTGTGTGCACCGTGCCCGTTTCGTCCGTTCGTCTTGTTCCTCGGTTGCCCCGTCGCCGACTCGTGGGAACCCGGTAACGGGATCACCCCACCTCTTTCATCTTGTTCGACTCGCTCACGCCATCTTTCTTTTGCCCGGACTCTCAACGAGTTACCGGCACCGATATGATGTCGTTGCATCATTTTCGGATCGTTACCGTGGCACCCTTTCCTTCCACCATGGTGACAAATGCTTCATATCTTGTTAATTGTCAACCTTTTAATAAACTTGCATTAAACTTGTTCATGTCATCCGCATCATATTAACAACATTATATGTGTGAATTGTTGTTTACTTAAGATCACTAAACATGCATATGAGGATTTTCCGGATATGTTGTTGTTATTTTCCGGCCTCATTTAAGATGCCTAAATAGTGTAGTTTTATTATGCTTCACCTCTTGCCATGTTTAAAACATTTAATCTTGTCTTGTAAATAACGAGAGTCAATTAAATAATTAAATGTGGTGTTTTGTCAATATGCAACTCGTTGCATATTGAGCTCCACTTAACTTGTAGTGTTGTTTGTGCACTTTGCCATGCCATGCATATTTAAACCGGACATGCATCATCCTTGTTTGTGCATCGTATGCCATGCTTATGCTTGTGTGTTTACCGTGTTGTTTTGCTTCTTTCCGGTTGCTACTCTTGTTAGCTTCGATTTCGTTCCGGAGTTGTGAGGATCCGCTCGACTGTTGCTCCGTCTTCTTCATGGATCCGTTCTTCTCCCTTGTGGAATTCCAGGCAAGATGACCGAACCAGGATACCATTACTATCTTTGCCTATTGCTAGAGTATCGCTCTTTAGTAGTTTTGCCTCGATGCCCATGCCTTTCTTGTCAGCCTCCTACTTGTAACCATGACCATGATAACCACCCTACCTACGCAAACCGTTGCTTGGCTAAGTACGCTTCGCTCAGCCCTTCTTATAGCATTGCTAGTTGCAGGTGAAGACTGAAGATGCTTGCTTCATGTTGAAGTTTGGTTGGGTTATATCACACTATATAAATGCTTAAATGAAATCATCTATATACTGGCAAGGGTGGAAGGCTAAGCCTTTTGCTTGGTGTTTTGTTCCACTCATGCCGTTAGGAACCGTATAAACCGGTGTTATGTTCCTTGATTATGCGTTCCTAACACGGTTGGGGTGTATGGGACCCCCTTGATAAACCGCTAAGTGCTAAGTCTTTTCCAGCAAGTCCCAACATTGGTACTATTTGCCTAATAACTAATAAAACTTGCATGTGGACTAGCTATCCCTTTTATTTTAATTCAACCCCC
>LR738712.1:518591034-518642344 GCA_902687465.1 Secale cereale
CCCCCCCGGGCCAATGCTCCACATGAGTGTTGGTCCGAAATGAGCGGACTGCGGGGCCACCTCAAGGAAACTTGAGGTCTGGTAAAAACCCGTAGGATGTCTCATCCGGTCGTGTCCTGAGACTAGATACGCGCGGCTACCTATCAGGGTGTTGACACGCCGGGAGGATTTGCTGGATTAGCCTTACCTTAGTTCGGTTTAACTTGAGCACGGGATTCCGAGGATACTCGGGTCTTCCCACCTATGGAGTTGCGACTCCGCGGATCGTGGGCTTGTAATGGGTCAAGTTGGAACACCCCTGCAGGGTTTGAACTTTCGAAAGCCGTGCCCGCGGTTATGTGGCAGATGGGAGCTTGTTAATTCCGGTTGTAGATAACTTGACACAATGTTCCAATACACTACCAGCGTGTGTACCGTGACTGTCAATTTCCGAATAGGGATTCGGGAGTTGAACACGGTGGGGTTATGTTTGACCGGCTTTAGTTAGGATCTCTTCGTGGTCATCTCTCGACCGATGCGCCTTCTCTTCTCGCTCTCTTTTACGTAAGTTAGTGCTAGTTGCTGCTGCAGACTCTTGTTGTTCCTTCACCTCTTGTTCTTTCTTCAGCCTTGTCCTCACCCAAGGCTTAAATAGTCATGTTACCCGGGAATGGGTTTGCTGAGTCCTCTGTGGCTCACAGTTACTTCACCACACCAGATGCAGGTTCAGCCGAGTTTGAAGCAGGAGTTGGATCAGTTCTTCACCGGGAGCTCGATGAAGAGTTTGGCTGTTTGCTTGTGACGTTTTGACGATCAGTAGTGGTTTTCTACTAGGATTCGTTCCTGACCTGTGGTTTATGTTGTTTGGTATCTTTCTTTTGGATCTTACCCTTAGATGGGCTATGATGTGTTTGAATGATGATTGCTTATGTAATGTATTGTGTGAAGTGGCGAGTGTAAGCCAACTATCTCCTTTTGCAATTTAATCCCTCTTTTACATGAGTCGTGCAAAGATACCAAACTTGAGATCATTCTAGGATGGGCTTATATCTTTAAGTCATGCCTCGACACGTAGGAGATATAGTCCCATCCTGGGCATTACAAGTTGGTATTCAGAGCCTTCTCCGACCTAGAAGCCCCCACTGATTGATCGAATCGTTGACGGTTGAGTCTAGGCACACACTGAAAAATATTTTGAGTCCTATATTTATATCGGAGAGCAGGATTTCTCTTTGCTTCTCATCCCCTTTTTATCTGGTGAGGACTCCTGACGTCTACTCTTGTCTCTCCTATCTTCAAAATTGCACAAAAATTTTTTAGGATCCCGCGAGTATTCTGGGATTGTTTCGATGTTCTTGTGACAAGGATATTGTTCTCGATGCCTCCTGTTCCCGGGGAGTTGAGCTTCGGGGTATTGTCGTCACAAGCATATCGCGGCAGTACTAAATACTTAAGACGGCCGACATCGAAAATCTCTCCTATACGGCCAGTGGCAAGATAACCCCGACATCACCCAGTACTGGGGAGGTAGCTCGAGAGTATTGCCATAGCTTGTTATAGTGGATGCTTTTCGAAGGTCCGAGGTAAATAGTTTCCGAGAAAGACTGGTTATGTGTTGAAGGATGGATACACCTGGATGTAGGTTTAGAGTTGATTGCGCGGTGCTTCCCGTGTATCCCCAACACCTGATTGCATAACTGGAAACTTTCGGAAATCTATAGGTGGGTTCATCTAGTAGTTCTAGGCATTCTTCCAACGAATGCACGATATGAAGTTTGGGGTTCTACATTGAGTGAAGTGGTTTTATGGACTTGTTCTGATCGGGAGTTGCATCTTAAAGGGTCCTTGGCTATGCTGATCCGGGGATTGCAAAACCCTTTTGTAACACGTTCCATGAGCTTTCATCACGAAGATGTCGAACGAAGCTTCTATCTTGTATTTGTTCTATCTGTACCTTGTTCCTTTTATTTTATCTTTTGTTCTTCAAGTGGCTTCTCGTCAAGTTGATGTACCTGCGGAATTCATTCGTTCAATTCTCTGTTCGGATGATATTGTGAAGATCATGCTGCATATCTATCCTTTGTTCTTGTTTTGATTCTGGTATTCGAGTTGCTTCGATGTCAAATGTTGATTCCATACCTTTCCTTATCAGTGTTCTCATCTTTCTATGGGAGTGCTAATTCTTCTTGACCATCGAGATGGTCATGTTAAATCCTTTTTCAACCGGTGTGCCTTCTTTTTCAAGTTATTCCATACGGACGCCGTTGAGAAATCTGACGATTTGTCTGTTTCATTCATTCCAAGTTGTCTTTGTTTTCCCCACCCTCCCACCCTTTTTCTTCTCGAAGCAAGAATTCTCAAATGAAGTATCCATTTTATTCATCTGATATTCCTTCATTCTTTCCTTCAATGTTCTTATCCGGGGATTTATCGTGAAGATGCTCAAGACCTTCAAGTTCATCATTCCTTTGTTCTCTAATTCTGCCGGTGGATGTAATTCAAGATTTCGGTGTTGATTTTATCCTTTTCCTCTTTTCACAATGCTTTCTATTACGGTGCACCAATTAATCATTCTCCTCTTGCTATTCATATCCGGAGTGCTGTAGATTCATAATTCCATTCTTAATCCGTTCAAATTATTTCTTGAGGATTGTTATCTTATTCAAGCCATTTAATTCAACCGGTGCAATATCTCTTAAGCAATCTTTTCAACGGTGATTCCTTTTGAGTGGGCCCTAACCCACAGGTCTTTTCCCAGAATCTTACCTGACTCTTCTAATTTTTCTGGAGTTATACTCAAATTCTTTTCAAAGTGTGACGTAAGAATGATCTCCATCAGTCACATGCCTTCTCCAAGTTTACTTTCAAATTCGTTTTCATCATTGGTTCAACCTTTTAATTCTTCATTCCGGAGTGCTCAACAATTCTTATGACATTTCTCGTCTTCATTTTCAGCATTTGGAGATCGGAGAAGTGTTCTCTTAAATCATGGCCTGTTCTCTTGAAGATTCGTGGTTCTAGCTTCATGCCATCCTCATAATTGGTTTCGATTGTGGGAATTGTTTTCATGTCCCTCAGAGCAATTCTTGAGTTCTTCTCATTGTGATCATCCGAAGGCCATCATTTCAGAAGATTTCTTCGTTCTCAGTTTTCAACTTCGTCCTCCAACTATTCTTCATTGATGTCTCTTCGCTCGTCTCCATATTCTTACAGTGATTCTTTCAAGATTACCCTTCCGTTGTTATCGTTTTAATTCATTTGTTCTTTCATAATCCTATCGGTGGTTCGTTCAAGATTTACCCAAGCTTGTGCGAGATCTCTATTAATCCTTTCCAACGAGAATAAGTAGGATGCCAAATCCATTGCTTGTCATCAATTTAAATTGATGAAGGAGATGCATGACATAATTCTTATTCTTATTCTTCAAGGTGATTTAATTCTTTTGTCTGGAGCTTGTTCATCATATTCTCGGTTCTAAATTCTTCATCTTGTTTTCCGGAGATCCATGTTGTTTCTATTATATCATTTCAAAGCTCCACCTAATTCATCGCAGGCCTTGAATCTTATTCTTTCATCTTTCACTTCTCATGCTTTCATTACCGGAGTTTTCATGGTGGTTCATCATGTTTTAATTCATCCTTGAAGTCTTCATCAACATTCTTGTTGGAGCTCAAGCATTTCTTCATCATGCATTCCAATTGCAATCCTTTCTACCTTATCTTTTCAGATGGTGTTATGTCATTCTTGACAATTCCTTCATGTTTCATGATTCACGAGTTATCAAGAATGAGATATTTAAAACCATCATTTTCTTGGTTCAGGAGATCCTTTCAACCCCTCATTTTATCCCTTGGAGTTATCTTGGGTTCTATTTCACCTAAAAGCTTTCCCTGAGAATTGTTGCTATTATGGTGCTCATAAATGACCCAAGTTCTTCATTTTTCATTCCGGGGAAATAAGTTTATCGTCTCCTTGTTGATCTCAATCCAATCAAATTTTTTCCGTTAGTGGCTGGTTGTCACCTCATAATTTTGAGATGTTGTCCATAAGCAAACAATGAGCTTATTCTTTTCGTTGTTGATTTTCCAACAACTCCGTTCTACCCTTCTTTGTAAGGATGCTCTTTCAAATTCAATTTTGAGACAAGTTGTCATTTTTCTTCTCCATTCTTTTCTTTCATTGTTTTATATGCTATTCTTTCATTCCGGAGGCTTTGTGATATTGCTCTCTTCGTCCCATCATCTCGTTTTTTCGAGATCGTGTTTTTTCCCTTGCTTATCATTTAACCGGAGCGTTGTATTCTCCATTCTAGTTCAGTCATCCTTTCATGTTTTGCCTCTCTTTTCAACCGGAGTGCTGTCTGAGTCTTTCTTACCCCTTGTGCCATTCTTTTAATTGTTTCGGAGGCAATATGTTGTTGTTTTCATCAAGTATCATTCCATCTCCTCAAGTTCTTGTTATTTTCTTCCATTTTCAGACGGAGTGCTGTCCAAATTCTGTCATTCTTATACCTTGGCCATACCATTGCGGTTTCATATTCTTTCCGTCCATGAGCTCTTGTTTCATGTCTTTCAACCTTCAAGGTTCTCATAATGCTCCTTGTTCCTCTTTTCTAACGGAGTTTTCATCTTCGTTCATCTCCGTTGTATTCTTCTTTCATTTTGTTCAACCTCTCAAGGTTCCTGGTTTCACTCGTTTCTCGAAGAAGCAACTTTGTTTTACCTCTTCCTCTTCCGTTTTTACCCGGTGATATCTCTAGGATCTCGGGTCGAGATCCTCTGTTAGTGTGGGAGAGTTGTGACGCCCGAAGACCGACGTCCCAGAAGATTCCAGAAGATTCCAGATGTTCCGGGTTGCCCGTGTGTTTCTTTTGTGCTTGTGTTTTTATTTTTGCATTGCATCATGTCATCATGCCATCTTCTCATTAATTTTTAGCAACCAAATAAATTGTGTGGACTTTCGGTCCATTTAAATCGAGGGAAGAATGTCTTCTCTTTATAACATATAAAAGTCTCTCAATATTTAGGGAGCTATATTTATTAATTATTCCATTGCTTCGGAATCACCATAACACACTTGCATAATTTCCCCATGTCTTTTCACTTCGAGTTTCCCCGTCAAAACCTTGCCAATATTTCTTTTCCGTTGTTTCGAGGTTCCTCCAAAAATTCGAACATTTTTTTGGACACTTCAATATTCAAGTCTTAGTTCAAATCTATTTGAATTAAATTCAAATATGTTTGAATTATTTTCCGATCACGCCTTTTCTATTTTCTCGGACAATGCTCTTTTTATGATGCCCGAGAAAAATACTCCCTTGTGCTAACTTTTCCCTAATCCCCCTTTTCCCTTCTTCCTTCTCTTTTGTTGTTTTCTGTTTAAAAGTTAAAAAGGAGGGAAGAGAGGTCCCAGCCCATCTGGGCTCCCAGCCTTTTTCCTCCCTAGGCCATGGGCCTCAGCTTCCCACCAGCGGCCCAGCCTCCCTCCCACCAGCAGCCGGCCCACATCTCCTCCTGGCCCAACTCCAGCGCACCGAAACCCTAATCCTTCGCTCCTCTCGTTCCCCCTACAGCGCCGCCGCACCCTCTCGCTTTCTCCCTCGACGCTCTCTTTCTTCCCCGACCCCAGAACCCTCTCGATCTCTCTCCTCCATCGAACCCTCTCCCTCGTCGCCCCGAGGCCCCCCTCCATCGCCAGAGGCAGGGCGCCGCCCTTCGCCCCGCGGTCCACCGTCGGGCGCCTCGCCCCTGGCGCCCCGCAAGAGGGCCGCGCCCAGCGAGCCGACGGGCCGGTCGGGAGCCCTCGACCTGGCCTGCCTCGAGCATCCCCGTCTCCAGAAGCCAGGTCGGCCGCGCCCGCCTTCCCTCGCGCCTCCCTTCGGTCTCCAGGCCGAGCCCGCCTTCGCCAGCGGCCAGCAGCCGGCCAGGCCCGAGCGCTCCGTCCGCTGGACAGGCGCCCCTCCGTCTCCAACCGCGACCGGCTCCCGTGCTGCGCCAGAGGAGCTCCCCAGCGTACCGTCGTCCGTCCTCGAGTCCAGGTCGTGGCCCCCCTCCAGCGCCTCGTCCCTCCCCGTTCCAGGCGTCCAGCACTTCGTCCCCATCTCTGCAGCGCCCCGTGCTGCTCCGGCCGGCCAGGAACTACCGTCGCCCCGCAGCCGTCTCCCTCCGTCCAGCGCGCGCGCCGGCGCCCGACCTCGCCTCTGCAGCCTCCTGGCCTCGTCGCCCCTTTGCTGTTTTTGTTTGTTTTTGTGTGTTGCCTTGCACTGTTAACTTGTCAGATGACCCGTGTACGAGTAAACCCGGCAGTGCGGCAAGAACCTCTACATGACGGCTTGAACCCCTACGGCAAGTACCACGACCGCGACAAGTACCTCGACGAACCGAACATCTACGGAAAAACGAGCTCGTGAACGGCTACGGAACAAGTACCACTACATACGTGAACAACTACCGTCGCCCGAACGTCTACCGTCGCCCGAACGTCTACCGTCGACATGTACATCTACGAGAACGTCTACTTCCACTACCGCTATGTGAACCACTACTTCCTCTTCGGGAACGTGAACACCTTCTTCCTCTACGTCTCGAACCGCCCCGAAACGCACGCTTCGAAGGTATAACCCCGAGACGACCCCGTGGATGAACGCTTGTGCTTGTGTGTTGTATGAGATGTTTCCCGTGTGTGCGCCGTGCCCGTTTCGTCCGTTCGTCTTGTTCCTCGGTTGCCTCGTCGCCGACTCGTGGGAACCCGGTAACGGCATCACCCCACCTCTTTCATCTTGTTCGACTCGCTCACGCCATCTTTCTTTTACCCGGACTCTCAACGAGTTACCGGCACCGATATGATGCCGTTGCATCATTTTCGGATCGTTACCGTGGCATCCTTTCCTTCCACCACGGTGACAAATGCTTCATATCTTGTTAATTGTCAACCTTTTAATAAACTTGCATTAAACTTGTTCATGTCATCCGCATCATATTAACAACATTATATGTGTGAATTGTTGTTTGCTTAAGATCACTAAACATGCATATGAGGATTTTCCGGATATGTTGTTGTTATTTTCCGGCCTCATTTAAGATGCCTAAATAGTGTAGTTTTATTATGCTTCACCTCTTGCCATGTTTAAAACATTTAATCTTGTCTTGTAAATAACGAGAGTCAATTAAATAATTAAATGTGGTGTTTTGTCAATATGCATCTCGTTGCATATTGAGCTCCACTTAACTTGTAGTGTTGTTTGTGCACTTTGCCATGCCATGCATATTTAAACCGAACATGCATCATCCTTGTTTGTGCATCGTATGCCATGCTTATGCTTATGTGTTTACCGTGTTGTTTTGCTTCTTTCCGGTTGCTTCTCTTGTTAGCTTCGGTTTCGTTCCGGAGTTGTGAGGATCCGCTCGACTGTTGCTCCGTCTTCTTCATGGATCCGTTCTTCTCCCTTGTGGAATTCCACGCAAGATGACCGAACCCGGATACCATTACTATCTTTGCCTATTGCTAGAGTATCGCTCTTTAGTAGTTTTGCCTCGATGCCCATGCCTTTCTTGTCAGCCTCCTACTTGCCTAATAACTAATAAAACTTGCATGTGGACTAGCTATCCCTTTTATTTTAATTCAACCCCCCCGGGCCAGTGCTCCACATGAGTGTTGGTCCGAAATGAGCGGACTGCGGGGCCACCTCAAGGAAACTTGAGGTCTGGTAAAAACCCGTAGGATGTCTCATCCGGTCGTGTCCTGAGACTAGATACGCGCGGCTACCTATCAGGGTGTCGACACGCCGGGAGGATTTGCTGGATTAGCCTTACCTTAGTTCGGTTTAACTTGAGCACGGGATTCCGAGGATACTCGGGTCTTCCCACCTATGGAGTTGCGACTCCGCGGATCGTGGGCTTGTAATGGGTCAAGTTGGAACACCCCTGCAGGGTTTGAACTTTCGAAAGTCGTGCCCGCGGTTATGTGGCAGATGGGAGCTTGTTAATTCCAGTTGTAGATAACTTGACACAATGTTCCAATACACTACCAGCGTGTGTACCGTGACTGTCAATTTCCGAATAGGGATTCGGGAGTTGAACACGGTGGGGTTATGTTTGACCGGCTTTAGTTAGGATCACTTCGTGATCATCTCTCGACCGATGCGCCTTCTCTTCTCGCTCTCTTTTACGTAAGTTAGTGCTAGTTGCTGCTGCAGACTCTTGTTGTTCCTTCACCTCTTGTTCTTTCTTCAGCCTTGTCCTCACCCAAGGCTTAAATAGTCATGTTACCCGGGAACGGGATTGCTGAGTCCTCTGTGGCTCACGGTTACTTCACCACACCAGATGCAGGTTCAGCCGAGTTTGAAGCAGGAGTTGGATCAGTTCTTCACCGGGAGCTCGATGAAGAGTTTGGCTGTTTGCTTGTGACGTTTCGACGATCAGTAGTGGTTTTCTACTAGGATTCGTTCCTGACCTGTGGTTTATGTTGTTTGGTATCTTTCTTTTGGATCTTACCCTTAGATGGGCTGTGATGTTTTGAATGATGATTGCTTATGTAATGTATTGTGTGAAGTGGCGAGTGTAAGCCAACTATCTCCTTTTGCAATTTAATCCCTCTTTTACATGAGTCGTGCAAAGATACCAAACTTGAGATCATTATAGGATGGGCTTATATCTTTAAGTCGTGCCTCGACACGTAGGAGATATAGTCCCATCCTGGGCATTACACAAATCCACCGGCTTCACCCCTTTATTCCTTGTCTATGGGGCCGAGGCAGTCATCCCAACAGACGTTAAGTTTGACTCGCCTCGGGTCACCATGTACACGGAAGCTGAAGCCAAAGAAGCACGCGAAGACGGCGTGGATCTGCTGGAGGAGGCCCGGCTGGTAGCACTCAGCCGCTCCGCCATCTACAAGCAGGGTCTCCGCCGCTATCACAGCCGGCGAGTGAAGCCACGCTCCTTCCACGAGGGAGACCTTGTGCTCCGACTGATCCAGCGAATAGCCGGCCAGCACAAGCTCTCGGCTCCTTGGGAAGGACCGTTCATCGTCAGCAAGGTACTGGGCAACGATGCCTACTACCTCATCGACGCCCAGAAGCCAACGGCGCACAAGAGAGATGACTCAGGCAAGGAGTCAGAACGGGAACGCAAATCTTCTTTGTTGCTTTTATAGTTGAAAGACAGTATGTGTCATGCTATCTAAGTTATTTTGAGAATCAGTGGGAGCCCCGAGAGATTCTCTGGGACTGCCCAAGCCTTTATCTATATGATAAGAATTATGCCCGTGAATGATTGTTGTTCACTCCTTCGTCCGGCACCGGAGCCTACCAGACGGCCCGGGGACTGGCCGCCTGGCCCTATGTCTAGAGAATTCTCCTTAAAAAGTCAGACAAGTAATGTGATGGCATCCGAGCCCTCTCCTGTTTCCACTCATAGACTCGCAGAACGTGGCTGTCTGGCTGGCAGGAGCCAAAGGCAGGAAGCGATGCCCACATGAAAAATGGCTAAGGATAAAAGACATAGGTCCAGCCGGCCCTTAAGATTAACCGCCGGCTGCCGAGCAGCCGGCCAATCAGTTCTAGGCTTGGCCAGACCGTCTTCCAGAAGGCAAGACACTTGCCCACCCCAAAAGTGGCCAAGTCCTTGACCCAGCCACAGATCCACAGAGTGGCTGTCTGGCTGGCAGGACAGCAGTACTAGGGGTCGGCAAGGAGAAAATCGCCACAAGGAACTAGGACAAGGCTAATCCTAGGACTCGGCACAAATTGCATAAAAACGATGCTGAATTAAAAGAATATTCACATCCAAAGGCCTCAAGAGCCGCCTTGTAGCAATAACTTACTAAAATACACCCAGCGGGTGGAATTGTTCAAATTAACCTTGCAAGTCTTGCAGAAAGATAGACGATACAGATAAAAATCCTAAGGGGCAGCAGGCTGGGCAGGCGGCATGACGGAGCCGGCTTCTGGGGAGGCCGCCTGACGGGGCTCGGTCTGGCCGTCTCCTACAGCAGGCGGGGCCGTCGCTCCTGGCCCGCTTGTTGAGGATTGGTCAGGTTGACAGCTGCCCGCTGGGTCCGCCTCCTGGGAGCTGGCCTCCTCGTCGCTGCCTTCCTCGTCTTCATCGTCGTCGCTGGAGGCGATGTCCTCGTCCGGCTCCTCCGACGCCGCCAAGTCCAGCCCGAAGTTAGCAGGCGGCACTAAGTGGCCCCTGTCATCCAGCTCCGGGATGAAGAGGGAGGTGTCGGCGTATTCGGCGAGGGCGGCAGCTTGCTGGACGAGTTCCCTATGCTCCACAGCCAGCTCCGGCTGGGCCTCCGCACGGAATGTCTCCAGCTGCTCGAGGCTCAGGCCTGGGTACCAACTCTTGGCGAATTCCAAGGCGGTCCATGCGCCAGCCCTCACCGCAGAGCCCTTCCAGGCCTCGAAGCACTGGCCGACCGCCTCTAGCCAGGCGGCCGTCCGGCTGGGGGTGCGAAGCATCGGCATGCCTGGCCAGAGGGCGGCCAGGACTTGGGCGCCAGCACGCTGCAGACGGCGGAGGAGACGACGGACTGGCAGAAGGCGCACCCGTATGGCGAGAAGCTCTTCGACCGGGGTCCTGGGCGCGTTGGGTGCGATCTCCCGGCCCGCCTGGCGCCTCGGAGCGCGCTCGGCCTCGATGGCCTGGGTGGCGGCCACAGAGTAGCCCGGGAAGAATTCTGCCAAGACTAGAACAAATATCAGAAGAAAAGCAAGACGGCTGCTGCAAACAATAAAAACAGAACAAGAAGATAGATGTCTCACCGTCGACCATGTCTCCAATGGCTACGTAGCCGTCTTGGAGAGCCGCCTCCTTCTCGGCCCAATTCGAGCGCTCAGTCTCAAATTCGGCCCGCAGAAGGGACTCAGCGTCGGACATCTTGCCGAGCTCGGCCTTGTGGGCCGCCGCTTGGTCCGCCAGCTCCTTGTCCAGGCGGTCGCGGTCTTGGGCGGCGAGGGCACGCTCCTGCTCCTTTGCGACCAGCTCCGTGTGGGCCTCGCCCAGCTGGCTGCGGAAGCTGGCTGCGGCCGCTGGCAGGAGAGAAAGAAAAAGAACAAGGGTCAGCAGCAGAAGACACAACCTTGGAGCTCCAAGCCGCCCGCTCAACAGCCGGCTCGGAACTCGGGGACTACACCCAGCGGGTGCGCTGACGCGCCCCCGCGAGGAGAAGAAGAAACACTCACCTCGGCTGTCTGCCAGGGCAGTTTGCAGCTGCGCTAGCTCCTGGCGATGCGCGTTGTAGGAGGCCACACGGAGGTTGTGGTACTCCTGCAACAAAAAGCAATTTCAGATCTGTGTGAACACTTTGAGTTCCAAGCCGCCTGCTCAGCAGCCGGCTCGGAACTCGGGGACTACACCCAGTGGGTGCGCTGACGCGCCCCCACGGAAAAATTGAAGGAATAAAAAGCAGAAGAGAATAACAACACACTTACCCGAACGGAGGATCGCGTCGCAATGAACTCCTGCATCGCCGTCTGCACGACGCTGCTCAGGGAGTTCATGCGGTCCAAGACGTCCCGCGACGCGACAAGCCACGCACCGCCTCCTCCGGATCTCCAGCTCGATGGCTCCGCGCTGGTTGCCTCGTTCTCCGGCACGGACGAGCTGGCCCCGCCGACCTCCACCTGTTGGGGCAGAGAGACCGCCCTCGCAAGACGCCGGCGGGTGGGGCCTCGGGGGGCCGGCTACGGCCCAACCACCAGCGTGCCCCCAACCAGCGGCACCTCCGTCCCCCCCGGTCAGTTGCCCGGCTCCCCAGCAGGCGGCGCTGGGGGTGGTGGCGGCGTCTCCAGGATGACGCACTCATCGCCTCCGTCACCCGGAGCTGGTTGCTTGTCAGCAGCCGGCGTCTGGGTGGACGGCTCCTGGGATCTTGGCGCCGGGCGGTCGACGTGACCCGCCGGCTCCTGGGGGCCCTTCCCCCGCTCTCGAGCGCGGGCGGCGTCTGCCTTGGCCTTCTTGGCGGCTTCGGCCTCCGCCTTGGCGGCGGCATCAGTTACCGCCCGCTCACGCTCCGCGGCCTCGCGCTCTGCGCGTGCCTCGCGGGCGTTCCTTTCTGTCGCCTCCCGGAGCGCGGCGGCAGGATCCACGCGGGGAGGCACAGGAGGGGCGTCTGGGCCTCCTACCATAGAGCCTGCTGGCACCCGCGAGAGGGAGAGCGGCGCGCTATGCGGACGTCCAGAGAAAGCAAAGAATCAAGAAAGAATCAACTGTGAAAGAAGAACAAGACGCAAAGAAAGAATGAAGAGCACTTACCCAGACACGACGGACCTAGCCTTGGGCTTCTTCGGCATATTTGCTCTGGTGGTTGCCTCCTGACGCCTCGTGGCTGTAGTCGACAGCCGAAGCTTCTTGGGCGCCATGCGAGTCGGCCCCGACGTGGACCGCCGCTTCCCGCCGCCGGCCGTGCCAGACGGCCCCGCCTGCTGTTGGCGCGGACGGGCGGATCCTCCATCTCCTCGTCGTCGTCCGACCAGTTCTCGAGGCCGCCTTCTGGCTGGCCTCCGCCGCCTGTCACCTCCTCCTCCTCCAGGGCAGCGGCCCCAAGTTCGGGGTCGCTCGTGTCGCTCTGGGAGCGATCCTGCTCGAGGGGGCGGCCCGGTTGGTCGGAGCCCAGCGCCGGCTGGCCTGGGAGGATCTGTGCCGGGTGTCAGCACCAGACGGCTACGGCAGCCGGACAAAGAAGAAAGAAAATAGAAGGACGAAAACTTACTGCGGGCAGCTGATTGTCGCGGCTGTACGGAGCCTTGCTATAGGCCCAGCCGGCGTCGGAGACCTGGCAGCTGGAGATGTGGTTCACCAGCCGGGCCACTTCCTTGTGCGGTAGGGGCTTGGTGCAGGTCCGGCTGGGGTCCCGGCGCCCACTCATATCACAGATGAGGTGGGGCCAGCGCTGCAGCGGCAGCACTCGACGCTCGGCGAACGTCAGGAGCAGATCCGCGAACTCCAGGCCTTCATCGTCCCTCAGCTCACGGAGACGGCGCATGGCGACGGAGGCACCTTCGGTCAGGCCGACGGGCCGGGTTTTCCAAGAGTCCCAGGGCTCAGCAGGCGGCCCCGACACCCACTCCGGCAAGCAGATGAGATCCTCCTTGGGGTCAACATTGGAGACGTAAAAATACGTCTTCTGCCACTGCTTCAACGACCCGACGAGTTTTGGCGGCGGAAAGAAGTTTCTCGCCCCGGAGCGCTTCACGGCGATGCATCCTCCGCACTGAGCCGCCACGCTCTGGACGGCGGTGCCCAACTTCACGTAGAAGAGCTCCATCCAGAGCTCGACGGTGGGGAGGATGCCAAGAAAGACCTCGCAGAGGACGACGAAGGAGGAGATGGTGGTTATTGTGTTCGGCATGAGGTGGTGCAGCTGGATGTGGAAGAAGTCGAGGAACGAGCGGAAGAAGCCGCTCGCCGGCAGGCCGAACCCGCACTGGAAGTGCGAGCGGAAGAGGATGTAATGCCCCGGATGTAATACTTTCCCTTTTGGGTATATAATATATCTCCGGCTTCATCTATTTCCATTTCGGGTTCTTTGTCTTTCGGGTTTTCGTCGTTTGGTTGTGTGAGTGTGTGGCATTCATTCATATCATGTAGACATGTGCATCGCATTGCATTTGTGTTGTGGGTTGCATCTGGTTCGTCGTGTTTCTTCCCGTTGTCCGTTTCGCGTTCCGGAGCTCCCTCACGTGTCCGTGACGTCCCGTAGGCCTACTTTGTTGTTCGGGCGTTTTTCGTTACCGGTGTGCCGCGAGGTTGTTTTGTGTGTTGTTGTTTTGTTGTGTGCAACCCGCCTTTCAAATCTCGTCTCGTTTGGACTCCGTTGACTTTTCCATCCGTTGTCCGTGTGGGTCCGAAGTGCCTTCACTTCGTGTCCCGGAAATACCCCTACTGCTTTCTTTTATCTCGTCTAGGCCTTTTAAGACTATCCCCGCGATCGGATCCGTCGGATCGTGATCGGAGGGCTCCTAGCGCCCCTAAATCCCCTCCTAACCCTAAAAACTGCTACATATAGACCCCCCTAGTCTTTTTTTGGGCATCCATATCCCCTTCTTCTTCCTCCTCTAGATCCCTTCCTTTTTTTCTTTTCTTTCTTCAGATCCAGATTTCCTGCCCGGATCCCGAGGGGATCCTTCGATCCACGCTGCCGCAGCGCTCCCTTGCGCGAGTCAACGCGCGTCGAGCGACCGCACAGCGCCGGCTCCTTCTGGCACCTCCCGCGCGTCGACCGAGCCGCTCAGAGCGACCGCACCGGGCAGGCCCGTCGCCACTTGGAGGGCCAGGTCGGCCGAGGGATCCCGCTCGGTCCCCACTTGACCGTTCTCCGCCGCCAGGCCCAGGGCCAGTTCGCCACCGCACCGAGCCAGCCTTCTCCAGCGCCAGCGCCGCACTCGCCTGGGCCGGGGTGCCCTGAGGCCCAGCACCCCTCCGCGGAGGCCGCCTTGCCCCGCAGCCTGGGCCGCACCAGCCTCGCCCGCGCGCGGGCCTCCCTCCACGCCACCGCTGGGCCGACGCCGCGGTGGGCCGCCGCCGCGCCACCGCATCGCTTCCGCCGGGCCGCCCCGCGCCGGATCGGGCCGCCGCCTCTCCCTCCGGGCCGGATCCAGATCCGCGGCCCCGGCCCGCTACTGTTCCTCCAGATCCAGATCTGGAGAGGTTGACTCTATTTTCCTCTAAGTCCTTTTAATCCTGTTCTGAAATGCAAACTTTGACCTGCTGTAACTTTGTGCCTGTTGCTCCGTTTTGCGCGTGTAGCATGTCCAGATGTTTGTGGAGATGTGCTCTACGTTTTACCTGTTGTTGTCATGCATGTTAGATGTCATCTTGACACTTGTTTTGCTGTTGCAAGAGTGCATCATGTTATAAACTACTGTTATGTGTTATTTTCATGCCACCTTTGACTTGTGATATCTTTTAGCTCGTTTGTCCAAACGATGCAAATGACATGTCCACGTGTTCGTCTTGCCACGAACTACGTGTTGCTTGTGATAGGTTGCATGGTAGATTTATTGTTTCCTTGATATCATCTTTGCAAAGTGCCATGTTCACATGTTGTGTTTCCACTTGTTATGAAATGCCATCTTGATGAGCTCGTTGCAATCGTTGTGTTCACCTCAATGATGCATGCTTGTGTGTTTCGGGATCACCGTCATATGTATTTTGATGAGGTGCTTACCATTTGCCATGTTTAGTTTCGAGGTGACTTAAACATGCTCTTTTTGATGCTATGATGATGTTGCTGTTTTGGGACTTAGTGATTTTTCACTAAGTCTGAAATCTGTAACGTTCCGATGCCATGTTCGTGTGATGTTCTAGGAAAATGCATGATAGTTTTGGAGTGGATTTTGATTGTTCCTTGAAGTATATATTGTTGTCTTTCCATACATGTCCTCACATGTCCATTTGAGTGGCTGTAGCATGTTTATCTTTTGCTCTAAAGTTTCAATAAAATTCTGCTGCCAGAATTTTATTTCAAAGTTCAATATGTCCAAGATCATTGCTATTGATCCGTGACTCCGTTGGGGGTGCACTTTGGACCTAGTTGTTGTACTATATGTCTAGTTTGTGTTCATGTCCTTTGCCATGCTTTTTGGGTGCTGTAGCTTAATTATTTTGAGCTCCCAAGTTGCTATGTTGCTGTAATTTTCAGCTTTCGCTCAAATCTTGTTTCGGGCATAACTTTTAGCCCGTAACTCCGATTTCAGCGAATCTTATATCAAACTTGGGTGATTTTCTGTGTAGATTAATAATATCAGGTTGTTATCTTGTTTTGAGGTGTTTTGCTTGAGTGATGTTTTACGTGCTCCATGTGCATCCTTAGTGCATCCATCATGCATACATGTTTTTCGAGTGCGCATTGCATCTTGTTGATTGGTGCTTGGTGTGATTGTTTTGTTTAGAGCCGGAAGCTGAGACCGGGTACGAAGTTGAGCACGAGGTTTCCAACGAGGTTGAGCACGAGGACCCTTCTTACGATCCGAACGACTTCTCTTCAGGCAAGATGACCGAACCCCGATAACATTACTATCTTTGCCTATTGCTAGTAGTCTCGATCTATAGTTTTGCCTCGATGCCCATGTTCTTCTTGTCAGCCTCCTACTTGTAACCAATTGCCATGTTTAACCACCCTACCTATGCAAACCGTTGCTTGGCTAAGTACGCTTCGCTCAGCCCTTCTTATAGCGTTGCTAGTTGCAGGTGAAGTGAAGATGCTTGCTTCATGTTGAAGTTTGGTTGGGTCATATCACACTATCTAAATGCTTAAAATGAAATCACCTATATATTGGCAAGGGTGGAAGGCTAAGCCTTTTGCTTGGTGATTTGTTCCACTCATGCCGTTAGGATCCGTATAAGCCGGTTTTATGTTCCTTGATTATGCGTTCCTAACACGGTTGGGGTGTATGGGACCCCCTCGATAAACCGCTAAGTGCTAAGTCTTTTCCAGCAAGTCCCAACCTTGGTACTATTTGCCTAAACAACTAAAAACTTTCCGAGGGAGTAATTAACCCGAGGCTTAATTAATTCAACCCCCCTGGGCCAGTGCTCGACTTGAGTGTTGGTCCAAACCAGAGTCACTTGCGGATACTACCCAGTTCGCTGGGGTCTTCGGTATCTGTACGTAGCGCTCATCCGGACGTGTCCTGAGACCTAGATACGCGCGGCTACTATCAGGGTGTCGACACGCCGGGAGGATTTGCTGGATTAGTCTTACCTTAGCTCGGTATATCTTGAGCACGGGATTCCGAGGATACTCGGGTCTTCCTACTTTGGAGTTGCGACTCCGCGGATCGTGGGCTTGTAATGGGTCAAGTTGGAACACCCCTGCAGGGTTTGAACTTTCGAAAGCCGTGCCCGCGGTTATGTGGCAGATGGGAGCTTGTTAATTCCGGTTGTAGATAACTTGACACAATGTTTCTAATACACTACCAGCGTGTGTTCCGTGACTGTCAATTTCCGAATAGGGATTCGGGAGTTGAACACGGAGGGGTTATGTTTGCGAGCTTGTAGCTAGGATCACTTCGTGATCAATTCTCGCCGATGCCTTCTCTTCTCGCTCTCACTTGCGTAAGCTAGATGCTAGTTGCTGCTGCAGACTTATTCTTTTCTTCAGCCTTTCCCTCACCTAAAGGCTTAAATAGTTCTGTTACCCGGGAACGGGATTGCTGAGTCCTCTGTGGCTCACAGTTACTTCACACACCAGATGCAGGTCCAGCTGTGAGCTATCCAGGTGATGGCACCGAGCTGGATTGGGAGTATGACGAGGAGCGTAGTCGGTACTACGTGCGCTACCCGGACGATCAGTAGTGGAGTCTCTTACTAGGATTCGATCCGCCTGTGGTTGTTTTATCTGAGTTTGGTACTTTGACATTTGGCTTTTGCCCTTAGAGGGTTGTAGTGATCTTAATGAATGATGTTTGACACTTGTACTGTAATTCTGTGACGTGGCGATTGTAAGCCAACTATTTTTCAGTTTACTATCCCTCTTTTACATGAGTTGTGCAAAGATTACCAAACTTGAGATCATTCTAGGATGGACTTATGCCTTTAAGTCGTGCCTCGACACGTAGGAGGTATAAATCCATCCTGGGCATTACAAGTTGGTATCAGAGCCTTCTCCGACCTAGGAGCCCCACTGTTTGATCGAACCGTTGACGGTTGAGTCTAGGCACACATTGAAAACTTTTTGAGTCCTATATTATATCGGAGAGTAGGATTTCTTTGCTTCTCATCCCCTTTCTCTCTAGTGAGGACTCCTGACGTCTACTCTTGTCTCTCCTATCTTCAAAATTTGCACAATTTTTTTTTAGGAATCCCGCGAGTATTCTGGGATTGTTTCGATGTTCTTGTGACAAGGATATTGTTCCCGATGCCTCCTGTTACCGAGGAGTTGAGCTTCGGGGTATCATTGTAACAAGCATATCGCGACAGTACTAAATACTTAAGACGGCCGACATCGAAAATCTCCCCTATACGGCCAGTGGCAAGATAACCCCGACATCACCCAGTACTGGGGAGGTAGTTCGGGAGTATTGCCATAGCTTGTTATAGTGGATGCTTTTCGAAGGTCCGAGGTACACAGTTTCCGAGAAAGACTGGTTATGTGTTGAAGGATGGATACACCTGGATGTAGGTTAGAGTTGATTGCGCGGTGCTTCCCGTGTATCCCCAACACCTGATTGCATAACTGGAATCTTTCGGAAAACTATAGGTGGGTTTTATCCAGTAGATCGTAGGCATTCTTCCAACGAATGCAGGTTAGTGAGTTCGGGGTTCGACATTGAGTGAAGGAGTTATATGACCGATGTTACTATCAGGAGTTGCATCTTAAAGGGTCCTTGGCTATGCTGATCCGGGGATTGCAAAACCTTTTCGTAACGCGTTCATATGCTTTCAGCACAAAGATGTTAGAACGAAACTCCTCTCTTGTGTTTGTTCCTGTCCGTACCTGTTGTTTTTCTTATTTTCATTTTGATCCCTATGTGGCTTCTCGTGAAGACTGATGTTATCAATTAACTGAGAAATATCATTCGTTCCTCTTGTTCGGATGATTTCATTCGTTCTTATTGTTCGAATGATTATTGTGAAGACTTGTTGCAATTCATTCCATTGATTCAGCTTATTCCTTTTGTCAATCAATTGCTGATTCGTGGTCATCTCTTACAGGATGGCTCCGAAAAGGGTTCCGAACGCCAACCCAGAGGGTGAAGAGGTTCCAGAACGTCCTCCTTCTCCTCCTCCTCCGCCTGAGGCTTGGAGAGCAATTATGCACACTACTGCTCAGAACACTCAGTTGATGATGCAGATGATGCAGCAAATGCAAGCTATGCAAGCTAATCAAGCTAATCAGGGCGTTCCAATGAACCAAGGCAACTTCTTCCAGCAGCACCATGCTACTCTCAACCAGTTCCTGGCTAACAATCCTAAAGCTTTCAGTTACTGTGTAGACCCTCTTGATGCTGAAGATTGGCTGACCGATATCAAGAAGCATTTTGAGTGCAGTAACGTGAAAGAAGATGACTATGTGAAGTTTGCAGCCTTCCAACTGAAAGATCAAGCAGCTGACTGGTGGCAGCAGTACAAAGACTCAAGGCCGGGTCAAGTGATCTCGTGGGAGAATTTCTGCAAGGATTTCCGCTCGCATCACATTCCTACAAGTGTTATCGAGGGTATGCGTGAGCAATTCCGCAACCTCAAGCAGGGCTCCATGACAGTCTATCAGTATAATGTCAAGTTCCAAAACCTTGCTCGCTATGCAAAGCAAGACATTCCTGATGCAAAGAGTAAAATCTATCAGTTCCGTGGAGGTCTCAAAGATGAACTTCAGCTTGCTCTCACTTTGTTCGAGCCAGACGAATTCGATAAGTTCTATAACATGGCTTTGAAACAAGAAGCAGCTCAGCTCAAGATGGAGGCTTCTAAGAAGAGAATTCGAGATGCTGTTCACTCTTTCTCATCGTCTCAGTTGGCTGCGAAACAACAGAAATTCTGGCTTCCTCCTCCTCCAGTGATTCGAGCTCCATACAACAACTCCAGCAACTTCAACAACTCCAACAACAAGAACTCTAGTGGTCGTGGTTTCTCCCACCCACCCAACCCAAGCAACCAGTCGAAGAAGCAGTTTCAGTCTCAAGGCTCCAAGTCCAGTGGCTCTCATTTCCGTCCTCTCTCTGAAGTGGTGTGCAACAAGTGTGGCCAGAAGGGTCATTATGCCAACAGATGTCCAAATCCGAAGCGTCTTCCTCCTCCACCGCCTGTGAGTTCAGCTATTGTCAGGCATGATCCAAAGGCTGCCAGGGTCAATCTGATGAATGCAGCACAAGCAGAGAACTCTTCTGATGTCATTTTGGGTAACCTCTCAGTTAACTCTTTTCCAGCTAAAGTATTGTTTGATTCGGGTGCATCTTTGTCCTTCATTTCAAGACCTTTTGTTGCTAAGCATGAATTGGTTCCGGAGAGGATTCCTAGACCTTTGAAGATTATTTCTCCGGGTTTACAAATGACTTCCAACACAGTTGTTCCGGATATTTCTATTCGCATGGGTGATTATCGATTTTTGGCTTCTCCGGTGGTTCTTGGTCATTCTGATATTGACCTCATTCTCGGAATGGATTGGCTTTCTCAGCACGATGCTCACATTGATTGTGCTCAAAAGGAAGTCAAATTGACTCATTCTGATGATGATGTGATTATCTTCGCCTCCAGGGATAATACTATTCGGCTTTTCTCTCTTAATGATAAGGGTGAAATTAATGCCATAGAGCAAATTCCAGTGGTGAACGAATATCAAGACGTCTTTCCAGAAGATCTTCCAGGCATGCCTCCACACCGCCAGGTGGAGTTTGTCATTGAACTCGAGCCGGGCACCGAACCTGCTTGTCGGCGTCCTTACAAGCTCTCTCCGGATGAATTGAAGGAATTGAAGAAGCAGCTTGATAAGCAGGAGAGTATGGGTCTCATCAGACCGAGTACATCTCCGTGGGGCTGTGGTGTCTTATTTGTCAAGAAGAAAGATGGCACGGAGCGTCTCTGTGTTGACTACCGGCCATTGAACAAGAAGACGATTAAGAACAAGTATCCGCTCCCCAACATCAACGAACTCTTTGAGCAGCTCAAAGGAGCTAAAGTGTTCTCTAAGCTTGACCTCCGAATGGGCTATCATCAAATTTGCATTCGCGAGGAAGACATTCCCAAGACGGCCTTCAGAACGAGCTACGGTTCATATGAGTATACCGTCATGTCCTTCGGTCTCGCCAATGCTCCTCCTACCTTTTCAAGGATGATGCATTACATCTTCAACCCCTATACTGGCGAATTCGTGCTTGTGTATCTGGATGATATTCTGGTGTTTTCCAAGAATGAAGAAGATCACGAAAAGCACTTGCGTCTGGTTCTTGATCGACTCCGAGAGCATAAATTCTATGCCAAGTTCTCAAAGTGCGAGTTTTGGCTCGATAAGGTTTTGTACCTGGGCCATATTATCTCAGCTGACGGTATTGCGGTTAATCCCGAGAAAGTTGAAGCAATTGTCAACTGGGAAGCTCCTCAGAACGTCAAGCAGCTCCGCAGTTTTCTGGGTCTTGCCAGCTATTGCAGAAGGTTTGTGGAGAACTTCTCCAAGATTGCCAAGCCTCTTTCCAACCTCCTTCAGAAGAATGTCAAATACTTTTGGTCTCCCGAGTGTGAAGTGGCATTCAAAACCCTCAAAGAGAAGCTTGTCTCTGCTCCAGTTCTGACTCCTCCGGATGAAACCAAGCCCTATGAAGTGTTCTGTGACGCTTCTCTTCAAGGCCTTGGTGGTGTGCTTATGCAAGATAAGAAAATTGTGGCATATACTTCTCGGCAGCTCAAGCCAAGTGAGAAGAACTATCCCACACATGATCTCGAGCTAGCAGCTGTGGTACATGCTCTGATTACGTGGAGACATCTATTGTTGGGCAGAAAGGTCGACATCTTCACTGATCACAAGAGCTTGAAGAACACTTCACACAGCCGCATCTGACCCTCTGCCAGACTCGTTGGGTCGAGATGATCCAAGAGTACAACCCCAGCATTGAATACACTCCAGGCAAGGCGAATGTGATTGCAGATGCTTTGAGCAGAAAGGCATATTGCAACAGCCTTCTTATCAAGCCATACCAGCCTGAGCTTTGTGAAGCTTTCAGGAAGCTCAACCTCCAAGTTGTTCCGCATGGTTTTCTTGCTAATCTCCAAATTGCTCCTACCTTGGAAGATCAAGTCCGTGAGGCCCAGCACAGTGATACCATGGTGAAGAAGGTGAAACATGGGATTGCAAAGGGCACTCCAAAATACAAGTGCTTCCGTGTTGATGAGAGAGATACCTTGTTCTTCGAGGACAGACTCGTCGTTCCCAAAGGTGATCTCAGGAAGCTCATAATGGAAGAAGCTCATGATTCTCTCCTTTCCATTCATCCTGGCAGTTCCAAGATGTACCAAGACCTCAAGCAGTCTTACTGGTGGACACGCATGAAAAGGGAAATTGCCCAATTCGTGAACGAATGTGATGTATGCAGAAGAGTGAAAGCAGAACATCAACGTCCAGCCGGTCTTCTCCAACCTCTTCCTATCCCTGAGTGGAAGTTCGACCACATTGAAATGGACTTCGTCACTGGCTTTCCAAAATCCAAGCGAGGCAATGATGCTATCTTTGTGGTGATTGACAAGCTTACCAAAGTCGCTCACTTTCTTCCAGTCAAAGAATCAATCAATGCAGCTCAACTTGCAGAGCTGTACACTTCCAGAATTGTGTCACTACATGGCATTCCTCAAGTGATATCCTCAGACCGTGGCAGCTTGTTCACATCAAGGTTCTGGGACTCCTTTCAGTCCGCCATGGGCACGAAGATCAGGTTCAGCACTGCATTTCACCCTCAGACTAGTGGTCAAGTCGAGCGTGTGAATCAGATCCTAGAAGATATGCTCAGAGCCTGTGTCATCTCCTTCGGCATGAAATGGGAAGACTGTCTTCCATTTGCCGAGTTCTCTTACAACAACAGCTTTCAAGCAAGTGCAGGCAAAGCACCGTTTGAAATTCTCTATGGCAGAAAGTGCCGTACCCCTCTCAACTGGTCCGAAACAGGCGAACGTCAACTTCTTGGCAATGATTTGATCTCAGAAGCCGAAGAAATGTGCAAAGTCATACGTGAGAATCTCAAGGCCGCTCAGTCGCGTCAGAAGAGCTACTATGACGGAAAGCATCGTGATTTGGTTTTCGACATCGGTGATCATGTCTATCTCCGAGTGTCTCCGATGAAAGGAACCCAAAGGTTCGGTATCAAAGGAAAACTTGCTCCTAGATACGTCGGGCCTTTCAAGATTCTTAGCAAAAGAGGCGATCTAGCCTATCAGCTCGAGCTCCCTTCCAACTTTGCAAATGTTCATAATGTCTTCCATGTGTCTCAACTTCGCAAATGCTTCAAGGCACCTGAGCGCATGATTCCGTTTGAGGAGATTGATCTTCAACAAGACCTTTCCTACCGAGAGCATCCAGTTGCAATTCTCGAAGAAACCGAACGCAAGACTCGCAACAAGTCCATCAAGTTTCTGAAAGTCAAGTGGTCACATCACACAGACCGAGAAGCTACCTGGGAACGAGAAGATCATCTTCGTTCCGAGTACCCTTCCTTTTTCCAGTCCTAGATCTCGGGATGAGATCTTTTTGTAGTAGAGGAGAGTTTGTAATGCCCCGGATGTAATACTTTCCCTTTTGGGTATATAATATATCTCCGGCTTCATCTATTTCCATTTCGGGTTCTTTGTCTTTCGGGTTTTCGTCGTTTGGTTGTGTGAGTGTGTGGCATTCATTCATATCATGTAGACATGTGCATCGCATTGCATTTGTGTTGTGGGTTGCATCTGGTTCGTCGTGTTTCTTCCCGTTGTCCGTTTCGCATTCCGGAGCTCCCTCACGTGTCCGTGACGTCCCGTAGGCCTACTTTGTTGTTCGGGCGTTTTTCGTTACCGGTGTGCCGCGAGGTTGTTTTGTGTGTTGTTGTTTTGTTGTGTGCAACCCGCCTCTCAAATCTCGTCTCGTTTGGACTCCGTTGACTTTTCCATCCGTTGTCCGTGTGGGTCCGAAGTGCCTTCACTTCGTGTCCCGGAAATACCCCTACTGCTTTCTTTTATCTCCGTCTAGGCCTTTTAAGACTATCCCCGCGATCGGATCCGTCGGATCGCGATCGGAGGGCTCCTAGCGCCCCTAAATCCCCTCCTAACCCTAAAAACTGCTACATATAGACCCCCCTAGTCTTTTTTTGGGCATCCCTATCCCCTTCTTCTTCCTCCTCTAGATCCCTTCCTTTCTTTTCTTTTCTTTCTTCAGATCCAGATTTCCTGCCCGGATCCCGAGGGGATCCTTCGATCCACGCCGCCGCAGCGCTCCCTCGCGCGACTCAACGCGCGTCGAGCGACCGCACAGCGTCGGCTCCTTCTGGCACCTCCCGCGTGTCGACCGAGCCGCTCAGCGCGACCGCACCGGGCAGGCCCGTCGCCACTTGGAGGGCCAGGTCGGCCGAGGGATCCCGCTCGGTCCCCACTTGACCATTCTCCGCCGCCAGGCCCAGGGCCAGTTCGCCACCGCACCGAGCCAGCCTTCTCCAGCGCCAGCGCCGCACTCGCCTGGGCCGGGGTGCCCTGAGGCCCAGCACCCCTCCGCGCAGGCCGCCTTGCCCCGCAGCCTGGGCCGCACCAGCCTCGCCCGCGCGCGGGCCTCCCTCCACGCCACCGCTGGGCCGACGCCGCGGTGGGCCGCCGCCGCGCCACCGCATCGCTTCCGCCGGGCCGCCCCGCGCCGGATCGGGCCGCCGCCTCTCCCTCCGGGCCGGATCCAGATCCGCAGCCCCGGCCCGCTACTGTTCCTCCAGATCCAGATCTGGAGAGGTTGACTCTATTTTCCTCTAAGTCCTTTTAATCCTGTTCTGAAATGCAAACTTTGACCTGCTGTAACTTTGTGCCTGTTGCTCCGTTTTGCGCGTGTAGCATGTCCAGATGTTTGTGGAGATGCGCTCTACGTTTTACCTGTTGTTGTCATGCATGTTAGATGTCATCTTGACACTTGTTTTGCTGTTGCAAGAGTGCATCATGTTATAAACTGCTGTTATGTGTTATTTTCATGCCACCTTTGACTTGTGATATCTTTTAGCTTGTTTGTCCAAACGATGCAAATGACATGTCCACGTGTTCGTCTTGCCACGAACTACGTGTTGCTTGTGATAGGTTGCATGGTAGATTTATTGTTTCCTTGCTATCATCTTTGCAAAGTGCCATGTTCACATGTTGTGTTTCCACTTGTTATGAAATGCCATCTTGATGAGCTCGTTGCAATCGTTGTGTTCACCTCAATGATGCATGCTTGTGTGTTTCGGGATCACCGTCATATGTATTTTGATGAGGTGCTTACCCTTTGCCATGTTTAGTTTCGAGGTGACTTAAACATGCTCTTTTTGATGCTATGATGATGTTGCTGTTTTGGGACTTAGTGATTTTTCACTAAGTCTGAAATCTGTAACGTTCCGATGCCATGTTCGTGTGATGTTCTAGGAAAATGCATGATAGTTTTGGAGTGGATTTTGATTGTTCCTTGAAGTATATATTGTTGTCTTTCCATCCATGTCCTCACATGTCCATTTGAGTGGCTGTAGCATGTTTATCTTTTGCTCTAAAGTTTCAATAAAATTCTGCTGCCAGAATTTTATTTCAAAGTTCAATATGTCCAAGATCATTGCTATTGATCCGTGACTCCGTTGGGGGTGCACTTTGGACCTAGTTGATGTACTATATGTCTAGTTTGTGTTCATGTCCTTTGCCATGCTTTTTGGGTGTTGTAGCTTAATTATTTTGAGCTCCCAAGTTGCTATGTTGCTGTAATTTTCAGCTTTCGCTCAAATCTTGTTTCGGGCATAACTTTTAGCCCGTAACTCCGATTTCAGCGAATCTTATATCAAACTTGGGTGATTTTCTGTGTAGATTAATAATATCAGGTTGTTATCTTGTTTTGAGGTGTTTTGCTTGAGTGATGTTTTACGTGCTCCATGTGCATCCTTAGTGCATCCATCATGCATACATGTTTTTCGAGTGCGCATTGCATCTTGTTGATTGGTGCTTGGTGTGATTGTTTTGTTTAGAGCCGGAAGCTGAGACCGGGTACGAAGTTGAGCACGAGGTTTCCAACGAGGTTGAGCACGAGGACCCTTCTTACGATCCGAACGACTTCTCTTCAGGCAAGATGACCGAACCCCGATAACATTACTATCTTTGCCTATTGCTAGTAGTCTCGATCTATAGTTTTGCCTCGATGCCCATGTTCTTCTTGTCAGCCTCCTACTTGTAACCAATTGCCATGTTTAACCACCCTACCTATGCAAACCGTTGCTTGGCTAAGTACGCTTCGCTCAGCCCTTCTTATAGCGTTGCTAGTTGCAGGTGAAGTGAAGATGCTTGCTTCATGTTGAAGTTTGGTTGGGTCATATCACACTATCTAAATGCTTAAAATGAAATCACCTATATATTGGCAAGGGTGGAAGGCTAAGCCTTTTGCTTGGTGATTTGTTCCACTCATGCCGTTAGGATCCGTATAAGCCGGTTTTATGTTCCTTGATTATGCGTTCCTAACACGGTTGGGGTGTATGGGACCCCCTCGATAAACCGCTAAGTGCTAAGTCTTTTCCAGCAAGTCCCAACCTTGGTACTATTTGCCTAAACAACTAAAAACTTTCCGAGGGAGTAATTAACCCGAGGCTTAATTAATTCAACCCCCCTGGGCCAGTGCTCGACTTGAGTGTTGGTCCAAACCAGAGTCACTTGCGGATACTACCCAGTTCGCTGGGGTCTTCGGTATCTGTACGTAGCGCTCATCCGGATGTGTCCTGAGACCTAGATACGCGCGGCTACTATCAGGGTGTCGACACGCCGGGAGGATTTGCTGGATTAGTCTTACCTTAGCTCGGTATATCTTGAGCACGGGATTCCGAGGATACTCGGGTCTTCCCACTTTGGAGTTGCGACTCCGCGGATCGTGGGCTTGTAATGGGTCAAGTTGGAACACCCCTGCAGGGTTTGAACTTTCGAAAGCCGTGCCCGCGGTTATGTGGCAGATGGGAGCTTGTTAATTCCGGTTGTAGATAACTTGACACAATGTTTCTAATACACTACCAGCGTGTGTTCCGTGACTGTCAATTTCCGAATAGGGATTCGGGAGTTGAACACGGAGGGGTTATGTTTGCGAGCTTGTAGCTAGGATCACTTCGTGATCACTTCTCGCCGATGCCTTCTCTTCTCGCTCTCACTTGCGTAAGCTAGATGCTAGTTGCTGCTGCAGACTTATTCTTTTCTTCAGCCTTTCCCTCACCTAAAGGCTTAAATAGTTCTGTTACCCGGGAACGGGATTGCTGAGTCCTCTGTGGCTCACAGTTACTTCACACACCAGATGCAGGTCCAGCTGTGAGCTATCCAGGTGATGGCACCGAGCTGGATTGGGAGTATGATGAGGAGCGTAGTCGGTACTACGTGCGCTACCCGGACGATCAGTAGTGGAGTCTCTTACTAGGATTCGATCCGCCTGTGGTTGTTTTATCTGAGTTTGGTACTTTGACATTTGGCTTTTGCCCTTAGAGGGTTGTAGTGATCTTAATGAATGATGTTTGACACTTGTACTGTAATTCTGTGACGTGGCGATTGTAAGCCAACTATTTTTCAGTTTACTATCCCTCTTTTACATGAGTTGTGCAAAGATTACCAAACTTGAGATCATTCTAGGATGGACTTATGCCTTTAAGTCGTGCCTCGACACGTAGGAGGTATAAATCCATCCTGGGCATTACAGAGGACCCGCTCGCCTGGCTGCGGGGCCGGCCTGATCTCCGTCACCGGCGCCAAGCGCGCGGCGACCTAGTCGGCCGGCGGCAGCTTCCGTGACTGGCGGAGGACGTCTATGTGGTCTTGCACGACCTCGCTGCCATCCCACTAGCCGTGGTGTCGGGTGGCTCTGGAGCGGTCATGGCTCGGATGGTTTTTTCGCTGCGACTACGGCCAGAAGAGGCGAGGAAGAAGACGAAGGACGGGGCAGAGTGAGCGTGAGAGCAGCGCCAGCCCTCCCCCCCGGCCTATATATAGGCCCCGGCGACGAAGGCGAGGGGGCGGGCGTGGGCTTAACCACCCCACGTCCCGCACGACCCCCGATTTTCTCGCGCCTAATTCGCGCGTGTGACGTCCGGATAGTTAAGCTACAGTAACCCTCTACTAATGACGACACGTCACCGCAATTACTGTTGATAATCTCGTGTTAGTTCAAAACCGGTTCTAATTCAAATTCAAAATGAAGCAAACAATAAAAGTTTTCAAACGTCAAAACTAAAATGTTCAAATTGTGGCCAATAATCATCTGCAAATATTGGTGGTGACCCTACAATTTTTATAAGATATTAAATGCCCTAAAATATTTAAACATTGCCAAGATAACAATTGAAATACTTTTCTAAATTATGAAGATTACAAACTTATTTATTTACCTCTGACTTTTTTGGCAAGGAATAATATTGCATCACTAATTATGGGCTAAGTCTCATGTTTTATAAAACACAAATAATATTGTAGGTAAATAGAAAACAGAACAAATTAAAAGAAACAAAAAAGTTTGGAAAAGGTAAGAAGAGGTGGCAAAGTGCACTGTGCACTTCGGCCTACTCGCAATAGTGCCAAACCATCCGGCCCATATGGCCCAGCCCCGAGTCTCCCCCTTCCCCCTGTTCACCATCGCGGTGGACGCCCGCGCGCCGTCCGTGGCCGCGGGAGGCCACACGCCGGCCATCCGCCGTTCCCCCGTCACCTACTAGGTCATTCCCGACCTAAACCCTAACCCTAGCGCCCCCAGTCCCCCTCTCCCTCGCGCCGCTCCTCTCCCCCCTCTCCCCCCTCGGTGCTCTGCTCGACCCCGAGGCACCCATGGTCGCGCCACCGCCGCCCGCGCGGCCATCGGCGACGCCTTGTCATTTCACCGCCTCCAGGAGAACCACCGACCTCTACTGCTTCGACTCCGGGCCTCAATTCGAGCTCTGCGGCACTATGAGGACGACGACGAGCTCATCCTCTCCATCTGCTCCGCCGTCGCCATCGCCGGAATACACGCTGCCCCGAGCACCTCGAACCTTCCCCGGGCCTTCTCTGCAACGCTGTGAGCGACCGTCGCCACTCCCCTCTCTTCCCTTCCCCTCTCCGCGCCCGTAGCTTGCCCCTGACGGCTTGGCCGAGCCCGCCGTCTCTGTACACCTCACCGTCGCGGCCACCGCACGCGCGACTCGCGTCCGACCACGTAACTGTGCTCCCTTCATCACCACGATGCTGCCCGTGCCTCTAGTTCGACGTGTAGCTGCTCATAGCCCCGATCCCGCCAGGCCCGTGCTCCGGCCGCCGCTGCCGTCGACGCGACACTCACCTCTGGCCTTCCCCAGCTGCTCCCACTGCCCCAGTTCGATGCGGCTCGCTCCGCTCGTTCGGGCAAGTCCAACCACGCCCGAAACCATCGCCTGTGGCCCGTTTCCGGCGAGCTCCGCGTGCCTCCACCGTGTTGTCGGTCGCCCGCGGTGAACCACCGCAGCCCGTCGACGTGGCCTGCAACTGGGGCCCATCTGGGTCACTGCCAGTGGGCCCCTAGTCCTTGTTGACTGGGTTGACCAGGTCAACCCTGCTGACTGGACGGCCCGTGTCACTGACATGTAGCCCCCATGTTGTTAATCCATTTTTATTAAATAATTCAACTGTTAAGTTAATCTGTTAACTTAACTTGTCACTGACATGTGGGGCCACCCCTTTTAATTAACCCCCCAGTTAAAATTATCTCTATTAGTTAGTCTGTGTGAATGACAGGTGGGTCCCATCCACTGTTCCAGTGGATAAGGCCGGCCCAGTCAGCTGATGAGTCAGCAGCTGGGCCCACCAGTCAGCCTCTGTTGACTAGGTAGTTGACTCAGTCAATTGGCCCCACTGTCAGCCTCTTTGGCACAATGATGTGTACACTTTCTGTTTACACTTAGCATTGAACATTAAATGATTTTCGAATTGATTTAATTAATAGTAATTACATAATATGTTTAAAACTTTGAAAAATCATATAAAATAAACCGTAACTCGGATGAAAATAATTTATATATGAAAGTTGCTCGGAACGACGAGACGAATCCGAATACGTAGTCCGTTCGTTCACCGCACATCCCTAGCATAGCGAACCTACAACTTTTCACCTCCGGTTCATCTGTCTGAAAACATCAAACACCCGGAATACTTTCTCGGATGTTTTCCCCCCTTTGTCAGTATCACCTCCTACCGCGTTAGGTCACACATAGCACCGCGTTTTACCATATTATGCTTTGTGATGCGATGTTTGCTTTATATTTATTGTTACTCCCCCCTCTTCTCTCCGATAGACACCGGGACTGAGACTGCTGACGGTGCCACTGTGATCGACTGCGTCGACGATGATCCCTCCTTCTTGCCAGAGCAACCAGGCAAGCCCCCCCTTTTTGGATCACCAGATATCGCCTATTCTTCTCTCTACTGCTTGCATTAGAGTAGTGTAGCATGTTACTGTTCGGTTATTCCTATTCTGTTGCATAGCCTGTCATTGTTGCTATCACTGTTGATACCTTACCTGCTATCCTAATGCTTAGTATAGGATGCTAGTATTCCATCAGTGGCCCTACATTCTTGTCCGTCTGCCATGCTATACTATCGGGCCGTGATCACTCGGGTGGTGATCACGGGTATATACTTTAATATTACATACACATGATGATGATTCGGAGATGGGGGCTGAAGGGGCATGTGGTTCCACCTAGGTAGTGGTGGGCCTGGGTTCCCGGTAGCCCCCTGATGGTTACTTTGTGGCGGAGCGACAGGGCGGGTTGCGACCACCTAGGAGACAGGTGGGCCTGGCCCTGGTCATTGTCCGTGATTATTTCATAATAACATGTTTAACGGGATCTTGGTATTTGATCTGAGTCTGGCCATTTGGCCTATACGCACTAACCAGCTACATGGGAATAGTTATGGGCACTCGACGTCGTGGTATCTGCCGAAGCCTTCTTGACGTCAGCGACTTAGTTGCGCGCGCCGTATTGGACCGGAACGCCTACTCTTGTATTAGGAGAGGCTAGGTCAGCTTACCGGCCGCCCTCGCAACGTGCAGGTGTGCATTGGGCGATGGGCCCAGACCCCCGTGCGCTTAGGGTTTAGACCGGCGTGGTGACCTCTCTGTTGTGCTTAGGTAGGGCTGCGACGTGTTGATCTTCCGAGGCCGGGCATGACCCTGGAAAGTGTGTCCGACCAAATGGGATCGAGCGTGCTGGGTTATGTGGTGCACCCCTGCAGGGAAGTTAACCTATTCGAATAGCCGTGTCCCTCGGTAAAAGGACGACCCAGAGTTGTACTCTGACCTCATGAAAACTAGAACTGGATACTTAATAAAACACACCCTTACCAGTGCCAGATATAAATCGGTGGTTGCTCTCTCACAGGGTGATGTGCGGGAGGATCGCCGAGTAGGATTATGCTATTCGTTGTTACTTGGTGAACTTACCATCTATTCTATTCTACTGCTGCAAGACGGAGGCTGCGAGAAGCAATGATACTTGTTACTTTCCAGCTACTCTCTTCTACTGCTGCAAGACGGAGGCTGCGAGAAGCAATGATACTTGTTACTTTCCAGCTACTCTCTTCTACTGCTGCAGATGGAGGCTGCCAGAAGCGTAGTCTTCGATTGGATTAGCTACCCCCCTCTTATTCTGGCATTCTGCAGTTCAGTCCACAGATATTACCCCTTATACATATATCATTGCATATGTAGTGTAGATCCTTGCTTGTGAGTACTTTGGATGAGTACTCGCGGTTGCTTTGTTCCCCCTTTTCCCCCTTTCTCCTTTCTTCTCGATTGATGCAACCAGATGATGGAGTCCAGGAGCCAGAGCCCGATGATGTTTCTAGTGGAGTTTGGCTTCGAGGAGTAGTTAGGAGGTCCCAGGCAGGAGGCCTTGCCTTTTCGATCGTTGTTACATTTGTGCTAGCCTTCTTAAGGCAAACTTGTTTAACTTATGTCTGTACTCAGATATTGTTGCTTCTGCTGACTCTTGTGTTTCTGAGCTTTTGTATTCGAGCCCTCGAGGCCCCTGGCTTGTAATATAAAGCTTGTATTATTTCAATTTGTGTCTAGAGTTGTGTTGTGATATCTTCCAGTGAGTCCTTGATCTTGGTCGGACACATTTGCGTGCATGATTAGTGTACGGACAAATCGGGGGCGTCACAGCGCGCATTTAATGCGCGTGGGAGGGTAATCGATTACCTCTGCCACTGTGGATCCACGCGGGGCCCGAGGCCCGTAATGGCGGGCCCCGGCCCACTGTTATGTCCTATCACGCGCGTGGGCTGGCAGGCCGGCGCGACAGGGAGGTGACGCGTGGGCGCTGCCAACGGTCCGTGGGTCCGTTCGACTGACCGCTGACTAGGCAGCGCCTTCTCGCCGAAGATTCCGAGACGACGGTCCGGCTGCTAGAGGCCGGCTCCTGCCGCGCAGAGCCGGCTGGTGGCAGACGGACTCCTGAGGCAAACAAGAGACAGACGACGAGCTAGCCTGAGGGGGGAAGCTGTTGGAAACCCTGAGCATCTCCAGCATCCGCACCGGAGTTCCACCAGCTTCGGGGACTACTGTCGGAGATATGGACCACGGGTACCCCCAGCGCATACCCTTGGTATTTTAAGACAAATAAAAAGCCGCTTGGTCCACTACGGCCGTCTGCTCCTCGAGCCGCCTCCTGGGGTAGCCTGCCCGAGGGGCCGGCTGCCAGCAGGCGGTAGGGACCCAACAAGCGGCAACACCAAGCACCAGCCAGCAGACGGCCCCGCATCCCACCCTCAGGGAACGCGCTGAGGTGGGTCCCGGCGGGGCGGGGGCATGGCTACAGGATAACATGTCCTTAGAAGATCCATAAGGGCATGGCTACAGTGACCATGTACTTTGGGAATATCACCTAAGCGGCGGAACGTTGTAGCCACGAGGCCCGTGACCAAGCAGCGGTCAGAGGAGGCCACGATCCCACTACCCGCAAACGGCGGGGCCAGTAGGCGGCTGGACCCATCGGTCAGCGAGCAAGCTCAAGAACAAACCGCCTCTGGCAGGCGGCCGAGGGAGACGGATGTCCGGTGGCAGACGGCACACCCCGCCCTAGAAGTCTGAACCTCATCAGGATGATGGGACGGGACGAGGCAGCAACGTACGGCGAGGGACGATGGCACTGTAGCCATCTCCTTCCCAACGAGGCCGTCGTCAGCAAAAGCAACCCCACAGTAAAAGGCAATCACGGGGGGCCCACAGGCGGCGGGCCCCAGCAGGCAGGCGGCGAGGCCGGCCCCAGCAGACACTGACGGCTGGGGGCCACAACATCGAAGTTACCATTGTACCCCTGGGGGGTTGGCCTATATAAACCCCCCAGGGTCCTCCATGTTGAGGGCTGGAGGGTTGTTAGTTGGAAGATCACAAGACAAAACCCTAGATAGAGGGGTGAAGTGAGCTAGCCTTGTTCATCTTCTTCCTCAAGACCTCACAGCTCAAGGAGCAGCCCTGTAGCTACTCTAGTGCTATCAGTGATGACGCGGAGACCCCGCAGAGCAGGATTATGGGTGTTATCTCCCCGGAGAGCCCCGAACCTGGGTAAAATTCGTAGGCGTCCTAAGTATCGCTTTATCCCGCTTCCCGAGCCAGACGACGTTCTATTGACCCCATGCATGATAAGCCATCCTTTGGCATATGTCGTCCCAAAACCCCGACAAGGAGGCTTTCGGGACCAGACGCCGCCGTCTCGAGGCGGAACTGAGGCGGAAACCAATCTAGGGCTCCGACATAGCTGTTCTGCCGGGGATACTTCCCTCCGAGAGGGGGAAATCGTCACCGCCGTCATCACCAACACCCATCTTGGGGAGAGCTATCTTCATCAACATCTTCACCAGCACCATCTCCTCTCAAACCCAAGTTCATCTCTTGTGTCCAATCTTTGTATCCAAACCTCAGATTGGTACCTGTGGGTTGCTAGTAGTGTTGATTACTCCTTGAGTTGATGCTAGTTGGTTTATTTGGTGGAAGATCATATGTTCAAATCCATTATTCATATTAATACCCCTATGATCATGAACAATATTATGTCTTGTGAGTAGTTGCTTTTGTTCCTGAGGACATGGGAGAAGTCTTGCTATTAGTAGTCATGTGAATTTGGTCTTCGTTCGATATTTTGATGAAATGTATGTTGTCTCTCCTCTAGTGGTGTCATGTGAACGTCGACTACATGACACTTCACCATTATTTGGTCCTAGAGGAAGGCATTGGGAAGTAATAAGTAGATGATGGGTTGCTAGAGTGATAGAAGCTAAACCCTAGTTTAGGCGTTGCTTCGTAAGGGGCTGATTTGGATCCATATGTTTCAGGCTATGGTTAGGTTTACCTTAATACTTCCTTTGTAGTTGCGGATGCTTGCATTAGAGGTTAATCATAAATGGGTGGCTTTTACAAGTAAGGGCAGCACCCAAGCACCGGTCCACCCACATACCAAATTATCAAAGTACCGAACGTGAATCAGACAATCGTGATGAAAACTAGCTTGACGATAATTCCCATATGTCCTCGGGAGCGCTTTACCTTGCATAAGAGTTTGTCCAGGCTTGTCCTTTGCTACAAAAAGGATTGGGCCACCTTGCTGCACCTATTTACTTTTACCGTTTTTCACTTGCTACCAATTATCTTATCACAAAACTATCTGTTACCTATAATTTCAGTGCTTATGGAAAATACCTTACTGAAAACTGCCTATCATTTCCTTCTGCTCCTCGTTGGGTTCGACACTCTTACTTATCGAAAGGACTACAATAGATTCCCTACACTTGTGGGTCATCACTAAACATGATAGGCATCCAAGATGAATGTAGTAAAAACTTTCATACAAAGTGCATTGAATATGATGGGAAGTTTGATACTTGATAATTGTTTTGAGATATGAGGATAGTGATATTAGAGTCATGCTAGTGGATTTATTATGAAACTGAGAAATACTTGTGTTAAAGTTTGTGATTCCCGTAGCATGCACGTATGGTGAACCGCTATCTGACGAAGTTAGAGCATGAGGTATTTGTAGAGTGTCATCCTTTGTGTGGAGGTCGGGGGCACGCGATGGTTAACTCCTACCAACCTCCCCCCTAGGAGCATGCGTTGATTGCTCTGTTTCGATGACTCGTAAATTTTTGCAATAAGTATATGAGTTCTTTATGACTAATGTTGAGTCCATGGGTTATACACACTCTCACCCTTCCACCATTGCTAGCCTCTCTTGTACCGCGCAACTTTCGCCGGTACCATACACCCACTATATACCTTCCTCAAAACAGACACTATATACCTTCCTCAAAACAGCCACCATACCTACCTATCATGGCATTTCCATAGCCATCCCGAGATATATTGCCATGCAACATTCCACCGTTCCGTTCATATGACACGCTCCATATTGTCATATTGCCATGCATGATCATGTAGTTGACATCCTATTTGTGGCAAATCCACCATGCATAATTTTTCATACATGTCACTCTTGATTCATTGCACATCCGGGTACACCGCCGGAGGCATTCATATAGAGTCATACCTTTTTCTTGTATCGAGTTGTAAATTAATATAAGTGTGATGATCATCATTATTAGAGCATTGTCCCAAAGGAAAAAAAGGAAAGGCGAACAAAAGAAAGGCCCAAAAAAGAAAAAAAGAAAAGAAAAAAAGGAAAAAAAAAGAAAAAGGGACAATTGCTACTATCTTTTTCCACACTTGTGCTTCAAAGTAGCACCATGTTCTTTATGATAGAGAGTCTCATATTTAGTCACTTTCATATACTAGTGGGAATTTTCATTATAAAACTTGGCTTGTATATTCCAACGATGGGCTTCCTCAAATGACCTAGGTCTTCATGAGCAAGCAAGTTGGATGCACACCCACTTAGTTTCTTTTGTTGAGCTTTCATACATTTTTAGCTCTAGTGCATCCGTTGCTTGGCAATCCCTACTCACTCACATTGATATCTATTGATGGGCATCTCCATAGCCCGTTGATACGCCTAGTCGATGTGAGATTATCTCCCTCCTTTTTGTCTTCTCCACAACCACCACTCTATTCCACCCATAGTGCTATATCCATGGCTCACGCTCATGTATTGCGTGAAAGTTGAAAGGTTTGAAAGAATTGAGTATGAAAACAAGTGGTTGGCTGAAACCGGGGTTGTGCATGATATGAATATTTTGTGTGATGAAGAGGGAGCATAGCCAGACTATATGATTTTGTAGGGATAACTTTCTTTAGCCATGGTATTTTGAGAAGACATGATTGCTTTGTTAGTATGCTTGAAGTATTATTATTATTTCTTATGTAAATATAGACTTTGTCTTGAATCTTTCAGATCTGAACATTCATGCCACAAAAAAAAAGAATTCCATTGAAAATTATGTTGGTTAGCATTCCACATCAAAAATTATGTTTTTATCATTTACCTACTCGAGGACGAGCAGGAATTAAGCTTGGGGATGCTTGATACGTCTCCAACGTATCTACAATTTTTGATTGTTCCATGCTATTATTTATGATGTTTTGGATGTTTAATGAGCTTTGCCATACACTTTTATATTATTTTTGGGACTAACCTACTAACCCAAAGGCCCAGTCCAGATTGCTGTTTTTGCCTATTTCAGGGTTTTACAGAAAATGAATATCAAACGGAGCCCAAATGGAATGAAACCTTCGGGAGAGATATTTTTGGAGCGATATCTTCATGGGAGAGTTGAGAACCACGGAATAGGGCACACGTGGCGTCCACGAGGGTGGGGGCGCCCCCCCCCCTACAGGGCGCGCCGCCCGCCTCGTGGGCCCCGCATTGGTCCCCCGATGCCCTCCTTCCTCCTATATATATCCATGTACCCCAAAAACATCAGAAGAGGAGAAAAACCCTAATTCGACCGCCGCAACCTTCTGTTCCCGTGAGATCCCATCTTGGGGCCTGTTCCGGAGCTCCGCCGGAGGGGGGATCTACCATGGAGTGCTTCTACATCAACACCATCGCCTCACCATGAGTTGTGAGTAGTTTACCACAGACCTTCGGGTCCATAGTTAGTTCCTAGATGGCTTCTTCTCTCTCTTTGGATCTCAATACCAAGTTCTCCTCGGTCTTCGAGGAGATCTATTCGTTGTAATCTCTTTTTGCGTTGTGTTTGTCGAGATCCGATGAACTGTGGGTTTATGATCAAGATTATCTATGAGAAATATTTGGTTCTTTTCTGAATTCTTTTATGTATGATTATAATATCCTTGCAAGTCTCTTCGAATTATTGGTTTGGTTTGGCCTACTAGATCTATAGTTCTTGCAATGGGAGAAGTGCTTGGCTTTGGGTTCAATATTGCGGTGTCTTTTCCTAGTGTCACTAGGGGCAGCAAGGCATGTATTGTATTGTTGCCATCGAGGATAAAAATATGGGGTTTATATCATATTGCTTGAGTTTATCCCTCTACATCATGTCATCTTGCTTAAGGCATTACTCTGTTCTTATGAACTTAATACTCTAGATGCATGCTGGATAGAGGTCGATGTGTGGAGTAATAGTAGTAAATGCAGAATCGTTTCGGTATACTTGTCACGGACGTGATGCCTATATATAATGATCATGCCTAGATTTTCTCATAATCATTCGCTTTGCTATCAATTGATCGACAGTAATTCGTTCACCCACCGTAGAATTCTGCTATCATGAGAGAAGCCACTAGTGAAACCTATGGCCCTCGGGTCTATTCTCAACATACCAATCTACAATCTACTTCACTTTACCTTTTTTTACTTTCTGTTCTTATATCAAAAAATACCAAACTATCATATCTATCAGATCTAAATTTCGTAAGTGATCGTAAAGTGATTGACAACCCCTTATCGCGTTGGCTGTGAAGTTCTTATTTGTTTGTGCAGGTGCGAGGGACTCGCGCATGGTCTCCTACTGGATTGATACCTTGGTTCTCAAAAACTGAGGGAAATACTTACGCTACTGTGCTGCATCACCCTTTCCTCTTCGAGGGAATACAATGCAAGCTCGAGAAGTAGCATGTTCACATCATTAGAGTTGCTTTAGCTCAATTGATTAGAGTAAAGCTCCCCCTAGATGTGATATCCCCCCTAAGAGGGATGAACTAACCTTGGGTTTTGTCGATGATGACTTCATGCAGGTGTTGAAGATGTCGATGCTCCATGTTGATGTAGATCATTTGGAGCAATCCATTGGAGTGAGTTGCACTTTCAATACCTACACGGGTTAGTCCCACAAGGAACAAACAAGGATATCCGTAGACATAGAGTGAATTGTTCACATGATGATGTCCATGAAAGTATTAGGTTACCTTGTCCCTTGCCTTACCAACAAGAGGGTTTGTGACTCCTTGAACTAGTGCAAGATATGGAAGTTGTTTGCACTTGTCCTTGCCAAAATGATATGAGTGAAGTATGTTGGCGGAGTCACCCTCAAGAACTCTCTAGTTCTTCTTCTTCGGGATCCACACCATCTTGATGGGAATCCTTGGAGTTGTAGTCGTACTTGATGAAGTAGAACTTGATGTAGTCTTGGGAACCCACTTGACTAAGGCCTTACGAGCTTCTTCAAATGCACCAATCTCTTCTTGAAGCTTGTCCTTGCCCTTTAGCTTGTGGTCTTGTGGTGGAAGATCATCTTGTGCTTGTGTCCCTTGAAAATAAGTAGGATCATACTTCTCTTGTTGAGGAACAAACTTCATCTTGGGGTATTGATCTTCTTCCCACTCAACTCCATTGGCATTGAACTTTCGTTCAAAACCAACAACTTGATTCTTCTGGTGTCTTCCTTGCTTGCGTACAATTTCCTCAAATTGCTTACTCTCGGCAAGGCTCTTGTAAACACCTTTCTCTATAATTCCCTTCAATAAGCTATTTTCTTGCTCAAGTGTAACTTGGCTAAGAGAATCAGTAGTGGAAGCAAGAGAACTACTAGAAGCAACATCATTGGATTTAGCATGATTGTTGTTACTACTAGAGGAAGATTCTTTCTTGTTCTTGTTGCTAGGTTTTACCTGTGGCGTGTAAGTAGACAAGAGTAAACGCTTGGCAATGTAAGAAGAACTTTTCTTGCGAAGATCATCATTGATTGCCTTTAAGAACTCATGCTCTTTCCCAAGGTTGAGCTTTTCAAAGCGTAACTTCTCATGAGTCTTTAGAAGTTACCGATGATCTTCCAAGGTAGTTTCATGAGCTAACTTAAGAGTCTTTAATTCTTTAGTTAGACACTCAATCTTCTCCTTATCATCGGCATTCGTTTTATCTTGATTAGCATGATTAATAGGAATTTCATCATAGTTTTCATCATAGGTTTCATCACTATTGCTACCAACAAGTAAACCATCATCTCCTAGCAAGCCATCTTCATCACTATTGACATCAAGATACTCGGGGTGTGATACCTTAGGGCCTTTAGCCATGAAGCATCTTCCAATCCCTTCATTTGGTGAGTCAAATATGTCGTAGGAGTTGATTGACACAAGAGCAATTCCGGCAACACCTTCATCTTGAGTATCTTCGGAGTCGGAGTAGTAGCTTCTCTCGGGGTGGTCATCGGAGTCGGAACCGGATACCCATTCACCAACATGAGCTTGATGTCTTCGTCTTGTATAGCTCCTTGATGATTTGTCCTTCCTTTCCGAATCTTTGCTTCTCCGAGAAGGTCCTCGTTCATGATGATCATCTCTACTCCTTCTCTCTCTTGGTGGTGAATCTTCTCTTCTACTTCTCCTTTTAGGCGAGTCTTCTCTTCTCTTGTGGGGAGCCGTACACTCATTGGAGTAGTGTCCGGGTCTTCCACAATTGTAGCAATTCCGATCACGACTTGAAGATCTCTTGTCATTGTAGGACCTTGACTTGGAACTTCTTTCCTTGCTTCTATTCTTGTAGAACTTGTTGAAGTTCTTCACCATTAAGCTCAGTTCTTCATTGAAGACTTGTTTCTCACTTGATGATGTAGGAGCGTCACATGAGGCTTTGTAAGCACCACTAGACTTGTTGTGAAGCTCTTCTTTATCTTTGAGTCACATCTCATGAGCAACAATTCTACCAATGACTTCTGTAGGCTTGAGATCTTTGTAATTGGGCATCATTTGGATCAATGTGCACACGGTATCATATTTTGCATCCAAGGCTCTTAGGATCTTCTTGATGATGAATCTGTCGGTCATCTCTTCACTTCCTAAGCCGGCAATCTCATTTGTGATGAGAGCGAGCCTAGAGTACATTTCAGTGAAACCCACATCATCCTTCGGTTTGAACTTGTATAAAAGTTGGATGCGCATATCAATCAAAGTGTCCCAAATTTCGTTTGCATTCTCAAGATGGCTGATTTTGATGAATTCTTCAGGGCACAATCCGTTGAAGAGGATATCGCAAGCTTGAGCATTGTATTGTAGCATCTTCAACTCTTCCACGGTAGCTTCACGATTTGGTTCCTTCCCATCGAAGAATTCACCTTGCAAACTGATACGTCTCCAACATATCTATAATTTTTTATTGTTCCATGCTATTATTTATGATGTTTTGGATGTTTAATGAGCTTTATTATACACTTTTATATTATTTTTGGGACTAACCTATTAACCCAAAGGCTTAGTCCAGATTGTTGTTTTTTGCCTATTTCAGGGTTTTACAGAAAAGGAATATCAAACGGAGTCCAAACGGAATGAAACCTTCGGGAGAGATATTTTTGGAGCAAAATACGCACGAGAGACTTGAGAACCATGGAGTAGGGCACACGTGGCGTCCACGAGGGTGGGGGCGCGCCCCCTGCCTCGTGGGCCCCATGTCTGGCCCCCGGTGCCCACCTTCCTCCTATATATATCTACGTACCCTGAAACCATCAGAACAACAGAGAAAACCCTAGTTCCATCACCGCAACCTTCTATTCCCTTGAGATCCCATCTTGGGGCATGTTTCGGAGCTCCGCCGGAGGGGGGATCCACCACGGAGTGCTTCTACATCATCATGATCGCCTCACCATGAGTTGTGAGTAGTTTACCACAGACCTTCGGGTCCATAGCTAGTATCTAGATGGCTTCTTCTCTCTCTTTGGATCTCAATACCAAGTTTTCATCGGTCTTCGAGGAGATCTATTCGATGTAATCCCTTTTTGTGGTGTGTTTGTCGAGATCCGATGAATTGTGGGTTTATGATCAAGATTATCTATGAGAAATATTTGGTTCTTTTATGAACTCTTTATGTATGATTATAATATCCTTGCAAGTCTCTTCGAATTATTGGTTTGGTTTGGCCTACTAGATCTATAGTTCTTGCAATGGGAGAAGTGCTTGGCTTTGGGTTCAATCTTGTGGTGTCCTTTCCCAGTGACAGTAGGGGCAGCAAGGCATGTATTGTATTCTTGCCATCGAGGATAAAAAGATGGGGTTTATATCATGTTATTTGAGTTTATCCGTCTACATCATGTCATCTTGCTTAAGGCGTTACTCTATTCTGATGAACTTAATACTCTAGATGCATGCTTGATAGCAGTCGATGTGTGGAGTAATAGTAGTAGATGCATAATCATTTCGGTCTACTTGTGTCGGACATGATGCCTATATATAATGATCATGCCTAGATAGTCTCATAATTATTCGCTTTTCTATCAATTGCTCGACATTAATTTGTTTACCCGCCATAGAATACCGCTATCATGAGAGAAGCCACTAGAGAAACCTATGGCCCTCGGGTCCATTCTCAACATATCAATCTACAATCTACTTTACTTTTTCGCTTTTACTTTCTGTTCTTATATCCAAAAATACCAAAAATATCAAACTATCATCTCTATCAGATCTCACTTTCGTAAGTGACCGTAAAGGGATTGACAACCCCTTATCGCGTTGGCTACAAAGTTCTTATTTGTTTGTGCAGGTGCGAGGGACTCGCGCGTTGTCTCCTACTGGATTGATACCTTGGTTCTCAAAAACTGAAGGAAATATTTACGCTACTGTGCTGCATCACCCTTTCCTCTTCGAGGGAATACAACGCAAGCTCGAGAAGTAGCAAGAAGAATTTCCGGCGCCGTTGCCGGCGAGACTTACGCAAAATTCATATACCAAGTACCTATCACAAACCCTTATCCTTCGCATTACATTTTTTGCCTCTCCCCCACTTCACCCTTGCCGTTTTATTTGCCCTTCTTTTTGCCGTGTGTTTACCGTTCGCTTGCTTCTTGTTTGCTTGTGTTCCCATGTGCCGTCTATTTGCTTGCATCTTCGCTTGCTAAAAATCTATCTATGGATCCTTATCAGCTTGCTAATCTCTTTAAGAGATCCAATTATGTTGAACCTATTGCTAGTGAGTTGAGTGCACTAGATTATCTTTATGGGGTTTTGCTTGAAATTCTTGAATCTGAAAATTGTGAGGAATTGTTAAAAGAAAAAGTGATTCACGATAGCTCCTTAAATAAAAAGCATGATTGCAATGATGTTATTATAAATTTTATTGATGTCAATTATGTTAATGATATGCAAAACCCTAAGCATGGGGATGCTAGTATTGCTATGTCCACTACTTGTTGCAACGATCATGATTGGGGTGATTCTTCTTATGATCTTGAAAATTTATTTAAGCCCCATGATGAATATGATATTGATAATAGTTTTTGCAATAATATTGAAAGTGGGTTTGGAAAAGGGTCAACTTTAGATCCCACGTATTTGGAGAGTGTTCAATCTTATGATTTTTTTTATTATAAAAGTGGGTTTGGAGAGGTCATGACTTTAGTTAATATTGATCCCACTATTTTGGAAGAGTGTCAACTTCGTATGCATGTGGATCATGTTGAGAATATGTTATGTGATAGCTATATTGTTGAATTTGCTTATGATCCTACATGCAATTATTATGAGAGAGGAAAATATGGTTGTAGAAATTTTCATGTTACTAAATTACCTCTCATTATGTTGAGATTGCTATTGTTTCTTTCTTCTTCCTTGCATATGCTAGATCTTGATAGTATTGCTAATTTGTTTTCCTATAAAATGCCTATGCATAGGAAGTATGTTAGACTTAGATGTGATTTTCACATGCTATATGATGCTCTCTTTGTGCTTCAATTCTTATCTTTCATGTGAGCATCATTGAATTCTCGTGCCGCGCTTGTTGGGTGGCAACCCAATTTTTTTTACTTCTGTTTAGGAATAAATATTGCATCTAGCTTCTGTTTAGATGTGGTTTTGTGTTTTAATTAGTGTTTGTGCCAGGTAGAACCTTTGGGAAGACTTGTGTGAAGTTTATATGATCTTGCTGTGAAAAACAGAATCGTTAGCGCTCGCTAGAATGGTCACCAGATTTTACTGGAGCGTGCTATTTTGTTGATTCTTTTTGCAGATGATTAATAGACAAATTCCTCACGTTTAACAATTTATTTCAATTTTTTGGAGTTACAGAAGTATGTGAAAGTTACAGATTACTACAGACTGTTCTGTTTTTGACAGATTCTGTTTTTCGTGTGTTGTTTGCTTATTTTGATGAATCTATGAGTAGTATTGGGGAGTATGAATCATAGAGAAGTTGGAATACAGTAGGTTTAACACCAATATAAACAAAGAATGAGTTCATTATAGTACCTTTGAGTAGTTGTTTGTTTTCTTATACTAACGGAGCTCACGAGATTTTTGTCTAAGTTTTGTGTTGTGAAGTTTTCAAGTCTTGAGTATTGCTTTGATGGACTATGGAACAAAGAGTGGCAAGAGCCTAAGCTTGGGGATTCCCAAGGCACCCCAAGGTAAAATTCAAGGAAAACCATAAGCCTAAGATTGGGGAAGCCCCGGGAAGGCATCCCCTCTTTCGTCTTCATCTATCGGTAACTATACTCGGAGCTATATTTTTATTCACCACATGATATGTGTTTTACTTGGAGCGTCATGTGTTATTTGAGTCTTTGCTTGTTAGTTTTCCACAATAATCCTTGTTGGACACACCTTTTTTAGAGAGATAAATATGGCCTAGGAATTGTTAGAACACTCTATGTGCTTCACTTATATCTTCTGAGTTGAATAGTTCTTGCTCTAGTGCTTCACTTATACTTTTAGAGCACGGTGGTAATTTTATTTTGAAGAAAATTTTGATATCTCATGCTTCACTTATATCCTTTAGGGAGTCTATTAAAACAGCATGGTAATGTTCTTTGGCTAAAAAACTAGCCTTCACATGATAGGCATCCAAGATGAATGTAGTAAAAACTTTCATACTAAGTGCATTGAATATGATGAGAAGTTGGATGCTTGATAATTTTTTTGAGATATGAGGATAGTGATATTAGAGTCATGCTAGTAGAGTTATTATGAAATTGAGAAATACTTGTGTTAAGGTTAGTGATTCCTGTAGCATGCACGTATGGTGAACCGCTATGTGACGAAGTTAGAGCATGAGGTATTTGTAGAGTGTCATCCTTTGTGTGGAGGTCGGGGGCGCGTGATGGTTAACTCCTACCAACCTCCCCCCTAGGAGCACGCGTTGATTGCTTTTTTTTTTTGATGACTCGTAATTTTTTGCAATAAGTATATGAGTTCTTATGAGTAATGTTGAGTCCATGGATTATACGCACTCTCACCCTTCCACCATTGCTAGCCTCTCTTGTACCGCGCAACTTTCGCCGGTACCATACACCCACTATACACCTTCCTCTAAACATCCACCATATATGTTCCACAAAACAGCCACCATATCTACATATCATGGCATTTCCATAGCCATTCCGAGATATATTGCCAAGCAACTTTCCACCATTCCGTTCATATGACACGCTTCATATTGTCATATTACCATGCATGATCATGTAGTTGACATCATATTTATGGCATAGCCACCATTCATATTTTTTCATACATGTCACTCTTGATTCATTGCACATCCCGGTACACCGCCGGAGGCATTCATATAGAGTCATACTTTGTTCTAGTATCGAGTTGTAAATTAATATAAGTGTGATGATCATCATTATTAGAGCATTGTCCCATGTGAGGAAAGGCCGAACAAAAGAAAGGCCCCTCCAAAAAAAAAGAGAAGAAGAAAAGAAAAAGGGACAATTGCTACTATCTTTTTCCACACTTGTGCTTCAAAGTAGCACCATGTTCTTCATGATAGAGAGTCTCATGTTTAGTCACTTTCATATACTAGTGGGAATTTTCATTATAGAACTTGGCTTGTATATTCCAATGATGGGCTTCCTCAAATGCCCTAGGTCTTCGTGAGCAAGCAAGTTGGATGCACACCCACTTAGTTTCTTTTGTTGAGCTTTCATACATTTTTAGCTCTAGTGCATCCGTTGCATGGCCATCCCTACTCACTCACATTGATACCTATTGATGGGCATCTCCATAGCCCGTTGATACGCCTAGTCGATGTGAGACTATCTCCCTCCTTTTTGTCTTCTCCACAACCACCACTCTATTCCACCCATAGTGCTATGTCCATGGCTCACGCTCATGTATTGCGTGAAAGTTGAAAGGTTTGAAAGAATAGAGTATGAAAACAAGTGCTTGGCTGAAATCGGGGTTGTGCGTGATATGAATATTTTGTGTGATGAAGAGGGAGCATAGCCAGACTATATGATTTTGTAGGGATAACTTTCTTTAGCCATAGTATTTTGAGAAGACATGATTGCTTTGTTAGTATGCTTGAAGTATTATTATTTCTTATGTCAATATAGACTTTTGTCTTGAATCTTTCGGATCTGAACATTCATGCCACAATTAAGAGAACTACATTGAAAATTATGTTGGATAGCATTCCACATCAAAAATTCTATTTTTATCATTTACCTACTCGAGGACGAGCAGGAATTAAGCTTGGGGATGCTTGATACGTATCAAACGTATCTATAATTTTTTATTATTCCATGCTATTATTTATGATGTTTTGGATGTTTAATGGGCTTTATTATACACTTTTATATTATTTTTGGGACTAACCTATTAACCCAAAGGCCCTGTCCAGATTGCTGTTTTTTTTGCCTATTTCAGGGTTTTACAGAAAAGGAATATCAAACGGAGTCCAAACGGAATGAAACCTTCGGGAGAGATATTTTTGGAACAAAATACGCACGGGAGACTTGAGAACAACGGAGTAGGGCACACGTGGCATCCACGAGGGTGGGGGCGCCCCCCTACAGGGCGCGCCTCTTGCCTCGTGGGCTCCACGTCTGGCCACCGGTGCCCTCCTTCCTCCTATATATATCTACGTACCCTGAAATCATCAGAACAACAGAGAAAACCCTAGTTCCACCGCCACAACCTTCTGTTCCCTTGAGATCCCATCTTGGGGCCTGTTCCGGAGCTCCGTCGGAGGGGGGATCTACCACGGAGTGCTTCTACATCATTATCATCGCCTTACCATGAGTTGTGAGTAGTTTACCACAGACCTTCAGGTCCATAGCTAGTATCTAGATGGCTTCTTCTCTCTCTTTGGATCTCAATACCAAGTTCTCCTCGGTCTTCGAGGAGATCTATTCGTTGTAATCTCTTTTTGCGGTGTGTTTGTCGAGATCCGATGAATTGTGGGTTTATGATCAAGATTATCTATGAGAAATATTTGGTTCTTTTTTAAACTCTTTATGTATGATTATAATATCCTTGCAAGTCTCTTCGAATTATTGGTTTGGTTTGGCCTACTAGATCTATAGTTCTTGCAATGGGAGAAGAGCTTGGCTTTGGGTTCAATCTTGCGGTGTCCTTTCCCAGTGACAGTAGGGGCAGCAAGGCACGTATTGTATTCTTGCCATCGAGGATAAAAAGATGGGGTTTATATCATGTTATTTGAGTTTATCCCTCTACATCATGTCATCTTGCTTAAGGCATTACTCTGTTCTTATGAACTTAATACTCTAGATGCATGCTTGATAGCGGTCGATGTGTGGAGTAATAGTAGTAGATGTAGAATCGTTTCGGTCTACTTGTGTCGGACGTGATGCCTATATATAATGATCATGCCTAGATAGTCTCATAATTATTCGCTTTTCTATCAATTGCTCGACAGTAATTTGTTTACCCGCCGTAGAATACCGCTATCATGAGAGAAGCCACTAGAGAAACCTATGGCCCTCTGGTCTATTCTCAACATATCAATCTACAATCTACTTTACTTTTTTGATTTTACTTTTTGTTCTTATATCCAGAAATACCAAACTATCATCTCTATCAGATCTCACTTTCGTAAGTGACCGTAAAGGGATTGACAACCCCTTATCGCATTGGCTGCAAAGTTCTTATTTGTTTGTGCAGGTGCGAGGGACTCGCGCGTGGTCTCCTACTGGATTCATACTTTGGTTCTCAAAAACCGAAGGAAATACTTAGGCTACTGTGCTGCATCACCCTTTCCTCTTCGAGGGAATACAACGCAAGCTCGAGAAGTAGCACAAACCAATACACACAATAGCCCAAACGGTGGGTTATGTCCAAGAATATGCATTTTCATCTCATGCTTCCAACTAGCAAAATTATTACCATCAAAGTAAGGACCTCTACAGTGGTAACTTCCCTCGCTAGACGCCATACTCTCCTAGGTTGTGAAACCAAGGCTATCATCACCAAAGTTATGGAAATCACGGCAAATGGAGACCAAAGCCCTGATACCACTTGTAGGATCGAAAGTATGTCTAGAAGGGGGGTGATTAGACTACTTGACCAAATAAAAATCTAGCCTTTTCCCAATTTTAATTCTTGGCAGATTTTAGCAACTTAGCACAAGTCAAGCAATCAACCTACACATGCAATTCTAAGAGTATAGCAGCGGAATGTAAAACAATTGCATATGAAGGTATAGGGAGGAGTTTGGAGGAGCAAACGCAAGTGTAGACACGGATGTTTTTGTCATGGTTCCGATAGGTGGTGCTATCGTACATCCACTTTGGTGGAGACTTCAACCCATGAAGGGTAACGGCTGCGCGAGTCCACGGAGGGCTCCACCCACGAAGGGTCCACGAAGAAGCAACCTTGTCTATCCCACCAAGGCCATCGCCCACGAAGGACTTGCCTCACTAGGGTAGATCTTCACGAAGTAGGCGATCTCCTTGCCCGTACAAACTCCTTGGTTCAACTCCACAATCTTATCGGAGGCTCCCAAGTGACACCTAACCAATCTAGGAGACACCACTCTCCAAAAGGTAATAGACGGTGTGTCGATGATGAACTCCTTGCTCAAATGCTTCAAATGATAGTCTCCCCAACACTCAAACAGCTCCTCACAGATTTGGAAATGGTGGAAGAATGATTTGAGTGGAAAGCAATTTGGGGAAGGCTAGAGAACAAGATTTATGTGGTAGGAATGGAATATCTTGATCTCAACACTTGAGTAGGTGGTTCTCTCTCAGAACATGTATGTTGGAAGTGTAGGTATGATCTGATGGCTCTCTCTCGAGTGAAGAGTGGGTGGAGGGGTATATATATAGCCTCCACACAAAATCTAACCGTTACACACAATTTACCAAACTCGGTGAGACCGATTCAGAGAACTCGGTCAGACCGATTTAGTTCATAATGTGACCGTTAGGCATTTCGGTGGGACCGATATGATCAACTCGGTGGGACCGATTTCATTAGGGTTAGGGCATAACGTAATCTCTGTGAGACCGATTACACAAACTCGGTAGGACCGATTTTGGTAATAAGCTTACAGAAAGTTGGTGAGGCAAACTCGGTGGGACTGATTCGCTCGTTTCAGTGGGACCGAAATGTTACGAAGGGGAAATAGAGAGTTTGCATTGCGAACTCGATGGGACCGATCGCTCATCTTGGTGAGACCTAAATGTTACAAAGGGAAACAGAGAGTTTGCAATCCCATCTCGGTGAGACCAAGATCTCTTTCGGTGAGACCGAAATGATTAGGGTTTAGTGGCAATGGCTATGTCAAATGAACTCGGTGGCGTCGGATAGATCTTTTTGGTGGGGCCGAGTTTGACTTTTGGTTTGGGACATATGTGCATGTGAGAAAGTGGTTGAGGGTTTTAGAGCATGTCACTAAGCATTTTGAGCAAGAAACCCATTAAGCAACACCTCATCCCCTTTTAATAGTATTGGCTTTCCTATGGACTCAATGTGATCTTGGATCACTAAAATAGAAAATGTAGAGTCTTGAGCTTGAGCCAATATGTGTCCTTAGCATTTTGAGGGGTCCACATTCCTAGTCCATGCCATGCCAATCATTGAACTTTATGAAATAATCATCTTGAAAGAGCATTAGTTCAATGAGCTATATGTTGTTAGTAATTACCAAAACCACCTAGGGATAGTTGCACTTTCAGAAGCAGCAAATGAAGGAGTCTGGATGAAGGAGTTCATATCCAATCTAGGTGTTATACCTAGTGCATCGGGTCCAATGAAAATATTTTGTGATAACACTTGAGCAATAGCCTTGGCGAAGGAATCCAGGTTTCACAGGAGAACCAAGCACATCAAGAGACGCTTCAATTCCATCCGCGATCAAGTCAAGGAGGGAGACATAGAAATTTGCAAGATACATACAAATCTGAATGTCGCAGACCCATTGACTAAGCCTCTTCCATGAGCAAAACATGATCAACACCAAGACTCCATGGGTGTTAGTATCATTACTATGTAATCTAGATTATTGACTCTAGTTCAAGTGGGAGACTGAAGAAAATATGCCCTAGAGGTAATAATAAAGTTGTTATTTGTATTTCCTTATATCAGGATAAATGTTTATTATTCATGCTAGAATTGTATTAACTGAAAACTTAGTACATGTGTGAATACATAGACAAAACAGAGTGTCCCTAGTATGCCTCTACTAGATTAGCTCATTGATCAAAGATGGTTATGTTTCCTAGCCATAGACATGAGTTGTCATTTGATCAACGGGATCACATAATTAGGAGAATGATATGATGGACAAGACCCATTTGTTAGCTTAGCAACTTGATCGTTTAGTTTTACAGCTATTGCTTTCTTCATGACTTATACATGTTCGTATGACTATGAGATTATGCAACTCCCAAATACTCGAGGAACACCTTGTCTTCTATCAAACATCACAATGTACCTGGGTGATTATAAAGATGCTCTACAGGTGTCTCCAAAGGTGTTTGTGGTGTTGGCATAGATCAAGAATAGGATTTGTCACTCCGAGTGTCGGATAGGTATCTCTGGGCCCTCTCGGTAATACACATCATAATAAGCCTTGCAAGCAAATGACTAATGAGTTAGTCATAAGATGATGTATTACGGAAAGAGTAAAGAGACTTGCCGGTAACGAGATTAACTAGGTATGATGATACCGATGATCGAATCTCGGGCAAGTAACATACCGATGACAAAGGGAACAACATATGTTATTATTCGATTTGACCGATAAAGATGTTCGTAGAATATGTAGGAACCAATATGAGCATCCAGGTTCTGCTATTGGTTATTGACCGGAGATGAGTCTCGGTCATGTCTACATAGTTCTTGAACCCGTAGGGTCCGCACGCTTAACGTTTGATGACGATCGATATTATGAGTTTATATGTTTTGATGTACCGAAGGTAGTTCGGAGTCCCGGATGTGATCATGGGCATGACGAGGAGTCTCGGAATGTCTGAGACATAAAGATCGATATATTGGAAGCCTATGTTTGGACATCGGAATGGTTCCGGATGAGTTCGGACATTTATCAGAGTACCGGGGGGCTACCGGAACCCCTCGGGGAGTTAATGAACCTTAATGGGCCATAGTGGAAAAGAGGAGGAGACAGCCAGCCCCGTCGACGAGGGAGGCCAAACTGGCCGACCGCACAGGGCCCCCAATATAATAGGGCCCCCAAATTAGGTGGTATTAGGTATAATTATTCTGAAAAATGACCCAGCAGAACTTAGCCCAGTAAGTACAGACTGCACAATAGGTCGGACGCCCACGCTAATACAGATTGCTTCCTCGTGCCTGCCTGTTCCGCCCCTTCGCTACCTCGCCTTCCCGGCCGCTGCCTGCCCTAGGTACAAACATCATAGGAAAGGGTCAATCGGCGACCGATCAACGATCACGGCGCATTCCTCTGCCGGCTGTGGCTCCCCCGTGGGCCAATCCCCTATTCGTTCATCCGGCGACTGCCCCATGCCTGTTCAACTCAGATTTGTTTTATCCCTCGTTCACCTATTGTTTCTGCAGATTTTGTTCACCCGTTCTGCAGATTTGTTCATGCACGCACGATGGATCATGAGACGATATTTGTTCATCCATTCTGCAGATTTTGTTCTCGACGTGACCATGTCATATGTTGTCAATTTTTTGGCTTTTAGGTCTTGGTGAGGGCTGTAGTATTTTATTTATTTTTGCGAATATAGGGCTTTAGTATTTCTTCGTAGCTTATTTAGTCATCGTCCCCATTGTACAGTGTATCATTACCATAATTGATAATTCATAAATCACACCATTAGTCATTGTATTTTAGATAAATGATAACTAATAAACTACTTTATGTTCTAGGTCAAAGCTTCAGACTTCATATGGATCCAAAGAGCTATTTTTTAGAGATAGTTGCTCACAAATCAAAGATTTTCAAATAGTTGTGCATTCAAATTTAAAGGTTCGGTCCTTATTTACTTCACTTGATAAGCCCATAATTTATGTATTCTTTACTAAAAACATAATAATTTATGTCCCCTTTAGCGTTTCGCCCCGGGCCCCCTAATTTCTGGAGACGACCCTGGAGGCGGCCAAGGTGGGGGAGGCCCCCCCCCCC
>LR738712.1:518642429-518670117 GCA_902687465.1 Secale cereale
AGCCCAATCCAAATTGGGAAGCCCCCCCCCCTTTCCTTCTTCTCCCTCTCCTCCATCCTTCCTCTCCTACTCCAACTAGGGAAGGGGGGATCGTACTCCCGGTGGGAGTAGGACTCCCCTAGGGCGCGCCATAGAGAGGGCCGGCCCCTCCCCTCCTCCACTCCTTTATATACATGGGGAGGGGTCACCCCATAGACACACAAGTTGATTTTAGCCGTGCGCAGTGCCCCTCCCCACAGTTACACACCTCGGTCATATCGTTGCAGTGCTTAGGCATAGCCCTTCGTCGGTAGCTTCATCATCACCGTCACCACGCCGCCGTGCTGACGAAACTCTCCCGTGACGCTCAACTGGATCAAGAGCTCGTGGGACATCATCAAGTTGAACGTGTGCTGAACGCGGAGGTGCCGTACGTTCGGTACTTGGATCTGTTCGATCGCGAAGACGTTTGACTACATCAACCGCGTCACTAGACGCTTCCACTTTCTGTCTACGAGGGTACGTAGACACACTCCCCCCTCTCATTGCTATGCTTCTAGTAGAAAGATCTTGTGTGATTGTAGGAATTTTTTTGAAATACTACGTTCCCCAACAGTCTAGGCATTGAAAATCTTGAGGTGAAGAATGTATGTCTTCTCAGCAAGTGGTTGTTTAAGCTATCTGAAGTGACGGAGGCCACATGGGTTCAGATCTTGCGTAATAAGTACCTTCACTCTAAAACCTTGTCCCAGGTGACAGTGAGGCCGACTGATTCGCCTTTTTGGAAAGGATTGATGAGAGTTAAATCACTTTTTTTCAATAGGACAAAGTTCATAGTTGGAAACGGTACCACTACGAGATTCAGGGAGGATACATGGCTAGGGGAGACGCCCCTCGCACTCCAATATCCTTCTCTCTATAGCATTGTTCAGCGTAGAGACGCTTACGTTGCAACAGTACTGCAGTCGAATCCTCTCAACATTCAATTTAGGACGACGCTAGCGGGAAACCGTTGGGAAGCCTGGCTCAATCTTGTGAGAAGATTGATGGATGTTCAGTTGTCCCAACAGTCAGATCAGTTGTACTGAAAACTAACTAAGAATGGAAAGTTTTCGGTTAAATCCATGTATTTGGATGTTATCAACTCTAGCACTATTCCTCGGTCGAAACGTGTTTGGAAAGTCAAAGTTCCTTTGAAAATCAAAGTGTTTATGTGGTTTGTGCATAAATAAGTTATTCTGACTAAGGATAATTTGTCAAAACGCAATTGGATAGGATCTACAAGATGTAGTTTTTGCGACCAAAATGAAACAATCAAACACCTCTTTCTTGATTGCCCTCTGGAAAAAAAAAATTGTGGTGGTCCATCCACATAGCTTTTAATATTACTCCTCCCAATTATATCAACACGTTATTTGGGACGTGGCTAGATGGGATAGATTCTGAAACAGCGAGACACATTCGTGTAGGAGTATGTGCTTTATTATGGGCAGTTTGGAACTGTAGAAATGATTTGGTCTTTAACAGAATAACAAATATTCATTTTATGCAGGTTATCTTCCGAGCCACTGCGTTGATCCGTATGTGGTCGCTACACACTCCGTCGGAGGCCAGAGAGCGTATGGTTACTGGATCTACCCGATTGAAGATGGTAGCACGGGCTATTTTCAACCGGTTTGGATGGCGGTCATGTAATAGGATAGGCAATTAGTGATCCTATCTTTTCTGCCAGCCGATTGTGGCTTTTCTATTACTTTCGCTCGTTGCGAGCATTTGTTTTTATTCTTTGTTCGGGACATGAAGACTTGTGTTGAACCTGTTGCTCATTAATAATACTCCCTCCGTTTCGTAATGTAGTGCCTATAGATTTTTACAAAAGTCAAACATTACAAGCTTTGACGATGTTTATAGAGAAAAGTATTTACATCTAGAATACCAAATGCAAATCATTGGATACATCGTGAGTTATATTTTCAGAATGTACATGTTTGGTATTGTAGATGTAGACAATTTTCTCTATACACTTGGTCAAAGTTGTCAAAGTTTGACTTTCATTAAAATCTATAGGCACTACATTATGAAACGGAGGGAGTATGGCCGTATGCATCGTTCTGATGCAGAGGCCAGGGATAACCCCCTTTTTTGAAAGATCCAGCTTTCTACTGGCTTTTCATTTGATTTAGCAGAGGGGGTTAAAAAAAGTCTTCTCACTGGTCTAAAACGGCCAGAAGAAGCATGAGCACATCAACAATTTGATGATGCTGCCCAAAAATTAAAAGGGGGGAAGAGAGAAAAATAGAGCTAGCTATGGTTGATATCTCATGTTGGATCCCCAAGCAGGGTCTCAATGCAGGCTGCTCCAGCCAGGCGCCATTGCTCCAGATCGCTCTGGATTTGGTTGATCACTCTGTGCACACATGGCTGGGTGCCTCTAAAGGTGTACTCGTTTCTTGCTCTGACAATCATGTCTTGGACAATTTGCGTGCTTGCTTCCCCCTGAAGTTGTCCGCCGGGGTGTACCGTCCTACATCCTCTCCAAGCAGCCACCCTCGTCCAAATGCCTCTCGCGAACGGACATTCCCAGAAAAGATGAACAGAGGACTCAAGGCTTCTGTTGCAGAGGGCACAAAAATAGCGATTTTCCCACCCTCGCCATTGCAGCCTGTCGTTGCACCACAGTCGATTAAGGTGCAACAGCCAGCTGAAGAACTTCATCTTACCCGGGGCCCAAGTTTCCCAGACGGTCTCGTGGATGCTCGTCCTAGGGCGATCAGAGAACTGGAGCTCATAGGCCGAGTGCGCCGTGTACTCTGCACCACCCCCAGCCGTCCACTTGATCTCATCTGGAGCTCCCTCCTCAAACATGATCCCAACTGCCCGAATTGCACGGTGCAAGTGCATAAACTGTGGCAGAATGTTACCGAGGTTGCCATGTCGCAGATCTTGAATCCACCTCTCCCCTTGCAGTGCAGCCTTGACCGACCTGTTCTTCAGTGAAGAGTGCTTGAATAAGTCTGGGTAGACAAGACGAAGTGGTCGCTCACCCAGCCAGCTGCAGTGCCAGAATAATGCTGTTTCGCCGCTCCAAATGGTGACTGCGGTGGCGGAGGCGAAGAGAGCTTGGTCCTTTGCGTCACACGGCATGCCGAGCCTGACCCATGGTCTCTCCAGGTGCCTCCAGGCAAGCCATAACCAGCGCAATAGGAGCGCGCGCGCGAACCGGTCCAGGTCAGGGATGCCCAGACCGCCCCGGTCTACCGGCGATGTGACGATTGGCCAGCTAACTTTATATTTTCCTCCAGAGACCTCTTCCTCTTGCGCCCATAGAAATCTTCTACGCGTCTTGTCTATGTCCTTGAAGAATTTTCGCGGGACACGCAGCACGGCTAGCGCGAACGTTGGGAGCGCTGAGAGCACACTCCTGACAAGCACTCGCCGGCTCGCGATGGGCAACAAGCGTCCCTTCCAGCCTGCTAACCTAGCTCTAATTCTATCCAGAATGAATTGGAGGTGCACTAGCCTATCCTGCCAAGAGTGATAGGGATGCCAAGGTATGTAATGGGGAAGCTGACTACCATGCCGCCAAAATTTTGCAGGACATGCTGCAGGTCAATGTCGTCGCATCGGATGGGAGCTACAGAGGATTTTGCAGGGTTGAGCTGCAAGCCTGATGCGTCTACTTTTGGACTACTTTTCGAAAGAAAAAAGCATAACAACAACATAATTTCATATTTGCCAATGGACTACTTTTGGTTTGAGTATGTTTTTTATGATTTTCCTTATTTAGCAAAAAAGAACATCTAGGTCTCTACGAAATTTATGTGGGTCTCTACGAAATCTATGTGTTTTCCGATCACCTATTGTTACACATACATTCATAGCATAAGTGTGTGGGGGCGTGTGCGTGGGCGTGTGTGTGGGGGTGCGTGCGTGTGTGTGTGCCCCATGGATTCCAAGAGACCCGGCGTCGTCGGAATATCATCCTCTGAAGACTCCCAAACAGGAAATCAGACTTTGAATGACGGACGTCTCTAAACTATAAATCCTAGATGAAGCACCACACTATAGCACTGAAGAATCAAATTGTCCAAGTCTCATTAAGGACGTCCGATCGCTACTAATGCTGTTCAAATTAGACCATGATGCTATGCCATGTGGTCCTTTGCAGACAAGGCTATGTATGCACGTACGCCTCAGTGTACTCAATTCTCTGCTAGTGCGGGTCCAACGAGGGATCTGCCAACGGTCGGTGAGGGGGCCTTTTCAGTCTTCATCACTGGCATAGCTATTAGCTATAGCATGTACTAATACTACTATAATCCATCTCATGCTGACCAAAGAGGCTTTGAAAAAGAAGCATCTTAAGAGACACATGGAATTTATGAGCGTAGGCAGGATTTGACATGCAACCACAATTCTCTTTATAACATACTCACAGACCGACAAGCGTCAGCACATCCTTCAGAAATGCCCCACGCCGCTTACAGTAACAGAATAAAGAGATTAAAATTCGTGCTGTTTTTGGAAAAGAGCAGTCGTGCGATACAAGGACATGCCAACAGCAACCACCGGGTTGCAGTACTGCTTTGCTATACCCATGCGTCCGGCCATATCAGTGATGCTTTTTTATTTTTATTTTTGAAGTTCGCCATATCAGTGATGCTAGTGCCTGAACATGAACGTCGTAACCACATACACATACACTTGGAAGAGCCAGCAAGCAACAGGGGTAGGTGAACTAGGTACTGACCTGGAGTCACGTTGGAGGCACGTCCGGCCGGATGGTGAGCCAGGCACGCCGGACGAAAAGGCCAGGAGACCACACATGTTTCGAGCGCACATATGCATCAGCAGAATGGATGATGATGAGAAAGCAATGTTCCATTTACCTCCATTGGGGATGAACAGGGCAGGCAGAGCCATGGCCGTTTGAATTTGATCATGATGTGCAGCAGCAGCTAGGGAACATGAGATAAAGGTAGATTATACGTTTGGCATCGGCCGGAGCAGCATGAGCCCCGGTGCTAATGATTCCACACAGACCCTTTAGCGCCAAGCATATGTTACTTTGAGAACCACAGCGGCAGTGGGCAGTGACCCCCTAACCAGAAACTTGTCATCAACTTTCATTGCACACCTACATTTCTCGCCACGGAAATCGCGATTAGAACGGTTATACCTCAACGTCTGTTGGAGAAGAAGAACCGGAGAAGGTTAGCTGGAGCTCTTTGAAAGCCACCATCAGGTAAGTAAGATGTTCGTGTCACAGCAACAAGATCGGTCGGTAAACACTGCAAAGCTTGCGAGATAAGTTACTCCCATTATCTAGCTTTGGATGGTGACATGCCTTATCAGGATGAAACAAGAGGCATCCGGCAAAGAACTGAAGCTCTTTCCAAAGCTTTCGACTTGTGCAAAAGTTGAAACCTGTACTCATATGGGGGGTAGTAGATATGTACAGGCCACCAAAAAAGTACCGCACACATAGCTGCAAGTTGAAACGTTCTAAAAGAGCACGCGGGCAGAGCAAATCCACATCAGAGTGTTAAATAAGCCGCCCAAAGGACCAATGTTTATACGCTGTAACGTTAAGAAACAACAAGTATGTGAAGGGACATATCCTCTTTATTTGGTAGACCAAAAACCCCATGAGATCGACACCTCACAATTAACTGACAGTACAATGCATCACACTCACATGGTGTTGAACAATGTTTAGACACTGGCCAATCAGGTTAAATACAAGAAGATTATGGGTGTGGCCTTAGTTATAGCCGCTTGTTAGTACCTAACAGAATGTAAGGTACTAATATATAGTCCTTACAGTAACCAAACTTCAACCTGCCAACTCAAGACATTAAACAGAAGACCGCTGCCGCATGTGCATATGCTTGTGGTCCATAACAGATGGAGTTAGATCAATCAGCTTCACCAATTTGTTTAGCAAAAGGTCAACAATTCAGTAACATGGGCACGGGTTAACGCTTTACTGTCGGAATATAATATTATTCAGTTATAGCTAAAATTTAAGGTTAAGCACATTTATCAGAACTATTAACAAACTGACAGTTCAAAGAATCTCCAGAACTGGTGAAGGGATTTCTTGAATTGATTTAGCAGTCTGGTTAGCAAAATCTCAACATCATCTTAAGCTGTAGCTATAACTGAACTGTAACTTTGTTTATGTGTCAAATCATAAATAAATAGGGATGCAGTGAAATTCAGGCAGGGTTACAGTAAGAGGGGAACAAAAAATTATGGTACTTTTTGTTTAATAACAGGTAGACCAAAGATGTAAGGACAGTATTGGTGTATCCAGAGGATAATCACATACCATGAGCAAGAGCAACGGACGCCTGGACATCGAAAGCTGCAGTAACAGTATAAAATGTTTCACTCTTTTCATGAGTACTATACAGTTCTTTTTGTTGGTAAAGAGACTGACACTGTTCCGATCTAACAACCCACATTATGCTCGCGTCAGGAGAAAGCTGTGCAGCTCTAGCAATGGTCTCCCAGGAGCAACTTATTGGCTGAAGTTCTGAGAAAGATTGAGACCATGAACTGCAAAAATTTAAAAGTTTCGCACTGCACAACTAATTTTGCAGCAAGTGAGCCACCCACACTTCATGCATCAAGTGCAAGTGGCAACTGGGCCAAGCAGATACAGGCGATGCGTTTCAGGTAAGTCGTAACACAACAGCGTAAATGCAATAAAAATACTTCAACAAGTGTATGCTCTGATGTTCCGGAGTTACACCACACCCATTTTCCTCTCCGGTTTTGTTTTTATCAGTCCCATTTTTCTCTCTTCTTTCTACCGGTGTGTCTGCTATTCCTGTAAAATGGCTAACTGTAGTTTTATTTAGGAAAAGCTAAAGGAGAAAAACTACCCAATTCAGTAACATTGCATTAGAAGTACAGACCATGCAGCAATTCACAGACATTTAAATGGTTCTAAATCCGTTCCAAAAAAAAGGGTTCAAAATCAGTTACTACATGGGCCGGGCTCCAATCATTGTCATGACCAACTACTGCATGGGCCATGATCCGCGTGTGCTGGCCGAGCAGCGGCTGCACGCAGCACGCCTGCTCTAATTAGTCCCACCTCGCCAGTTCACAGGAAGTTTAACCAGCTTATAAGGCGAGGTGCGGCTTGATGTAGCACGACCTTACTTGAACAGGATCTGTTCTATAGGCTCGTACCGCTGCATCCTTTACCAATAAGGAGGCAAGCACTTAAGTCTGGTTGATGCATTCTTACCTCTAGGCCAGAGCGTGATTAACGGCCTAGGTTGCTCCTGATGGAAGCATCAAATGGCTGTAGAGGATCGTTCCTGCCAGGATCACACCTGTGCAGGGTGACCTAGAGGTTGTCTGACAGACCCCCAAAAATTCTTTTTAGATAAAACAGTAGGTGTTTTCCCAAACTGCAAGTATCTTTAAAAATTCTTTGAAATTTTCTAGAGAAAACAGTAGGTGTTTTTTTAAGATAAAACAGTAGGTGTTTTCCCAAACTGCAAGTATCTTTAAAAACTCTTTGAAATTTTCTAGAGAAAACAGTAGGTGTTTTTTTTTAGATAAAACAGTAGGTGTTTTCCCAAACTGCAAGTATCTTTAAAAATTCTTTAAAATTTTCTAGAGAAAACAGTAGGTGTTTTTTTTTTCAATCAGCAAGTATGTCAATGAAGGAAAATGTGTACAAAGTTCCCAGCAGTATACTGTTACATGAATGGTAATCCAACTGCAAATTCAGAATATGACTTTATTTTTGCTGTATGGAATATTAAGTTCAGCTCATCTTCCAACACTTTCATGCATCTAAAAAAGACTAGGATGCAGAAACCCTGTGAAAATGTGGTCACTCCTGTCCTGGAGCCATACCAAACAAGCCCCAGGACTGAGACTGGGTCATTTTCCTTAATAATTTGTATCATATTTGGAGATTCTGAACAAAGAGTCGAAGACCATGGAGAAGCCATCTCTGACGCGACCCTTATAGTAGCCACATTATAATCATCTTCCATTTGCTACTTCCGTCAACAATCCAACATACTCCCTCTGTAAACTAATATAAGAACGTTTCTTATATTAGTTTACGGAGGGAGTACAAACTATTGATGAGTAGCATGGTACACGCTACAACGTTAACATGACAAATCCTACGAGAGGGCCCTGATCTTCTCACAAACCATTCGTCATTTCCACACACTGATCTTTCAGGAGCACACTGCCGTACAATCAGCAGAATGAGGGGTAACCGCATTAGATTTCTGTAACAGAAGTACTTGGCCGCATTTCATCAGCAAGAATGTGAAAGCCCCGTGGCATTTGACAGTCCACTAAATGGAGCATTCACCAAAGCACAATGTCTAAGTGCAGCCACAAACTCCCAAAACTCCCAAAACATAGTGCGGGACAGGATTCATTCCCGCAACATCTGCATTCGAAGGAAAGAGCACAAACCACTAGGCCAAACGTTGGCAAAATACATGCTTTTTTATTTCTTTTATTTGTTTCTTCAGTTCGTTGTTTATTCTCCGGATATTTTTATTCCTTTTTTTCTTTCTCATTTTTCTTTTTCCTTAAATGCATGGATTCCTATCACATTCATGTACTCCCTCTGTTCACTTTTGTAAGTCGTTTAAGACAGCTAAAATTAAACTATTTTAGATGTTGTCCTAAATTTCTAGAATGTCTTACAAAATAGAATGGAGGAGTACTTTAAAAAAAACTGATGAACAATTTTTTTCTAGTCCATGAACTTTTACTAGTTCGCGAACATTTTTTTCCAAAACAATGATTTTTTTTAAAAAATCATGAACCTTTGACAAAATTCGCTGAACATTTTTCAAATTTGATGAACTTTTTTCAACATCAATGAACTTTTTCAAATTGATTAACATTTTTCAAATTCGATGAACTGTTTTCAAGTTTGATGAACTTTGTTTACAAATTTGATAAGCATTTTACAAATTTGATGAACTTTTTTCTTGTTTGTTATCAAAATCTACAAACTTTTTTCCCCAAATAAATGAACTGTTTTCTAAATTGATAAAATGTTTTTCAAAATTGATGAACCTTTTCAAGTTGATGATTTTTTCTTCAAATTTATGAACTATTTTAAATTCGGTGAACTTGTTTCAAAATTTGTGTATTATTTTTGAAAAACCATGAACATTTTAGAAATCATAAACTTTTTCAAATTTTCTGAAATTTTCGTATTTGTTTTTCCTTATTTTATTCAAAAGACAAGGGTTGAGCTGGTGACCCGTCAAAAAGGAAAAGAAATAAACAGGAAAACAACTTTGTTTTTATGAGTTGCATTTTAAGAATAAAAAACAGAATCTAACACGTCAGGTGTGATGCACTGAGTTGGTGGTCATTGCTCTCGTTTTTTAAACTGGTCTATCGCGGTTCGAATCATGGTGTACACACCTCTTTTTGGGGGATTTGAAGGGAGGGAAAAAATATGGGGAGCTCCCAACAAGGAGGTGCATGTTGTTAAGCGATCGCGTCGCACCCGATGGTCCCGTCCATAAATACAAACTAGATGATACCCCGCGCGTTGCTGCGGGAATTGTTAGTCTATAAACATGATGGTAGATAAATTGATCAATTGTGGGCATAGTGTATTTATACGTACTTGATATACGAAAATTGCAATGGACACAATACTTGGTATAAATATAAATATTAGTACATGTGAATTATGAGATCATTTTTGTACTAAATACAGGACATAAGTAATATCATATGGCTTACATGAATATTAACAGATACATTATTTTAACTGTTGTTACTTGGTATAAATATAAATATTAGTAAATGTGAATTATGAGAGCATTTTTGTACTAAATACAGAACATAAGTAATATCATAAGGCTTACATGAATATTAACACATACATTATTTTAACTGTTGTCGTAAATCAATCTTCATATCTGCATGTTTGAGAACTACAGAAAGAATGATAACTAAATACAAATATTGGCCATTAATTGTAGTTGCTGGCATTACGTGGCAGTGAGTGATGGAGCTCCAATATCAACAAAAGGAAAAAAATCCTTCCTCTTTTTTGCCAAGTGGGTAGAAATTCTCTTCTCTCAAAGCATTAGTCTGAAAAGAGCATGATACTTATCATACGCATGGTGATCCAAATTATCACATTGAAGTAAGAATTTGTTTGCAACAAAAAGATACTATGCATGGAAACTTGTGAGCTACACTCCTCGGCGCCCACGATACACCCAAGTACTACAAAATGCATGAGATCCTTCTATGTTGTCTTCCCATGCAAGTCGATCATTAGCTACAGACAACACGTTCCTAGCATCAGATGAGTCAAGAACGCTCAAAACAGCTCTATGTTTGTATAATTATAACTGGGCCATAATGATAAATTTTCCTTTAATCACAGAGACACCAGTAGCTAGCTTCTCGTTTTGGTGATCACAATGGAGAACAATTTATTTGTACCAAGTAAGAGACCAACATCAGGCTAGCGTTGATTGACTGTTGTCAAATGAAAACATGATGATGCAATTTAGCGATGAATACACTTCTCAAGCTGTATGTGTATAAGTCGGAGCAGCACTTTACGATAAATATACTATCCCGGATGGATAACAGCGGTGATCAATAATACTCCAGCCAAATTATAGATGCATCCACAAATATAAAAACAGCAGATTGAAATAATGGAAGAAGAATCCACAAATCGTAGAAGCATCAACCAGCTAAATCCACTACAAGAAAGGAAGAGGAAGAAAAGGAAGTTATGGTTACACCATGTACGTGTGCCTGAGCACAACCGGCCTTGGTGTGGGATTCCCGACGGCATGCAAGAACAGATCGGTCTCGACCGTGGTGGAGACGACACAACGATGATGTGACACCCCGAGACCGGTGCGTCAGGTGTCAGCTAGATATTCGTTGTCAATGCCTTGTCATCTGCTTGCGTGTTGCATCTTGCCATGTCATCATGTGTGTTGCATCAGCATGTTTTCAAAACTTGCATCCGCCCGAGTCCCCTCGTTCTTTCCGTTGTCCGTTCTGAGCCCAAGCACACTTGCACGCGCCCGCGGTGCCTCCGAATATTTATTTTATGAGTGGCCGGAAAACGTTCTCGGAATGGGTTGAAACTTGGCGTGTGGTCTTATTATAGTGTAGACAGGCCGCCTGTCAAATTTCATCGCATTCGGAGTTCGTTTGATAGCCCAACGGATATATATAGCTGCACTAGTCGCCGGTTTATTCATGGGACGTTTTCGGTCTCCGAAAACCTCCGCGGGCCTCTTTCTCTCTCCTCCCATCTCAGCCCAATGCATCTACACAGCCCACTAGGCCCAGCCTATTCCCCCTTTGCTCCGTTGCCGCCGGATCGCGATCCGATGGTTCCGGAACGGTCCAAAACCCCCTCTCCTAGCCTTTTTTTTTTGCTATAAATGGATCCCCTAGCCTTCCAAATCAGGGAAACCCTAGCTTCCTCGAAATCCGTGCCGCCGCCAGCCTCCTCCCACCTCCACAGCCGCCACCTTCCTCCTCCCACCGTGTGGGCCCGCGGAGCCCATCTCAGGCCTGCGCAGGCCAGGGCCGCGCCGCCGTTTCGCTCGGATTGGGAGGATCCGCTGCCTCCGTCCCGTTCGCCTGCGCCTCGAGCCGCCCGCATGGCCCGCCCGAGCTGCTCGCTGCCTCGCCTCCGTTGGTCCACCGCCTCGCGGAACCCTACCGGAGTTCCCGTCACCGCCGTCCGGTCGCCGGACCCCGTCACAGCCGCCGTTCGCCAAAAATGGCACCGCCACGGCCGGATCCGCCAGATCCCGGCCACTCCGCCTTCCCTCCGCGCCTCCCTTCCTTGCCCTGTCGAGCCTCGCCGGAGTCCCAAGGGAGCCGCCGCTCCTGCCTCCCCGATCCAGACGGGATCGAGGGGAGGTCGACGACGAAGCCTCCAAAGCCCTCCCTGGGCCCGAGCTCCTGGGCGCTTCCCTCGCGAGGCCCAAGCTGAGGGCCCAGCGCCACCTCGCCTGGCCGGGCCGGCCTCATGGGCTGCAGCCGTGCCCCGCAACGGGCCGGCCTCCCCACCGGCCCAACCCCAGGCTCCCTCCGGCCCATCTCCCTTCAGCCTCGGCGGCCTGCCTCACCTCCTCTCCAACTGGGCTTGGCCCATGGGTGAGCAACAATAGATCCCGCCCAGTGCACCTTTTAGTATATAGTGCTCGTTGTTTTTTTTCTATAAAACTGCTAAGTCATTTGTTCTGCCATAATTTATTGCATTCTTATGGAGCTAATAACTTTTTGTGTGGTGATCCGTTTTGAGTGAATGATATGTCAAAATGATCGTGGTGTTGTGCTCTACACTTTGTTCCATGGTGTCATGCTTGTTTGAGTTCATCTAGATGCTCTAATATCTGTTGCAAGAGTGCTACTTGTTATAAACTGCTGCTACTTGTTATTTTGTTGCTATGTTTGAGATATGATAACTTGGTGCATGTTTATCCAAATGGTGCAAATGATATGTCAAAATGTTCAGCATGAGATGCTCTACATGTTGGTTGCTATAGCATGCTTGTTTGAGTTCATATTGCCATGTTTATCTCTGTTGCGAAAGTGCATGCCTAGATGTTTTAGAATCTCCATGATGTGTTCTTTGCTGTGGTGCAAACCATTTGCTATGATATGCCTTGTGTTGACTTAAACATGCTTGTAAACATGCCATGATAATGTTACTGTTTTAACACTTAGTGAAATTTCACTAAGTCTGGAATCTATAATATCCTGATGCTATGTTTGCTTGATGCCCTAGGTAAATCCATGTTAGTTTTGGGGTGGCCTTTGATCATTCCTTGTTGTATATGTTGTTGTCTATCCATTCATGTCCTCACTTGCTCATTTGGGTTGCTGTAGCTTATTTAATTCTTGCTCCCAAGTTGCTATAAAATATTACTGTCAGGTTTTTAGTGTCATGATCAAAATGTTGTAGCTTGTTGCTATTGATCCATGCCTCCTATGGAGATGCTCCAATGGAGTTGTTTGCTGTAGGATATGTCTACTTCATGTACATGCTTCATGTCACCATGTTTGATTGCTGTAGAGTATATATTTCTTGCTCCAAAGTTGCTATGTGGCTGTTAATTTCAGCTTGTTGTTATATCTTGTTTCATGTGTATCTTTTAGCCCGTTGCTCCGTTTTGGGTGTGCTTTATATGAAACTTGTGTGATTCTGCATGAATAATCATAATATCATCTTGTTAACATGTTTGGAGTATGTTTGCTTGATGTTTGGGTGCATCTTGCACCGTTGCCATGCTTAACTTGTTTTGCTCATATTTTCTAGGCCGTAGCTCTGAATTAAACAAACTTTATATGAAACTTGACTAGAATTCCGTGTAGATCATGATGGTGCATGTTAAATTTATGTTTAACAACTTTAACTAAAGGTTTGTGCAGATCTGGACTAATTTCAAACTATGCATATGAGGACTTACCGGATTTGTCTTAAGTAGCTTCCGGCCTCATTTAAACTTGTTGTTCTTATGTTGCTTCTCCGTGCTTCCTACCTTGTCATGTTTTGCATCCTATATGGATCTGTCTTGCATCCTACTTGCTTGAGCTTATTGTCTTGTTCTTCTGTTGTTCTGGTGTGCTTCCTATGTTGTCATGTAATGCATCCTAAGTGCACCCGCAGTGCATCATACCTTGCCATGTATTGCATCATATATAAACTTGTGTTGTTTTTCTGTGCTTCCTACCTTGCCATGTTATGCTTCCTGTATAGACTTGTTGTGCTTCCTGTATAGACTTGTCATGCATCATACCTTGCCATGTATTGCATCATATAGACTTGTGTTGTTTTTCTGTGCTTCCTACCTTGCCATGTTGTGCTTCCTGTATAGCCTTGTTGTGCTTCATATGTAGACTGTCTTGCATCATACTTGGTTGAGCATATTGTAATGATCTTGTGTTGTGTTTTTACCGTATTGCTTGCTTCTTCTCGTTAGTGCTTGTTCCGTTGCGTTCGTGAGGATTCGTTCGTCTACCCGTGGTTCTTCTTCAAGGCTTCTTCTTCGTCTTCTTCATGGATCCGTTCTTCTTCATTGCGGGATCTCAGGCAAGATGACCATACCCTTGGATACCCTTACTATCATTGCCATGCTTAGTGTCTCGATGCTATCGTTATATGTCGCGCTACCCATCATTATTGTCAGCCCCTCTCCTTGTTGCCATGAAACCTCTAACCTTTGACACCCTTCTAGCATAAACCATTGTTTGGCTATGTTACCCGCTTGCTCAGCCCCTCTTATAGCGTTGTTAGTTGCAGGTGAAGATGAAGATCGTTCCAGGAGGGAACTTGTTGTTGAAATATCACAATATGTTATATGTATAATAACACACCTATATACTGGGCATGGGTGGAAGGCTTGGCCTTTTGCTCGGTGTTTTGTTCCACTCAGGCCACCTTAGGCGCCGATAAACCGGCATTATGTTCCTTGATTTTGCGTTCCTTACACGGTTGGGTATATGGGGACCCCTTGACAGTTCGTCTTTGAATAAAACTTCTCCAGCAAGGCCCAACATTGGTTTTAATTTGCTCATAATAACAACTTAATTAATTAATTAAATTGCATAGGGAGTTAGCGCTACCCGAGGATTCTTTCTACATAGCAGGGGGGCCAATGCTGATGGTGTTGGTCCCAAACGGGGGTTATGCGGGGCCACCATGGGGAAACCCGAGGATTGGTTTTACTCATAGGATCACCCATCCGGTCGTGGCCTGAGACGAGATACGCGCGGCTACTATCAGGGTGTCGACACACCAGGAGGTCTTGCTGGACTTGTTTTACCATTGTCGAAATGTCTTGTGCACCGGGATGCCGAGCCTGATCGGATTTACCTAAGATAAGGGGTGATGATATTATATTTATCACTTCAGCTGATCGTGAGAGCTTGTGATGGGCTAAGTTGGGACACCCCTGCAGGGTTATGATCTTTCGAAAGCCGTGCCCGCGGTTATGTGGCAGATTGGAATTTGTTAATGTCCGGTTGTAGAAAACTTGACAGAGGATCCGAAGTAAAACACACAACTGTGTGAGTAACCGTGATTGTCTCTTTTCACTTTGAGAAGAGAACACGGTGGGGTTATGTTTGACTCGTGTGTAGTTCAGGATCTTTAGCGATCACTACTAGTTTGCGATCGTTTGCGTAGATGCTCATCTTATTCTTGTACTCGTAAGTTAGCCACCATATTTTTGCTTAGCCGCTGCTGCAACCTCACCACGTTACCTCTTCCTACCTATTAAGCTTTGATAGTCTTGTTACCCATGGTTATGGGATTGCAGAGTCCTCGTGGCTCACAGTTACTACAACAACATTTGCAGGTGCAGGTTTCCGACGTTTCGCGTTGAGAGCGTTGTTCGTTTTGTTGGAGTTCTTCTTCTTCTTCTTCAGTCTTGGCTTAGGTTCCGGGTCGGCAGCCTGGAATAGCAGATGGATGTCTTTGTGCTTTTCATGTTTGTATCCGTAGTCGGATACTTTGTATTGATATTGTTGTATTCATGTGACTTGTATGTATTGTTGTATCCCCATGTATGTATGTAATGGTACGATGTAATGATATCCATCTTGCTAAGCGCCCGAAATGCGGTTGTGCCCCAATCACGTAAGTGTCTCGTGATCGGGATAGAATCGTATCTTGGGCCTGACAGATGAGCAGCCCCTCGTCCTCTCCATCAACCTGCGGAGCTAATCTCGCAGGGTTCTCCGACGACGTGCAGGAGAGGATCAGCCTCCTTAGTGGAGATGAGGCGACAACGACCAGTCCAGGGTCCTCGCCGTCTGCTTATGGACCTGGAAAGGAGGCATCACCATGGTGGGGTGGGGTAGGAGGGGCGATAATATTGTGCAGGACCATGGTCTGCCGAACCTATACTCGGTGCCACACATCACAAGACATCATTTTTCGAGATATGTGCATACCGGGTGTGGTAGACTTTGGCGGGAAGGATCAACAGACATCCAGCGTTAATAAACCTACCGGATTCTACCATCATACCGAATAAAATAGTGGACTGACCTCGAAAGAAACAAATGATGTCTCCCATACAGTTTACTATTCATATTTGTTTAGTGCATCGTTATGCGGGTCAGCCGTGTCATGCATGCCAGATCAAAACGAGAGGATTCATATACTATGTGTTTGGGGAGAAGTAATAGCATAATAAAATATTAGAGAGCTCACGCAAGGATTCTGCCTTGTACTACACATGGTCTATTGCAAATAATTCTCTACAGATAATTGAAGAGCAATTCTAACTATAGGAAACTAAAAATATATAAAGAACTATTCGAAAACTAATCATTTTGTAAAGAAAAATTATAGTAGCAGATGGTGAGCTCAAGCAAAGATTCCGTGATGTACTAACCTGCGCTGCTTCGTAAAAAGAAAAAACTCCACATATCTCTGACTAGTAATTCTAACTATACCACAGATCCCTGACTAGTAATTTTAACTATAAGAAACTCAAAAAATATCAGCTTTGTACAGGATACAGAACAAAACATATATAGTTTATTTTGATGGAAATATTTAGAAACTTATCAGTTTTTACTTTAGCCCAAGAGGAACAATGGAGTTCTGGTATGCTACGCTTCTACAGCTGGGATTAAAATGGTGAAGGAAGATGAATACTGCCGACATGCCTGGACAGAATACTTTTTTTTTGTATCCTTGCGATTGGGCAACTGTGCTACAGTGGAATAGGGAGATGTGCCAGGCCAACATGTCCTAAAAAATTAAAGCCCGCCCAGGCCTAGGCTTCCCTACGGAGAGATGTATTAAGGATGACAGTACATCATAAGAGAAATTTGAACCTTGACATGGCCGGATCCATATGTGAGCTAATCTAGATCGGATGGCGCTGACCATAGGTTCGACCGAGCCATGGTTCAAAACCTCATGTCTCGTAGGAGGGCCTAGAGTTCTCCAAAGGTGCAGGGGCTAGACCGGGAGGAGAGGGGATGGATCGGGGTATCCTGATGGCCCTCGTCATGCAGCAACGTTAGGGAGGGAGGCAGGTGGCGGCGGCGCTTGGTGCTTCCAACATGAACCAATTGATATCTATTTATATGATCAATAGATGGCTAACAAACAGGGAGCTAATGCGTAGAGAAATCAGAGTTGGCTGAAAAAGCAAACAAAAGGTCCGCCATTATTCAACGGAGAAGATGAATAGGATCTAGAGATAGAAATTAATGGACGGGCAGTTAATATGCTGAGATTCCTACAACTCATGCGTGCTGTAGGTGGCAGGAAAAGGGATGATGTGAATTTTTTTAGCATGGAAAAAGGGGATGATGTGCTGCATGTACCTCGAACAAAAAGGCTATAGGTGTGCTGATGTGGCTGCATGGCTGATGCGTATAGCCTGCATGTGAAGATAAATTAGGTAGTGGGGATGGATCTTTTAGGTATACTAGTAAGCGTGCACGTGCAAATGCACGTCTTGACTAATATACAAATATATGTGAGAATATGTATAGAATGATATTTTGGTTGCATTGGGGACACACGGCCGATCTTCCGGATACGCTCCACCTGTCGCGCCAACCGGACTGCACGCCGGTTCCGCCTCACCTCGACCCTTGCATGCTTCCCCTCCACCTTGTGGCTCAATGTGGACATCCTCTTGGTCAGGATGTTCTTCGTCCGCACCTTCACCTGCACCTGAAATAGAATTTGCACAAATACAACCAACTGGGATTTGTTTCATGGTTTTGTTTGGACAGTGCAACAAGTTCAGGAATTCAAATGGATGATGACATCTGCATGCCTCAACTTGGCTTTGAATTTGGATTTCTGGCAGTTCTCCCACTCCTCTATCTTCACCTCCTTCCTTTGACTACAACAAATTCATGAGAAGTGCATAATTCATAATTTGGAAAGTACTTCTAGTAAAACCAATTTATTTAAACCATCATCATCCTTCTATACAAGTAAGGACACGCCCACACATAAGTACTATTAATCATTTTGCTTCTGCGCTAGTATCATTACACATGAAAAGTATCACTTGATCCAAGTCGTATAATTTTCATGACAAGTCTGAAATTGTATCACCACAAAAAAACCAACAGTAGTTCACAAAATTTAGGAGAGAAGATGGTCTTACACTGTAGAGATAATTGTGTTCAGAAACTTTGAAGACCGACCTATGAAACGAAACCCAAAAATACATAATAATTACATAATTGTAGCAGAAAAAACAAAAGAAAATTATGCAATTGACATTGTATTTCTTCCACATCCGCCTTCCAAATCAGATCCCCACCTAAAGATGTATTACTTATACTAATTCAAGACCGCCAATCATGCAGTTATTTGTCATGATTATCTAATGTAGAATTGTAGCATACTTCAAAGGATAGTCTAGAATGAATTATGAACATGTTTTGCTAAGCACTACTAACATGCTAGTGTAGGCAGACCACCACAGGTCTTGTATGATCTCTTGAGCAATTTATGATCACGCATCATGAAACTTTAGTGGAACCAATGGATATTCTAATCAACGGAGGAATAAAAGTAAAAAACTAAATTTAAAACAAGAAGTGCCAAACAATTTGAGTAGCCTTTTAATCAGTGTTATAGATTGTAGAACTTTACTGATTTTGGAAGCTTTTCCTAGCATAAAATATTCACTGGAACTTTCAAGAAATGCCACAGAACATGACAATACTATGATATAATGAGTGCCTACTAACAAGTGACAAATGAACTTTTATTATTTTCATCTCATCGGAGGTTCAAATAACCAGATCATGACATGTAGGTCGGAGATACACAAGAAATTCAAATGAGCAACAAAGTGACCAACAAATGGATCGAATAATCTAGATAGTATCTTTAAAAGTGTTTTATAAGCCTCTAACAATCGGTTAGCAGCTGCACCAAACCCATGCAACCGTGAAACCTCCATCATGTGGGTCCAAGCATCGATTTCCTCCAATGACAAATAACTTCTATCTTCTCAGTTCTCACAACTCAAAAACACATGAAACATGATAATCAGAAGTACAAATGATATTCATGTCAAGGTTGCTTGTCTGGAATACAAAAAGGAGATACATGGAGAAAATGACATAATGATGCATAAGATATTCTCCTCAGTGTATGTCAAATTGAAGGATTTTACTATTCTGAGAAACGATTGCAAATGTTTCCTCAACTTCATATCTGTCTCGGCATAGTCTTTGTTTGGAATATATTCATACTGGGCAGCAGAGACTACCCTGTTACTGCAAATAATATACTGCAGTGCACTGTCAACAAACTAACTAACATAATATGCATGGGACTTTCAGATAGAAGTGTATAAGATTTTAAATATATGACCAAATTACAACTGTACTTTCAGATTGGTACTGCTTGCCTGTAATCCTTGGGGCAATATTTGGTGAACTGATATTGTTGAATGTTTCAATTCTAGACAACAACATGGGGCCTGGATCTCCAATACTCTACATAGATGTGATCTATCATGTGCCTCATTTGCAAGAATGAAAAAACAGTTTAATGCACAAATCCCAATTTGATATGGCTCCATCTTTTTAACATATAGAAAGAAAATTTGTAGGACTGAAATTCAGCACAACCGGAAACTGTCAATCACTCACACAATTTGGCAATTATGAAATCATTTACCAGCACAATAGGGTAATTGGATGTACAGAAAGGGTTGACTTCATACTGTTTTTGTAAGTTTAGTGCTCATCGCCATGGTACGGGAGGAATTATTTCAGTTTGAAGCTGTAAGGAATTAACTTCACAATCATCAACCTGCATATATAAGAAACAAAAGTATGAATCCGACCAGGTACCGTAAAACACATATTATGATGTTCAACAAAATTATGAGGTGCAAAATAAGTAGGTCCTGCAGTGACCAGTTTAACAAAATTATGAGGGAAACAAAAGATTTCTATATTGCCGGTGAAGAATTTAGCTGCTCCCAAACAGAGATGACATCATATATATAATATTATTCAGTCGAAACACAACACTTGAGTTATACTACAAATACCTTTGTCTTGGTCAAAATAATGTATGTTCATGATCAAAAATCGCAAGGATTTAAACCTTCTAACAGGTGATGTCAAAAACTTACATATGCATTAAATTGAATTATTTGCTATGTGCTATTTTCAAGTAATCTGGGAACATTATCAAATAAGTTTTTTCTTAAGTAATTCGGGGTGCCACTAATGATATGCAGAGGTTTTCTTCCAGAGAATGCCTACCTACAGAAATCCAGTAGAACATTTAATCGGTTAAATGATAAGGACCTTGGGTAAAACAACAGATCTGACATGAGAGTGTTAGAGGAATAACGTTACCTTGAATTTCATTGCTTTTGGTGAAAATGCCAAGAATTATTTGATGATTCAAGCCCGCGATGACCGTCATATGTAAGAATTATTCATGGACACTGGCACCGACATCGTGGATGACCAGACCTCCTCTTCCTTCCGTACAGTCCAGCACTCCTCCTGCCGAGTCCAGCAGTCTATCATCTATGAATAGAAGGTCATAATTGTATAAGGGGAGGCTGCTCCACAAAGTACTACATATATATTTTTAATCACATTTAAGGCTAGCTCCTGAACCATCTGTTGCAGATTTGACATCCTTTTTGATACATACTCAAGAGGGCTTCAACTCTAGTTCTGCTATATCAGACCTGCAAAATGATAATCAAACGGAGTGAAATGGTGTCTTTTCTTCAAACTGCTTGTCAACTGGGGGTCACAAGACGGCAACATTAGATCATACCATTTCGTAATTGTATGGTTGATAGAAATCTGCACCTTCTAAGACAAAAACGTCGAATTGGGTGCGCACTTGCACGGGGGTAAATTGATTGTATTTGGACATCTTCACGAAAAGGCTTGCACTCTGTAAAAATTTGTGCCTGTTTCTCTGCAATGGAACCTACAAGATGTACATCCGTTGCTGACTGCTCATCAACACTACCAGGGAGCAATTTTTCAGGTAAATTATATGATTCAAATGCCCTAATACTGAGGTTAAACCATCATATAATACTTTCTGTACAATGAAGTACATTTTTCATCAAATAATCATTTCTGCTTATAGTGCTGGAAATGTTCAACATAGCAAAAGTATACCACAGACAGTAACGTTTTAAACCAACCTCCACTCCAGATTGTGGCGAAAAGTGCAGAAGAACCTTGCTTTTGATCCTGCTGTTCTCCTCGTCACAGTTGAGGATGTCCCCCTACCAGTTCTGCTGCGTGAACGGCGATCTGTCGCCCAGTAGTCTTGTGACCACATCAGCAGCATGTCAGCAAACGAAACCCTCAATTCGTAACCCTATGAGCCCCAAAACATGCCCGGGACTGCTCAACGGAGGACATGCGGGACGTATGCAGGGGTGGGTGCTGGGCGTACATACCAAAAGAATAGACGACCGAGGATGCGGTAGTCCTCGACGCCGGCAGCTTCCACTGGATCTGTCCCATCTGCTTCAGCGCGTCGAGGGGATCTCCCAGGATGAGGCGCCGGGGGCGCGCTGCTGCGTCCCGGCCGGCCGGCCCGGGCCCCCTGCAGCGGAGGTGCCGCTCGGCCTCTGGCGAGAAGGGGGAGAAGGGGCGCCGGCGGGCAACCGTCTGGAGAGAAGGGGAAGGGGCCGAGCGGCGGCGTGCTCGGGCGGTTGGAGGCGCCGCTCGGCCGGTGGCGTCCGTCGGGGGTGGAGCTGCTGCTCGGCCGCTGGCGAGAAGGGGGATAAAGGGGCGGCGGCGGGGCGAGCGTCTGGTGAGAAGGGGAAGACCGAGCGGCGGCATGGTCGGGCGGTTGTAGCGAGAGGCGAAGCGGGGGGGGCGTGCGGGTGGCGATGGCGTTAGCGATAGCGAGGGGGTTAGCGACGTGGGGTGGGGGGTTTCGTTAACGAAATTGTTAACGAAGATTTTAGGCCTTAGATCTCAGATTAGACGGCTAATATGATGAGTTGGATCTGTCCTCTCGTGCTTTTATAGTGGTAGTAGATAGGATGCGTGGGTGCTGGAACCTCTAACCGGTGCAAAGCCGCCGATTAGGAGGTCGACCTGTTTTGAAATAATAGGAGCTGCTTTCAATGGGCTGACAAGGTACAAAATAGGATTTATAGGGCCGGCTTGGAGGTTTTGTGACTCGCAAATAATCTGACATTGATGAAAGACCTTCACCGAATGAATGATGGGAGAAACTAGTTAACGAGGGCTTCTTCGGTAGCCTCGCAGCGATTAGCGTCACTTGGCGCGCTCTCAGCGATTCGCCACGTGTCGTGCTCTTGACGCTCCCTTCGGATTTTATTTTTTTATTTTTCCGCACGCGGTTTCGGCTTATTGAACGGTTTTTTCCTGGTTTTTTTCGACGTTTCGGTTTTCGACCGGTCTTCCTTAGCTTTTCGACGAGAGATTTTTTTTGGGAAAAAAAAATTTTGTGCGAGAAAACACGTTTTTTTCGTGAAAGTCATGATTTTGCTTCCGCGAGAGGCACGGTTGTGCTTTCGCGAGAGTCATGGCCGTGCCTCTCGGAAAGGAAAAAAAACGTGGTTTCTGTTTTTTTTTCTTTTTCGCGAGAGTCATGGTTTTGCTTCCGCGAGAGGCACGGTTGTGCTTTCGCGAGAGTCACGGTCATGCCTCTTTCGGAAAGGAAAAAAAACGCGTTTTTTGATTATTTTTTTTCCTTTCGCGAGAGTCAGGGTTTTGCTTCCACGAGAGGCACGGTTGTGCTTTCCTGAAAGTCACGGTTGTGCCTCTCGGAAAGGGGAAAAAATGTGTTTTCTGTTTTTTCTTTCTTTCTCGAGAGTCACGGTTTTGCTTCCGCAAGAGGCACGGTTGTGCTTTCGCGAGAGTCACGGCCGTGCCTCTTTCAGAAAGGGAAAAACGCGTTTTCTGTTGTTTTTTTCTTTCGCGGGAGTCATGGTTTTGCTTCAGCGAGATGCACGGTTGTGCTTTCGCAAGAGTCACGGCCGTGCCTCTTTCGAAAAGGAAAAAAAACGCGTTTTCTGTTTTTTTTCTTTGACGAGAGTCACGGTCTTGCTTCAGCGAGAGGCACGGTTGTGCTTTCGCGAGAGTCACAGTCGTGCCTCTTTCAGAAAGGGAAAAACCAGTGCGCCCGGTTCGGTTTTTTGATCTAGTTTTTTTTGTGGAAAAAAAGTTCGTCAAAACCTATCAATACGGGATCTAGTTTTGAAAATCTCAATGCGAGGAATTCAACGGTGAAAAGGGTTCGAGATTTGGACGCACGGTTTAAGAGATAAAACATTTTAAATAAATGGATCTACGAAAAAAGGGAAAACGCTCAGGTTGCGACAGGTAGCGCACATGCAGCGCGCCACTTGTCGCAACATGGGGTTTAGGGGTGATCTTTGCAACGAGTACTCCTTAACTAGTGATTTTGATGAATGGTTCAATCTAGGAGGGGCCTCCATGAAATCACTAATTAATAATTAAGGAGTACTTTTCATAAATGTCATTTTCACCTCCTTAGATTATAAAAAGTTACGCACGGTGCGCCACTTACCGTAACCTGAGAGTTTTCACTTTTTTTAGATTTTTTTATTCAAAATATTTTATCTTTTAAATCTCGCGTTCATGTCTTGAATCATTTTCTCCGTTGTATTCCTTCCGTCGACATCTTCGAAATTAAAATCTCATGTTAATAGGTATCACCGAACCTTTTTTCATGAAAAATTTGGACGACAAAACCCAAACCAAAAGCACGGGTTTTTTCCCGTTTCGAAGAGGGACAGATGTGCCTCTCGCGGAAACAAATATGTGCCTCCACGAGAAGAAAATATGTGCGTCACGAGGAAGAAAGAAAAGCCAAATTTTTTTCCTTTTCCGAAAAGCACAATTGTGTCTCTCGCGGAAGAAATCTATGGCTCCACGAGAAGTAAACCGTGCCTCCCGTGAAACAAAAAACATGTTTCTTTTCGAGCCCTCTCACGCAATTAAATCCATGCCTTCACGAGAAGTAAATATGTGCTTCGCAGAAGAAAAAAACATGAGTTTTTCCTTTTACCAAGAGGCACGTGGAAGTAAATATGTGCCTCTCGCATGTGTTTTTTTTCCTTTCTCCGACAGTCACAACTGTGTCTCTCGCATGAGTAAATCTGTGTAAAACATGTATTTCTGTGTAATTTATTTTTTCTCTTTCAGTCCAAAACATAAGAAAACCGGGGTAAAGCAAGAAAAAAAATCATCTAAAAGTTGAAGACGCGTACAAAAATCCAGAGGAAATGCCCAACATGCGACATGTGGCGGCGGCTGGTAACGCGCCAAGTGGCGCGCTCCCATCCCACCCAAAGTGACCCTTGCGGAAATGAGACAGATGCCGACCAAAGCAGTGGGTGAGAGACTTGGGCTTTTTCATTGACCCGTTCGCGCAGTTTTGACACGGGAGCGAACGACTGCTCGACATTGAGAGGGTGAGGGACGTGTGCTAATATTGGTGCGTACAAATCTAATGGTCCCCAGGTCGTTCGCTCGGAAATTGCAAAAAAAAGAAGAACTAACTTCAGATTTTTATCATTTGAGAAAAATAAAGAGTCAATTACACCACTGGTGTTAGAACTTGACATGAAAATTCACTTTAATATCAAAACTTATGGTGTACATATAAGTGGTTCAAGAATTTGGCTTGACGGTACAAATACGATGTTCTACACGCCTGCGGTGCGCCAGCCTGGTGTAGGGCCCGCTTTCAGTGACAGGATGGGGAAAGCAGGGCGTGTGGCTTGTCTTTTGCGAAAAACCTCACGATATTATTATTTTTTCAGGAAAAAGTCCCTCGAGAGAAACTGTACATAAAAGAAAAAAGCGAGTCGTCCGAACTCGCGTCCTATAGGTCGGTTGCTTGCCAGCACACCAATTTGGATTTTATATATTATTATAGGCTTAACCATGTAAATTAAGAATATTAGTCCCAAAAACAAAATACAGCAGGTTACATAGCCAGGCATACCACCTCAACACAAGATGTCCAAAGTATAATTACGCTTTGCATAATTTAGAATTCTTTTGTTCATTTAAAAAATAATTCATGTGTTATTTTAAAACATATTCATACAATTTTAAATGATCACTTTTATGTACTACGTAAATACGATATTAAAAAATCAGGAAACAATCCAACATATATAAGAATTTATTTAATAAATAAAAAATACTAAAACTAATTAAAATATTTTCGTAAATGTGAACAGGTTCTAAAATCATCGTTTTTTAAAAAGTCATAAGTTAATTATATATGTTTTGTTAAATTAGTACGTGTATATGTCTTGATGTTATATGAATATTTTTCAATGTAATTAAATTTATTTATATGTATATTATTTATAATGTAATTTAAAAATATATTTAAAATCCCCAAAAATAAAATGTTGAAATTTTCCGTGCTGACTACATTTCAGTTCAACCACACGATCGTTTTGCGTTATAGTCATAAAGTGTAATTATACTGCAGAAATATGTTAACTCTTTGGTTGGAGTTGTATCCCTGTCCCTGGGCACTAATTTAATTATATGATTTTTTGTTAAATTAGTAGGTGGATTTTTTATGTTATATGAATTTTTAATGTATTTATATTATTAATTTACACATATTTTTACCCAATTTAATGATGGAAAAAACTAAAATGTTGAAAATGGTTTCTTTGATCACAATTCAGTTTAGTTACACGATCGCGTCGTGTTATGTTCATAAAGTTTAATTAAACATCACAAATAACTGTCCTTGTCTGTTGTGGTTATATGCCCAGGCATTTATTTACCCTAAGGTTCCTGGTTCGAATTACCGAGCATGCACTCATTTCCGAGATTATTATTAAAAATGGTTCAGTCAAAATATATAAAGGATATGTATCCTCACGTGACAACAAGGCCGTCTAGGTGGGCTGGCAATCCACTGGTCGCTGGTTTGAACCTCCGGCAGACCAATTTATTTTCTGTACTTTCACCTCATTTTTTTAATTTTCTGTACTTTTTAGTAAGCGAAAAAATTTGTTGATGGGCTTTTCACAAAACAATACACAGGCCGCCCTGCCTTCCCTTTCTGTCACTTACAGCGGACCCCGCCATGCTGGCATGCCTAGTCAGCGTCGCATGCGTATGCGACATCGTATTTACACAATTAAGCCAAGTTCTTGAACCACTTATATGTACATCACAAGTTCTAGCACTAAAGTGATTATTTGTGCCAAGTTCTAGCACCGGTCGTGCAATTGACTCAAAAAATAAAAGCTACTCCATGTGCAACGGTACTGTGTTCAAGCTGCCTTGCTTTCCGATCTAAAGAAATTGAACGGGAGAGTGGTCCAAAATTCCAATGCATTTCCAAGCACGGCTATTGCTCAGATCTTGAGCCGCTAGTAAAGAGCAGTAGTACGAAACGATAAGCTGTCAAAGTTCACCAAAGGAAAAAGGCCCTGTCTGTGGGCTGTGCACTTGTGCAGTCTGACCATCTCTAGCTTCAAATAGTTTTTCGTGTGTTCATGGAACACGACAGGAGCAGCTGCACTGGTGACGGCGCAGTGTTGGTTAAGACTAGTCACAATGGGTAGTAACATAGAGTAGTAACATGCTCATGTTACTACTCTACTCCCTCCGTCCGGTGAAGAGTGTACATCTAGAGATTTCAGGACAAAATATGAAGTGAAATAAAAAATGCATTGGAAAGGTGCAAGCCGTCATCTCTCTCCTCTTTAATTACCCAACCCCCAATGAGCTAAGTGCATGTAGAAATTAAGAAGACCATGTGTGGATTGTTATTGGTCTTGACTACCGTGTGATGAGAGAGAAGTACTTTAAAGTGCATTGGGAATATGGAAGTACACTTTTTTGTGGACAAATTTTGAAGCCAAACGTACACTCTTTACCGGACGGAGGGAGTATGTTACTACCTCTATAGTGGGGAGTAACATATGTGTGGTAACATGCAACACTTCATTTATTAGGCTATAGACTCATCTTGCATTGATATGTGTGATGTTACTCATACTAGAGTTAATTACACATATAGTACACAAACTTGCACAGTATGTACAGATTCATACAACAACTTGAAAAATGACACAAATTGGTCCAGTAACTTGAGTTTCGGAAGCATTTTCATACATTTCCGTTACTCGCCGTCAAATGGTTCGTTAGCTCTGTCAGTCTGCCTATATCGCAGGCCACCATCACAGTAGGTCCCACCTGCCAGCTGGAACAGAAAGAAAATAAAAATGAAAATGGTGCATCCCAGGAATTCAAACACAATACCTTGTATGCTACAGGCTCACTTGTGCGCATGGGCTAGCCAACCCAACCAAACCAACTAGTTGATGAATAACGATGCAGAACCTCTTTTATTTGTTGAGAACAGTTTATTTGATGTACCAGTTATCCCTTTTTTTTCAGGAATGCTGTAGCACTTTTCAACGTGGGATATAGAAAGAAATAAGCATGACACCCGGTTTGCTTTGCCCGGTCAAATGAAATGGGTACGCAACGTGTGGGCAGTGGCGGAGCCAGGAAATAAATACAGAGGGAGCCAAAACATGCCATATAATATTAGAGGGGGCGAAATCACCTAAACTTAGCTAATTTTGTCTGACAAATGAAAAATTAGCGGTACATATAGGTATATTTGTGAGAGCATAGGGGGGGG
>LR738712.1:518674290-518768695 GCA_902687465.1 Secale cereale
GGGGGGTGCTCCAAAGCCAGCCATGCCTCCCATTGCACCTAAACCGCCCACGGTACCTCCGAAGCCACCCATGCCATCCATGGCGCCGAGGCCACCGCCACCCATTGCACGAACCTTGGCTCTTTTTTGGATCAAGACTTCTTCACGGGCAAGATTGATGTACTCCTTTTGCGCCGCGTTGAGGTTAGATGTGTCCAAGAAGAACAAGTGCTTCTCCCATTCCAACAATCTAGTTCGCTCCTCATTGCTCACCTTCCTCTCCTCCAAAGCCACCTTCCTCTCCTCGGCCGCCGCCCTCCTCTCCTCGGCCGCCAACCTCCTCTCCTCGGCCATTTTCCTCACCTCGTTGGCTTCTTTTCTTGCCTTCACAATAGCTTCCATAGCATTTTTGAGCTCATCATCTCCTTTCCTCTTCTTCTTTTCGGTTTTGTCTTTCTTGCACCCATCTGGTCGCTTTGGCTTCGAGTATGAAACCGAGTTGGGTGTGGGGCTTCTCTTGCCGTCATCACTTGATGCGTCATCCTCCTCATCATCATCATCCAACTTAATTGTTCGCTTGCGTTTGTTTCTCAAATGCAAATCATCCAAATCTTCACGCTTCTTCCATTTTTCATCATCCTTCAACATGTTATAGCAATGGGGCAAGGTAAAGACCCTTCCTTTCTTCATCTTCCCCTTCTTGGTTGTCCTCTCCTCTTCTTTGAACAAGTTTTGCGCAATGCTGTACTACATGAAAACAAAGCAAGTTAGCACCAACAACAAGTATGATGAACATGTACGATGAACATGTATGAAATGCCACTTACTCTATCGTCCTCATTTGTGCCACTTGGGTTCAACTTGCCAACCGCCTTTTGACAGGCCGCCCACCTTTGACAATCCGAGTTGATTGTCGACCATCGGGACCGAAGTGATCTCTCGGAGCGGTCAATTCTACTCAAGTTCTGAACATCAATGTGTTCTTTCATCCGCCCCCAATAAGCATCTCTACTTTGATCACCTCCAACGGATGGATCCTTCGCACTTGCAACCAAGTATTGCATAGTAAGATGTCATCGACATTGGTGTAATTGCCCGCTCTTCCTTTCGGTGCGTCGACAATGCCCTCACCCTCCTCGTCCACCTCGAACTCATGGTCTTCAAAATGCATGTCATTGGTTTGAGACCAATGCGAATTGTTGGAGCCAACACCCATCGTTGACATGTATGCATCAGCATTGAGACTACAAAGTTTTTTGAACAATGCAAATAAGCTATCTATATGTGAATGCATTGAAAAAATAACAAAAAAATGAAAAGTTGGAATTTTCTTACCTTGGGGGCATTTCGTCGAACATGTTGTGCGTGTCAGCCGCCGGCTCAACGAGTGAGCTCGCCGGCGCTTCGGTAGCCGCCGCGCCCCTCGCACGCCCTGCAAGCTTCTTCCTCCTCGCCTTCGAGGTACCGGAGCCGTCCGCCGCCTTCTTTTTCTTCGCCGATGTCTTGCCCTTCTTTGGCCACGCCGCATTGGGGAGCTTTGATGAGGAGGGGGCGGCGGCTCGGGCCGGTGCCGGCGCGACGCCACCCGCCGTTGAGGTCATCCGCGGCGGTATGAAGAGGCCGCACATGAGGTCGATGGTCGGAGAAGCTCTGGCGGAGGCGAGGCCAACGCCACCCGGGCTAGGGTTTGCGATGGCGGCGGCGGCGACAGCGGTGGAGGGGTCGCGGCTATAGGATGGAGTGAGCGGGGTGCCGGCGCGTGCGTCCATGGGTGCAGTTCGCCGGCGCTGGCGCGCTGGAGGCGTAGGAGGCAGAGAAGAGAGAGGGCAGCGCGAGCGCTCGAGTGTGCCGCGCGCGGAAGCGGGCGCCCCAAATACACCGCGCGAGATAGCGAATCCGACCGCGCGCCCAACTCCTTATACCGCGCACGCGGTTATTGCGTGCCTGCTGGAGCCACCCGCCGGGTTGCGCGCGCGCTAAACTGGCCAAATTTGCGGCGCGGCGCTTGTTTAGCGCGGCTGTTGGAGATGCTCTTAATACTACGGTCTACTGCACCAAGTCGACGGTTACCTTAATGGGCAGTACTAGGCACCGGTTGACCGACCCAAATTTAGGTTGATCACTGTGCAGTCGTCGATTCCCCACATACAACCGTCCGATTCGGTTCTTCTCCCTCGGGTCATCTTTCTCCCTTATATCACACGTAAGAGACAAAAAGAGGGGAAATCCCCCACACTCCTCAAGCACAGAGCACACCACCCCCACCCCCTTCCCCTGAGCACGCACACACCACCACCTTGCCGTCGTGGCCCCACCCCGCCGCTCTAGCTCGTCGCCGTTTTTGGTTGCAACTCCTAATCGTATAGGCATGAAAGCAGCAAACATGAACACTAGTAGCAGCAAAAATAGATAATGGATGCAGCAAAAAAACACGTAGTCGTGGGTCTCGATGACCTCATGAAAAATGGATGTAACAATCGACAAAACGGTAGTAGCAAAACCCAGAACGGTTGTAGCATAAGTGGTGCAAAATGGTTACAACCAAAAAAGACATGGTAGCGAAAAAATTGTTAGTTCCAGCAAAAAACGAAGATGATAGTAGAAAATTCGCACACTGGTTCCAGCAAAGAAAAAAAACGTGGTAGCAAAAAATTGGTTGGCTCCAATAAAAGCCGAAGACTATGGTTGTAGCAAAATTTGAAACTGGTTCCAGCAAAATAAAAAACTCACCGGATCTGGTCGCCGCTGGTTGGTTCGAACATCGTGTCCTGCTAGTTCCAGCGTCTGGCCGTGGTCACAACCTCGCCCCTTGTCGGTTCCAGCATCGCGCCTAGCTGGTTCCAGCATGCGGTTGTTGTGGATGCAGCACCGCCTGTGATGGATCTAAACTATCGCCCGACGGCGCCATGGATATAGCTCCTAGAGGAAGGACAAAGGCTTGGTGTGGGGGATCAAAAAGGGAGGAAGAGGTCGCGACCGCATCCATGGCTATCTCTCACGTGCAACAGTTGCATATCTAGTTCTCGGTGGGGATATTTTGTTGCCCTGTGTGAGATCGAGGGAGGGAAAGGAGCTCCATCCATGGCGGCATATGGGTGTGAGGTAGTACAAAGAGAGAGACAGAGGATGAGGATAAGTGGCCGAGAGAGATCTGCAGTGTGTGGAACCACGCAACAAGTGCGGTCGTGGGGAGAAACATGGCGTTCGGTATGAGTGCTGATAATACACAAGTATAGGGGGTCGTTTGTAGCCTTTTTCGATAAGTAAGAGTGTCAAACCCAACGAGGAGCTAAAGATAGAACAAATATTTCCTCAAGTTTTATCGACCACCGATACAACTCTACGCACACTTAACATTTGCTTTACCTAGAATAAGAATAAACGAAAAGTACTTTGCGAGAATAAAAGTAAGAATAAATTACAAGATAATAAACTTAGCAGTGTAGTAGCAAGCTTCTTGAAACACAAGAGAAAGATTTGTCCCTATGTAATCGGTAACTAGACCAGTAATCTGATGGGAACGTAGCATGCAATTTCAAAAAAAAAAATCTTACGCTCACGCAAGATCTATCTAGGAGATGCATAGCAACGAGAAGGGGAGAGTGTGTCCTCGTACCCTCGTAGACCGAAAGCAGAAGCGTTTAATTAACGCGGTTGATGTAGTCGAACTTCTTCTCGTTCCGACCGATCAAGCACCGAACGCACGCCACCTCCGAGTTCTGCACACGTTCAGCTTGATGATGTCCCTTGATCTCTTGATCCATCAAAGTGTCGAGGGAGAGTTCCGTCAGCACGACGGTGATGGTGAAGTGGTCCGCGCAAGGCTTCGCCTAAGCACTACGTGAATATGACCTGAGGCGTAAACTGTGGAGGCGGCGCCGCACACGGCTTGGAACAATTAATCTAATGTTCAAGGCACCCCTCCCCACGTATATAAATGAGGGAGGGAGAGGAGGCCGGCCCTAGGTGCGCCCCAAGTAGGAGGAGTCCTACTTGGGTTCCTAGTAGGATTCCCCCCCTTTCCTTGTACCGAAGAGGGGAAGGGGAAAGGAGAGAGAGGAGGAGAAGGAAAGGGGGGCGCCGCCCCTTTCTCCTAGTCCTATTCGGCCTTCTTCCATGTGGGGGGGGGCGCCACCCCTATGTGGGCTGGTGTGCCTCCCTCCTATGGCCCATATGGCCCATATCTTCTCCCGGGGTGTTCCGGCAACCCCTCGGTACTTTGATATGTACCCGATATATCCCGGAACACTTACGGTGTCCGAATACTATCACCCATTATATCAATCTTTACCTCTCGACCATTTTGAGACTCCTCGCCATGTCCGGAATCTCATCCGGGACTCTGAACAACATTCAGTCACCAAATCACATAACTCATATAATACAAATCTCATCGAACGTTAAGCGTGCGGACCCTACGGGTTCGAGAACTATGTAGACATGACCGAGACACCTCTCCGGTCAATAACCAACAGTGGAACCTGGATGCTCATATTGGTTCTCACATATTCTACGAAGATCTTTATCGGTCGTACCGTAATAACAACATATGTTATTCCCTTTGTCATCAGTATGTTACCTGCCCGAGATTGGATCGTCGGCATCTTCATACCTAGTTCAATCTCGTTACCGTCAAGTCTCTTACTCGTTCCGTAATGCATCATCCCGCAACTAACTCATTAGTCACATTGCTTGCGAGGCTTCTTATGATGTGCATTAACGAGAGGGCCCAGAGATACCTCTCCGATACTCGGAATGACAAATCCTAATCTTGATCTATGCCAACCCAACAAATACGTTAGGAGATACCTATAGAGCATCTTTATAATCACCCAGTTACGTTGTGACGTTTGATAGCACACAAGGCATTCCTCCGGTATCCGGGAGTTGCATAATCTCATAGTCGGAGGAATATGTATTAGACATGAAGAAAGCAATAGAAATAAAACTGAACGATCAATATGCTAAGCTAAGAGATGGGTCTTGTCCATCAGAGCATTCTCCTAGTGATTTGATCCCGTTCATTAAATGACAACACATGTCTATGGTCAGAAAACTTAACTTTCTTCGATTAATGAGCTAGTCTAGTAGAGGCTTACTAGGGATACAGTGTTTTGTCTATGTATCCACACATGTATCAAGTTTCCGATTAATACAATTCTAGCATGAACAATAAACATTTATCATGATATAAGGAAATAAAAATAACAACTTCATTATAGCCTCTAGGTTCCCTTCTATCACTGGGATCAAGCACCGTAAGATCGTTTATCTCGTCGTTTTATCCTTAGTAGCAATGATACATATGTGTCGGTTCCCTTTCTGTCACTAGGATCAAGCACCGTAAGATCGAACCCACTACAAAGCACCTCTTCCCATTGCAAGATAAATAGATCAAGTTGGCCAGACAAAACCCAAATATCAGAGAAGAAATACGAGCTATAAGAAATCATGCATAAAAGAGATCAAAGAAACTCAAATACTTTCATGGATATAAAAATATTGATCTGATCATAAACTCAAAGTTCATCGGATCCCAACAAACACACCGCAAAAAGAGTTACATCATATGGATCCCCAAGAGACCATTGTATTGATAATCAAAAGAGAGAGAGAGGGAGCCATCTAGCTACTAACTACGGACCCATAGGTCTACAAAGAACTACTCACACATCATCGGAGAGGCACCAATGGAGGTGGTGAACCCCATCCGAGATGGTGTCTAGATTGGATCTGGTGGTTCTGGACTCTGCGGCGGCTGGATGAATATTTCGTCGGCTCCCCTAGGGTTTCCGGAATATCTGAGTATTATAGACCAAAGAGGCGGTGCGGGAGGCCATCGAGGAGGGCACAACCCACCTGGGCGCGCCAGAGGGGCCTGGCGTGCCCTGGTAGGTTGTGCCCCCCTCGAGGCACCCCCAGGTGCAGCTCTGGCCCATCAGGTGTCTTCTGGCCCATAAAAATTCTCCAAGAAGTTTCACGGTGTTTGGGCTCCGTTTGATATTGATTTCTTGCGATGTATAAAACATGCAGAAAACAGCAACTGTCACTTGGCACTAGGTCAATAGGTTAGTACCAAAAAATGATATAAAATGATTGTAAAACATCCAAGAATGATAATATAACTGTAACGCCGTATAATTTCGCTACAGTAAAACTTCGCTAATGATGCCACGTCACTTCGATTACTGTTGCTAATCTCGCGTTAGTTCGAAACCGATTAAAATTCAAATTCAAAATGTGGCAAATAATAAAAAAATCAAAATATCAAATAAAAATGTTCGGTGTGTGACAAATATTGCTATGGTAATTATAGTAAAGAAAACATAATTTTACAAAGTGCCTAAGTGCTTTAAACTAAATAAAATAGAAAAGAGAAATAAATAAAAGAAATGAAAAACTACTAAACAAAACAAAAGAAAAGGCAAAGGCCCGTGGCCAACTGGGCCAGACGGCCCAGCCCGTGGCCAGCTGGGCCAGACTCTGGCCTATATGGCCCTCCCCCCCGTGACCTAAATCCAACCCACCCACACACTTCTCCCCCCTCGATTGGATCTGGATCGGGAGGAGGCCGATCCTCACGAGCCTGACGTCGCCACCGCTCGACGCCGACGCCGGAGCCGCCCCTCGACGCCGACGCCGGAACCACCCCGCCGAACTGCTTCCTCTCCTCCCCGACTGCTTCCCCGATGAGCTCCACCGAGCCTTGCCGCCCCCTCTCCCCTGCAACGCTGGTGATGACCCCGGTCCTCCTCCTCCCCGTGCCCTCACGCCGGCGCTAGCACGCACCACCGCACCGTCCGCTCCGCACGCCCCAGCACGAGCCCTCACGCACGCGCCCCCGTAGCGATCGCGCCCCACATGCACCTGGCCTCGCGCGCTGCCGTGCCTCGCCGCACCCGCTGGCCCCGCTCCTGCGCTGTTGCACCCCGCTGCTCCCACCTCGCCGTGCGCGCCCGCCGTCCTGCGCCAGCCACCGCGTCCTCGCGTCGGCCCCTTTTGCCGCTGCCGCCCGCTCGCCGTCTCCGGCCGCCACGGCCCCTGCTTCCCCTCGCTCGCTGCCGCCGCGGCCACCCTCCGTTGCCTCCCCTTGCCAGCGCTCCTCCCCGCTTCGTCCATGGCCTTGCCGTGGTCACCGGGCCCCCTGCAGCCGCCTTGGCGCTCGCCTCGGCACCGCTCTGCAGCCTCGCCGCGCCCCCTCGCTCGCCGTTGCCGCGGCTCCACCGCCCCGCCCCGTTGCTGCATCGCTCCGCCGTGGCCATTGCCTCGCCCTCCTGGCCTCGCGCCGGCCCCTCCCGCCTCGTCCCGTTGTCGCTGCGGCCGGCCTCCGGCCTCGTGCCACCCGGCCCCGGCCTCCGGCATCGCTGCCGCCGTTGCTCGGGTCCGCCCCGGTGGCGCCCAGCGCCCCTCGGGCACGCGCCCGTTCGGGCGAAACCCATCGCCCCAGCGCCCAAAACCCGCTAAGGCCACTAGGGCCTATGACAGGTGGGGCCCCAGCCCCAGAACGTTAATAAAAGAATAATAAAAAAATGAATTAATAAAATTATTAATTAATTAATTAATTAGTGAATTAATTAAGTTAATTAATCATGTTTAATTAATCTAATTAACTAGTTAGTTTAAACTAAAATAGTAATTAGATTAGATAAATCCTAATTAAACTAAACAGTCAATGACACGCGGGACCCACGCGTCAGTTTGACCAGTCAACACCCCTGTTGACTGTTGATGTCATGATGACATCAACATACACTATTCTGGATAATGTTGATTTATTAAATAATTAATAAATTAGAAAATGATTTAAAATTTTAAAAATTAATATAAAATAATTTGTAACTCGGATGAAAATACTTTATATACGAAAGTTGCTCAGAATTTGGAGACGCATGCAAATACGCAGACCGTTCGTCAACCACACACGTCCCTAGCATACTGAACCCGCAACTTTCCCCCTCCGTTTCATTTGCCCGAAGACGCGAAACACCGGGAATACTTTCCCGGATGTTTTCCCCCTTCGCCAGTATCACCCGGTATTGCGTTAGGGCACACCTAGCACCGTTACATGTCATGTCATGCATCTGTTTGCATTGTATTCATTGTTTCTTCCCCCTCTTATCTCCGGTATACTACGAGACCGACGCTGCTGCTGCCCCGATCGACTACGGTGTTGACGACCCCACCTTTGCTGCCGAGCTTCCAGGCAAGCCCCCCCCTTGATCAACCTGATATCGCCTATTCTTCTCTCTACTGCTTGCATTAGAGTAGTGTAGCATGTTACTGCTTTCGATAATCCTATTCTGCTGCATAGCCTTTCATTGTTGCTACAACTGTTGATACTTTACCTGCAATCCTAAATGCTTAGTATAGGATGCTAGTATTCCATCACTGGCCCTACACCCTTGTCCGTCTGCCCTGCTATTCTATCGGGACGTGATCACTTGGGGGTGATCACGGGTATATACTATATACACTTATACATGTTACATGTGGTGACGAAAGTTGGGTCGGCTCGTTGAGCACCCGCGGTTGATTCACGGATTGGGGGCTGAAAGGACATACTTTCCCGACGGCCCTCTGTGTGGATCTTTGTGGCGGAGTGGCAGGCAGGTTGAGACACCCAGTCGAGAGGTGGCCTGGCTCTGGTCGTTGTCCGCGGCTATTCGTAATAACACGCTTAACGAGTTTGGATATTTGATCTGAGTCTGGCCGTTGGCCTATACGCACTAACCAGCTACGTGGGAATAGTTATGGGCACTCGATGTCGTGGTATCAGGCGAAGCCTTCTGGACGTCAGCGACTTAGCGGCGCATGCCGGGTTGGACCGCGTAACGTAACTTCCTTAGTAATGGAGGTTGCTAGGTCTGCTCACCGGCCGCGTACACAACGTGCAGGTGTGCAATGGGCGATGGGCCCGGACCCCTCGCGCTTAGGACTTAGACCGGCGTCCTGACCTCTCTACTGTGCTTAGGTAGGGCTGCGATGTATTGATCTTCCGAGGTCGGGCATGACCCTGGAAAGTGTGTTCGGCCAAATGGGATCGAGCATGCTGGGTTATGTGGTGCACCCCTACAGGGAAGTTAATCTATTCGAATTGTCGTGTCCCTTGGTAAAAGGACGACTCGGAGTTGTATTCCGACCTCATGACAACTAGAACCAGATACTTGTAAAAACACACCCAGATGAGTTCTAGATATAACTCGGTGGTTGCTCTCTCACAGGGTGATGTGCGGGAGGATCGCCGAGTAGGTTATGCTATTCGATGTTACTTGGTGAACTTACCATCTATTCTCTTCTACTGCTGCAAGATGGAGGCTACCAGAAGCGTAGTCTTCATTTGGATTAGCTATCCCCCTCTTACTCTGGCTTGCTGCAGTTCAGTCCACCGATACTACCCATATCATTGTTACCATTGCATATGTAGTATAGATCCTTGCTTGCGAGTACTTTGGATGAGTACCCACGGTTTCTTTGCTCCCCCTCCTCCCTTCTGTTCCTTCTTCTCGGATGATGCAACCAGATGGTGGAGCCCAGGAGCTAGACGCCACCAACGACGACTCCTACTACACCGGAGGCGCCTACTACTACACGCAGTCTGCCGATGACGACCAGGAGTAGTTTAGGAGGATCCCAGGTAGGAGGCCTACCCCTCTTTCGATCTGTATCCCAGTTTGTGCTAGCCATCTTATGGCAATTTGTTTAACTTTATGTCTGTACTCAGATATTTGTTGCTTCCGCTGACTTGACTATGATCGAGCACTTGTATTCGAGCCCTCGAGGACCCTGGCTTGTAATATGAAGCTTGTATGACTTATTTTACTTTTAGAGTTGTGTTGTGATATCTACCAATGAGTCTCTGATCTTGGCCATACACATTTGCGTGCATGATTAGTGTACGGAAAAATCAGGGGCGTCACAAGTTGGTATCAGAGCCGACTGCCTGTAGGAATCCCCCTTCCACACTCCTTGGCCGAAGTCGAGTCTAGACATCGCAAAACTTTTACTAACATGGTTGTGTGGCTTACGGGCCCACGTCGCCATTTGGGTGGTACTAGGTTCTTTTACTCCTCGATCTTTACTCCGGGATTTTGAACACTCTCCTATTTCGGGTAAAACAATTTTACTAACTCTAACATTAGGATCCCCGAGACCCCTCACCCCAAAGTTGGATAAGCCATAGTTATTGCTTAGAATAGTATTTTGCATAGTCCCCACACCGTCATTTGACTCCTTTGAAATATATTTGTTTTCAGATGGAACCCACGAGACAGGTCGTGCGCCACACGCAGGCCATTGGTGCCTCGGGATCACCTGTTGTGCTAGCTGAGATGATGACCTATCTGGGTTATCGTTGGCATCCTAACTATACCGTGTACGAGCAGTACCAGGACTTTAACCAGGAGCAGTATCGTGCAACCGTCCGCCTCTACTCTCTTGCAGAGAACTCCTCTACTGTGCTGCACACCGCTCATGGTGTTGGAGTGATCATCGATATGGCAGTTCACGATGGTGCTTACGCTGCTCTGACACGCCTTCGTGGAGAGTATCGGGAGTTGGACACTTCCCCTTTCAGGCACATTGCTATCGCCTCCGACGATGGAGCAGAAGGATACTACACTGCTGCCTACTCCACCGTCACCCGAGAGCCCTTCCATCATCAGAACCTTGTTCTGCATGCTGATGGGCTAGATCGAGCTAACCGGGCTCTTCGCCACGAGTTGTACACCACCCGTCAGCACCTGTACCGCGCCTTGACGTTGTTGCACCCCTTTGTCCTATCTAGACAGCTGCCACCTACCGTGATCTACCCAGCCAGGACCGTGATGCCTCATGGTGTCGGTTGGCCAGATGTGGGAGGCGACACTCCCGCACTTGGTCCTCTGTTGCCACCTGGACATCGGGTTCTGCACCAGAGTATCCACGGCCCTCAGGTTGCTGGCGTGGAGGACGTTTCGTTGCAGCACTGCCAGCTGTCAGGCTACCTCTACCTCCATAGTTCCACCTGGGACTGATGTAGTCTTACTTATTAGTATTAGATGCATTCGCCGCGAGCCTGCGTGGCGCCTATGATGCCCTTAGTTTGTGTACTGAACTCTATGCATGCACCCCTTTTGTAATATATGCCGACTACTATGTGGTATTTTACATGCTCCTTTCATTATGCATGTTTCATTCGTGAATGATTCTTGTGTTTGAAAATTTCTCAATGCTGAACTACCCCTGTTATATATTAGCAGGATGGTTAGACCAGCTGGCTGTGGTCGTGGTGGCAACACCCCACCACCGCCCGGATACATGGCCGGTATGATCCAACAGTTTGAGCTGAATCGCCAGTTCATGGAGACTGTCATGGCTCAGTTCCCTCGCCCCAACATGGATCAGCAGCATGGCGCAGTAACACTGAATAACTTTGCTCGCCTCAACCCATCCATCTACCGCAGCTCAACTCAGCCTCTTGATGCTGATGACTGGCTCCGTGACATTGCCTTTGAACTGGAGTCTGCTGGAGTTGCCGCTGCCAACTATGTCACCTTTGCGGCATACTATCTGAAGGGTCCCGCTGCTCAATGGTGGGACGGCCACAGGCGTACACTGCCTGCTGGAACAATCATCACTTGGCCGGAATTCCAAGCTACCTTCTGTGCCCGCTTCATTCCTCAGGGAATCATGGATAGGAAGAAGCGTGAGTTCCGCAACCTCACCCAGGGCAACAAGACTGTGGATGCTTATCAGCGGTAGTTTCTGGACTTATCCCGCTATGCTGAAGAAGACATTGCCACTGATGCTCGTAGACAGGAAAAGTTCCGAGACGGACTTCATGCTGACATCAAGCTCGCACTCCTTGTGCATGACTTTGGAGATTTCGCCGCCTTGGTGAACAAAGCCATCCAGGTTGAAACTGGTCTGCAGGAACATTAGAGCACTCTCAGGCGTAACCGTGAACCGGGCTCATCCTCGGGCCCTCCCTCATAGAGCGTAGGGTCTGGATTCCCAACAATGTGTACCGTCCAGCTACACCTGCTCCAAGGCCGTCCTATGCTGCACCTCGTCTGCCTCCACCGCCTAGGCAGCCAAGACTTCCAGCTGCACCACTCCCAGCTCCTGCTTCTGCCCCAATGATGGTCTGTGCTACAACTATGGTCAGCCAGGGCACCTTGCCAGGAACTGCTTCGAGAATCAGAACCAGCTTGCACTGCCTACAGCTGGTCGTGGGAACAATCAGCCCCGCAACAACAATGCCAAGCCTTATGGTCGTGCTCAGGCCAACCACGTTGATCTCAATGAAGCTCAAGACCAACCTGCTACTGTGATGGGTACTCTCCTTGTTAATTCACTACCTGCATCTGTTTTATTTGATACAGGAGCATCGCATTCATTCATGTCAGAAGATTTTGCATATAAGCACGACATTAGATGTGAAGAAATGAACACTTCGGTAGTGGTAAAAAACCCTGCCGGCCAATGTCAAACCTCTATGGGTTGTCACGACGTTCCCATTGAAATCAAAGGGTTGGAGTTCTATGCCTCTCCCATTATCCTGAAGTCGTCCAACATCGACCTCATTCTGGGAATGGATTGGCTAAAAGCACATACTGCTTCTATAGTTTCCGCTACCAAGACAGTTGATACGTCCAAAACGTATCTATAATTTCTGCTTGCTCCATGCCTCTTTTGGGTGATATTGCTATGTTATTTATACACTTCCATACACTTTTGATCATATTTGGACTAACCTATTAACTCAGTGCACCCCAGTGCCAGTTTCTGTTTTCGGCTGTTTTTGTATTTCAGGTTTTCACATTACGAGAACTGTCAGGAAAATCCAGAAAAATTATATAAAAAATCAGCGTTCCAGAACCTACCTTGCGCCCGAAGTACAGCCGGGGGGGGGGGGCACCAGGGCCCCAGGCGCCCTGGCGGCGCGCCCCCCCTGGGCCGCGCCGGGGGGGCACCTGGGCCCCCCGAGCCCCGTCTGGTGCCCCCCTTTGGCATATATTTAAAGCGTGTCGAGGAAACCCTGATTCCAGACCCCTTTTCTCCAGACGCGATTCCGATCTCCGCCGCCATCTCCATCAAGCTTCGGGGGACCAGAATTCCTGCGCCGGCACCCTGCCGGGACGGGGAAGTGCCCCCGGATTCATCTCTATCGACGTTGCTTCCTCCCTCCATGATGCGGGAGTAGTTCCTCCTCGGGGCTGAGGTTCTTACCAGTAGCTATGTGGTCAATTCTCTCTCCCATGATGTGATCTTCGTTGTGATCATAGGCTATGTTAATCTAAGATATTTCCCCTTCCTCTATGTATTGGATTGATGTACTCATTTGTCTTTATCTAGTATAATCCCCGAGACCAAGGTTACAGCGGTCTATTGGACATGGATTAGAACAATATTTTCATGAGTGATTTCCTCTCTTGTGTGTTGATTGAAGATTGAGAGTGCTTGTCTTTGACTATCCTTTAGATATGTTGTGGTGATTGTGGGACTCTCTTTGGATGGCCACGGTGACATTGGGAAATCCTTAGATTGAGAACTACGAACTTTGAGGTGTGCTTTTGTAGCCCTACATAATTCTCGTCCTCTCTTGACCACGAAGGAATGACCTCTGAGTGTGTCCCCTTTGCATGTTTTATGGGAAATATCATGTGATTCGATTATGTTAATGTTGTTGGGAGTTGCCACTAGTGAAAGTATGAAGCCTAGGCCTTGTTTCCACCATTGCAATACCATTTGTGCTCACGTTTACCACTTGTTTGCTCGCTGCACTTTTTATTACAGATTTATATTACTTTGTTTTGCCATCCATATCACTTGCCATTTAACATCTCTTCGCCGAACTAGTGCACCTATACATCTGACAAGTGTATTAGGTGTGTTGGGGACACAAGATACTTCTTGTATCTTAGTTGCAGGGTTGCTTGAGAGAGACCATCTTCAACCTCTACTTCCCTGAGTTCGATAAACCTTAGGTCATCCATTTGAGGGAAATTGCTGCTGTCCTACAAACCTCTGCGCTTGGAGGCCCAACATAGTCTACAAGAGTAGAAGCGTGTGTAGACATCAAGCTATTTCTGGCGCCGTTGCCGGGGAGGTGAGCGCTTGAAGGTATATCTTTAGATCTTGCAATTGAATCTTTTTGTTTCTTGTTTTTATTTCACTAGTTATGCTTATGGACAACCTTGCTATTGGATCGTTGCTTGCGGGAAGACGCCCCACACCTGTGGTGGTTGCTCCTCCCCCTACTGAAATTGTGCCCTATAAAATACCAGCTGGTATTATCGATTATGTTTTGGCTGATCGTTATGCAGGAGACAGACATCCCGGTGAACACTTGCTATATCTGTCACAACTATGTTCATTATTTAAGCTTGCAGGTGTATCAAGGGAGTTTGTCATGAGGAAATTATTTGCCTTGTCACTGAAAGGAAAAGCATTGGAATGGTATAGGCTACTGAATGAATCTCACCTGCTGGAGTTGGAAGAGATCCAGTCTCTCTTTTACTCCAAGTTTTATCCTCTTCATGAAGTCCATGAGAATAGGAATTATGTTTATAATTTTTATCCTCATGACGGAGAGAGCATAGCTCAAGCTTGGGGGAGACTGAAAACGTTAATGCTAAAATGTCCTAACCATGGGCTCCCCAAAGATATGATTATTACTAATTTCTATGCGAGGCTTTCTCGACAGGATAAAGATTTGCTCGACGCTTCCTCTATGGGTTCTTTCACAAACAAAAAGATTGATGCTAAATGGGAACTCCTTGAAAGAATTCAACGCAACACTGAAGATTGGGAGATCGACAAAGGTAAAGAGTCAGGTATAATTTATGAGTATGATTGCATTAAGTCCTTTGTTGAAACTACAAGTTTTAATAAGTTTAGTGCTAAGTTTGGGCTTGATTCTCAACTCCTTGTTGATTTCCTCAAATCTTTTGCTTCACATCTTAATATGCCTAAGGAGGATTGGATCAAGTATCATAAACCTTTTAAAGAGACTTGCAAAGAAAATGAAATTGTTCATGATGATTGCAACATGCATGATCCAATTCCTAAAAATGGAGTTTTATATAAGCATGTTAATTTTTGTGGAGTGGATAGACCTTGTGAAAGGCCTATGATTGAAGAAGAGAAGTATTGTAAGCAACATAAGCATGAAAGAAAAATCACTTGGGTCAGAGATTTAAATGAAATTGCTAGAGAATTGTGTGACCTTTATCCTTTTACTTGTGAACTTTGCCGTATAGAGGGTCACTTTAATTTTCAATGCATGAACTTTCAAAACATAACTGTTAACCGGTTGTGTGATAACATGATCACCTCTGATCTTTATGATGAGCTTATGTTATTTTTGATGTGTGAAGAGTTATCAGAAAAGACTTCATGGCTAGATGTTAATGCCATAGTAATAAAAAACACTTTGCAAAATTGCCATCTCTATTGTGTTGTTAATTGCCATGAAAATGATTACATAGGTAAGATTATAAAGGAGGGAACTTTACCAAAGTATAAAAATGTCTCTTATATTTCTGCTAATAAAAAGGAGAGTTTCTCCCAAGTTTCCCCTATTATTTCTAATGATAAACCAGGATATGTGGAGAAGCTTCATCTCCAACCACTCCCTCCTAAGGTTAAGAAGAAGAAAAAGAAGAGGAGGAGGAAGAGGAGCAAGAAAGAAAAAGAATGGGTATCAACCTGGCCTGAGCATATTCCTCCCATCAACTTTTATCCTAACGATTGTAAGTTCAAAGAAGAAGGTGAAGTTTATTGCCTTAATTATCATCTTGATGATACGTCTGTAGGTACTATTGAAGATGATTTTGATTATGATATGCATGTTACTTATTGTGATTGGGAAAATGATGATAATGCTACTTATGATCTTGAAAATCTTTTTGGTACCAACTCTGAAAGTGATGATATGGGAAGCTCTAAGCTTGGGGATGATAGGATTGCAAATCCTTTACCCACTAGTGATGTGATAATTGATAATTCTGTTGCTAGTAAGAATAAAGGCTAAGCTTGGGGATGATAGGATTGCAAATCCTTTACCCACTAGTGATGTGATAATTGATAATTCTGTTGCTAGTAAGAATAAAGGCAACATGATTACAAATATAGTTGCTAGCAATGATAATGCTCTTCTCTACTATGATGATGTCATAACTCCAACCTATAGTGATTATAAAGGTACCTATGACATAAGGAGAAATTATCCTTATGAAACTTGTCATAATCATGGAGGGAATTACTCCCTTGTTGAACACCACCCTCCTAATACACAATTAATCTATAGTGTTCAAGTTGTTTATGATAGTCCTACTCCCACTATTACCAATGAGAAAGATTATGCTTATGTGGAGAGTAAGAGTACCTTTTTGCATGTGGATCATGGTAACAATGCTTTATGTGATGCTTATATTGTTGAGTTCATCCATGATGCCACTGAAATTTATAATGAGAGAGGGAGACTTGGTTCTAAATATCTTAATAATAAGAAGTTTCCTCTCTTTATGGTGAATATTTTGAAGTTATGCTTGTTTTGCCTTCCTATGCTAGTTGCTTTGTGCATCAATGAATTATTCTATTGCAATATTCCTATGCATAGGAAGCATGTTAGGCTTAAATGTGTTTGGTATTTGCTTCTTGATGCTCTCTTTTGTTCTTCAGCTCTTATTCCTACGAAAGCATCATTAAAGTCTTAAGCCTATCTTTATGGCTATAAAGAAAGAGCTCTAGGGAGACAACCCTTGTTATGTTTACTTTCAGTTTTAGTGGTCTTGATGTTTGTTACTACTGTAGCAACATCATTGTATCTTTATTTTTCAGCTTTGTGCCAAGTTTAGCCTCTGATTGCAAGATAGTTCAAAAGTTGTGACGTGCTGTCCAGGAAACAGATTCTGTCCTTGGATAGAAAAATTCGTATAAAATCACCAGATCATCTTTTTGGTCTGAATTTTTTCGACAGCGTGCTCTATACAATTGTCTTTCGTGCGACTGTTCTGAGTTTTTTTATTAGAGTTGCAGAAGTGCCCCGAACAAATCATTTACTACCTGCTGTTCTGTTTTTCACAGATTATGTCCTGTTTTGCCTTTCCTTCATTTTGCAAACCTAGAGCTTGCTTTTTCTTTGCAAAAACCTTTTGGCAATCTTGAGAAACAGTAGAACTTCAAGAATATCTTTATTTCCAGCAAGGAACAATTATTTTATTATGGGTACTAACCTCGCTAATCAGATTATGATGAGTTATGTATGAAGGGAGTTTTCAAGTGTGCGAGGGAAGATGATAAAAAGATTCAGGAGTGTCAAACGCTCAAGCTTGGGGATGCCCCCGTGCATCCCCTTCTCCATCAACATTATCAGTTCGTCCTTCGTTCCACTATATTTTAATCACTTCATGTGTTATGTGCTATGCTTGGAGCGTCTTGTTTTAGTTTTCCTTTTAGTTTTCTTTAGCTTTTCATAACGAGTTGGAACTCAGCTTTCTTTATGTGGGAGAGAAACACGCTCCACTTCTACCTAGAACATAACATAGAATTTGCATGTCTATCTTTGCTGTGTGTGTTCTTTGTCTTTTAATAGCTACTATCATGCTTAGCTCTTAACTTTCATGCTTATCTTTTTAAAGAGCTTTTGTTTAGTTGGTTGCTTGAACTCTCTTTAGTTATCATGTTTATCTTATTAAAAGAGTTTGCTTCCGTTGCATTGGTTGATATGTCTATGATAAAGATGCTACGTGCATAATGGCGCTTAGTAGTTCATGTTTTCTTATGGTTAGTCTCAAATAGCTGGGGGGTTCCCAATGTGTTATTGGAGTACCAACATGATTTGTTTGCCTATGGTGTGGTATGGTTTAGTAATATCTTCCTTCAAAGAATTTATTTTGATTGACTTGGCGTATGCTCACGCATATTTAAGACTGTAAAGAAAGTCTGTCAAGCCTTGATGATCTTTTGTTTCTGAGTAGTGATATAACTTCCATGCCTGATTCAATGTTGCTTTGTCGCTCTACATGATTATGACCGTCATTGCTCTCTTAGTTGGTCGCTCCCAGTCTTTTGCTAACCTTCGCCTGTACTAAGCGGACTGACTGCTTGTGCATCCACATCCTTTTAATCTAGTTATGCCATATGAGTCCACCATATCTTCCTACATGGTATTTACCTGCCATTCCCAACGGAGACTTGCATGTACCATCTCGAAATTATTCAAATAAAAAGCATTCCTATTTTGTGCCTCTGTTTTAAGTTCATGAGGAAGTTGTAGTTAATTCATGATCTTTTTAAGTTGGACAAGCTTCACCCCGGGATTGCATGTATAATGTGCAAACCCATAATACGAGAAGGAACTGGCATTGAGTGCGCCCGGCTCAAAAAGATAATATAACAAACAAACCCTCCTTCACGCTTTGTTCATGAGAAATCAGAAAACTTTGGCAGTGATAAACAAAGGAGATTAAGAGGATGTGATCGTCCTCATTCGGGAGCCGTTCCTCGAAACTTGTCCATCTCAAGAAGTGATTGAGTTGTCTGCTAGCATTCGTTGACGAAACATGCATGATCTAAAAAAAATATTACCTCTGTTTTAAAACCAAGAGCTCTGGTACATGTTTTGTCTTTGTTTCCGACTACGGGTTTTCAACCTTGCCAACAAAAGCCACGGTTCGAGAGTCTCCACCTTCTTTTAAAAGCACCAACTACTGAGAGCATGATTGTCATTCTGAGTGTAATGTGCATTGTCCCAAAGTAGCATTGTCTTTTGCATGATTGTGATATCATTTATTTTGAAATCATTGTATCTAGTCATCACTTAAACCTTGGAGGTGCCCCTGCATTTATGTTTTGCTTCACTAAAGGGGGCAAGCTAGATATCACTTTATCATATTTGCACATCATGTTCATTACGAATCTATTTGATGTTTCAATATCATATTGTAAAACTTTCAGTTCTTTGTGATTTTCTCATGAGGCAACTTAATTACTATAGATTCATTGTCTCAGTAAGCTTTTGTCATATGACTATGAAAAAGTCCTATATGGTTAATAGCATGTCACCACAGAAATTATTCTTGTTATCATTTACCTACTCGAGGACGAGCAGGAATTAAGCTTGGGGATGTTGATACGTCCAAAACGTATCTATAATTTCTGCTTGCTCCATGCCTCTTTTGGGTGATATTGCTATGTTATTTATACACTTCCATACACTTTTGATCATATTTGGACTAACCTATTAACTCAGTGCACCCCAGTGCCAGTTTCTGTTTTCGGCTGTTTTTGTATTTCAGGTTTTCACATTACGAGAACTGTCAGGAAAAATCCAAAAAAATTATATATAAAATCAGCGTTCCAGAACCTACCTTGCGCCCGAAGTACAGCGGGGGGGGGGGGGGCACGAGGGCCCCAGGCGCCCTGGCGGCGCGCCCCCTGGGCCGCGCCGGGGGGCGCCTGGGCCTCCCGAGCCCCGTCTGGTGCCCCCCTTTGGCATATATTTAAAGCGTGTCGAGGAAACCCTGATTCCAGACCCCTTTTCTCCAGACGCGATTCCGATCTCCGCCGCCATCTCCATCAAGCTTCGGGGGACCAGAATTCTTGCGCCGGCACCCTGCCGGGACGGGGAAGTGCCCCCGGATTCATCTCCATCGACGTTGCTTCCTCCCTCCATGATGCGGGAGTAGTTCCTCCTCGGGGCTGAGGTTCTTACCAGTAGCTATGTGGTCAATTCTCTCTCCCATGATGTGATCTTCGTTGTGATCATAGGCTATGTTTATCTAAGATATTTCCCCTTCCTCTATGTATTGGATTGATGTACTCACTTGTCTTTATCTAGTATAATCCCGGAGACCAAGGTGACAGCGGTCTATTGGACATGGATTAGAACAATATTTTCATGAGTGATTTCCTCTCTTGTGTGTTGATTGAAGATTGAGAGTCTCTTGGTGCTTGTCTTTGACTATCCTTTAGATATGTTGTGGTGATTGTGGGACTCTCTTTGGATGGCCGCGGTGACATTGGGAAATCCTTAGATTGAGAACTACGAACTTTGAGGTGTGCTTTTGTAGCCCTACATAATTCTCGTCCTCTCTTGACCACGAAGGAATGACCTCCGAGTGTGTCCCCTTTGTATGTTTTATGGGAAATATCATGTGATTCGATTATGTTAATGTTGTTGGGAGTTGCCACTAGTGAAAGTATGAAGCCTAGGCCTTGTTTCCACCATTGCAATACCATTTGTGCTCACGTTTACCACTTGTTTGCTCGCTGCACTTTTTATTACAGATTTATATTACTTTGTTTTGTCATCCATATCACTTGCCATTTAACATCTCTTCGCCGAACTAGTGCACCTATACATCTGACAAGTGTATTAGGTGTGTTGGGGACACAAGAGACTTCTTGTATCTTAGTTGCAGGGTTGCTTGAGAGAGACCATCTTCAACCTCTACTTCCCTGAGTTCGATAAACCTTAGGTCATCCACTTGAGGGAAATTGCTGCTGTCCTACAAACCTCTGCGCTTGGAGGCCCAACATAGTCTACAAGAGTAGAAGCATGTGTAGACATCAACAGTCCATCTGCTACACCCTTCCAATGAAATAATAAGCTACAATGCTCATCTGGTTCAAAATGCTGAAGCACGTCTTTATGCATTGAATGCATTGAACGCTTCACCACTCGAGGGCATTGAAAACATTCCTACCGTATGCGAGTTCCAGGACGTCTTTCCTAAGGAACTTCCAGGGATTCCCCCTGCTAGAGCTGTCGAGTTTATCATCGACTTGAAACCAGGCACCACTCCTATAGCCAAACGACCCTACAAGATGCCGCCTCATGAACTCATTGAGCTTAAGGAGGAAATCGACAAATCTCTTGCTAGTGGTTTCATTTGCCCGAGTTGCTCTCCTTGGGGATCACCTTCCCTCTTTGTCAGGAAGAAGGATGGGACAAACCGATTGGTCCAAGATTACCGTCCTATCAACCAAGCAACTATTCAGAACAAATATCCGCTTCCTCAGATCAATGATCTGTATGATCAACTGGCTGGTTCATCAGTGTTCTCTAAACTCGACTTGAGGTTGGGTTACCACCAGATCTATGTTCATGAAGAGGATATTCCAAAGACCGCCTTTGTAACTCGATACGGTTCGTTCGAGTACACCATCATGTCATTCGGCTTGACAAATGCTCCAGCTACATTCTACCGCCTGATGAATTACATATTCATGGAATACCTCGACAAATTCATCGTGGTTTATCTGGATGATATCCTTGTATTTTCCAAGAATAAGGAAGAACATGTTGAACATCTTCGCCTTGTGCTGGAAAAGCTTCGAGAGCATCAATTGTATGCTAAATTTTCCAAGTGCGAATTATGGCTTCCTGAAGTAACCTATCTCGGGCATGTCATCTCCAAGGATGGTATTTCCGTCAACCCCGAGCGAGTTCAGGCCATTCTCGATTGGACTCCTCCAAAGAACGTCAAGCAAGTCAGAAGTTTTCTCGGTCTCGCCAGCTATTCCCGTCGATTCGTCGAGAACTTCTCAAAGATCGCCAAGCCTCTAACTGGTCTACTTCACAAAGGCGTCAAGTTTGAGTGGACAGACAAATGCCAGGAAAGTTTTCACGCGCTCAAGGACAAGCTGACTTCTGCTCTAGTGCTTGCTCCACCTGATACTAAGATGGACTTCGTCATCTACTGCGACGCTTCTCGTCAAGGATTAGGCTGTGTCCTAATGCAAGAGCGTAGAGTAATTGCTTATGCCTCTCGTCAATTGCATCCTCATGAAGAGAACTACCCAGTTCACGACCTTGAGCTTGCTGCTGTCATATATGCTCTTAAACAGTGGCGACATTACCTTCTCGATAATCGTTGCGAGATATTCACCGACCACAAAAGTCTGAAGTACTTGTTTACTCAACCAGACCTGAACCTCCGTCAACAGAGATGGATGGAGACCGTAGCAGATTTTGACTTGGGTATTTCCTATACCCCGGGCAAGGCCAATGTGATGGCTGATGCCTTAAGCCGCATGTCATATTGCAACCACCTCCAGGTTCACAAGGTTCAAACCTCGCCTGTTGAAGAATTCAGAAGGCCGAACCTCCATATTGTTCCTCCTGGAGCACTCGCTCCCCCTCCTCCAGAATTTCAGAAGATGAATCTTCGTGTTGTTTCCCAGGGTTCCCTTAATACCCTGGCTGTCGTACCCGATCTCGTGAGCAGTATCAAAAAAATTCAGCAATTTGACCCTGAAGCCGATAAGATTAAACGCTATCTCGCAGAAGGAAAGGCCTCATTCTTCGCTATTGCTGATGATGGCGCCTTGTACTTCAAAGGCCGCCTAGTGGTTTCGAGTAAGAGAGAAAACCTGGACAAGACTCAGGAGGTTATGGAAGAAGCTCATGATACACATCTGTCTATTCATCCTGGTAGTACCAAGATGTACCAAGACATTCGTCAGAGATTCTGGTGGTCTAATATGAAGCAAGACATTGCTCGTTATGTTGCTGAGTGTGACGTTTGCCGTCGTATCAAAGCAGAACATCAAAGGCCTTCTGGAACCTTGCAACCTATCTCTATTCCTGAATGGAAATGGGACCATGTTGAAATGGACTTTGTCACTGGATTTCCCAAATCGCACAAAGGTAATGATGCAATTCTTGTCGTCATTGACCGGCTTTCTAAAGTTGCACATTTTCTAGCTGTCAAAGAAACGATTACTGCTAGTCAGCTGGCAACTCTCTACATGTCCAGAATTGTTTCACTTCACAATATTCCACTGGTTATCAGTTCAGACCGTGGCAGTTTATTCACTTCAAGGTTCTGGGCAAGTTTCCAAGAAGCTATGGGAACACATCTGTCATTCAGTAGTGCCTTCCATCCTCAGTCGCAAGGTCAAGTTGAACACGTCAACCAAGTTCTCGAAGACATGCTTCGAGCTTGTGTAATTTCCTTCGGCAAGAAATGGGAGGAATCTCTCCCGTATGCTGAGTTCTCTTATAATAATAGCTATCAAGCTAGTCTGAAGATGGCTCCCTTCGAAGTGTTATATGGACGAAAGTGCCGAACCCCTCTGAACTGGTCAGAAACTGGGGAACGTTCACTCTTCGGTCCGGATATTATTCAACACGCTGAAGAGCAAGTCCGCGTCATTCGCGAGAATTTGAAGACTGCTTAGTCATGTCAGAAAAGTCAGTATGATCGTCATCATCAAGACATGGTCTATCAACCTGGCGAAAAGGCTTATCTTCGAGTTACACCAATGAAGGGTGCTCACCGCTTCGGGATCAAGGGAAAATTAGCTCCTCGCTATATTGGTCCATTCACTATTCTTGAAAGGCGTGGAAAGGTGGCATATCAACTGGAGCTGCCACTGAACCTTTCTCAAGTTCACGATGTGTTCCACGTGTCTCAACTCCGCCGCTGCTTCAAGGACCCAGTGCGAGCAGTGGATCACGAAGTGCTCGAGTTGCAACAGGAGCTCTCCTATAAAGAGCATCCGGTCCGCATTCTCGACCAAGCTGAACGTCGCACATGTCAGAAGGTGATCAAGTTCCTCAAAGTCCAGTGGTCGCATCACTCTGAAGACGAAGCCACTTGGGAACGCGAGGATCGGCTTCGTGAAGAATACCCCGCACTATTTCCTTATACCTCCTAAATCTCCGAACGAGATTTCTTGTAGTGGAGGAGAATTGTAACGCCCGGATAATTTGGCTACAGTAAAACTTCACTAATGATGCCATGTCACTTCGATTACTGTTGCTAATCTCGCGTTAGTTCGAAACCAATTAAAATTCAAATTCAAAATGTGGCAAATAAAAAAGGTTTAAAAATATTAAATAAAAATGTTCGATGTGTGACAAATATTGCTATGGTAATTATAGTAAAGAAAACATAATTTTACAAAGTGCCTAAGTGCTTTAAACTAAATAAAACAGAAAAGAGAAACAAATAAAAAAATACTAAACAAAACAAAAGAAAAGGCAAAGGCCCGTGGCCAACTGGGCCAGACGGCCCAGCTGGCCGGCCAACCCCTGGCCTATATGGCCCTCCCCCTTGACCTAAATCCAACCCACCCACACACTTCTCCCCCTCCCTCGTTTGGATCTGGATCGGGAGGAGCCCGATCCTGACGAGCCTGACGTCGCCACCGCTCGACGCCGATGCCGGAGCCTCCCCTCTAAGCCGACGCCGGAACCACCCCGCCAAACTGCTTCCTCTCCTCCCCGACAGCTTCCCCGACGAGCTCCACCGAGCCTCGCCGCCCCCTCTCCCCTGCAATGTTGGTGAGGACCCTGGTCCTCCTCCTCCCCGTGCCCTCACGCCGGCTCTAGCACGCGCCACCGCACCGTCCGCTCCGCACGCCCCAGCACGGGCCCTCACGCACGCGCCCCCCGCCGCGACCGCGCCCCACCTGCACCTGGCCTCGCGCGCTGCCGTGCCTCGCCGCACAGGCTGGCCCCGCTCCTGCGCCGTTGCGCCCCGCTGCTCCCGCCTCACCGTGCGCGCCCGCCGTCCTGCGCCAGCCACCGCGTCCTCGCGCCGGCCCCTCCTGCCGCTGCCGCCCGCTCGCCGTCTTCGGTCGCCACGACCCGTGCTTCCCTCGCTCGCTACCGCTGCAGCCACCCTCCGCCGCCTCCCCTTGCCAGCGCTCCTCCCCGCTCTGGCCATGGCCTTGCCGTGGTCACCGGGCCCCCTGCAGCCGCCTTGGCGCTCGCCTCGGCACCACTCTGCAGCCTCGCCGCGCCCCCTCGCTCGTCGTCGCCGCGGCTCCGCCGCCCCGCCCTGTTGCTGACTCGCTCCGCCGTGGCCCTCGTGCCCCGCCGTGGCAATGGCCTCGCCCTCCCGGCCTCGCGCCAGCCCCTCTCGCCTCGTGCCGCTGTCGATGCGGCCGGCCTCCGGCCTCGTGCCGCTCGGCCCCAGCCTCCGGCATCGCTGCCGCCGTCGCTCGGGTCCGCCACGGCGCCGCCCAGCGCCCCTCGGGCATGCGCCCGTTCGGGTGAAACCCGTCGCCCCAGCGCCCAAAACCCGCTAAGGCAACTAGTGCCTATGACAGGTGGGGCCCCAGCCCCAGAACGTTAATAAAAGAATAATAATAAAAAAATGAATTAATAAAATTATTAATTAATTAATTAATTAGTGAATTAATTAAGTTAATTAATCTTGTTTAATTAATCTAATTAACTAGTTAGTTTAAACTAAAACAGTAATTAGATTAGATAAATCCTAATTAAACTAAACAGTTAATGACACGCGGGACCCACGCGTCAGTTTGACCAGTCAGACCCCTGTTGACTGCTGATGTCATGATGACGTCAGCATACACTATTCGAGATAATGTTGATTTATTTAATAATTAATAAATTAGAAAATGATTTAAAACTTTAAAAATTAATATAAAATAATCCATAACTCGGATGGAAATACTTTATATATGAAAGTTGCTCAGAATTTCGAGACGCATCTGAATGCGCAAACCGTTCGTCAACCACACGTCCCTAGCATACTGAACCCGCAACTTTCCCCCTCCTTTTCATTCGCCCGAAAACGCGAAACAATACTTTCCTGGATGTTTCCCCCCTTCGCCAGTATCACCCGGTACTGCGGTAGGGCACACCTAGCACCGTTACATGTCAGGTCATGCATCGTCATGCATCTGTTTGCATTGCATTCATTGTTTCTTCCCCCTTTTCTCTCCGGTAGACTACGAGACCGACGTTGCTGCTGCCCCAAATGACTACGGTGTTGACAACCCCACCTTTGATGCCGAGCTTCCAGGCAAGCCCCCCCTTGATCAACCTGATATCGCCTATTCTTCTCTCTACTGCTTGCATTGGAGTAGTGTAGCATGTTACTGCTTTCAATAAACCTATTCTGCTGCATAGCCTGTCATTGTTGCTACAACTGTTGATACTTTACCTGCAATCCTAAATGCTTAGTATAGGATGCTAGTATTCCATCAGTGGCCCTACACCCTTGTCCATCTGCCCTGCTATTCTATCGGGCCGTGATCACTTGGGGGTGATCACGGGTATATACTACATACAGTTATACATGTTACATGTGGTGACCAAAGTCGGGTTGGCTCGTTGAGTACCCGCGGTTGATTCAATGATTGGGGGCTGAAAGGACATACTTTCCCAACGGCCCTCTGTGTGGATCTTTGTGGCGGAGCGGCAGGTCAGGTTGAGACACCCAATCGAGAGGTGGCCTGGCCCTGGTCGTTGTCCGCGGCTATTTATAATAACACGCTTAACGAGTTTGGATATTTGATCTGAGTCTGGCAGTTGGCCTATACGCACTAACCAGCTACGTGGGAATAGTTATGGGCCCTCGACGTCATGGTATCAGGCGAAGCCTTCTTGACGTCAGCGACTTAGTGGCGCGCGCCGTGTTGGACCGTGTAACGTAATTTCCTTAGTAATGGAGGTTGCTAGGTCTGCTCACTGGCCGCGTACGCAACGTGCAGGTGTGCAATGGGCGATGGGCCCGGACCCTTGCGCGTTTAGGACTTAGATCGGCGTGCTGACCTCTCTACTGTGCTTAGGTAGGGCTGCGACGTGTTGATCTTCCGAGGCCGGGCATGACCCAGGAAAGTGTGTCCGGCCAAATGGGATCGAGCGTGCTGGGTTATGTGGTGCACCCCTGTTGGGAAGTTAATCTATTCGAATAGCCGTGTCCCTCGGTAAAAGGACGACCCAGAGTTGTATTCCAACCTCATGAAAACTAGAACCAGATACTTGTTAAAACACACCCAGATGAGTTCCAGATATAACTCGGTGGTTGCTCTCTGACAGGGTGATGTGCGGGAGGATCGCCGAGTAGGTTACGCTATTCGATGTTACTTGGTGAACTTACCATCTATTCTGTTATACTGCTGCAAGATGGAGGATGCCAGAAGCGTAGTCTTCGTTTGGATTAGCTATCCCCCTCTTATTCTGGCTTGCTGCAGTTCAGTCCACCGATACTACCCATATCATTGTTACCATTGCATATGTAGTATAGATCCTTGCTTGCGAGTACTTTGGATGAGTACTCACGGTTGCTTTGCTCCCCCTTCCCCCCTTCTGTTCCTTCTTCTCGGATGATGCAACCAGATGGTGGAGCCCAGGAGCCAGACGCCAGCTACGACGACTCCTACTACACCGGAGGCGCCTACTACTACGTGCAGTCTGCCGATGACGGCCAGGAGTAGTTTAGGAGGATCCCAGGCAAGAGGCCTGTCCCTCTTTCCATCTGTATACCAGTTTGTGCTAGCCATCTTATGGCAACTTGTCTAACTTTATGTCTGTACTCAGATATTTGTTGCTTCCGCTAACTTGTCTATGATCGAGCACTTGTATTCGAGCCCTCGAGGCCCCTGGCTTGTAATATGAAGCTTGTATGACTTATTTTACTTTTAGAGTTGTGTTGTGATATCTACCAGTGAGTCCCTGATCTTGGCCGTACACATTTGCATGCATGATTAGTGTACGGACAAATCGGGGGCGTCACAATAACAACATGGAACAATTAAAAATTATCGATATGTTGGAGACGTATCATGCTACTACGAGCATTCGTAAGATACACATCAATAACATGTATATCAAATATACCTTTGTTCACTTCGTCATCCTTCTTATCCGCCAAATACTTGGGGCAGTTCCGCTTCCAGTGACCAGTTCCTTTGCAGTATAAGCACTCAGTTTCAGGCTTAGCTCCAGACTTTGGTTTCTTCCCGGGAGTTGCAACTTGCTTGCTATTCTTTTTGAAGTTCCGCTTCTTTCCCTTGCCCTTTGATGTCTACTACACAACCTTCTTCTTGTAGACGTTGTTGGGCCTCCAAGTGCAGAGGTTTGTAGGACAGTAGCAAATTTCCCTCAAGTGGATGACCTAAGGTTTATCAATCCGTGGGAGGCGTAGGATGAAGATGGTCTCTCTCAAACAACCCCGCAGAGTCTCTTGTGTCCCCAACACACCCAATACAATGGTAAATTGTATAGGTGCACTAGTTTGGAGAAGAGATGGTGATACAAGTGCAATATGGATGGTAGACATAGGTTTTTGTAATAAGAAAATATAAAAACAGCAAGGTAACTAGAGATAAAAGTGAGCATAAACGGTGTTGCAATGATAGAAAACAAGGCCTAGGGTTCATACTTTCACTTGTGCAAGTTCTTTCAACAATAATAACATAATTGAATCATACTACTAGGGTACGAAACCACCTCAAAGTAATTATTTCTGATTGATCTATTCAAGAGTCTGTAGTAAAATAACACGAAGCTATTCTTTCCGTTCAATCTATCATAGAGTTCGTACTAGAATAACACCTTAAGATACAAATCAACCAAAACCCTAATGTCACCTAGATACTCCATTGTCACCTCAAATATCCGTGGGCATGATTATACGATATGCATCACACAATCTCAGATTCATCTATTCAACCAACACAAAGTACTTCAAAGAGTGTCCCAACGTTTCTACCGGAGAGTCAAGACGAAAACGTGTGCCAAACCCTATGCATAGATTCCCAAGGTCACGGAACCCGCAAGTTGATCACCAAAACATACATCAAGTGGATCACGTGATATCCCATTGTCACCACAGATAAGCACATGCAATACATACATCAAGTGTTCTCAAATCCTTAAAGACTCAATGTGATAAGATAACTTCAAAGGGAAAACTCAATTCATTACAAGAGAGTAGAAGGAGAGAAACATCATAAGATCCAACTATAATAGCAAAGCTCGCGATACATCAAGATCGTGCCATCTCAAGAACACGAGAGAGAGAGAGATCAAACACATAGCTAGTGGTACATACCCTCAGCCCGGAGGGTGGACTACTCCCTCCTCGTCATCGAGAGAGCCGGGATGATGAAGATAGCCACCGGTGAGGGTTCCCCCCTCCGGAAGGGTGCCGGAACTGGGTCTAGATTGGTTTTCGGTGGCAACAGAGGCTTTTGGCGGTGGAACTCCCGATCTAAGTTATTTTCCAGAGGTTTCAGTATATATAGGAGGTGTTGGAGTCGGGGGCAAGTAAAGGGGGTCTCCGGGCTGTCCACGAGACAGGGGGGCGCGCCCAAGGAGAGGGGACGCGCGCCCCACCCTCGTGGGCAGCCCGTGGACCTTCTGGTCCTCCTCCGATACTCTCTGGTCTTCTTTTGGTCAAAAAACATCCTCCGTTGAGTTTCAGGTCAATTGGGCTCCGTTTGATATTCCTTTTCTGCGATACTCTAAAACAGGAGAAAAAGAGAAACTGGCACTGGGCTCTGGGTTAATAGGTTAGTCCCAAAAATCTTATAAAAGTGTATATTAAAGCCCATAAAACATCCTAGAAGGATAATATAATAGCATGGAGGAATAAAAATTTATAGATACGTTGGAGACGTATCAAGCATCCCCAAGCTTAATTCCTACTCGTCCTCGAGTAGGTAAATGATAAAAACGGAATTTTTGATGTGGAATGCTAACCAACATAATTTTCAATGTAATTCTCTTTATTGTGGCATGAATGTTCAAATCCGAAAGATTCAAGACAAAAGTCTATATTGACATAAGAAATAATAATACTTCAAGCATACTAACAAAGCAATCATGTCTTCTCAAAATAACATGGCCAAAGAAAGTTATCCCTACAAAATCATATAGTCTGGCTATGCTCCCTCTTCATCACACAAAATATTCATATGATGCACAACCCCGGTTTCAGCCAAGCAATTGTTTTCATACTCAATTGTTTCAAACCTTTCAACTTTCACGCAATACATGAGCGTGAGCCATGGATATAGCACTATAGGTGGAATAGAGTGGTGGTTGTGGAGAAGACAAAAAGCAGGAAGATAGTCTCACATCGACTAGGCGAATCAACGGGCTATGGATATGCCCATCAATAGATATCAATGTGAGTGAGTAGGGATTGCCATGCAACGGAAGCACTAGAGCTATAAATGTATGAAAGCTCAACAAAAGAAACTAAGTGGGTGTGCATCCAACTTGCTTGCTCACGAAGGCCTAGGGCATTTGAGGAAGCCCATCGTTGGAATATATAAGCCAAGTTCTATAATGAAAATTCCCACTAGTATATGAAAGTGACTAAACATGAGACTCTCTATCATGGAGAACATGGTTCTACTTTGAAGCACAAGTGTGGAAAAAGATAGTAGCATTGTCCCTTTTCTTTTATTTTCTCTTTTTCCCTTTTTTTTCTTTTTTTGGGCCTTTCTTTTTCTTGGGCTTTCCTCTTTTTTTCTTTTTCTTTTTCTTTTTTTGGGACAATGCTCTAATAATGATGATCATCACACTTATATTGATTTACAACTCGATACTAGAACAAAGTATGACTCTATATGAATGCCTCCGGCCGTGTACCGGGATGTGCAATGAATCAAGAGTGACATGTATGAAAAATTATGCATGGTGGCTTTGCCACAAATACGATGTCAACTACATGATCATGCATGGCAATATGACAATATGAAGCGTGTCATATAAACGGAACGGTGGAAAGTTGCATGGCAATATATCTCGGAATGGCTATGGAAATGCCATGATAGGTAGGTATGGTGGCTGTTTTGAGGAAGGTATATGGTGGCTGTTTGATAAAGGTATATAGTGGGTGTATGGTACCGGCGAAAGTTGCGCGGTACATGAGAGGCTAGCAATGGTGGAAGGGTGAGAGTGCGTATAATCCATGGACTCAACATTAGTCATAAAGAACTCATATACTTATTGCAAAAAATTACGAGTCATCGAAACAAAGCAATAAACGCATGCTCCTAGGGGGGAGGTTGGTAGGAGTTAACCATCGCGCGCCCCCGACCTCCACACAAAGGTTGGCACTCAATAAATACCTCATGATCTAACTTCGTCACATAGCGGTTCACCATACGTGCATGCTACGGGAATCACAAACTTTAACACAAGTATTTCTTGAATTCATAATTACCCCACTAGCATAACTCTAAAATCACCATCCTCATATCTCAAAACAATCATCAAGTATCAAACTTCTCCTATCATTCAATGCACTTTATGTGAAAGTTTTTACTATACCCAACTTGGATGCCTATCATATTAGGACTAGTTTTATAACCAAAGCGAATTACCATGTTGTTCTAAAAGACTCTCAAAATAATATAAGTGAAGCATGAGGTTTCATCTGTTTCTTCAAAATAAAACCACCGCCGTGCTCTAAAAGATATAAGTGAAGCACTAGAGCAAACAACAAACTACTCCGAAAGATATAAGTGAAGATCAATGAGTAGTTGAATAATTATGTAACTATGTGGATACTCTCTAACATTTAAGAATTTAAGATCTTGGGATATTATTCAAACATCAAGCAAACAAATTAAAACAAAATGACGCTCCAAGCAAAACACATATCATGTGGTGAACAAAAATATAACATCGAGTAAAGTTACCGATGAACGAAGACGAAAGAGGGGATGCCTTCCGGGGCATCCCCAAGCTTAGGCTTTTGGTTGTCCTTGAATTTTACCTTGGTTTGCCTTGGGCATCCCCAAGCTTAGGCTCTTGCCACTCTTTGTTCCATAGTCTATCAAATCCATACTCAAAACTTGAAAACTTCACAACACAAAACTTAGCCAAAAATCTCGTGAGCTCCGTTAGTATAAGAAAACAAACCCCCACTCAAAGGTAATGTAATGAACTCATTCTTTGTTTATATTGGTGTTAAACCTAATGTATTACAACTTCTCTATGATTCATATTCGCAATACTACTCATAGATGCATCAAAATAAGCAAACAACACACGAAAAACAGAATCTGTCAAAAACAGAACAGTCTGTAGTAATCTGTAACTTTCGAATACTTCTGTAACTCCAAAAAATTGAAATAAATTGGTAAACATGAGGAATTTGTCTATCAATCATCTGCAAAAAAGAATCAACTAAATAGCATTCTCTAGTAAAATTTGGTGGCTAATCTCGTGAACGCTAAAGTTTCTGTTTTTTACAGCATGATCATATAAATTTCTCACAAGTCTTCCCAAAGGTTCTACTTGGCACACACACTAATTAAAACACAAAACCACATCTAAACAGAAGCTAGATGAAATATTTATTCCTAAACAGAAGGAAAAGCAAATAAAATAAAGTTGGGTTGCCTCCCAACAAGCGCTATCGTTTAACGCCCCTAGCTAGGCATGATGATTTCAATGATGCTCGCGTAAAAGATAAGAACTGAAACATAAAGGGAGCATCATGAAGAATATGACTAACACATTTAAGTCTAACCCACTTCCTATGCATAGGGATTTTGTGAGAAAACAACTTATGAGAATGATAATCAACTAGCATAGGAAGGGAAAACGAGCATAACTCCAAGATTTTAAGCACATAGAGAGGAAACTTGATATTATTGCAATATGTAGAAGCACATCATCCTCTCTCATAATAAGTTTAATTAGCATCATGAATGAATTCAACAATATAACCAGCACATAAAGCATTATTTTCATGATCTACTTGCATAGAAATTTTAGTACTCTCCACATAAGCAAATTTATTCTCATCAATAGTAGTGGGAGCAAACTCAACAAAATAACTATCATGTGAAGCATAATCCAATTGAAAACTAAAATCATGATGACAAGTTTCATGGTTATCATTATTCTTGATAGCATACAATTCATCACAATAATCATCATAGATAGCAACTTTGTTCTCATAATCAATTAGAACCTCTTCTGAAATAGTGGATTCATCACTAAATAAAGTCATGACCTCTCCAAATCCACTTTCATAAATATAATCATCATAAATAGGAGGCATGCTTTCATCATAATAAATCTTCTCATCAAAAGTTGGGGGACTAAAAATATCATCTTCATCAAACATAGCATCCCCAAGCTTGTGGCTTTGCATATCATTAGCATCATGGGTATTCAAAGAATTCACACTAACAACATTGCAATCATGCTGATCATGCAAATATTTTATGCCAAGCATTCTATGTAATTATTCTTCTAGTACTTGAGCACAATTTTCCTTCCCATCATTTTCACGAAAGATATTAAAAAGATGAAGCATATGAGGTACCCTCAATTCCATTTTTTTATAGTTTTCTTTTATAAACTAAACTAGTGATAAAACAAGAAACTAAAAGATTCGATCGCAAGATCTAAAGATATACCTTCAAGCACTAACCTCCCCGGCAACGGCGCCAGAAAAGAGCTTGATGTCTACTACACAACCTTCTTCTTGTAGATGTTGTTGGGCCTCCAAGTGCAGAGGTTTGTAGGACAATAGCAAATTTCCCTCAAGTGGATGACCTAAGGTTTATCAATCCGTGGGAGGCATAGGATGAAGATGGTCTCTCTCAAACAACCCTGCAACCAAATAACAAAGAGTCTCTTGTGTCCCCAACACACCCAATACAATGATAAATTGTATAGGTGCACTAGTTCGGCGAAGAGATGGTGATACAAGTGCAATATGGATGGTAGATATAGGTTTTTGTAATAAGAAAATATAAAACAGCAAGGTAACTAAAGATAAAAGTGAGCATAAACGGTGTTGCAATGATAGGAAACAAGGCCTAGGGTTCGTACTTTCACTTGTGCAAGTTCTCTCAACAATAATAACATAATTGAATCATACTACTAGCCCTCAACATGCAACAAAGAGTCACTCCAAAGTAACTAGTAGCGGAGAACAAACGAAGAGATTATGGTACGGTACGAAACCACCTCAAAGTTATTCTTTCTGATTGATCTATTCAAGAGTCCGTAGTAAAATAACACGAAGCTATTCTTACCGTTCAATCTATCATAGAGTCCGTACTAGAATAACACCTTAAGATATAGATCAACCAAAACCCTAATGTCGCCTAGGTACTCCATTGTCACCTCAAGTATCCATGGGCATGATTATACGATATGCATCACACAATCTCAGATTCATCTATTCAACCAACACAAAGTACTTCAAAGAGTGCCCCAACGTTTCTACCGGAGAGTCAAGACGAAAACGTGTGCCAACCCCTATGCATAGATTCCCAAGGTCACGGAACCCGCAAGTTGATCACCAAAACATACATCAAGTGGATCACGTGATATCCCATTGTCACCACAGATAAGCACATGCAAGACATACATCAAGTGTTCTCAAATCCTTAAAGAATCAATCCGATAAGATAACTTCAAAGGGAAAACTCAATTCATTACAAGAGAGTAGAAGGGGAGAAACATCATAAGATCCAACTATAATAGCAAAGCTCGCGATACATCAAGATCATGCCATCTCAAGAACATGAGAGAGAGAGAGATCAAACACATAGCTACTGATACATACCCTCAGCCCCGAGGGTGGACTACTCCCTCCTCGTCATGGAGAGCGCCGGGATGATGAAGATAGCCACCGGTGAGGGTTCCCCCCTCCGGCAGGGTGCCGAAACAGAGTCTAGATTGGTTTTCAGTGGCAACAGAGGCTTTCGGCGACGGAACTCCCGATCTAGGTTATTTTCTGGAGGTTTCAGTATATATAGGAGGTGTTGGAGTCGGGGGCAAGTAAAGGGGGTCTCCGGGCTGTCCACGAGGCAGGGGGCGCTCCCAAGGAGAGGGGGCGCACCCCCCACCCTCGTAGGCAGCCCGTGGACCTTCTGGTCCCCCTCCGCTACTCTTTGGTCTTCTTTTGGTCCAAAAACGTCCTGCGTTGAGTTTCAGGTCAATTGGGCTCAGTTTGATATTCGTTTTCCGCGATACTCTAAAACAGGAGAAAAAACAGAAACTGGCACTAGGCTCTGGGTTAATAGGTTAGTCCCAAAAATCATATAAAAGTGTATATTAAAGCCCATAAAATATCCTAGAAGGATAATATAATAGCATGGAACAATAAAAAATTGTAGATACGTTGGAGACGTATCACCCTTTTTCTTGAAACTAGTGGTCTTGTTAGCCATCAACACTTGATGCTCCTTTTTGATTTCTACCTCCGCAGCTTTGAGCATTGCGAAGAGCTCATGAATTTTCTTCTCCATCCCTTTCATATTATAGTTCATCACGAAGCCGTTGTAGCTTGGTGGCAGTGATTGGAGAACTTTGTCAATGACACTATCATTAGGAATATTAACCCCCAGCTGAGTTAAGTGATTATGATATCCAGACATTCTGAGTATGTGTTCACTGACAGAACTATTCTCCTCCATCTTGCAGCTATAGGACTTGTTGGATACTTCATATCTCTCAACTTGGGCATTTTCTTGAAATATTAACTTCAACTCTTGGAACATCTCATATGCTCTATGACGTTCAAAACATCTTTGAAGTCCCGATTCTAAGCCGTAAAGCATGGCACACTGTACTATCGAGTAGTCATCAGATCGAACTTGCCAGACGTTTATAACATCAGTTACTCCTGCAGCAGGCCTTTCACCTAGCGGTGCATCAAGGACATAGTTCTTCTGTGCAACAATGAGGATAATCCTCAAGTTACATACCCAGTCCGTGTAGTTGCTACCATCATCTTTCAACTTAGCTTTCTCTAGGAACACATTAAAATTCAAGGGAACGGTAGCACGGGCCATTGATCTACAACATAGATATGCAAAAATTATCAGGACTAAGTTCATGATAAATTAAGTTAAATTAATCATATTACTAAAGAACTCCCACTTAGATAGACATCCCTCAAGTCATCTAAATGATACGTGATCCAAATCAACCAAACCATGTCCGATCATCACGTGAGATGGAGTAGTTTTCAATGGTGAACATCTCTATGTTGATCATATCTACTATATGATTCACGTTCGACCTTTCGGTCTCCAGTGTTTTGACGCCATGTCTGTACATGCTAGGCTCGTCAAGTTTAACCTGAGTATTCCGCATGTGCAAAATTGTCTTGCACCCGTTGTATGTGAACATAGAGCTTATCACACCCGATCATCACGTGGTGACTCAACACGACGAACTATCGCAACGGTGCACACTTAGGGAGAACACTTGTACCTTGAAATATTAGTAAGGGATCATCTTATAATGTTACCGTCGTACTAAGCAAAATAAGATGCATAAATAGATAAAATGGCCATCATAATCTTATGCCTTTGATCTCCATCTCCAAAGCACCGTCATGATCTCCATCGTCACGGGCATGACACCTTGATCTCCATCGTAGCGTCGTGGTCGTCTCGCCAACTATTGCTTCTACGACTATCGCTAACTCGTTAATCAATAGTGAGCCTCTAGTTGGCTAGCTCGTTGATCAATAGATGGTCACGGTTTCATGACCATGGACATTGTATGTCGTTGATAATGGGATCGCATCATTAGGAGAATGATGTGATGGACAATACCCAACCCTAAGCATAACACAAGATCGTGTAGTTCGTCTGCTAAAGCTTTTCCAATGTCAAGTATCATTTCCTTAGACCATGAGATTGTGCAACTCCCAGACACCGTAGGAATGCTTTGGGTGTACCAAACATCACAACGTAACTGGGTGGCTGTAAAGGTGCACTACGGGTATCACCGAAAGTATCTGTTAGGTTGGTACGAATCGAGACTGGGATTTGTCACTCCGTATGACGGAGAGGTATCTCTGGGCCCACTCGGTAAGACATCATCGTAATGAGCTCAATGTGACTAAGGAGTTGGCCATGGGATGATGTGTTATGGAACGAGTAAAGAGACTTGCCGATAATGAGATTGAACAAGGTATCGGGATACCGACGATCGAATCTCGGGCAAGTATCATACCGTTAGACAAAGGGAATTGTATACGCGATTGATTGAATCCTTGACATCGTGGTTAATCCGATAAGATCATCGTGGAACATGTGGGAGCCAACATGGGTATCCAGATCCCGCTGTTGGTTATTGGCCGGAGAAATGTCTCGGTCATGTCTGCATGGTTCCCGAACCCGTAGGGTCTTCACTCTTAAGGTTAGATGATGCTAGGGTTATAGGGAATGTATATATGTGGTTACCGAATGTTGTTCGGAGTTTCGGATGAGATCCCGGACGTCACGAGGAGTTCCAAAATGGTCCAGAGGTGAAGATTTATATATGTGAAGTCATTATATGGTCACCGAAATGGTTCGGGGGGTGCCGGTATTATACCGGGACCACTGAAGGGGTTCCAGGGATCCACCTGCCTCGGAGGGCCCTATGGGCTGTATATAAATATGAGAAAACAGTTTTTAAAAAAAATGTTAAAATAGTTTGGTTTTTCCTCTGGGCTTAATTGGTTGAGGTTTTATTTGGTTGAGTTTTTTTGTTCAAGTTTGGTTTGGGTATATAGAAAAACCAGTTTGGGTTTAACTGGTTACGGGCTTAAAGAGTTTGGGCCTAACCACTGAAAACTATGGGTTCCAACCCGGTTTCTCGCCGCGAAGGGCAACCGAGAAAGAAAAAAAATCCCCATCGAGCCTGTTGAGCTAAACCTACTCATTCTCGAGCGGTCGAGCCCTCTACCGCCGCCACCGCCATCGGCCTCCCCGTCTCATTCACACCTCGCTGGCCTACGCCCTCTCCCCCTCCCCCTCCCCTCACAGATTAGTGCCCCCCTCATCCTCCTGCTCGCCTTCCTCGCCCCTCCTCGACGTGCTCGTCGGCAGCGTCGGGCATCATCCGGCTGCCGTTCTCCGGGGCCTGTGCCGCGCCGGCTGACTCAGCCGTCTATCTCAACTCCTTCATCTTCACGCACCCGGGCGAGCGGCGACAGCGTGGCTGGGAGGATCAGAGCCTCCTACGGCGCACCAGGGTGACGAGACCTCCACATCCTACATCGGCGCCTCCTAAGTCAAGTTCGTCGAGGCCGGCGGCGCCCGCACCGTCCCGCTCATCTACAACGAGCCCGTGAGCGCCTCCTCGAGGTCACTGCCTCCAGATCCCCACCTCCCTCCCCTTCGACTCTTATTTTACTCTAGAAATTCCAGTTCTTTGGAAGTCAATCCGAAGTAGATGTACCGATTCTTTGGAAACCAAATAGAAAACTCGGTCCTCAGTGCGTGCATGTGTCTCAGATCCGTGAAAACACTAGACAAAAGTGCTTCAAATTTAGTCTGAATCTTATAGTAGTCTGAATCTTACTCTAAAATTTAGTCTGAACCCCGGCATGCATACGACAGGAGTTGAACATATATAGTCTCTGACTTGTAGTTCCTATGCTCAAGGGTTGGGAGCTGCTGCATATTCATCATAAGATAGATATTGATGATGGAAGTGCACTGCGCTCTGGAACTGAATGAGCATCTGCCATGTTTCGTTAAGGATGTGCAGGCAGGCATCACTCTAGTAAATAATACAACATCTGCTCTCTTGTTTACTGAAAGAAACATGGCAGAGATGCATACACCTGCTCATTCACACTACCACCCTAATAATGGACTGACCTTTGACTTACTCCTTAATTTTGAAAACATGGCAGAACGTGATGAATGTTTCTTTGATTATTTTAATTTTAGTTGATAAATGTGATTGGATTGACTGAACGTGATGAAGTGGATTAACTTCGAATCAAATTAACATCGATCGATTACCTTTTGGGGAATTCAAAAAATGTTCAAAATATAGACGTACATCTACTATCTCTTTACGGTAGAAAGGTAGAAAGAAAAGAAAGCTGCTAGAAATTGAGCAGCTAATAGCAATAATCAATTTATATTTCTGTTGATTGTTTGAATGCTACACTTTAGTTCCATGACTGTAATATCACCTAACAACATACTATCTCCATATGTATTTTCCATGTGAATTATAGAACTATTCTAGCATTCTCTAACAATAATCTTCCATATGTATTTTCACATGCAGCGTGCTCTGAAATTTGAGACATGTCTACCTCAGAGGTTTCCGAGCGTGCCAATTCCATGGATGAGGATATGAGTCAAGTACCGCGTGCTAGAAGGTCCAAGGTGTGGGAGCGTTATGAGCAAGATCTGGTTCACATACATGGTGATCTCAAGGCTGTGTGCAAATATTGTGGAACACAACTTCACACCAAGTTTGGGACTACGAGCTTGAGAACCCATATTGCAGAGTCTTGCAAATCAATTGAGGATGGTTGCAGGAAGAGTTTTCTGTTGACTATGAAAACAACATCCGAAGGCCCGTTTGTGTTTGATGAAAAAGTTTGTCGTGAACTCATGGTCAAGTATTGCATCCATGCTGAGATCCCCTTTCTTAAGTTTGAAGATCCCCACCTTCAACCATGGATTGACTCAATGCAGCCAGCGTTTCAAATCAAGGGTCGTCACACGATTAGTGATGATGCAGTGAAGATGTATAAAGGAATGAAGAAAGATATCGAAGTAGAGCTACACAATTTGGATTCTCGCATTTGCTTAACATCTGACATGTGGGCATCATCACAGGAATTGGGCTACATGTGCATCGCCGCCCATTATATCAATGCAGAATTCAACTACAAGAAGAAGACCATAAGTTTCGCAGAAGTGAAGTATCCCCACACAGGCTATGCGATAGAAGAAGAAATAGTTCGTTGCTTAACAGAATGGGGCATAAGGGGCAAATTATTCACTTTGACACTAGATAATGCCAGCAATAATACTAATGCATGTAAGGAGTTAATAAAATATCACAAACATGAGCTGCTCCTTGAAGGTCAACATTTGCATGTCAGGTGTTGTGCGCACATTCTTAATATCTTGGTTCAGGATGGAATGAAAATAATACATGAAGCTATTGACATGATACGTGAGCTGCTGAAGTATATTGACTCTTCTCCTTCAAGACTTCAAGATTTCAATACAATTGCAAGTGGGATGGGTCTACGTGCAAAGAAAGGCATCTCTGTTGATACACCAACCAGATGGAACTCAACATGGAAAATGCTTGTAGAAGCATTGACGTACAAATCTGTCCTCACTAGTTATGCCAATAGAAAGATGATAGAGTCTCCAAGTGAGGAAGAATGGGAGAAGGCAAAAGCTATTTGTGAGTTTCTAAAAGCTTTTGAAGAGCTTACCTTGATTATTTCAGCTCACAGGAAGCTAACTTCACATAAGTTTCTGCCAGTTGTGCTTTCTATTCGCCATGCATTGAAAGATCCGGGTTGGCAGACCTCTGATGTGTTGAAGGAATTGGCGGTAGTGATGCAAACGAAGCTCGCTAAATATTGGAATCCCGAGGAGAAGGAGAATGCAGATCCTGACCGCCGTAGAAAAAGCAAGGGCATTGAGTTTAACCATGCACTTGTCATTGCTACGTTCCTGGATCCAAGGAGGAAAGAAGATTACTTGGATTTCTTCTATTGCAAGTTGTCTACCAACGCGGAGCAGATTACAAAACAAGTGGAGATTGCTTGAGAATGGGTGAGAAAGTATGTCAAGGAATATGAGCTACTTGCAACGACAAGCACTGCACACTCGACACCTTCTAATCAAGGCAATACCACTATTGGATCACCTATTGCAGGGAAAAGGAAGTTGGAAGAAGAGTTTGCCCAGCACAAGTCTCGTCGGAGGTCACGTGTACACAAATCTGAGCTTGATGCATACTTGGAAGAAGCATCCGAGAAGGTCGGTGATGACTTTGATGTCTTGGGTTGGTGGAAAAGGCATGCCGAAAATTTTCCTATATTGGCATCTATGGCCCGTGACTTTCTTGCAATCCCTTTGAGCACAGTGGCATCTGAATCAACCTTCAGTTGTGGTAAGAGGATACTAGGCGACAAGAGAAGCTCTTTGAACCCTGATATGCTAGAAGTGCTTGTTTGTGCTAAAGATTGGTTGTTCAAACCAAAGGAGGGTGAGCTAACCGCTTACATTCTGGTTCTACCGCTTACTTGTATAGAAGTGTTCATATGCCTTTAAATTAGTTCTTTGTTTCATTTGCAGGAGATGGACAGTAAGGATGCAACTAAAAAATTGAAACCAAGAAAAAGGTAAAAATATGATCCTGATCATCGATTGGCCTTTGCCTTGCTCCTTTTTTCCATTATAGTGATTGGACAAGCAAAAACACTGTCGTTAAGCAAGTAAACATTGCCAGCACTAGTCTGTAGAACTATTGGACTTTGGTTTGATATGACACTCTTGACAAGGAGTGATGAATCAGCGAGATGCATATCATAAGTTCACTGAATTTGTTGGCTGGAACACAGCCGGGTCTTGTTGCCCTATTTCTTCCTCTGTTATTGTAGGAAGTACATGATTTTAGTAAGAGGCACATATAGCTTTGCTAGTCGGATGAAAAGGTCAGGTGTTGAGTACATTTGCTAGTCTGGTGTGGAGTACAAGATGTGGCTTTGCTGTTGTACTGTACATCAGGTCATCTTTTGCTGAATTTTAGTGGAGAGCATGTACAGTTTCAAATTCAACAACATGGTCATTAGTTTTCCCAGATTGGGTCATTAGTTTAATCATGTATTACGCAAGTGTTTTCTAAGTGAAATGATGTCCATGTTATTTTTCAGGTCGTGGTCATTCTCATGTTCTCGGGTGCTTGTGCCGCGGCCAGCATGATGATCTTTTTCATGAAGCATGTGAACTCCTGCGCCGAGTACTAGCAGCTTTGTAATACGAGTCCTTTGTAATGTATATTCAGTTTGAGATGTCATTTCTTTGTTAATACAGCTTCTCGGATGATCTTGTATCGTCGTTTTTTTGTTAATTTCAATTCGTCAGAGATTGACTTGATGCTCAATTCTGAATACGAGTCCTTTGTAATATATATTCAGTTTGAGATGTCATTGTTAAACTCCAGTTGGGTGAAGCAGTAAGTTGGTTCAGTGTGCTTATTGTTTTTTGGTTCACTATTAATATAGTGCTTTGTTGCTTCACTATGTCAAACTCATTTGATCAAACGGTTCCTAACCCATTTATGTACACAGTTTCAATCCATGGTTGAAGGCTTGGTTTAGTTTAGTTTGGTTAAAATTCGGAGTAGGTTTGGTTTTGGTTGGGTGTCAGATATCTCACGTGGGTTTAGTTTAGGTTCAAGTCTCAAGCTAGCTCACGTGAGTTTGGTTGAGTTATGGTTCAAGTATCAAACTTTTCTCAGATTTATTTGAGGCCGTGCCGTCCGCTTGGTGATCCGTTGCCTGATGATGTTCGTCAAAAAAAGATCCGTTGCTTGTTGCACGCACCCGTTCTTGGCCAGTTTGGAGCAGTAAGGTCAACTCCACCGCGTGACCCATCAGGACGCCCGTTTTTGTTCGTTTGGGGTTCGATTTGGCGGACATCCGGGGGGCGGACAGACATATGGGGCAACTGCACCCAACGCGCAGAAGGCCTCTGGGACATCAAACTGTCCGCCCCGCCTTGCCCCGAGCTCGCCATGCCGCCCCGCACACCCCAGAGCCCCGCTGCGAGCTCGCCATGCCGCATTGCCCGAGCTCGCCATGCCGCCCCGCGCGAACCCTCCGCGAGCTCGCCGCCGCCCTGCCGTGCGTGCCCCGCCCCGAACTCGCGTTGCCCCGCGCACGTGCCCCAGCCTTGCCTCAGGCCGCGCCGAGCCGCGCCCGCCCTTTCCTCTGCCGTCGCCGCCGCGGCCCCGTGAGCACGCGCCGCCCCGTGCGGCGGGGGCGCGTCGGCGCAGCGCGTGCGCGGGCGCGGCGGGCGGGCGGGTGGGCGGCGCACCGCGCGGCAGGCGGACAGGAGCGGGTGGCGGCGGGCGGGCGGGCGGCGAGGGGAGGGCGGCGGAGCGCGCGCGGAGCAGCGGCGGGAGCAGCACGGCAGCGGCGAGGGCACGCCCGAGTAGCGGCGAAGCGCGCGGGAGCAGCGGGTCCGAGCTGCGGCAGGCGCGCGGGAGCAGCGCGGCGAGCGGCGGCGGGCGCGCAGGAGCAGAGCAAGCAGTGCGGCGGGCCTGGCGAGCGGCGGCGGGCGTGCGGGAGCAGAGCAAGCCGCGCGGCGGGCCTGGCGAGCAGCGCGGCGGGCCTGGCGAGCAGCGCGGCGGCAAGCAGCGGGGCGGCGGCGGGTCCCATCCAGCCTCTCGGTCTCAATGATTTGTGGGCCAGAGGGATGGCACGGGCGGACAGGAGCGGACGAGAAGGGCGAGGAGAGTGTCTGTTTTCTGTCCGTTCGGGAGCATTCTTGTACCAAGTTTGCTTCAGGTTTGGGGTTGGGCTGAAAAAAAAAGCGTCCATAAGACAACTCTGTCCGTTTAGGTATTACCGCTAGGTCGTATTTTACCTCAAACGAACAAAACCGGACCGGATGGGTCACGCGGTGGAGTTGGCCTAACTTCAAACTCTTGAAGGGTACGAGCGGTATATGAGAGGTGGGGAGACGGGTGTCTGCGGGGCACGTGCAGTGCCGGTGAGGGGCACTCAGAGCGCCTTTAATCTCCTCTCTGCTCTCGCCACACGGTGCTATCAGCTGTGTTGCGCGCCACATGTACTACTGTTGCAGCGGGCAGAGAGCTCGAGACGGAACGAAACGAAATGATGGCGCGATACGCTGCGGACCTGGAAGCCCCGATTCAATGCCGCCCGACGCCAGAGTGCCCCCACATGCAGGTCTGGTTCACTCCCTCCCCACCGCTGGATCTCGATGACCCGTACGAACATGGAACATCAGTCTCTCTCTTCCGCCGGTCTCGTGCAAGCAAACGATGAAACGAATGTAGCTAGAGTGATTACTAGCATCTAGCAGGGGGGATGGATGATGATGAGATTGATTGCGCCGCACGTCCATGTCATGTGCCGCCTTCCTCGTCGCTGTTGCGCTGCACGGATGTTGCGTCTGCGTATCAGTGATAGACGATGGCACATGGATGGGCTCGCCCTGCCTCTCTGCCTGCGTCCCCATGGCTTGCAACGAGAATGGCAGGCAGGCACACGCGGCTGGGTTTTTCCAACACATGGTGGGTCGTCTGTGCGACGAACACGCGCATATACAGTGGGAAGTTGACACGATGTGACTTGGACCATGGGTGTATAGTTGAAACACTCATTGCGAGTACAACAATTTGCACTGTGATATGGTCCGTGTACATGCTGACGTACATGAGTCGCTACTCGCTAGCATATGTTGCTAGCCGTCGTTCGCTAGTCCAACTGGCCGGCACGGAGCATAGTGTACTGTGCCAGAAAATTAGCAACTTTTGTGTGGCGAGAAGATAGTGTACTCCTACTACAGCAGCTACGGCACTTACAGATAGTGGAAATTGGAAGGCTGTCCTTGGATACTCCAGGGGGCAGCGACGTCAATGCGGCGGTGGACCGGGTCACGGGGTGGGTCTCAATGCTCATGTGATCCGTGGGCCCGGAATAAAGAGGGCCAGAAATTAGGAATCCATGATCCAAGACGAGTACATCAAACATCACCTGGGTTAAACTAAACTAATCCATTGTCTCAGAACAAAAAAACTAAACCAATCCATGCAAACACGAGGCGACTAACCCGGAAACGTCCTCGTCCCGAAGCTGAATGAACGGTTCATTCATCCGTATCGCACCGATGCGACGTCGACGCATGGTGCATGGTGCGTCATGCATGCATCTCCTTCGTGCGCCGCACCCCAGGCTAAGCTACGGTGTGTACATGCATGCACCTGGGTGTGTACACGAACGAACGTGCATTATCCTCTCTCTCAAAAAAAAAAACGAACGAACATTTCTCTCGTAGTGGCATCTCTCTTATAAATTGCTAACAGGGCAAAGATAATGAGACCACTCTTTGCCAAAGCTGATGGCAAAAGAGGTGGCTAAGCTTTGAAACATTTCTTTATAATGATGCAGCCACATGAAAGTGTAAATATACGGGGCCCTGTTTGGAACATGTACCGTACCTTTTTCTGGATATCAAAGATTCGGACGATACATACATGTTTAGGCCTCTCCGAGTGCTCCACCTTAGACCCCTCCCAATGCTCCACCTTGTACAGGTGCTAAGGCTGCCATGTAGGCAAAAAATCTGATGTGGCAAGGTAATTAAGAGGAAAGAGATGAGTGTAGTGACCCCAGGAAGAAACAATGCTAAGCGCGAGAACCTAGGCAAAAGACTTAAATGAAAGAATCCCACCAATGCATGAAGAACTTTAGTTGCAAAATCATTAAATGAAGCATGCTTAGCACCAACAAGTTAAGCACCTATGCATTGAGAGCTTTAGTTGCTAAAGTTTTTAATGTGCTTAGCACCTTATGTTAGCACCAATGCATTGGAAGTAGCCTTATACATGTGCTAAGCCTGCCATGTACACGAAAAATCTGATGTGTCAAGACAATTAAGAGGAGATGAATTTGATTATCTAGGAAGAACCAATGACAAGCGCGCGGACATAGGCAAAACATTTAAATGAAGTAAGCTCACCAATGCATGAAAGAGTTTAGTAGCTACGTTATTAAATGAAGGGAGCTTAGCTATAAATGAAGCGCGCGAACATAGACAAAACATTTAAATGAAGTAAGCTCACCAATGCATGAAAGAGTTTAGTAGCTAAGCAGAAAACGGGTAGGAAAAAACGAACATACAAAGGAAAAACTATTCACTAAGGACGGGTTTGGTAGCCTGCATTATGCCCAGCCAGGCCCGCATGGGATGTTTCTGGGTTGTTTGGTTATCTCGGTCGCATTGAAAAGTTGGCCCGTAGGGAACTCAAAGCACCTCTCAGCCTGCACCTGTAGGAACGCTCAAATCGGCCGTTTCTACCGGGCCAGGCTGAGGCGAGCCACCTTCGAGCGCACATGGTGGGCCCTCCTGAACGAGAGGATGCGAGCGGCATACACCCTTTACATTGTTTCTCCTTCCACCTCCGGTAAGCTCCTTCTCTAATCTTCTTTCTTAGGTCCCTTCTAATCCACACAACAGTGCATCAATTCGAGATGAGCTCTACTTGAAAAAGATGCGCATCGATGTTATGGTTCCATTTTTGTGACCAGTTCGTAGTTTCGTCAACCGTAAATGTTTAGTTTCATGTTCATGTTTGGAGCTATTTTGAATGAATTTTGTCAAATTCATCGTGCACGGTCGACCGTTTGAATTCTCCTTTCATCAGTAGCTTCATCTTACAGTTTCACACGACTTTCATGTTGCACTTTTCTGTTTCGACGATCGTAGATGATTAAATTCGACTTCTTCCTGTGTGTCAACTTAGTAGGTCCACAAGTGAGCCTCCAAATATGGTGGGTCCCAGCTAGCAGGGGAGTTTTTTTGTGCGTAATAAGGAGACACTTCCTTGCGTGCGAAGATATAGAGGCCCTTCCGGTAGGTCCCCGCTTGTCGGATTCAGTGCTCCGCAGACCCAAAGAGGTTCGAACTCAGGGGCGCGAACGAAGGGATCCGCTTCACCTAGGCACTCCGCTCGCCATGCTCAAGGTTCAAGCTCGCCGAGCTGGATGGATGAAGGGGAGGAAGAACACAGAGATTTACCTAGGTTCGGGCCACCTTGCGGTCTAAAACCCTACTCCTGCTTTGTGGTGGATTGACCTCACAAGGAGGTTGAGGATGAACTAGTACAATGATGAGCTGCCTCACGAGGGCTCGAGTGGTGAGGGTGAAATGGGTCTAATTCCCTCTACGGTGGTGGATAGCCTATATTCATAGTGGCCACGGTCCTCTTCCCTCATCGTTTAGGCGGGAAGGGATTCCACAATGGCCAAATTTGAAGGGGGACATGTCGAGGTTTTGTCACGGCAGATGTCCTAGCAAAAGGACTTAGTCGTGAGGCCATCACTACGGGTTAGCCTAAAGGGGTTAAAGCGGATAAAGGACACAGGGATTTTATACTAGTTCGGCCCCTTCGATGAAGGTTTAAGCCCACGTCTAGTTTGGTGTGTATTGCTAGGGTTTCGATGACCAGGTAGCGGATCCGCTTTGCCTGTGTCTCGATATGTGGTTGTCTGTCCTGAACCGTCGCCGGGTCGTCCCTTTATATAAGAGGTGACGCCTGGTCCGGTTTACAGAGTCTCGAGGCCGGCTCATAAACGTATCTGCCTCGGTCTCTGTTCTTTCTACCTTACATCTCAAGTACATAGTATGGCGTTTTACAAATCATGGGCCCTAACACTTGGGCTCTAAACCTCTTGGGCTAAAGTCTCTTGCTTCATGCTCCGCTGGGCTTCAAGGTAACCTTGATAACATCAACCGGCCCCTCCTGGGCGGTTTATACCTGGTAGTAATATCCCTGACATTAGGCCCCAGATTGATTTGAACCTGTTCATGTCAATCTTCAAAAGTCTTGTATAATTTTGCCTTTCCACGGCTTCAGTAAGTTTTGTAAACCGGCGTGACGTCATCTCTTCAGATCACTTTAAACCGTCGTGACGCCATCTGCTCATTTAATACTTGTACCTGTCTTTACCTTTTGCTCATTGAAACTCTGAAAATCGAGGCGACAACATCATCCATATCCGTTTTATCCCTTTGGCTTATAAATAGCGCCGAGGGGCACCTCCTTTACCCCCCTTGCCTCTTCTTCTTCCTCTGTCTCCCTGCGCTTCGAGCTCCGCCGCCGTCCGTCGAGTTCTGCGCCTTCGTCGAGCCCGGCCGCTGCATCAACCTGAACGCGTCTAGAAACTTGCCAGTGCCTCTCCGCTTCCATTGCCTCAGGTACGTCTACTTCCTTCCGTCCCGTAGATCTCAGTTCTAGGGTTTCATGCGAGCTCGTAGATGAGTCCCTGTTCTTCGCAGTTTTTTGCCATAGACAGTGTTTAGCCGTAGATCTTAAACTTTAGGTCAACCACCGTTAGCATGACTCCGCTCCGTTATTGTAATATGTCCTTTCCAATACGATTAGTGTAAACTGATTCTGCTAAAGACCTTCACTGTTTCCGCTGAATATAACTTGAATTATTTTTGAGTTTTCCATATGTTGTAGATCCATATCTTACTGCTGCTTGTGTGAAAGTTGTTTCCCCACACTTTAGATCTGCATCTCATCTGCCTATGTCGACGGTTTAACTTTAGATCTACGCCTTACCTGCCTGTGTTTGGTGGTTTAACTTTTTTCCTTTCAAACTTCATAATCTGGTAGACGTCAAGCTTATAGCTGTTCCGGATATTTAATTCAGTAGATACCATTAGGCCCCTGCTTAAACCGCTATTTAGATCAGTACCTTCATAGAGCATACTGGTTTAAATATGCGTAGATCACAAACCGGATCTTCATTGTATTTTCAGCCTTCCCTTTTGAAAAGATGACTTCCGCAGCCAAGCAGTTTGTCTCCCGCAACTGGGTCCCATCCCGGATCACTGAGGACGATTTAGAGAAGATGGCCTCCATTGGCGCTTTAGGTCCAAAGAATGTCCTTCGCTGGAGAGCCCCCGGAAAAGAATGTCCTCCTGAGCCCAAGGAGGGAGAGATTGCTGTCTTTTTTGATCACCTGGCCCGGGGGTTTAACCCTCCAGGGTCAAAGTTTTTCCGCGACGTGTTGGCAAATTTTCAAATCCATCCCCAAGACATAGGTCCCAACTATGTATCAAATATTTGCAACTTCCAAGTCTTCTGTGAAGCCTATCTGCAAGAGGAGACAACAGTGGAGCTATTCTGGGACTTCTTCCATTTAAACCGTCGGACTGAGTTTCATGATGGCCCAAATACTGAACTCGTTGGAGTGACTATCCAGAAGAGGAAGGATGTTAGCTTCCCTCACGCCACTCTCCACAGCCATCCAAAGGAATGGAATCAAACTTGGTTCTATTGCGTAGACACTTCACCAGAAGGGGAAAATCCACTGCCGGGTTATCGCCCCCACCGTCTTCTAGATAGCCATCCTTTTCCACAGCGCTTAAGTGCCCAAGAGCGAGCTCAATATACCCCTCAGCTTTCAAAGCTCAGGGCCTTTGTAGCCAACAGACTGACAGGAGTTGATTTCGTCCGCTGCTGGCTTTCTTGGAGCATTCTCCCGTTAAGCCGGCGTTCCGGTTTAATGTGTGAGTATACTGGGAACCCCAAGGACCCTTTGCGCCACACCGATACAGTGCTATCAGAAACTGAGGTTAACGAATCTGTCAAGAAATTGCTGAATATACCTCTAGAAGAGTGCAGCCAGACCGGATTGGCACCCTTCTGCGTGACCAATAAACCGCCGTCGGTAAGAAATTCTTCCGTCCCTTTGCTTTTGTTTTAATCCGTCTATAGTGTTTTGGTTTAGTAATATGCTTTTATTCCTTTGAACAGGGAAATTATCCTTTCTAGAAGAGGAAAACCCAAGACAAACCGGCGAAGCCAGCCCGCGAAAAGACCCTGGCTGTGAAGAAGCACAAGAAGAAACCTGCTGCCGCATCCGGATCAAATGCGGAGGAAGATGATCCGGCCTCTGAGGTACCACCTAGTTCTTATGACTTTTTAGTCTTTCCTTTGCCTATATTTTTATTAACAATGACTGTTCCCAGGGTCTGGCTGAAGGCAGTAAAGCGGGCGATGTTGAGGTAATCTCTCTTTCCTCCGACTCAGAACCACCGCCACCAAAAATTCGTCGGGTAGTCCGGAAATTTCAGTTTTCTCATCCTTATGCTCAACTGGATCCAAACTTTCTTTTGAAGAAGCAGCAACATGAAGCTCGCCGCACTACTCGCCATAGTGGTCATGTGGTTGAATCCGCCGGATTACCGCATACTCTGGCTCGAAGGCGTCGCTCAGAGGTTTTACTTACTCCAACTGCTCTCTTCCCCAAAGTAAGTCTTATTCGTCAACCCCTTAATCCGTCTGACTCGAATTATCAGGAAACTCCTCTCTCTTCTTCTGGCGAATCAACCGCCACACAAGTCCCTGCGCTCAAGACTGTTCACGGGTAAGCTGTCTTTTACTCTGTCCGGTTTAACTTTTCATTTTTGACTTCTGATTTTATTATCTCTTTAATCTTCTTAGTATGCCCAAGCCTAGCAAGAAGGCCAAATTGAGTAAACCGGCAATCGATAATACCACTTCTGGACCGGCAGAGAATCCTGAGCTTGCCAACCCCTTAGAGGACAATGCTGAAATTCCACATGATGATCCTCCTCCTATGGATCGAGAAGACCTTGCTGCTCCGGGGGACGATCCCATGGAGCATACTGCTGAACCATCCAGTCCTGCCCGGGTTAGCCCTGCTCGGGCTAGTCCGGCTCCTGCTAGTCCTGCTCACGTCACTCCCACTGCTGTCAATCCTTCTAGGCCAACTGTTGCTTCAAATGATGACGTTGAGATTACTGGGACCGGTTTTACCACCCCAGGAGAGCCTGTTGCTTTGGCCAAACACACTGCCAAGGAAGAGTTTCTCCACAAGGACAAGGGCAAGTGGAATACCGACTTATCCATCTATGCTCAGCTCAGTGCTCAGGAGCTTCATTCCGGATATTTAAACCGGCTATACACCAGCCGTGATCATGAAGCTGGCTTGGTGAATTTAATGAAGGAACGCTATGAGGTAACTTCTTTTTCCTTTGTCTTTCATTTCTGCTTATACCTTGTAGCTGTACCTTTAGTCCATCGTAGCCTCCAAGTGCCGGTTCAGCCTTTAAGGGTGAACCGGGACTTCAGTAGATCAACTAGAATAGCTTTGATTTGCATGTGTAGCCCCCAAGGGCCGGTTTACTCCATCGAGGGTGAACCAGGACTTTTCCTGTTTTTAGAACAATGTCACATTAGCCCCCAAGTGCCAATGTATAACTTGCTTATGTGCTTGGGACTTGTCTGAAAAAATTGCTTGTTGTTACGTCAAATATACATTAGCCCCCAAGTGTCAAGTGCATAACTGGTTATGTGCTTGGGACTTTGATTGAATTGCTCAATGAATATCTGATATGCTTTCACTCTTGGCAGACTGACTTGAACCGGAGGGCTTCTGAAATAACTGAGCTCCGGGATAGCTTAAAATTTCAAGAGACTGCTTATGTTAAAGTCAAGGAGGAGCTTACTCTTGCTTTAGCTAATATGGAGAAGCTCAAAAAGGATTTTGAAGCGGAGCGATCAGCTTGGGAGGTGGAAAAAGCTGCTTTGGAGAAAAGAGCCATTGATGCTGAGGCTGCTCTTAACCCGGTGACAGAGGAATTGTCCAGGTTGAGGCAGCAAATAAATGATATGACATCTGCCATCTTCGGTAAGCTCTCCTGACATAAGTTTATCCTTGCAATCCAGTACTGCTCCGGTTTAACTTATAATTTCAACGCAGGGAGGCGCATCACTCATCTTGGACATGACGTGCGAAAGAAACTGAAAGCTGCGTACACCTTGGCGGAGCAGCTTTATTCCGGCGCTCAGAGGGCCATCAGCGCTATCTCGCACAATAAACCGGCTCCTACCACCATCCAAGGTACTTTAGAAAAGCTGTCAATTCTGCCTGCCCGCATTGTCGAAGTGAAGAAGTCATCCACAAGAGCCGGCTCTCTGATGGCTTTAACCTGAGCCAAGGCGTGGGTTCCTGACTTTGATCTGGCTGAGGCAATGAACGGTTATCCAAGCATGAAGGAAGACGGTCAGCTTTCTCCAATGATGATCTTCGCGCCTTAACCAAGGATATGCGGCCTCTTGCCAGTAAACTTGCCGATGAAGCGGACTTATCAAGATATCATCCGGGTTATGATATGGAGAACGTACGGGTGGAGCGTCCGTCATATGATATCGAGAATCTTATTCCACCCGTCCGTAAGCACACCTTCGCTCCTAACATTGATCCGTCAGAACTTATAAATGACGAAGTTTATTTCCATGCCCTTGCCAAGATTGACCGGAGCACCACTGATTTCCAACAGCTGGAAGAAGCCACCGAAGACCCGGAGCAGGCTGACCCTCAATCGTCACGACGGGCTAATGCGGAGTCATAAACCAGCGGTGGTCTAACCTTATATCCCAGTAGTTTGCGAAAAACTGATATTCTTTTGGGCCTTCCAGCGCCTTGTAATAGGATAGCTTAGATACTATATTTGTGAGATTGCTTTGATTGGCAACTTCTGAAATATATCCTGCTTGCAATGCTTCAATGGTTTATTTTGCCTATTTCTGCATAAGACAATGTCCAAAATGTCCTGACGGTTTACCGCCGGACGGGTCATACTGCCCAAACACATGATCTAAGTTGATAACTTGAACTGTGAATAAAATATAAGTATGTACCATACCCGCGATTAAGTGTATCTTAATAAACCTTAATCTGACAGGAATGGTCCAAGGTGTAAGTGCTGATGCCTCCCTTGATTATTTGTCGGCTCGTCATGAAGGCCGAACCGGGTTACAATGAACTCCAGTTTAACTGTAATTTAGTACTGGTGTTTATAACCCAGACTTATAACTCTGTAAATACATATGTAATGGCAGCTTTGTAGTCATCCACTCTTGAATCAATGGACTTGGTTGAAAAACCAATGACCTTGAAGATAAAGATTTGAGAAAACATAAAAAATAAAAAATAAAGTTTTTGGGCAAATAAGACCATGTAGTCGAGGCTTTTTACGAGCTGCCAGGCTCCAAATTCGAGGCTTTTTATGAGCTACCAGGCTACTGTCATTAACCATTTTTGCAAAGCCTGTTAAGATGGTCCGCAATCCTTAACCAAATCATCAATGTCAAATGCTACCAAGTTCAAAAAATCTCGTAAAGATTTGACTTGTGTAATCACTTGATGATCGTCAATTTAACGTTACCAAGTTCAGGATCCATAAGGATTGACTTGTGTGTATGTTCGACGGGTCGTACCAGGTTTACCTGGGCGGCGTGACTTACTTGATGCAGGCAGGTTAATCCGGGGTTTTAGGTGTATACACCAAGCTTCCAAGCCGTGTTTACTACAAGAGTTTTCAACTCGCTGACGTCTTGCATCAGGAGCCCCCAGGTAGCATTTGAGCATTGCTCGTCGGGGCCTATGTTTGGGTTGTGCTAGGCATCAAACTCTCTTTTGCCCCTCATCATCATGTGGAAATTGCCGAAGCAACCAGAGCTGTGCTCTTATGATGGTCTTGATGTGGTCGTCGGTTTAAGAGGCCATAGGAACTCCCTTGCCCACAGAAGCCCCCATGTGATAATCTTATGGAAAATGCGGCTGATACCCCGGTTTACCGGGGGCGCCGGTTTATTATATTGATCATACTATATACATTGTAAAGATATGTACATAAAGCGGAGCCTATGGCTCAAGTATAATAAGGTCGAAGAAGAGCGATGTTCCACGGCCGCTTGGTCTCCTCCTCCGCCGTACGTGAGTCCTTATATTCTCGAACGTCGACGAGGTAGTATGATCCATTGTGCAGGTTCTTGCTGACCACAAAGGGTCCCTCCCAAGGTGGGGACAGCTTGTGCATGTCCATCTGGTCTTGGATGAGCCGGAGTACCAAATCTCCTTCTTGAAACGTCCTGGTTTTAACCCGGTGACTGTGGTACCGGTGCAGGTCTTGCTGATAAATCGCCGATCGAGCTGCTGCTGTGTACCATTCTTCGTCCAGCCGGTCCAACGCGTCTTGTCTTGCTTGTTCATTATCCGTTTCAACGTATTCCGCCACCCGCGGCGAGTCATGACGGATATCACTAGGGAGGACCGCTTCAGCTCCATATACCATGAAGAAAGGCGTGTACCTTGTGGATCTGTTAGGTGTAGTGTTGATGCTCCATAGTACAGAAGGCAACTCCTCCACCCAACAACCGGGTGTTCTCTGCAAAGGAACCATAAGCCGGGGTTTGATGCCTCTCAAGATCTCTTGATTGGATTCAGCTTGGCCATTAGACTGAGGGTGAGCTACCGATGATACATCGAGACGGATGTGCTCTCGTTGACAGAACTCCTCCATAGCCCCCTTGGATAGATTGGTGCCATTATCAGTTATAATGCCGTGTGGAAAGCCAAACCGTAAAATCACCTTTTTGATGAATTGAACCACCGTCGCTGCATCACACTTACTGACAGGCTCCGCTTCAACCCATTTGATAAACTTGTCCACCGCCACCAAAAGGTGGGTCTTTTTATCTCGGGATCTCTTGAAGGGTCCAACCATATCAAGCCCCCAAGTCGCAAACGGCCAAGTAATTGGAATCATCCTCAACTCCTGCGTCGGTATGTGAGCACGTCGTGAAAATTTCTGGCAAGCATCACATTTTCTGACCAAGTCCTCCGCGTCGGCATGAGCCGTCAATCAGTAGAACCCATGACGAAAAGCTTTAGCCACCAAAGATTTCGAACCGACATGATGACCACAATCTCCTTCATGAATCTCTCTAAGAATATCACAGCCTTCTTCTGGTGACACACACCGCTGAAACGCTCCAGAAACACTGCGATGATGAAGTTCTCCATTGACAATAGTCATTGACTTAGACCGCCGGATTATCTGCCGAGCCAAGACTTCGTCCTTTGGTAACTCACCTCGGTTCATGTATGCTAAGTAAGGAAGTGTCCAATCCGGAATGACATGAAGTGCTGCGACCAATTGCGCCTCCGGATCAGGTACAGCCAAGTCCTCCTCTGAAGGTAACTGCACCGACGGATTGTGCAACTCATCCAAGAAGGTATTGGGTGGAACCGGTTTACGCTGAGAACCCAGCCGACTTAACGCGTCAGCTGCTTCATTCTTCCGCTGGTCTATATGATCCACCTGATAACCCTTGAAGTGTCCAGCAACAGCGTCCACCTCTCTTCGATACGCTGCCATGAGTGGATCCTTGGAATCCCACTTGCCAGATACTTGCTGTGCCACCAGGTCTGAATCGCCAAAGCATTTAACCCGACTTAAGTTCATCTTCTTGGCCATCCGTAGACCTTGGAGGAGAGCCTCATACTCAGCAGCATTGTTAGTGCAAGGGAACATTAGACGGAGGACATAACAGAACTAATCACCTCGTGGGGAAGTTAACACGACTCTAGCCCCCGAGCCCTCCAATTGCCTTGATCCGTCAAAGTGAATAGTCCAATATGTGTGATCCGGCTTGTAATGCCTAGGACGGGACTATATCTCCTACGTGTCGAGGCACGACTTAAAGATATAAGCCCATTCTGGAATGATCGCAAGTTTGGTACCTTTGCACATCTCATGTAAAAATAGGGATGGAAAACTGAAAAGATAGTTGGCTTACACTCGCCACGTCACCCAAATCATTACATGTTCAAACATCATTCAGATAAACATCACAGCCCATATAAGGGTAAAGATCCAAATGACAAGATACCAAACATAACATTAATCCACAGGTCTAGATCGAATCCTAGTAGAAGCTCTACTGATCAACCGGATAGTTCACGTAGTAACGGCTACGCTCCTCGTCGTACTCCCAGTCTAGCTCGATGCCATCGCCTGTGTAGCTCACCATCATACCTGCATCTGGTGTGTTGAAGTAACCGTGAGCCACAGAGGACTCAGCAATCCCGTTCCCGGGTAACACGACTATCCCAGCCTTGGGTGTGGAACAAGGCTGAAGAAAGAATAAGAGTCTGCAGCAGCACTAGCCTAGCTCACGTAAAAGAGAGCAAGAAGAGAAGGTGCCTGGGTCGAGAGATGATCACGAAGTGATCCTAAACTAAAACAAGTCAAACATAACCCCACCGTGTTCACTTCCCGAATCCCTTTCGGAAAATGACCGTCACGGTACTCACGCTGGTAGTGTATTGGATCATGGTGTCAAGTTTTCTACAACCGGATATTAACAAGCTCCCATCTGCCACATAACCGCGGGCACGGCTTTCGAAAGTTCAAAACCCTGCAGGCGTGTTCCAACTTGGCCCATGACAAGCCCACGATCCGCGGAGTCGCAACTCCAAGGTGGGAAGGCCCGAGTATTCTCGGAATCCCGTGCTCAAGATACTCCGACTAAGGTAAGGCTAATCCAGCAAATCCTCCCGGCGTGCCGACACCTTGACAATAGCCGCGTGTATCTAGTCTCAGGCCATGACCAGATGGGCGATTCTACACGTTTTTACCAAACCTTGAGTTCCCTCGAGGTGGCCCCGCAGACTCCCCGTTTCGGACCAACACTCATGTGGAGCACTGGCCCGGGGTTGTTGATTAAGAAAGAGGATTAATTACTCCCTATGCAAGTTTTTTTTAGTTATTAGGCAAATAGTACCAATGTTGGGACTTGCTGGAAAAGACTTAGCACTTAACGGTTATCGAGGGGGTCCCATAACCCCAACCGTGTGAGGAACGCATAATCAAGGAACATAACACCGGTTTATACGGTTCCTAGCGGCATGAGTGGAACAAAACACCAAGCAAAAGGCTTAGCCTTCCACCCATTACCAATATATAGATGATTTCATTTAATAATTAATATAGTGTGATATCCCAACAAGCTTCAACAAGAGGTAAGAATCTTCAAGCTTCACCTGCAACTAACAAAGCTATAAGAGGGGCTGAGCGAAGCCTACGTATAGACAATCAATGGTTTGCATAGGTAGGGTGGTTAAACAGGTTCACGGTTACAATAGGAGGCTAACAGGAAAACATGGGCATCGAGGCAAAACTATAGATCGAGACTTCTAGCAATAGGCAAAGATAGTAATGTTATCGGGGTTCGGTCATCTTGCCTGAAGAGTTGTCGATGGGATCGTAAGAGGGGTCCTCGTTCTCAAGCTCGGTAGTAACCTCGTGCTCGTACTCGTACTCGGTCTCAGCTTCCGGCTCTACTCAAACACAAACACACAAGGCACGAATCAACAAGATGCAATGCGCACACAAAAATACTGGATGCATGGCTGATGCACTATGGAAGCAAAACAGATGCACTATGGAAGCACAGAAAGTCTGCTTAGGAAGCACAGTGTTACAGCACAATAATATGCATCAAGCAAAATTCTTCAAAACATGATAACAATAGGATAATATGAATCTACATGCAAAAACACACAAGTTACATATAGGACTTGCTCAAAACGGAGCAACGGGCTAAAAGTTACACCCGAAACAATAAATAAGCACAAGCTGAAAATAACAGCCACATAGCATCTTCGAGGCAAGAGATAAATGGCCTACAACACTCAAACATCATGGCAAAGAGCATGGTCATAAACTAGATATATCCTACAGCAAACACATCCATTGGAGCATCCCCAAAGGAGCCATGGATCAATAGCAACAAGCTATGACATATTGAACTTGACAACAAAATCCTGACAGCATTAATTTGTTGCAACTTGGGAGCAAAAGGTAAATATGCTACAACCATTCAAATAAGCATGTGAGAGCATGAATGGATAGCCAACAACTTATACAACAAGGAATCATCAAGATTCACCCCAAAACTATCATGGATTGGCCTAGAACAACAAGCAAACATGGCATCTGGAAATTACAGATTCCAGACTTAGTGAAATTTCACTAAGTGTTAAACAACAGTTTCATCATGGCATCTTTGAGAGCAAGTTCAAGTCACCTCAAAACTAAACATGGCAAGTGGTAAGCACCACAACAAAGTACACATGATGGTGAGTCCAAAACACCTAAGCATGCATCAAGGGGACAAACACAACGATAGCAACGAGTTCCTCTATGAGGCATCTCGTAACAAGTTTAACGACAGAACAACCACATAGCACTTTGCAAAGGAGATAAACATGGCAAGATGAAATCTATCATGCAAGCTAAAGCAATCAACATGTAGAGCATCTCAAGACGAACACGTGGACATATCATTTGCATCATTTGGATAAACATGCACCAAGTTATCACATTGCAAAGATGGCATGAAAACAACTACAAACAACAGTTTATAACAAGTAGCACTCTTCTCATGAAGATTAAGACATCTAGATGACCTCAAACATGCATGGCACAATGGAACAAAACGTAGCACAAGTCTCCACGATCATTTTGACATATCATTTGCTCAAATCGGACCAACACACAAAAAGTTATCACCATTTTAAAACATCATCAGACAACTAAATTACAGGGACTTAGCAGAAATTTGACTAGGGGAAAGAAAAAAAACACACGGCGCAAAATACTAAATCGCGCACGGGGCGGGTCTTAAGGGGCTCACCACGGGCTCGGCCCGGGAAGAGGAGGCTGGAGGCAGGTGGCCCGTTCGGCCTGGCGGGGACTGGGCCGGCGGAGGCGGGCTGGCCTGGAAGGCGGCTAGGACACGAGGTGGGCCGGCCCACCCGGGATCCCCAGATCGGATCGGGCGAGGGACCGGCTCCCTCGATCCAGCGGCGGCGGCGCTGGCTCCCTGGCGATGGTGGCTGGCGGGTCGGCGGCCTGAGCGCCCGGCGGCGGGGCGCTTGGCCGGCGGGGAACCGGAGCAGCGCCGGCGCTCCGGCAGGAGGGACGCGGCGGCCGGCGGGCGGAGGAGAGGAGCGGCGGCAGTGGTTGGCCGGCGAGGAGAAGGGCCGGCGAGGTGACGGGGCGCGGCGGCGAGCTTTGTGGCGGCGGCGGCGGCGTTGACCGGAGGCGGGGAAGAACGGCGGCGGCGGGATCCGGAGGTTGAAGACGAAGTCGCGGCCCCGCGCGTCGGACGGAAGCACGGCCGCAACACTATGGAAGCACGGCCGCGAACCTCGGAAGCATGGTTTCCTGGACGTCGGAAGCACGAAATTTCAACGGTGGAAGCACCGGGATTCAACGGTGGAAGCACCGGCGACACACTGTGGAAGCATAGGGTTTTCTGGACGCAATTTTTGGGGGAGATGGACGTTTATATAGGCACAAGGAGCTAGGGTTGTCCAAATGGGGTGAGGTTTTCAGCCACATGATGACAATTAGATGGCCTAGATGAAGGGAGGGGTTTGGGTTGGTTTGGTTGGCTGTTGGAGGGGTGTCTTGGGCCTCAAAGAGGGGGTACTTTGAGCCCACGAGAATAACTGTTGGGGTAGCAAACGAACTCCAAACGCGACGAGATTTGACAGGCGGGTTACACACACCAAAACAACAACACACGACAAGTCTCACCCCAAAACGGAAACGTTACACGGCCAAACACCAAAGTAGGCCTCGGGGATGCCACGGACGCGTGAGGGAGCTCCGGAACTCGAAACGGACAACGGAAAGAAACGAGTGGGACCGGATGCAAACGACAACACAAATGCAATGCGATGCACATGACTACATGATATGAATGAATGAACACACGCCACACGACAAAACGGCAAAAACCCGAAAGACGAAGAACCCGGAATGGAATTGATGAAGCCAGAGATATATTATATTGCCCAAAAGGGAAAGTATTACATCCGGGACATTACACGGCTTCTCCTCAGGTGATTGCAACTCTGTCCAATCGTTGATGAAATCTACTAATGCCTGGGATTTTATCGCAGTACGGGGCACATACTTCAGTCCGTGTGGGCTAAGCTCAGTGGCCCACTTTGCAACTTGACCAGTAGCCTCTCTGTTCTGGATTATATCCCCCAATGGAGCTGAACTGACAACAGTGATTGGATGGCCTTGAAAATAGTGATTTAGCTTCCGGTTCGCCATGAAGACTCCATACACCAGTTTCTGCCAATGCGGGTATCTCTGTTTTGATTCAATGAGCACCTCACTGATGTAGTAAACCGGTCGATGAACCGGATATTCTTTGCCTGCTTCCTTGCGCTCTACCACAATGACAACGCTTACTGCACGGGCATTAGCAGCCACGTATAACAACAACGGCTCATTGTCAACTGGGGCAGCAAGGACTGGTGGCTCTGCCAATTGCCTCTTCAGGTCCTCAAATACAGCATCAGCAGCATCACTCCAGACGAACCGATCTGTCTTTTTCATCATCTGATAAAGCAGGATAGCCTTCTCCCCCAAACGAGTGATAAACCGGCTGCGGCCCGCCCCACGTTGGACATCGTTGATGCACGCCGGTTTAGCCAGGAATGTAATCGCTTTGATCTTCTCCGGATTGGCTTCAATTCCTCTGTTTGACACTAAGAACCCCAGGAGCTTGCCTGCCGGAACACCAAAAACGCACTTCTCCGGATTAAGCATCATAGACCCGGAGATTGTCGAAGGTTTCTTTCAAATCTGCTATCAGCGACTCCTCCTTCCTGGACTTCACCACAATGTCATCCACATATGCGTGAACATTCCGCCCAATATGTCCATGAAGGCAATTCTGCACACAACGCTGGTAGGTTGCATGGGCACTCTTAAGCCCAAATGGCATAGATACATAGCAGAAGGCTCCAAAGGGAGTTATGAAGGCCGTCTTCTCCTGGTCCTTAACTGCCATCTTGATCTGATGATAACCTGAGTATGCATCCAAAAAACTTAGCCACTCACATCCTGCCGTAGCATCAATGATCTGATCAATAACGGGGAGGGCAAAGGGATCAGTTGGGCAAGCTTTGTTTAGATATGTATAATCAACGCATATTCTCCAAGTGCCATTTTTCTTAAGTACTAGCACCGGATTAGCCAACCACTCTGGATGAAACACCTCAACTATAAAGCATGCGGCTAAGAGTCTAGCCACTTCTTCTCCAATAGCCTTGCGCCTCTCTTCATTGAAGCGGCGCAGATATTGCTTGACCGGTTTACACTTAGGATGAATATTAAGATTGTGCTCAGCGAGTTCTCGCGGTACGCCTGGCATATCAGAAGGCTTCCATGCAAAGATGTCCCGGTTCTCACGGATGAACTCGATGAGCGCGCTTTCCTATTTCGGATCTAGGTTAGCACTGATGGTGAACTGCTTGGATGAATCGCCAGGAACAAAGTCCACCTGCTTGATCTCTTCCGCTGATTTGAACTTCAAAGCCGGATCATGCTCTGTGGTTGGTTTCTTCAGCGGAGACATATCTGCCGGATCAACATTGTCCTTATAAAACTTCAGCTCCTCGGTTGCACAGACCGCTTCAGCATAAGCTGCGTTGCCTTCCTCGCACTCCAATGCAATCTTGCGACTCCCATGAACCGTAATGGTTCCTTTGTGGCCCAGCATCTTGAGCTGTAGATAGACATAACACGACCTAGCCATGAATTTGGCGTAAACCGGCCGCCCGAACAAGGCGTGGTATGGGCTCTTGATCTTTACCACCTCAAAGGTCACGGTCTCTGACCTAGAGTCGTGTTCATCTCCAAAGGTAACCTCTAGATCGATTTTGCCAACTGGATAGGCCGATTTACCGGGCACCACCCCATGAAACACTGTATTGGACTGTTGAAGCTTCTTATCTGTCAGTCCCATATGCCGGAAAGTCTCGTAATACATAATGTTGATGTTGCTGCCTCCATCCATAAGCACTTCGGTGAACTTGTAGCCACCCACCTGTGGTGCTACAACTAGAGCCAGCTGACCCGGATTATCAACCCGGGGCGGATGATCCTCTCTACTCCACACAATGGGCTGCTCCGACCAACGCAGGAAACGTGGCACTGCCGGTTCAACAGAATGTACCGCCCTCTTTAGAACTTTCTGATCATGCTTGCATAAGCTTGTGGTGAAGACATGATACTGCCCACTGCTCAGCTCCTTCGGATTCTTCTGATATCCCGATTGTTGCTGCTGTTGACGCTGTTAATTTCCCTAACTATTATATCCGCGCTGACCGTGCTGCAGGTTATGCTGAATGCGCCCATTGTGGTTGCTGTTATTACCTTGGTATCCTGAACCGGATCTGCTACCTTGATAACCCGGACCTTGGAAGCCAGGGCCTGATCCGCTGGGGGGCCCGTGATCATACCTAGTCCGATTCATGAATTCCTGCATAATAAAGCAGTCTTTCTAGAGATGCGTGGCCGGCTTTTCCAGGGTACCGTGCTTTGGGCACGACACATTCAACTGGCGTTCCAAATTAATTGGTGGCCTCCCATTACGTGGATGCGGTCTACCCTTGCGGCGCTGTCCATCCTCCTGAGCGTTGGTGTTGGCCACAAAATCTGAATTGCCCTCCGCTTTACGCTTACCGTTGTATCCTTGATTCGCCGGATCGGGCTGCGGCGGTTTACCGTTCTTGCTCGCCTTACCTGACTTGTCTCCATCTGCGTCTGGATGTTTGGTATTATCAGAGTCCCCATACTTCACTAAAGCGCCCATAAGTGTCCCTGTCGTGGAATTAGCACGGCAGATGTCCGGTTTAGAGGACTTAGGTGTGAGGCCATCACGCGGGTTAGCTTGAAGGGGTTAAAAGCACACAAAGGACACAAAGGATTTATACTAGTTCGGCCCCTTCGATGAAGGTAAAAGCCTACGTCTAGTTTGGTGTGGTATGGCTTTTGTGTCGATGAACAGGGAGCGGATCGCTTGCCTGTGTCTCGAGTTATTGTTGCCTTTCTTGAACCGTCGCCGGGTCGTTCCTTTATATAGGAGGCAACGCCCGACCCGGTTTACAGAGTCCCGAGGCCAGCTCATAAACGTGTCCGCCTCGGTCTCTACTCTTCCTGTCTTACATCCCAAGTTACATGCTATGAAGGTTTATAAACCGTAAGCTTTACACATGGGCCCTAAGCCTCTATGGGCCGTAACCTCTGGTTCATATTCTACTGGGCTTATGATAATACAACTATGTTAGTGTAATCCGGATCTTCCTGGCCGGTTTATACCTGCTAGTAATATCCCTGAAATTAGGCCCCAGATTGATTTGAACTTGTTCATGTCAGTCTTCTAAGTCTTTTGCATAAAATTTTTCTCTGCAGCTCATCTGTTTCGTAAACCAGCCATGACGTCATCTCCGGGAATCACCTTAATCCGTCGTGACATCACCTCCGCATTTATTGCTCAACTATGTCTGTTACCTTTGTTAAATGCCATCCCGAAAATCGAGGCGACAACGCAATCTTTATCCAATCCCTGACCTCATCGATTCCCGCACTTACCGTTTCACCTCTTTGTCTTATAAATACCGCTGGGGTCTGCCTCTTTTTTCCCCTTCCGCCTTCGTCTTCCTCTATCTCCGTCGCTCGAAGCTCCGCCGCCGCTCTTCGAGCTCCTCGTCGTCCTCGAGCTAAGGCCGCTGCATCACCCTGAACGTGACCAGAACGCTTCACCGTCGTCGTCTGCTTCGTCAGGTACTCTTTCCTTTTCCCTCCAGATCTCGATCTAGGGTTTCGTCCGTAGCTCTGCCATGAAGAACCTTGAAGCTTTGCTGTTCATCCCTGTAGGTTTGACCTTGCTGTAGATTCGAACCTTATTTAAATTCGTCTTGGATGCGCTCCTGCTCCGCGCTCACGTCTTTAGTTCCTCTAGCTTACCAGCTTAGATTTGATCTGTAGAAAACCTCCGTGGTTCTTCCTGCATATGACTTGCATATATTTCATCTTTTTCTTATGCATCAGATCCATTTTTACTTCAGCCTTCTATGGAAACTATTTTTTCACACTATAGATCTGTAGCCTGACTTCTCCGGTTTAATCAATCATACGCTTTCTTTGACGGGTTAGAAGTAAGCCCCTATATGTAATTGACGGTTTAGCTTCATCTTTCTCTATGATAAGCCGGTAACTGTTCGGCTCGCATCTGTTTCCGGATTGCCAATGCCATTAGTCCCTTGTCTAAACCGTCGATTGAGTTCATAATTTTACACAATGCTCTGGCTTATACTTTAGCAATTGGTGAACCGGATTGTGCACTGCATTTTTCAGCGTTTCTTTATTCAAGATGACTGCCAAGCAGTTCGTTGCTTGCAACTGGGCTCCTTCCTGCATTACTGAGGATGATTTAACGAACGCCGCTTCAATTGGTATTCTGGGCCCTAAGGAGGTTCTGAACTGGCGGGCCCGAGGAGATGAGTGTCCACCTACTCCTAAGGAAGGAGAGGTCATTGTTTTCTTTGATCACCTGGCCCGGGGTTTTAGCCCTCCCGGTTCAAAATTCTTCCGGGATGTGCTAGCTGCTTTTCAACTCCATCCTCAAGACGTAGGTCCGAACTCTATATCAAATGTCTGCAATTTTCAAGTCTTCTCAGAAGCATATCTTCAAGAAGAACCATCTACAGATCTGTTCAGAGACTTTTTCCATTTAAACCGGCGGACAGAGTTTTCTGGCGGGCCGCATCAAGAACTGGGCGGCGTCAGCATTCAAAAGAGAAAGGATGTGAGCTTCCCTCATGCTGCCCTTCACACGCACCCAAAGGAATGGAACCAATCGTGGTTCTATTGCATAGATACTTCGCCTGAAGGAGAAAACCCACTGCCGGGTTACCATGCATATCGCCTACCTGAGGATCATCCCCTGCCGCAGCGCCTCAGTGCCCCAGACCGTGCCCGGTTTGCCCCTCAACTTTCTAAGCTTAGGGCCTTTATGGCCAATGGCTTAACCGGAGTAGACTTTGTTCACTGTTGGCTTGCCTGGAGCATTCTTCCACTGAGTCGACGTTCAGGCCTGATGTGCGAGTATACCGGAAAACCGGATGATCCTCAATGCCACATTGACATAATTCTTCCTGAGAAAGAAGTCGCTGAATCTACAAAGAAAATGCTCAACATCTCTCTGGAAGAGTGCAGCCGGACCGGTTTAGCTCCATTCTGTGAAAACAATAAACCGCCAGCAGTAAGTTCTTTCTGAGTTTTTCTGTCTGTTCTGATCTGGCCATATCAATTGTCTTCCATTTATTTCCTACCTTTTGCACAGGCCAACGACCCCTTCTGGAAGAGGAAACCTCAAGATAAATTGGCCAAACAACCACGCCGTAAGACGTATGCTATCAAGAAGAAGAAAGCGGTTGCTGCCTCTGGTTCACATCCTGAGGAAGGTGATCCGGATTCCGAGGTACGAGTTAAACCTGATATGTTTTAATCTCCTTTTATCCAAATTTATGTTAACAGTGCCTTTCCGCAGGATCTGGCTGAAGGAAGTAAAGCAGCGGAAGTTGAGGTAATTTCTCTCTCTTCAGACTCAGAACCGCTGCCCCCCAAAATCCGCCGGGTGTCCCGAAAATACCCTTTTTCTCATCCTTACGCTCAATTGGACCCCAAATTTCTTTTGAAGAAACAACAACATGAAGCACGCCAGACCACACGCCATAGTGGCCACGTGGTGGAATCATCCGGAATACCTCTTACTCCGGCTTGCAGGCGCCGCTCTCAGGTTTTATTTTCTCCAACTCCTCTTCATCCAAAAGCTGGGCTCATACGTAAACCGCTTAAACCGTCTGATCCTAACTATCAGGAGGCTCCTTTGTCCTCTTCCGGCGAGTCGACTGCTACACAAGTCCCTGTGCTGAAGACCGTGCCTGGGTAAGTCCTTTTCAATCTCCGGCTTATCTATATATTTTTACCTTTATGATTCTCATCGTTCCTTTAAATTTTTTCCAGCAAGCCGAAGCCTAGCAAGAAGGCAAAAGCAACCAAAGCGGCTGCCGAAACTGCTACCGTTGAACCGGCCGCTGATCCGGAAGAAGTTATCCCTCCAGACGATAATCCTGCAGCCCAGTTTGATGACCCTATTCCCATGGATCGTGACGACATTGCTGCTCCGGAGGATGTTAATACAGAGAATGTAGTTGAACCGGCGAGCCCTGTCTGGGTTAGCCCTCCTCAGGCTAGCCCGGCTCCTACTAGCCCGGCGCCTACTGCTGCTCCTATCCAGCCGACTGTTGCTTCATCCGCGGATTGTGAGATAACCGGATTAGGCTTCACCGCTCCCAACGAACCCGTCATCTTGGCCAGACATACTGCCAAGGAAGAAAAGCTTCAACAAGAAAAAGGCAAGTGGAGCACGGATTTATCCAGCTATGCCGAGTTGAGTGCCCAGGAACTTGATTCCGGGTATCTAAACCGGCTCTTTACCAGCCGTGAGTATGAAGCCGGGTTGGTTAATATGATGAAAGATAAATATGAGGTAATTTCCTTTCTTTTTTACTTGTCTCTGTTTTGTGTTCTTTGCAATCCTGTCTTTAGGCCATAGTAGCCCCCAAGTGCCGGTTTAGCTTCGTTGTAGATGAACCGGGACTTCCAGTGTATTCGAAAATGAACTTACATTAGCCCCCAAGTGCCAGGGGTATAACTTGTTTTATGCGCTTGGGACTTGTCTGAAATCTTCTTTCAGTACTTCAATTGCACATTAGCCCCCAAGTGTCAAGTGGATAACTTGTTTATATGGTTGAGACTTGTCTGAAATTCTCTTTTGGTACTTCAACTGTACATTAGCCCCCAAGTGTCAAGTGGATAACTTGTTTATATGCTTGAGACTTGATTGACTTGCCTTTCTAATCCATTTGATTTCCTTGTAGGCTGACTTGACCCGGAGGGCTGCAGAGGTAACTGAACTCCGGGATTGGTTGGCTGTTACTGAAACTGCTTCTGCCAAAGCCAAGGAAAAGCTTGCGCTGAACTTAACCAACATGGAAAAATTGAAAAAGGACTTTGAAGAGGAACGGTCCTCCTGGGAGGTGCAGAGAAATTCTCTTGAGAAAAGAGCAAAGGACGCTGAAGCTACCCTTAATCCGGTTACGCAGGAGTTGACCGGTTTAAGGCAGCAAATAGAACTTATGACCTCTGCTATCTTTGGTAAGCACTCAGTTGTATATGCTTTTCATCTCTGCAATCCTTGATCCACTCCGGTTGAACTTTGACAAACATATTTAGGGCGACGCATAACTCATCTTGGAGATGATGTCCGGAAGAAGCTCAAGGCCTCTTATACCCTGGTGGAGCAGCTGTATTCCGACGCTCAAAGGGTCCCATCAGAAACCGGCCCCAACTACTATCCAAGGTACTTTGGAGAAGCTATTTGTCCTACCTGTGCGCCTGGTGGAAGTGAAGAAATCTGCTGCACAGGCTGGCTCTCTTATAGCACTGACCCGGGCCAAGGCATGGGTTCCAGACTTTGATCCGGAGGAGGCTATGAACGGATATCCCAGTAATAAAGAGGATGGATCCACCTTTTCTGCCGAAGACCTCTGTGCCTTAACCAAAGAGATGCGCCCACTCGCCAGCAAACTTGCCGATGAAGCGGATCTGACCAGGTATCATCCGGCCTATGACTTAGAAAATGAACGGGTGGAGCGGCCGGTTTATGACACTGAGAATCTGATCCCGCCAGTGTGTGGCCATACTTTCGCTCCAGATATTGATCCGTCCGATCTTATTACTGAGGAAATGTACTTCCGTGCACTCTCCAAGATTGACTGGCGCGTTCCTGACTTCCAGCCACTTCCTGAAGATGAAGAAGATCCGGAACAAGCCGACCCTCAGCCTTCGCAGCATGAAGAGGAATCATAAACCGCCTGGTTTGATTCATAGTTGCTGAATTTTTTTGCAAAAAACTTTAATCCGTCCGGGCCTGCAAGTGCCTTGTAATAGGATAGTTCGAAACATTGTCCTGCAAGTGCCTTGTAATAGGATAGTTCGAAACATTGTCTTTGTCCCAATGCGGATATCACAGCTTGACTTGGCATCTGCCAATTTTAACCCCTTGTCTGCTACGGTTGATCCGTCTATGTTATCTGCATCTGCATAAACAATGCTAAAAAGATGTCCTGGAAGTTTATCGCCAGACCTATTATATTGCTCCCATAAACATAAAGAGTATCTTCTTTATACCCAAAAATACCTCATACCTTTGATTAAGTGTGCCTGACGTCCTTAATCCGGTAGGCATAATTGAATGTGTAAATTCTGATGAGGCTCTTGGCTCTCTTGGCGTTTGCCTGATGACTGTTCCGGGTTATGATAAACGCCGGTTTGAATCATGCTGGTGTTTATGACCCAGACTTTAAACTCATGCTGGTATTCATGACCCAGACTTTTAACTTTGTAGATATGTGGTCAACTTTGAAGTTGCCCAATTCCGGATCAATAAACTTGGTTAACCACAAAAACTTGTAAAATCGCAGAAGCAAAGCATTTTTTGGCAAATAAGACCATGTAGTCGAGGCTTTTTACGAGCTGCCAGGCTCCAAATCGAGGCTTTTATGAGCTGCCAGGCTCGAAATTGAGGCTTCTGATTCGAATGCGATAAGTAAACCGGACCAAAGGGGTTGAGCTAGGATTCGAATGCGACCATGTAGCCCCCAGTGGCCTTGAGAATTTTTTATGAGGCTTCTGATTCGAATGCGATCAGTAAACCGGACCAAAGGGGTTGAGCTAGGATTCGAATGCGATCATGTAGCCCCCAGTGGCCTTGAAATTTTGCCGATCAGTGGATTCGAATGCGATCCAAGGCGGACCCAAACGGGTTTTAAGCTATGATTCGAATGCGATCATATACACTGGACCAAAGGGGTTGAGCTAGGATTCAAATACGATCAGTAGCCCCCAGTGGCCTTGAGATTTTGCCGATCAGTGGATTCGAATGCGATCCAAGGCGGACCCAAACGGGGTTTAAGCTATGATTCGAATACAATCATATACACTGGACCAAAGGGGTTAAGCTAGGATTCGAATGCGATCAGTAGCCCCCAGTGGCCTTGAGATTTTGCCGATCAGTGGATTCGAATGCGATCCAAGGCCGACCCAAACAGGGTTTAAGCTATGATTCGAATGCGATCATATACACTGGACCAAAGGGGTTAAGCTAGGATTCGAATGCGATCATGTAGCCCCCTAGTGAGTTTGGTTATGTTCTCTTCGGTTCGAATACGACCTATGTTTGAACAGGAAGCCCCCTAGTGACCGTAGAGGCAGGGTACCTATATGGGAGTTGCACTTGTGTGGCAAACCCTCTTTGGTCCCTTATATAATTGTCCTGCATATCAAAATAGATTTGTAATGCCCAGGATGGGACTATACCTCCTACGTGTCGAGGCACGACTTAAAGGTATAAGCCCATTCTGGAATGATCTCAAGTTTGATATCTTTGCACGACTCATGTAAAAGAGGGATTAAATTGGAAAAGGAGATAGTTGGCTTACACTCGCCACTTCACACAATACATTACTTAAGCAAAACATCATTCAAAACATCACAACCCGATTACGGGCGAAGATCCAAATGAAAGATACCAAAACAACATAAAGCCACAGGTACGAATCGCCCCTAGTAGAAACCACTACTGATCGTCGAAAACGTCACAAGCATACGACCACTCTCTTCATCGAGCTCCCAGTGAAGTTCTGATCCATCTCCTGCATCATTCTCGGCTGAACCTGCATCTGGTGTTGTAGTATCTGTGAGCCACGAGGACTCAGCAATCCCATAACCATGGGTATCAAGACTAGCAAAGCTTTATGGGTAAGAAGAGGTAAAGTGGTGAGGTTGCAGCAGCGGCTAAGCAATATATGGTGGCTAACTTACGAGTACAAGAATAAGATGAGCATCTACGCAATCGGTCGCAAACTAGTAGTGATCGCTAAAGATCCTGAACAACCTACGAGTCAAACATAACCCCAGTGTGTTCTCTTCTCAAAGTGAAAAGAGACAGTCACGGTTACTCACACAGTTGTGTGTTTTACTTCGGATCCTCTGACAAGTTTTCTACAACCGGACTTTAACAAATTCCAATCTGCCACATAACCGCGGGCACGGCTTTCGAAAGATTATAACCCTGCAGGGGTGTCCCAACTTAGCCCATCACAAGCTCTCACGATTAGCTGAAGTGATAAATATAATATCATCACCCCTTATCTTAGGGAAATCCGATTAGGCTCGGCATCCCGGTGCACAAGACATTTCGACAATGGTAAAACAAGTCCAGCAAGACCTCCCGGCGTGCCGACACCCTGATAGTAGCCGCGCGTATCTCGTCTCAGGCCACGACCGGATGGGACATCCTACAGGAGCCAATCCTCGAGTTTCCCCGTGGTGGTTCTCGCAGTCCGCCCGTTTGGGACCAACACCATCAGCACTGGCCCCCCCTGCTATGTAGAATTAAGAACCCGGGGACGCGACCCCCTATGTAATCTTAATTAATTAATTAAGTTGTTATTATGAGGCAAATTAAAAACCAATGTTGGGCCTTGCTGGAGGAGTTTTATTCAAAGTCGAACTGTCAAGGGGTCCCCATCCACCCATCGTGTAAGGAACGCAAAATCAAGGAACATAATGCCGGCTTATCGACGCCTAAGGTGGCATGAGTGGAACAAAACACCGAGCAAAAGGCCAAGCCTTCCACCCATGCCCAGTATATAGGTGTGTTAATAATAATAATAGATATTGTGATATACCAACAACAAGTTCCCTCCTGGAACGATCTTCATCTTCACCTGCAACTAACAACGCTATAAGAGGGGCTGAGCAAGCGGGTAACATAGCCAAACAGTGGTTTTGCTAGGAAGGTGTCAAAGGTTAGAGGTTTCATGGCAACAAGGATAGGCTGACATAAAAGATGGGTAGCGCGACATGTAACGATAGCATCGAGACAACTAAGCATGGCAATGGTAGTAAAGGTATCCAAGGGTATGATCATCTTGCCTGGGATTCCGCAAGGGAGAAGAACGGATCCATGAAGTAGACGGAGCAACATAGTCGAGCGAATCCTCACAACTCCGGAACGAATCCGAAGCTAACAAGAGAAGCAACCGGAAAGAAGCAAACAACACGGTAAACACACAAGCATAAACATGGCATACGATGCACATCCAAGTATGATGCATGTTCGGTTTAATTATGCATGGCATTGCAAAGTGCACAAACAAAACTACAAGTTAAGTGGAACTCAATATGCAACGAGTTGCATATTGATGAAACACCACATTTTAATTATTTAATTGACTCTCGTTTAATTACAAGACAAGATTAAATATTTTTAACATGGCAAGAGATGAAGCATAATAAAACTACACTATTTAGGCATTTTAAATGAGGCCGGAAATAACAACAACAATTCCGGAAAAATCCCCATTAGCATGTTTAGTAATTTTAAGCAAACAACAATTCACACATATCATGTTGTTAACATGATGCGGATGACATGATCAAGTTTATGCAATTTTAGTAAAAGTTAACATGAAGGGATATGAAGCACTTGTCACCGTGGTGGAAGGAAAGGGTGCCATGGCAACGATCCGATAATGATGTAGCGGCAACATCTCGGTTCCGGTAACTTGTTGAGAGACCGGTGCAAAAGATGACAGAGAGCGTGTCAAGCAAGAAGAAAGGTGGGGTGATCCCGTCACCGGGTTCCCACGGGTCGGCGACGAGGCAACCGAGGAGCACGACAAAAGACGATACGGGCACGGAGCACACAAGTGGAGCATCTCATACAACCACAAGCAAACGTTCTCGGGTCATCGTCTCGGGGTTATACCTTCGAAGCGTTCGTTCTCGGAGGGGTGCGAGTCTTCGCGGGACGTAGTGGAAGTAGTCGTTCTCGCGAGTCGTGGTACACGTTCGTAGAGGGAAGTAGTCGTTCCATTTCGGAGAGGTACTTGGCGAATCCCTCGTTTCCGGGGCGACGGTAGTCGTACACAGTTCGTAGAGGTTCGTGGCCGTCGTGGTATTTGCCGGTCTCGGTCTCGAGTCGTAGTTGAACTTGCGGGTCTTGGCGACGGTAGTGGTACACTGCGACGGTAGTCGTTCACGGAGCTTGTTTTTCTGTAGATGTACACACTCGTAGAGGTTCGGGTCACGTGAAGAGGTACTTGGCGCATCGTCGTGGTACTTGGCGATTCCGGAAACACGGTAGATGAACTTGACGGTCCTCGTCGTCCTGGTGCTTGGCGTCAAAAGTGCTAGGCAGCAAAGTGCACGCACAACAGGGCACAACAGAGGTTGTGCATGGCAGCAACGGGTCAGTCCAAAGGAGGCAGAGGCCATGGCGCCATGAAGCAGAGAAGCAGCGGTCAGGTCCTGGATGGCGACGCGGGACTTCACGGTAGCCTGGTGCGGGTCGATGCGGCTGGAGAGGCAACACGCAAGGGGTCGAGGCGCTCGGCCTTGGCGGAGGTGGCTGCAGCCCTCGGGCGGCAGCTCCTGGCCGAGGAGGGGCGCGGAGAGCTGGGCTCGCGGGGAGCTGCTCGGCCTGGCGACGGGGAGAAGGACGGCGGCAGCTCCTGGCCAAAGCTGGAGGGAGGATGGCCGCGGCGAAGGAAAAGCGGCTACGCGCCGTCCATGGCGGCTGGAGGTGCTCGAGGCCATGGCGAGGAGACGACCTGGAGCACGGAGGGCGCGACGCGCGGCGCTGCCTGGCCGAGGAGGGGGCGCGGGCTGGAGAGGAGGGGCGCGGGGCCATGGCGCGGACGAGGAAGCAGGGGCGGAGGACGGCGCGACGCGGCGCTGGAGAAGGGAGGCCGCAGGCTCGGCGCTGGAGTGCGGCTGGAGGGAGACGAGCGAGATCGAGGGGAGATGGAATCGGGGGCGCGGGGTCGAGGGAATCGGGGCAAGGGGACGAGAGGAGCGAAGGGATCGAGGGAGACGCTCGGGGGTGCGGCGCTGGAAGAGGGAGCGGACGAGGGGACGGGAGGAGATGGCTCGGGCTAGGGTTAGGAGAGGGATTGGGCCTGCCAGGTTCTTCAGGCCCAAGAGGATGTTGTGGCCTGGGCCAGCTTGGCAGCTAATTTTTCCAAATACAGAAAAAAACAAGGAAGAAAGAGAGAGAGAAAAAGAAAGAAGGGTTAGGAACAAAATTTTTGGCAGGAGGCCAACCTTCTTAGACTCATAAAAATATGAGGAATTTTAACAAAATGGCCTGAGGTTTTCTAGAGGAAGTAAAATCCAAACATGTTGAAAATAACTCGACATGGTTGAATTTTTAAACCCATTCAAAAGAACTCCAAAAGAGTTGAAATTATAGAAGGTGACCCTACACACTAGATGTGATTTATGGGCAGATTTTGAACATTTACGGAGAAAGTAAAATTGCGATCCAATTTTACTAAAATGTTTCAAAGGAAGAAAAGAAGTTGAGTTGGACAAAAGAAATTAAAGAACGGTGCAAATGTGTTATAAGTGATTCCAAGGAATGGAATATTTATTTAGCTCCATATATTAGGAGGATATGTTATAAAGAGAAGTCACACTTCCCTCGATTTAAATGGATCGAAGATCCACATGATTTATTTAAGTTGAGATGCAAAGATTAATGACATGATGGCATGATGACATGATGCAATGCAAAATAAATAACACAAGCACAAATGAAACACACGGAAGAACCCGGAACATCTGGAATCTCTGTAATCTTCTGGGACGTCGGTCTTCGGGCGTCACAACTCTCCCACACTAACAGAGGATCTCGACCCGAGATCCTAGAGATGGCACCGGGTAAAAACGAAAAAGAAGAGGTAAAACAAAGTTGCTTCTTTGACAGACGAGTGAAACCACGAACCTTGAGGTTAAACAAGTTGAAAGAACAAAAGCACATGATGAACGAAGATGAAAACACTCCGTTAGAAAAGAGGAACAAGGAACATCACGAGAACCTTGCAGGTTGAAAGACATGAAACAAGAGCTCACGAACCAAAAGAATATGAAACTGCAACGGTATAGCCAAGGAATAAGAATGACATAATTTGGACAGCACTCCGTCTGAAAATGGAAGGAATTAACAAGAACTTGAGAAGATGGTATGATACTTGATGAAAAACAACAACACACAGCCTCCGGAACAATTAAAAGAATGGCACAAGGGGTAAGAAGATTCAGACAGCACTCTGGTTAAAAAGATAGGCAAAACTTGATAAGATTAGAGAATTAGGATGGAGGACACAACACTCCGGTTAAATGGACAAGCAAAGGAAAGAACATGATCTCGATAAAACGATATGATGGTTCGAAGAGAGCAATATCACAATGCCTCCGGAATGAAAGGATAGCATATAAATCAATGAAAGAATTGAACGGAGAGAAAAAGACAACTTCTCCCACGAATGAATATGAAAAATCATCCTTACGAAGAAGGGTTGAACGGAGTTGTTGGAAAAATCAACAATGAAAAGAATAAGCTCGTTGTGGGCTTATGGAAAACATCTCAAAGTTATGAGGTGACAACCAGCCACTAATGGAAAACAATTGATTGGATTGAGATCAGCAAGGAGACGAAAAACTTATCTCACCGGAATGATAAATGAAGAACTTGGGTCATTTATAAGCACCATAATAGCAACAATTCTCAAGGAAAGCTTTTAGGTGAATTATAACCCAAGGTAACTCCAACGAATAAATTGAAGGGTTGGAAAGATCTCCTAAAGAGAAAGAAATGATGGTTTTAATTATCTCATTCTTGATAACTCGTGAATCATGAAACATGAAGGAATTGTCAAGAATGACATAACACCACCTCAAACAATAAAGGTAGAAAGAATTGCACTTGGAAAGCATGATGAAGAATGCTTGAGCTCCAACAAGAATCTTGATGAAGACTTCGAGGATGAATTAAATCTTGATGAACCACCATGTGAACTCCGGTAATGAAAGCATGAGAAGTGAAAGATGAAAAGAATAAGATTCAAGGCCTGTGATGAATTAGACGGAGCTTTGGAATGAAATAATTGTAATAACTTGGAGCTCCGGAAAACAAGATGAACAACTTAGAACTGAGAATATGATATGATGAACAAGCTCCGGAAAAGAGATTAGTCACTTCAGGGAAATAAGAATAAGATTTATTGTATGCTTATCCTTCACCAAATTAAATTGATGACAAGCAACGGATTTGGCATACTACTTATTCTCGTTGGAAAGAATTAAAGAGAGATCTCGCACAAACTTGGGTAAATCTTCAACAAAGCACCGGTAGGATTATGAAAAGAACAAATGAATTAAAACGATAACAACGGAAGGTAATCTTGAACGAGCCACCGTAAAAAATATGGAGACAAACGAAGAGACATGAATGAAGAATATTTGGAGGACGAAGTTGAAAACTGAGAACGAAGAAATCTTCTGAAATGATGGCCTTCGGAGGATCACAAAGAAAAGAATTCATGAAATGCTTCGGATGGGTATGAAAAGAATTCCTCATAAACTGAACAATAATGAGGATGGCAAGAAGCTAGAACCACGAATCTTGGAAGAACGGATAAGGATTCGAGAGGAACTCGTCTTCGGGTCTTCAAAATCTGAGAAGACGATGAGATACCCCATCGTGAATTGTATAGGCACTCCGGAATGAAGAATTAAATAGTTGAACCAATGATGAAAAAGAATTTGAAAGCGGTCGTGGAGAAGGACTGTGACTGATGGAAATCATTCTTACGTCACACTAAGAAAAGAATTCTCCGGAAAAAGAAGAGTCAGGTAAGATCCTGGAGAAAGACATGTGGGTTAGGGCCCACTCAAAAGAAATCACCGTTGAAAAATATTGCTTAAGAGATATAGCACCGGTTAAATCAAATGGCTTGAATAAGATGACAATCTCAAAATAGCTTGACAGGATTAAGAATGGAAACACGAATCTTCAGCACTCCGGATATGAATAGCAAGAGGAGAATGATTAATTGGTGCACCGGAATAAGAAAGCATTATGAAATGAGGAAAAGGATAAGATCAACACCAAAATCTTGAATTACATCCACCGGCAGAATTTGAGAACAAAAGAATGATGAACTTGAAGCTCTTGAGCAACTTCACGGTAAATCACCGGATAAGAACATTGAAGGAAATGAATGAAGAAATATCACATGAATAAAATGGATACCTGATCTGAGCATTTCTTGCTCCGAGAAGAAGAAGGGTGGGAGGGTGGGGAAAACAAGGACAACTTGGGATGAATGAAGCAGACAAATCGTTGGATTTCCCAACGGCGTCCGTATGGAATAACTTGAAGAGAAGGCACACCGGTTGAAAGGATTAACATGAAAATCTTGATGGTCAAGAGGAATTAGCACTCCCATAGAAATATGAGAACACCGATTAGGAAGGTATGGAATCAACATTTGACATCGAAGCAACTCGAATACCAGAATCAAAACAAAAACAACGGATAGATATGTTGCAACATAATCTTCACAATATCATTCGAACGGAGAATTGAACGAATGAATTCCGCAGGTACATCAACTTGCAAGAAACCACTTGGAGAACAAAAGGTAAATAAAACAACAAGGAGCAGATAGAACAAATACAAGATAGAAGCTTCGTTCAACATATTCGTGCTGAAAGCTCATGGAACGTGTTACAAAAGGGTTTTGCAATCCCCGGATCAGCATAGCCAAGGACCCTTTAAGATGCAACTCCCGATCGGAACAAGCCCATAAAACCACTTCACTCAATGTAGAACCCCGAACTTCATATCATGCATTCGTTGGAAGAATGCCTAGAACTACTAGATGAACCCACCTATTAATTTCCGAAAGTTTCCAGTTATGCAATCAGGTGTTGGGGATACAGGGGAAGCACCGCACACTCAACTCTAATCCTACATCCAGCTGTATCCATCCTTCAACACATAACCAGTTATTTCCGGAAACCGTTTACCTCGGACCTTCGAAACGCATATACTATACAAGCTATGGCAATACTCCCGAACTACCTCCCCAGTACTGGGTGATGTCGGGGTTATCTTGCCACTAACCGCATAGGAGAGTTTTCGATGTCGGCCGTCTTAAGTATTCCAGAACTTATGCGATATATTTGTGACAACAACACCTCGGAGCTCAACTCCCCAGGACACTGCCACAACCCCTAATGACAGGAGGCATCGAGAACAATGTTCTCGTCACAAAGACATCGGAACGATCCAAACAATACTCGCGTGATCCTAAAAAAATTTGGTGCATTTTTGAGAGTAGAAGAGATAAGAGTAATCGTCAGGAGTCCTCACCAGAGTGAAAAGAGATGAAAAGCAAAAGAAATCCTACTCTCCGATATATATATAGGACTCAAAACATTTTAAGTGTGTGTCTAGACTCAACCGTCAACGATTCGATCAATCAGTGGGGGCTTCTAGGTCGGAGAAGGCTCTGATACCAACTTGTAATGCCCAGGATGGGACTATACCTCCTACGTGTCGAGGCACGACTTAAAGGTATAAGCCCATTCTGGAATGATCTCAAGTTTGACATCTTTGCACGGCTCATGTAAAAGAGGGATTAAATTGCAAAAGGAGATAGTTGGCTTACACTCGCCACTTCACACAATACATTACATAAGCAAAACATCATTCAAAACATCACAATCCGACTACGGGCGAAGATCCAAATGAAAGATACCAAAACAACATAAAGCCACAGGTCCGAATCGCCCTAGTAGAAACCACTACTGATCGTCGAAAACGTCACAAGCATACGGCCACTCTCATCATCGAGCTCCCAGTGAAGTTCTGATCCATCTCCTGCATCATTCTCGGCTGAACATGCATCTGGTGTTGTAGTATCTGTGAGCCACGAGGACTCAGCAATCCCATAACCATGGGTATCAAGACTAGCAAAGCTTTATGGGTAGGAAGAGGTAAAGTGGTGAGGTTGCAGCGGCGGCTAAGCAATATATGGTGGCTAACTTACGAGTACAAGAATAAGATGAGCATCTACACAATCGGTCGCAAAACTAGTAGTGATCGCTAAAGATCCTGAACTACCTACGAGTCAAACATAACCCCACCGTGTTCTCTTCTCAAAGTGAAAAGAGACAGTCACGGTTACTCACACAGTTGTGTGTTTTATTTCGGATCCTCTGACAAGTTTTCTACAACCAAACATTAACAAATTCCAATCTGCCACATAACCGCGGGCACGGCTTTCGAAAGATTATAACCCTGCAGGGGTGTCCCAACTGAGCCCATCACAAGCTCTCACGATTAGCTGAAGTGATAAATATAATATCATCACCCCTTATCTTAGGGAAATCCGATCAGGCTCGGCATCCCGGTGCACAAGACATTTCGACAATGGTAAAACAAGTCCAGCAAGACCTCCCGGCGTGCCGACACCCTGATAGTAGCCGCGCGTATCTCGTCTCAGGCCACGACCGGATGGGACATCCTACAGGAGCCAATCCTCGAGTTTCCCCGTGGTGGTTCCCGCAGTTCGCCCGTTTGGGACCAACACCATCAGCACTGGCCCCCCTGCTATGTAGAATTAAGAACCCGGGGACGCGACCCCCTATGCAATTTTAGTTAATTAATTAAGTTGTTATTATGAGGCAAATTAAAAACCAATGTTGGGCCTTGCTGGAGGAGTTTTATTCAAAGTCGAACTGTCAAGGGGTCCCCATCCACCCATCGTGTAAGGAACGCAAAATCAAGGAACATAATGCCGGTTTATCGACGCCTAAGGTGGCATGAGTGGAACAAAACACCGAGCAAAATGCCAAGCCTTCCACCCATGCCCAGTATATAGGTGTGTTAATAATAATAATAGATATTGTGATATACCAACAACAAGTTCCCTCCTGGAACCATCTTCATCTTCACCTGCAACTAACAACGCTATAAGAGGGGCTGAGCAAGCGGGTAACATAGCCAAACAGTGGTTTTGCCAGGAAGGTGTCATATGTGACGCCCGAGGACCGACGTCCCAGAAGATTCCAGAAGATTCCCGAAGATTCCAGATGTTCCGGGTTGCCCGTGTGTTTCATTTGTGCTTGTGTTATTTTATTTTTGCATTGCATCATGTCATCATGCCATCATGTCATATTTATCTTGCAACTCAACTTAAATAAATTGTGTGGACCTTCGGTCCATTTAAATCGAGGGAAGGTTGACTTCTCTTTATAACATATAAAAGCCTCTCAATATTTAGGGAGCTATATTAAAATATTCCACTTGTTTGGGATCATCGTAACACACTTGCAATATTCCCCACGCCTCTTAATTCAAGTTTCACCGTCATAACCATGCCAATAATTCTTTTCCGTTGTTTCGAGGTTCCTCCGAAAATTCGAACATTTTTGGACACTTCAATAATCAAGTCTTAGTTCAAACCCATTTGAATTAAATTCAAATGTGTTTGAATTATTTTTTCGATCGGGCCTTTTATATTTTTCTCGGACTGTGCTCATTTTTACGAGCCCGAGAAAATTAACCTTTGTGCAACTTTTCCCTAACCCCCCCCCTCTTTCTTTTCTTCCTTCTCTTTATGTTTCCGCTAAAAAGATTAATAGCAGAGACGGTGAGCAGCCTCTTGGGCCTTACAGCTCCCAGCCGCCTGGCCCATCAGCCTTCCCCCAGCCGGCCCAATCCTAACCCTAGCCGAGAGCCCACGCATCCCTCCTCCTCCTTCCCTCCTGTCCGCCGCCGCACTCACCCTCATTCCCCGATTCCATCTCCTCGCCCGCATCCCCCTCTCGCTCGATGCCTCCCCTCGCTCGCGACCCGATTCCCTCGCGACCCCGAGCGCCCGACCGCCCCGGCCACCCTCTCCCTCTCGTCTCCACTCCTCCTCGACCGCGTCCCTCCCCGAGCGCCCCCTCCGCGCCAGAAGCCCTGCGCCTCGGGCCCTCCTCCTCATCGCGCCAGGAGGCCGGTCCCGTCGCCAAGGCCGGCGCCTCGCCTTGTTTCCCCGGCCTCTGCCTCGCTCCAGCGGCCAGGAGATGCCGCCCAGCTTCGACCGCACCCTCGTCGCCCCTCCTCTCCAGCCAAGACGGCCGGATCCCGCGCCTCCCTCCGTCCTTGCGCGCCCCAAGCCGACGCCTCGGCACCACCGCACCCCGGTCGACCTCCCCGACCTCCGGCAGCAGCTGCTGCGGGTCAGGCAGCGCCGGCGTCCTCCCCCCTGCATCGGCCTCTATCTCCTCGTTTGGCCCCCTGCCGCTGCACGGCCTCGATGCCCCAAGCCTCTGCTCTGGCCATCGGCGCCCCCAAGACTGTTTTGCTTGCTGCCATGATGCCGTTGCCATGGCCTCGTGGCCCCTTCAGCGAAGACCTTGCTGCTGTTTTGTTTCGCCAAGTGCACGAGGGACCCCAAGTTTCGTCAAGTTCGACTACACGAGGAATCAACAAGTACCCCCTTCATTTTCGTCAAGACCGGCAAGTTGAAGACCCAAGTACCACTACCGACGCCCGGAGCACTTCGACGCGACAAGTACCCCTCCGATGACAAGTACATCTACGAACGGGAACGCCTACACGACGACACAAGACGATGACAAGTACCTCTTCGGAGACGTGAACGACTTCGAACGGGAACAACTACACGGCGATACGTCAAGTACCTCGACGCCCGAACGCCTACTTCCTCTACAGACGACTTCTACATCTACGCAACGTGAACAACTACCGTCTCGGAGACGCACCGTGTACCACTACTTTCAACTACCGTCGCCCGAACGTCTACCGTCGCCCCGTGTACCACTACTTCCCTCTACGGAATGGCTACTTCCTCTCCGAACGTGAACGCCTTCTTCCTCTACGTCTCGAACCGCCCCGATACGCACGCTTCAAAGGTATAACGAGACGACCCCGTGGATGACCCGTGAGATGCTTGTGTTGTATGAAATGTTTGCCCTTGTGTGCACCGTGCCGTTTCATCTTTTGTCATGTTCCTCGGTTGCCTCGTCGCCGACCCGTGGGAACCCGGCAACGGGATCACCCCACCTTCCATCTTGTTTCGCTCGCTCTCCGTTATCTTTTGCACCAGACTCTCAACGAGTTACCGGAACCGAGATGTTGTCGTTGCATCATTTTCGGATCGTTGCCGTGGCACCTTTTCCTTCCACCACGGTGACAAATACTTCTTATCTCTTCATGTTAATGTTTAACTAAACTGCAGAACCTTGATTATGTCATCCGCATCATGTAAACAACCTTTGAATGTTTAATTGTTGTTTGCTTATAATTACTAAACATGCTCTGGGGGTTTTTCCCGGAATTGTTGTTGTTCTTCCGGCCTCATTTAAAATGCCTAAATAGTGTAGTTTTATTATGCTTCACCTCTTGCCATGTTAAAAACATTTAATCTTTTCTTGTAAATAACGAGAGTCAACTAAATTATTAAAATGTGGTGTTTCGTCAATATGCAACTCATTGCATATTGAGCTCCACTTAACTTGTAGTTTTGTTTGTGCACCTTGCCATGTCATGCTTATTTAAACCGGACATGCATCATACTTGTTTGTGCATCGTATGCCATGTTTATGCTTGTGTGTTTACCGTGTTGTTTGCTTCTTTCCGGTTGCTTCTCTTGTTAGCTTCGGTTTCGTTCCGGAGTTGTGAGTATTCTCTCGTCTATGTTGCTCCGTCTACTTCATGGATCCGTTCTTCTCCCTTGTGGAATCCCAGGCAAGATGACCGAGCCTGGATACCATTACTATCTTTGCCTATTGCTAGAGTATCGCTCTTTAGTATATTGCCTCGATGCCCATGTTTTCCTGTCAGCCTCCTATTGTAACCATGAACCTGTTTAACCACCCTACCTATGCAAACCATTGATTGGCTATACGTAGGCTCGCTTAGCCCCTCTTATAGCATTGCGAGTTGCAGGTGAAGATTGAAGATGCTTGCTTCATGTTGAAGTTGTTGGGTTATATCACACTATATAAATGCTTAAATGAAATCATCTATATATTGGCAAGGGTGGAAGGCTAAGCCTTTTGCTTGGTGATTTGTTCCACTCATGCCGTTAGGTACCGTATAAACCGGTGTTATGTTCCTTGATTATGTGTTCCTAACACGGTTGGGGTGTATGGGACCCCCTCGATAAACCGCTAAGTGCTAAGTCTTTTCCAGCAAGTCCCAACATTGGTACTATTCGCCTAATAACTAATAAAACTTGCATAGGGTCTTGCAAACCCTCTTTTATTTTAATTCAACAACCCCGGGCCAGTGCTCTACATGAGTGTTGGTCCGAAACGGGGAGCCTGCGGGGCCACCACGAGGAAACTCGAGGGTTGGTAAAAACCCGTAGCTTCGCCCATCCGGTCGTGTCCTGAGACTAGATACGCGCGGCTACCTATCAGGGTGTCGACACGCCGGGAGGATTTGCTGGATTAGCCTTACCTTAGTTCGGAGTATCTTGAGCACGGGATTCCGAGAATACTCGGGTCTTCCCACCTTGGAGTTGCGACTCCGCAGATCGTGGGCTTGTCATGGGCCAAGTTGGAACACCCCTGCAGGGTTTGAACTTTCGAAAGCCGTGCCCGCGGTTATGTGGCAGATGGGAGCTTGTTAATATTCGGTTGTAGATAACTTGACACCTTGTTCTAATACACTACCAGCGTGTGTACCGTGATTGTCATTTTCCGAAAGGGATTCGGGAGATGAACACGGTGGGGTTATGTTTGACTGGCTTTAGTTAGGATCACTTAGTGATCATCTTTCGACCGAGGCACTTCTCTTCTCGCTCTCTATTACGTAAGTTAGTGCTAGTTGCTGCTGCAGACTCTTGTTGTTCCTTCACCTCTTGTTCTTTCTTCAGCCTTGTCCTCACCCAAGGCTTAAATAGTCTTGTTACCCGAGAACGGGATTGCCGAGTCCTCTGTGGCTCACCGTTACTTCACCACACCAGATGCAGGTTCAGCCGAGTTTGAAGCAGGAGATGGATCAGTACTTCACCAGGAGCTCGATGAAGAGAGTGGCCGTATGCTTGTGTAGTTGTTCGACGATCAGTAGTGGTTTCTACTAGGATTCGATCCTGACCTGTGGCTTTATGTTGTTTTGGTATCTTTCTTTTGATCTTCGCCCGTAGTCGGGTTGTGATATTTTGAATGATGATTTGCTTATGTAATGTATTGTGTGAAGTGGCGAGTGTAAGCCAACTATCTCCTTTTGCAATTTAATCCCTCTTTTACATGAGTCGTGCAAAGATACCAAACTTGAGATCATTCTAGGATGGGCTTATACCTTTAAGTCGTGCCTCGACACGTAGGAGGTATAATCCCATCCTGGGCATTACATCATAGGTTAGAGGTTTCATGGCAACAAGGATAGGCTGACATAAAAGATGGGTAGCGCGACATGTAACGATAGCATCGAGACAACTAAGCATGGCAATGGTAGTAAAGGTATCCAAGGGTATGATCATCTTGCCTGGGATTCCACAAGGGAGAAGAACGGATCCATGAAGTAGACGGAGCAACATAGTCGAGCGAATCCTCACAACTCCGGAACGAAACCGAAGCTAACAAGAGAAGCAACCGGAAAGAAGCAAACAACACGGTAAACACACAAGCATAAACATGGCATACGGTGCACATCCACGTATGATGCATGTCCGGTTTAATTATGCATGGCATTGCAAAGTGCACAAACAAAACTACAAGTTAAGTGGAACTCAATATGCAACGAGTTGCATATTGACGAAACACCACATTTTAATTATTTAATTGACTCTCGTTTAATTACAAGACAAGATCAAATATTTTTAACATGGCAAGAGGTGAAGCATAATAAAACTACACTATTTAGGCATTTTAAATGAGGCCGGAAATAACAACAACAATTCCGGAGAAATCCCCATGAGCATGTTTAGTAATTTTAAGCAAACAACAATTCACACATATAATGTTGTTAACATGATGCGGATGACATGATCAAGTTTATGCAATTTTAGTAAAAGTTAACATGAAGGGATATGAAGCACTTGTCACCGTGGTGCAAGGAAAGGGTGCCACGGCAACGATCCGAAAATGATGCAGCGGCAACATCTCGGTTCGGGTAACTCGTTGAGAGACCGGTGCGAAAGATGACAGAGAGCGTGTCAAGCAAGAAGAAAGGTGGGGTGATCCCGTCACCGGGTTCCCACGGGTCGGCGACGAGGCAACCGAGGAGCACGACAAAAGACGATACGGGCACGGAGCACACAAGTGGAGCATCTCATACAACCACAAGCAAACGTTCTCGGGTCATCGTCTCGGGGTTATACCTTCGAAGCGTTCGTTATCGGAGGGGTGCGAGTCGTCGCGGGACGTAGTGGAAGTAGTCGTTCTCGTGAGTCGTGGTACACGTTCGTAGAGGGAAGTAGTCGTTCCGTTTCGGAGAGGTACTTGGCGAATCCCTCGTTTCCGGGGCGACGGTAGTCGTACACAGTTCGTAGAGGTTCGGGGCCGTCGTGGTACTTGCCGGTCTCGGTCTCGAGTCGTAGTTGAACTTGCGGGTCTTGGCGACGGTAGTGGTACACGACGACGGTAGTCGTTCACGGAGCTCGTTTTTCTGTAGATGTACACACTCGTAGAGGTTCGGGTCACGTGTAGAGGTACTTGGCGCATCGTCGTGGTACTTGGCGATTCCGGAAACACGGTAGATGAACTTGACGGTCCTCGTCGTCCTGGTGCTTGGCGTCAAAAGTGCTAGGCAGCAAAGTGCACGCACAACAGGGCACAACAGAGGTTGTGCATGGCAGCAACGGGTCAGTCCAAAGGAGGCAGAGGCCATGGCGCCATGAAGCAGAGAAGCAACGGTCAGGTCCTGGATGGCGACGCGGGACTTCACGGCAGCCTGGTGCGGGTCGATGCGGCTGGAGAGGCAACACGCAAGGGGTCGAGGCGCTCGGCCTTGGCGGAGGTGGCTGCAGCCCTTGGGCGGCAGCTCCTGGCCGAGGAGGGGCGCGGAGAGCTGGGCTCGCGGGGAGCTGCTCGGCCTGGCGACGGGGAGAAGGACGGCGGCAGCTCCTGGCCGAAGCTGGAGGGAGGATGGCCGCGGCGATGGAAAAGCGGCTCCGCCCCGTCCATGGCGGCTGGAGGTGCTCGAGGCCATGGCGAGGAGACAGCCTGGAGCACGGAGGGTGCGGCGCGCGGCGCTGCCTGGCCGAGGAGGGGGCGCGGGCTGGAGAGGAGGGGCGCCGGGCCATGGCGCGGACGAGGAAGCAGGGGCGGAGGACGGCGCGACGCGGCACTGGAGAAGGGAGGCCGCAGGCTCGGCGCTGGAGTGCGGCTAGAGGGAGACGAGCGAGATCGAGGGGAGATGGAATCGGGGGCGCGGGGTCGAGGGAATCGGGGCAAGGGGACGAGAGGAGCGAAGGGATCGAGGGAGACGCTCAGGGGTGCGGCGCTGGAAGAGGGAGCGGACGAGGGGACGGGAGGAGATGGCTCGGGCTAGGGTTAGGAGAGGGATTGGGCCTGCCTGGTTCTTCAGGCCCAAGAGGCTGTTGTGGCCTGGGCCGGCTTGGCAGCTAATTTTTCCAAATACAGAAAAAAAACAAGGAAGAAAGAGAGAGAGAAAAAGAAAGAAGGGTTAGGAACAGAATTTTTGGCAGGAGGCCAATCTTCTTAGACTCATAAAAATATGAGGAATTTTAACAAAATGGCCTGAGGTTTTCTAGAGGAAGTAAAATCCAAACATGTTGAAAATAACTCGACATGTTTGAATTTTTAAACCCATTCAAAAGAACTCCAAAAGAGTTGAAATTATAGAAGGTGACCCTACACACTAGATGTGATTTATGGGCAGATTTCGAACATTTACGGAGAAAGTAAAATTGCGATCCAATTTTACTAAAATGTTTCAAAGGAAGAAAAGAAGTTGAGTTGGACAAAAGAAATTAAAGAACGGTGCAAATGTGTTATAAGTGATTCCAAGGAATGGAATATTTATTTAGCTCCATATATTAGGAGGATATGTTATAAAGAGAAGTCACACTTCCCTCGATTTAAATGGATCGAAGATCCACACGATTTATTTAAGTTGAGATGCAAAGATTAATGACATGATGGCATGATGACATGATGCAATGCAAAATAAATAACACTAGCACAAATGAAACACACGGAAGAACTCGGAACATCTGGAATCTCTGGAATCTTCTCGGACGTCGGTCTTCGGGCGTCACAAGGTTGATCAAAGCATCTTGTTTTCTTGATGAAAATAATATATATCAAGAGAAATAAACTTTAGATGGATATCACCTAAGTGAATTCCCATAAGACAGTTATATTTGAAGAAGATGGTTGATCCCCCGGTTTATCGGGGGTGCCGGTTTATTTATTAATCATAATATATACATGATACATGAAGCGGAGCCCATGGCTCAAGTGTAGTAAGGCCGTAGAAGAGCAATGTTCCACGGCCTCTTCGTCTCTTCCTCTGCTGTCCGTGAGTCTTTATGCTCTCGAACATCCACCAGGTAATATGAACCGTTGTGTAGGTTCTTGCTGACCACAAAGGGTCCTTCCCAAGGTGGGGATAACTTGTGCATATTTGTCTGGTCTTGGATGAGCCGGAGCACCAGGTCCCCCTCCTGGAACGTCCTGGTCTTAACCCGGCGGCTGTGATATCTGCGCAGGTTTTGCTGATAAATTGCGGATCGTGCCGCTGCTATGTCACGCTCCTCATCCAGCCGGTCTAAGTTGTCCTGTCTTGCTTGCTAATTGGCCGCTTCAAAATAAGCCGCCACCCGTGGTGAGTCGTGCCGGATATCACTAGGGAGAACCGCTTTAGCACCATATACCATGAAGAAGGGCGTATAGCCTGTAGAACTGTTAGGTGTAGTGTTGATGCTCCAGAGGACAGAAGGTAACTCCTCAATCCAGCACCCTGGTGTTCTTTGCAAGGGAGTCATAAGCCAGGGCTTGATGCCTTGCAAGATCTCTTGGTTGTCCCTTTCAGCTTGACCATTGGATTGAGGGTGAGCTACTGAAGATACATCCAGGCGAATATGTTCCCTTTGGCAAAACTCTTCCATCTCTCCTTTAGATAGATTGGTGCCGTTATCAGTAATGATGTTGTGTGGAAAGCCAAACTGGAAAATTACCTTTTTGATGAATTTAACCGCTGTTGCCGCATCACACTTACTGACAGGCTCTGCCTCAATCCACTTTGTAAACTTGTCCACTGCCACCAACAGGTGGGTTTTCTGATCTTGGGATCGTTTAAAAGGCCCAACCATATCAAGCCCCCAAGTTGCAAACGACCAAGTAATTGGAATCATCCGCAGCTCCTGTGCCGGAACAAGAGCACGCCGTGAAAATTTCTGACAAGCGTCGCATCTCCGGACTAGATCCTCCGCATCAGCATGAGCCGTTAACCAGTAAAACCCGTGACGAAAAGCCTTGGCTACTAATGATTTTCAACCGGCATGATGACCACAATCTCCTTCGTGTATTTCTCGAAGAATATCACTGCCTTCTTCCGACGATACACAGCGCTGAAATGCTCCAGAAACGTTGCGGTGATGAAGTTTTCGGTTGACGATAGTTATAGATTTGGATCGCCGGATTATCTGCCTAGCTTCAACCTCATCATCCGGCAACTCTCCTCGGCTCAGGTATGCCAAGTAAGGGAGTGTCCAATCCAGAATAACATGAAGTGCTGCAACTAGCTGTGCTTCCGGATCAGGAACAGCTAAATCCTCCTCCGATGGTACGTGAACCGATAGACTGTGTAATTCATCCAAGAAGGTATTTGGTGGAACCGGTTTACGCTGAGAGCCCAGCCTGTTTAATGCATCGGCCGCTTCATTTTTCCGCCGGTCTATGTGATCCACCTGATATCCCTTGAAATATCCTGCAACCGCTTCAACTTCCCGCCTGTATGCTGCCATGAGCGGGTCTTTAGAGTCCCACTTGCCAGACACTGGTTGCGCCACCAGATCTGAATCACCGAAACACTTGACCCGGCTCAAGTTCATCTCCTTAGCCATCCACAGACCATGAAGGAGAGCTTCATACTCAGCAGCATTGTTAGTGCAAGGGAACATTAATCGGAGGACATAACAAAACTTGTCACCTCGTGGGGAAGTTAACACTACTCCAGCCCCCGAGCCTTCTAATTGCCTTGAACCGTCAAAGTGAATAGTCTAGTATGTATGATCCGGCTTCTCCTCTGGTGCTTGCAATTATGTCCAATCATTGATAAATCTATCAATGCTTGGGATTTAATAGCAGTACGGGGTACATACTTCAATCCGTGTGGGCTAAGCTCAATGGCCCACTTTGCCACTCTGCCAGTAGCTTCTCTGTTCTAGATTATATCCCCCAATGGAGCTGAGCTGACAATAGTAATTGGGTGGCCCTGGAAATAGTGCTTCAGCTTCCGGTTTGCCATGAACACGCGATATACCAGCTTCCGCCAGTGTGGATACCTTTGCTTTGAGTCAATTAGAACGTCACTGACATAGTAAACCGGGCGCTGAACCGGATATTCCTTGCCTGCTTCTTTGCGTTCCACCACAATCGCCACGCTAACTGCACGGGCATTGGCGGCCACGTATAGCAGCAGCGGCTCATTGTCAACAGGGGCAGCAAGAACTGGCTGTTCTGCTATGCCGCTTCAAATCCTCGAACACAGCGTTTGCACCATCACTCCATATAAACCGATCCGTCTTTTTAAGCATCTGATAAAGTGGAATTGCCTTCTCTCCCAAACGGCTGATGAATCGGCTCAATGCTGTAATCCGGCCTGCTATGCGCTGGACATCATTGATACAAGCCGGTTTAGTCAAGGATGTGATCGCCTTGATCTTCTCCGGATTGGCCTCTATTCCTCTGTTTGACACTAAGAATCCAAGGAGCTTGCCTGCTGGAACACCGAAAACGCACTTCTCCGGATTAAGCATCATCTTATAAACCCGAAGGTTGTCAAAAGTTTGCTTTAAGTCTTCTATCAACGTCTCCTCCTTCCTTGATTTCACCACAATGTCATCGACATAGGCATGGACATTTTTTCCGATCTGCCCTTTAAGACAGTTCTGTACGCAACGCTGGTAAGTTGCTTGGGCACTCTTGAGCCCAAAGGTCATAGATACATAGCAGAAGGCTCCAAAGGGAGTTATGAAAGCTGTCTTCTCCTGGTCCTTAACTGCCATCTTGATTTGATGATACCCTGAATATGCATCCAAAAAACTTAGCCTCTCACATCCTGCCGTAACATCAATGATCTGATCAATACGGGGGAGAGCAAAAGGATCAGTTGGACAAACCTTGTTTAGGTCTGTGTAATCCACACACATCCTCCACGTTCCATTTTTCTTTAACACCAGAACCGGATTAGCCAACCACTCCGGATGGAACACCTCAACTATGAATCCTTCGGCCAAAAGCCTGGCCACTTCCTCACCTATAGCCTTGCGCCTCTCCTCATTGAAGCGGCGCAGGTACTGCTTGACCGGTTTGAACTTCGGATCAATATTAAGACTGTGCTCAGCGAGTTCCCTCGGTATACCTGGCATGTCAGAAGGTTTCCATGCAAAGATATCCCGATTCTCACGGATGAACTCGATGAGCGCGCTTTCCTATTTGGGGTCTAGGTTAGCGCTGATAGTGAACTGCTTGGATGAATCGCCTGGCACAAAGTCAACTTGCTTGGTTTCCTCTGCCGATTTAAACTTCAACGCCGGATCATGCTCTGTAGTTGGCTTTTTTAATGGGGACATATCTGCCGGATCAACGTTGTCTTTGTAGAACTTCAACTCCTCCGTAGCACACACTGCCTCTGCATAGGCTACGTCTCCTTCCTCGCACTCCAATGCGATCTTGCGACTTTCGTGAACCGTGATGTTCCCTTGTGACCCGGCATCTTGAGCTGTAGATAAACATAACATGGTCTAGCCATGAACTTGGCGTAAACCGGTCTCCCGAACAGAGCATGATATGGGCTCCTGATCTTTACAACCTCAAAAGTCACTGTCTCTGACCTAGAATCCTGCTCATCCCCAAAGGTGACTTCCAGATCAATTTTCCCAACTGGGTAAGCCGATTTACCTGGCACCACTCCATGGAATACTGTGTTGGACTGTCTCAACTTCTTATCTCTCAACCGCATACGCCGGAAAGTCTCATAGTACAAGATGTTGATACTGCTGCCGCCGTCCATGAGTACCTTAGTGAACTTGTAGCCACCCACCTGTGGTGCTACCACTAGGGCCAACTGGCCCGGATTATCAACCCGTGGCGGGTGATCTTCTCTGCTCCACACAATAGGTTGTTCCCACCAACGTAGAAAACATGGCGTTGTCGGTTCAACTGCGTGCACTGCCCGTTTCAGAACCTTTTGATCTCGTTTGCACAAACTTGTGGTGAAACATGATACTGTCCACTGCTTAGCTCCTTCGGATTACTCTGATATCCGGATTGCTGCTGCTGTTGACGCTGCTGATTGCCTTGGTTATTGTAGCCACCCTGACCGTGCTGCTGGTTGCCTTGGTTGTTGTAACCACCCTGACCGTGCTGCTGGTTGCCTTGGTTGTAGTTATTGTTACCACCATGATATCCTGATCCGGAACCATTACCCTGATAACCCGGACCCTGAAAACCGGAGCTCGAGCCGCCGCCCGGGAATCCGTGGTTATATTTGGCTTGTCTCATTGCCTCTATCATGATCCGGCATTCCCTCCATGAATGTTTAGACGGGCTTCCCTCTTTGCTATGTTTAGGGCAAGGCGCGTCTAACTGTTGTTCTAAACTGAGGAATTGCCCTTCACCACGAGGAGGTGGTTTACCCTTGCGGCGCTACCCGTTCCCCTGAACGCTGGTATTGGCCACAAAGTCAGAACCACCCTCTGTCTTTCGCTTACCATTGTAACTCGTTCCTATCGGATTAGCTTGCGCCGGCTTGCCAGCCTTGTTCACCTTTCCAGATTTGTCTCCGTCTGTGTCAGGGTACTTGGTGTTATCAGAATCCCCATATTTCACCAGAGCACTCATGAGCGTGCCCATGTCATTGCAATCGCGTTTGAGCCATCCTAACTTCAGTTTCAGAGATTCAAACCGGCAATGATTTTCCAATGTCACTATCGCCGTACTGGGGTTGATACTATTGGAAGAGTGTAGGATTTCTGATACTCGCGGCACCCAGCTGCTAGTGGACTCCTGCTCTCCCTGAACACATGCCGCTAAGTCTACCACTGACATTGGCTGCTTACACGTGTCTTTGAAATTTTTGATAAACTGGCGACGCAACTCACCCCATGATCCGACGGAATTGGGTGGTAAGCCCTTTAACCATGTCCGGGCTGTACCCTCAAGCATGATGGTAAAATACTTGGCGCATGCTGCTTCATCCACATCAAGCATCTCCATAGCCATCTCATAACTCTCAACCCACGCCTCGGGAGCCAGATCCGCTGTGTAGTTGGGTACCTTGCGCGGGCCTTTGAAGTCCTTGGGCAATTTCACGCTTCGTAAAGCGAGGATGAGACACTGTACCCCAAAGGAACTTGCCGTGACTCCTGTTTCTGCTGTGGTCGGGTGAACCGGCGTCACTTGACATGTCTTGTCGCGGGCAGTATGTCTGGCCCGGTTTATCGCCTCCTGAGCGTGCGCTTCTGCTCCTGCCGGATTATCCTGCCTGTGACGGTGACGTCTCCGCTCGCTGCTAGACACTGCCGGTTCATCCCAGTGCCTAGTGTAACTCCGGCTGTGGCGGGGGATTGAATGAATCCTCTCCCTGCTGTAAGAGTACGCCTGCTGCTGTGTCAGCGCCATGTCCAGCAACTCCTTAGCCCGGTGCGCTTCCATCGCCACGGGGATGTCCCCTCAATGGGTAAAGCGGCCAGTCGTGAAGCGGTAGCGACAATGTTGTCCAACGGGTTAGAGTAATGGCCGGGAGGGGTGGGGATGTGCGGCGTGGGCACAACTTGACGATTTCGCTCTGCGGCCGGCGGTTGAACCGGCACGCTAGTTCCCGGGGCTCCTCCCCGATTTACCTCTGGGTTATTGCTGGCTCTCGCTCCTGGTGTGCCAAAGAGATTCCTCGCCTCATAAACCGGCGGTAGACGAGTTTGCTGCCTTCTATACATTACCTCTTGTGCAGAAGCCTGATCCACTCTGAGCCGGAAAGCTTGGGAATCTAGCTCTGCATGTCTTGTAGCCATCCTGGCCTTCTCCGCATCCAGATCCCGCTTAGCCTGCTCATTCCGGCCCTTCAGCTAAAGGATCTCCGCATCATGTTGTAATGCCCAGGATGGGACTATATCTCCTACGTGTCGAGGCACGACTTAAAGATATAAGCCCATTCTGGAATGATTGCAAGTTTGGTACCTTTGCACATCTCTTGTAAAAATAGGGATGGAAAACTGAAAAGATAGTTGGCTTACACTCGCCACGTCACACAAATTCATTACATGTTCAAACATCATTCAGATAAACATCACAGCCCATCTAAGGGTAAAGATCCAAATGACAAGATACCAAACATAACATTAAACCACAGGTCTAGATCGAATCCTAGTAGAAGCTCTACTGATCAGCCGGATAGTTCACATAGTAACGGCTACGCTCCTCGTCGTACTCCTAGTCTAGCTAAGTGCCATCGCCTGTGTAGCTCACCATCGTACCTGCATCTGGGGTGTTGAAGTAACTGTGAGCCACAGAGGACTCAGCAATCCTGTTCCCGGGTAACACGACTATCCCAGCCTTGGGTGTGGAACAAGGCTGAAGAAAGAACAAGAGGTTGCAGCAGCACTAGCCTAGCTTACGTAAAAGAGAGCAAGAAGAGAAGGTGCCTCGATCGAGAGATGATCACGAAGTGATCCTAACTAAAGCAAGTCAAACATAACCCCACTGTGTTCACTTCCCGAATCCCTTTCGGAAATTGACCGTCACGGTACTCACGCTGGTAGTGTATTGGAACATTGTGTCAAGTTTTCTACAACCGGATATTAACAAGCTCCCATCTGCCACATAACCGCGGGCACGGCTTTCGAAAGTTCATTACCCTGCAGGGGTGTTCCAACTTGGCCCATGACAAGCCCACGATCCGTGGAGTCGCAACTCCAAAGTGGGAAGGCCTGAGTATCCTCGGAATCCCGTGCTCAGGATACTCCGACTAAGGTAAGGCTAATCCAGCAAATCCTCCCGGCGTGCCGACACCCTGACAGTAGCCGCGCGTATCTAGTCTCAGGCCACGACCGGATGGGTGATCCCACGGGTTTTTACCAGACCTTGAGTTCCCTCGAGGTGGCCCCACGTAACCCCCAGTTCGGACCAACACTCATGTGGAGCACTGGCCCGGGGTTGTTGATTAAGAAGAGGGTTAATTACTCCCTATGCAAGTTTTTAGTTATTAGGCAAATAGTACCAATGTTGGGACTTGCTGGAAAAGACTTAGCACTTAGCGGTTTATCGAGGAGGTCCCATAACCCCAACCGTGTGAGGAACGCATAATCAAGGAACATAACACCGGTTTATACGGTTCCTAAGGCGGCATGAGTGGAACAAATCACCAAGCAAAAGGCTTAGCCTTCCACCCATTACCAATATATAGATGATTTCATTTAATAATTAATATAGTGTGATATCCCAATAAGCTTCAACAAGAAGCAAGAAACTTCAATCATCACCTGCAGCTAACAATGCTATAAGAGGGGCTGAGCGAAGCCTACGTATAGCCAATCAATGGTTTGCATAGGTGGGGTGGTTAAACAGGTTCATGGTTACAATAGGAGGCTGACAGGAAAAACATGGGCATCGAGGCAAAACTATAGAACGAGACTTCTAGCAATAGGCAAAGATAGTAATGTTATCGGGGTTCGGTCATCTTGCCTGAAGAGTTGTCGATGGGATCGTAAGAGGGGTCCTCGTTCTCAACCTCGGTAGTAACCTCGTGCTCGTACTCGTACTCGGTCTCAGCTTCCGGCTCTACTCAACACAAACACACAAGGCACGAATCAACAAGATGCAATGCGCACACAAAAATACTGGATGCATGGCTGATGCACTATGGAAGCAAAACAGATGCACTATGGAAGCACATAAAGTCTACATAGGAAGCACAGTGTTACAACACAACAATATGCATCAAGCAAAATGCTTCAAAACATGATAACAATAGGATAAGATGAATCTACATGCAAAAACACACAAGTTACATATAGGACTTGCTCAAAATGGAGCAACGGGCTAAAAGTTACACCCGAAACAATAAACATGCACAAGCTGAAAATAACAGCCGCATAGCAACTTCGGAGCAAGAGATAAATAGCCTACAACACTCAAACATCATGGCAATGACCATGGACATAAACTAGACATATCCTAGAGCAAACAATTCCATTGGAGCATCCCCTAAGGAGCCATGGATCAATAGCAACAAGCTATGACATATCGAACTAGACAACAAAACCCTGACAGCAGTAATTTGTTGCAACTTGGGAGCAAAAGTTAAATATGCTACAGCCACCCAAATAAGCATGTGAGAGCATGAATGGATAGCCAACAACTTATACAACAAGGAATCATCAAGAGTCACCCCAAAACTATCATGGATTTGTCTAGAACAACAAGCAAACATGGCATCTGGAAATTACAGATTCCAGACTTAGTGAAATTTCACTGTGTTAAAACAGTAGTAACATCATGGCATCTTTGAGAGGAAGTTTAAGTCACCTCAAAGCTAAACAAGTCAAGTGGTAAGCACCACAGCAAAGTACGCATGATGGTGAATCCAAAACATCTAAGCATGCATCAAGGGGACAAACACAATGATAGCAACGAGTTCCTCTACGAGGCATCTCGTAACAAGTTTAACGACATAACAACCACATAGCACTTTGCAAAGGAGATAAACATGGCAAGATGAAATCTATCATGCAAGCTAAAGCAATCAACATGTAGAGCATTTCATGATGAACACGTGGACATCTCATTTGCTTCATTTGGATAAACATGCACCAAGTTATCACATTGCAAGGATGGCATGAAAACAACTACAAACAGCAGTTTATAAAAAGTAGCACTCTTCTCACAGATATTTAAGCATCTAGATGACCTCAAACATGCATGGCACAATGGAACAAAACGTAGTACAAGTCTCCACGATCATTTTGACATATCATTTGCTCAAATCGGACCATCACACAAAAAGTTATCCACGAAACAAATATGCATCAGACAGGTAAAAACTCCAGGACTTAGAGAAAAAAAACACCTCGGGTGGTCAACGGCGGTCAACCGGATCTGACGGGTGGAGCGGGTCCTGCGGGCTCGCGGAGCGGATCCACGCGTTAACGGGCCCTGGCCCGTTTAGGGTTTCGGCCCAGCGGGGTGAATCGGGAACCCGATCCGGAGGCGCCCTCGCCCGATCCCTGGCGCGACCGGCGGCTGGCGACAGGGGGGGGGGGGGGGA